>OW121704.1:28939822-30151600 GCA_933228785.1 Lasioglossum pauxillum | reverse complement strand
AATTTTTCGGTGGCAAATAGGATTGATAAAATGTTGATTTTTAAATGCTTGTTCAGATCACAATTTTTAATAAATGTTATTAATTTCGTCGACGGACTGCGACAACGTACCGATCGGAGTCGATCCCGGTACAATCCAGCCAAACCCGCGCGGTATGGACGTCTGCGGATTCGTCAAATAATCGTCGCTCGAAGGTAAATAAATTTTCAAAGAAAAAATACACCAAAGTATATAACATGATATATAACTGTCTATCTGTCTGTTCGCAGGAAACAAAAAATAATGAAGACAAATGACAAGAAATTCGCTGCAATAATTATATTTTAATTATTTTTTAATACTTGTATATTTGATATATAATTAAAGAGTAGATAAGAGTAACTTTTCACTACTGTAAAAAATATCTCGCTGTATGGGGAGGGAGCAATATTATTACTGTAATTGTTTTCTTTTAAATAAATACGAGTTTAATTGTATGAGTAGGAGGAGGAGGCGGAGGAGGATTGTTTTTAAATAAGAAATAAGGTCTTTCACATAACTTTTTTATTTGATAAAGTATGAAACAGCTAACGAATGAACAGTGCGAGGCACTTATCAACGCAGCGAATTGCCACATTTGCGATAAACCATTTGAGGAAAACGATATACGGGTGCGCGATCATTGCCATTTAACAGGACGATATAGAGGCCCCGCGCATCAAGATCGAAATTTAAATTACAAAAATTCGTTTTGCATTCCCATAGTTTTCCACAATTTATCCGGGTGCGATTCACATTTCATTATCGAAGACATAGCTAATGCGGTTGAAGGTAGTGTCGACGTATTACCAATAACTAAAGAAAAGTATATTTCATTTACAAAAAATGTTAAAGATCAGCAATCAGATTCGCGTAATTGTATTAAATTACGATTCATCGATTCGTAAAAATTTTTGAATACAAGCCTCGACAAATTAGCATCTTTTCTCGACACAAACAAATTGGCAATTTAACGTTCCGAATTTCAAAATCTTTCCATAGAAAATTTCATGTTGTTGACGCGAAAGGGTGTCTTTCCATACGACTACCTCGATTGTGTAGGTAAATTAGACGATCTCTGTTTGCCGTCGCTCGAGTCATTTTACAGTTCGTTGACAGGTGAAACCGTATCTGAACGTGATTATGCGCATGCCGAGAATCTGTGGAAGCGTTTCAACATAAAAACCTTGGGTGAATACAGCGATCGGTATTTGAAGACTGATGTTTTGTTACTGGCTGATGTTTTTGAAAATTTTCGTAAAACTTGCATTAAGAGCTACGCTTTAGATCCAGTATATTATTACACTTTAACAGGTTTCACGTGGGATACTACGCTAAAATATCTAAAAATTAGGTTTGAATTATTAAGGTGGCCGGCGCACAGTGGTCTAAACGGGCGATTTAGCTGGACAAAACCCAAAAAATGGAAATCCAGCAGGAAAATTTCCCGCTTCGGTAAATGAGAGGTAAGGTACCAGGTAAGATGAATCGCTATTGGTTTTTCCCTTTTTATCACCCCATAATAAAATATACCCCCACGAACAACTCATTTTTCAACTTCGTATTTCTTCATCGTCGTTCGACACCTCACTATTCATTAGTATATCTCGTTTTGAACATCTAGTAGTGGAAATATTTGTGGAATTTTTCATTCTATGATGGATACCAGCATGAACCAAAAGGACAAAACTCAAATAAAACTTAAATAAATTGTTTATTTGCTTAAAAATGAAAGTATACTTCAAACGTATGTAGCATTTAAACTTTGACAGTCTTGCAAAAAGAAGCTTTAAAAAGATTTAGGATGGAACATGTTAGAACATCTTCTTTTCATATAAATTTTTTTCCCACAATAAATCCGTCCATGTCAATGATGTGAGTGATACGATCCATCTAAATAAAGAAAGTTTTTTTACCGGATTTTCAATCGTTTATTAATTTTTTTATTGTACTTACCGTTGAAGAAAGGGGGGATGTGCGAAGTTGGCTGGTCGGATGATAAACACACAAGATCACACACGCGATGTAACTTCGTATAGCGACCGTGATTGTCGACGTTTTTTTTATGGTATAACTTCATACAACGACTGTTACGAGCAATTTATAATGGATACCCCTACCACTAATGTAAAAAATATCTCGCTCTATGGGAAGGGTGAAACGATGTGTCCAGATGTCTCAGCTTGGCAACTCGACACCAGCCGCGAAAGGACAAGATTATACAGGGTGAGTCCGAAGAAACAGAACACCTAAATATCTCCGTTACTTTTCGTTGTACAAAAAAACTTCTTAGGACAAAGTTACACTGTTTGAAGGGCCACATGTAACGGTGTAAGGGAAAAAATTTTCAAGGTCATTTTTTTACAAGATTTCAAGGACATCGATATTTTTTTTAATGGAATGAGGTATTTTTTAATAGATCAATTGATGCAACTGGACATTCGTTACAAAAAAGTACTAACCTATGTATGTCGAAAAGTTAGTAGTATACGAGATATTTTGATTTAAATAACTCTAAAACACCATTACTGTCGTACTGAAACGTTACACTAGTAAGTAAACGCTAACGTCTTAGTACGATAGTAATGGTGTTATAGAGTTTTAAAAAATATCTCATTCCATTTAAAAAAATATCGATGACCTTGAAATCTTGTAAAAAAAATGACCTTGAACATTTCTTCTCTTACACCGTTACATGTGGCCCTTCGAACAGTGTAACTTTGTCCTAAGAAGTTTTTTTGTACAACGAAAAGTAACGGAGATATTTAGGTGTTCTGTTTCTTCGGACTCACCCTGTATAAGAATTAGGTATAGAAGCTGATGAATGCAATAGGCGTACTATATGTATCGATTGAGTGAGGATTAAAGCCTAACTACTGAAGATTAACGATCGGAAAAATTCTAGTACGAGCAAAACCATTGGCGATATATTAAACGGACAATGCGCGAAAACCGTCACGTATGGAAAAATGGCTGATCTTTAAATCTCATATAAAACACCAAAAATATCGTCCGAGCATCCGTTGATGAGGCACGGTATAATTGCGAATACCGAATTCGAATAACTTTAACACAACAGACGCTTGCAACGATGGAATGTTTGCAAAGATTACAATTCGCGTTCCATCGCGCCCTGTTCATTTATTCTTACCCTCCCCACCAACCACAATAAAAAAGATGAAAGAAATGATTTGAAACGCTCCTCTTAATGAGCGTTTACGCTGGCTGGCTGTATGGTGATGACAGAGATTCGGACACGTTCGGACATGACCGTTTACGCTGGCTGGCTGTATGGTGATGACAGACAGAAAACAGTGAAACGCTCCTCTTACATCTTGCACGATATAGATAAGAAGACAATGCATCGAAAAGATAACGCGGAACACGTTCGGACACGTTCCAGGGATCACCCCCCCCTCCCCGCCCCTCCCCCTTGCCCACGAACGGGGCTTACGCAATATCAGGAAACTGGCCTTGAACGCAATACCAGGAAACTGTCCTTGAAAAGGAGTATCATCTTTCAGAGGGATCGCTGTATTGCCCTCTCCCTACCTCTTTCAAGATAAGAGAGCTCGCTGTATTGGCCCTACCCCCTCCCCTCCTCGCCTTCGAACGGGCTCACGCAAAAACCCCTTCCCTCGTTTACCTCATTCCGCTCTTTTAGCCTCAAAAAAGTGAATTAGAACCCGTGTGTATCATCTACTCGCGTCAAAGATACATTCTCTCGTTATAACAATAGCAGTTTGACTGGTCTCATCCAGTTCTTATTAGCCCGCTTCACTTGCCAACATACAGTGACCGGAGCATGATCGCACTATTTACAGGGTGTTCCAAAACTGTCGGAAAATCTTGAAGGGAATGAATCCTGAGATGATTTGAAGTCACTTTTTCAAAAAAGAGAAACACGGACCAATCCGAACGTGGCCATAGCGGGCGGATTGTGGCTCAACGAACGGCAACGCTCGGCGGGATCTGTCGTCAAGCCGGATTGGTTCACGTTTTTCGTTAATAACTTCTTAACATTGCCAAGCGGACATTTTCGTTGAGGAAAAAGTAACTTAGAATCACTTCAGGAACCACCTCTTCCAAAGCTTTCCGACATGTTTGGCACTTATAATCGACTTCTATTTCCTTAACAACAAATAAAAGAAATGTAGGATAAACTTTACTTTGCGTAACCAGAAATTTTTCGCTTTCTCCTATAAATTTTTGCCTTTTTTATGTTATCCAGTGGATTTGGACTAGAAGAAGAGAGAAATTCAAGTTTCGGTCCTGGAGGATCAATGGTTTAGAAGTTATAAGGAGGTAAGGCTAGTTAGGAGGTAAACATACTAGAAGTCCCCACTCCTAGAAGGTGAGCGGGCTACAGGGCGGCACGTAGAAGTCACCTTTTTCGGTTTTCCACTTATATCTCGGAAACTATGTGTCCTAGCGATAATACCATTCGATACAAAATTAAAGCTGACAGAATGTGGTATAAGATTGATTACATTCAGTTTTTCGCTATCTCGCATAGTTTCCGAGATATCCGACCTCAAAGTTCACTAATTGTGAAAAAGAAATTTTTGCCTCACGTTTTTTGCCTTACTTGACTAGCTAACTTTTCAGCACAATTAGTGAACTTTGTTCGCGGATATCTCAGTAACTATGCGAGATAGCGAAAAACTGAATTGGATCAATCTTGTGGCACATTTTGTCAGCTTTAATATTGTATGGAATGGTCTTATAGCTAGGACGGATAGTTTCCGAAATATACGCGGAAAACCGAAAAAGGGGACCTTCTACGTGTCCCTCTGTACCCCGCTCTCCTTCTGGGAGTGGGACTTTTAGTATGTTTACCTCCTCACTAGTTCAAACATAGACCCAAAGTTAAAAATTGTATTCCTTCCAATTTCCCTCTACAACTATTCGTTGACTGGACTAGTAGCTTTCTAAGTCGGACCTCTTTGCCCCCATCACCCGACCTAGTGGTAGTAGTAGTAGCAGTAGTAGTGTTACTGCCGGGGTGAGGCGGCTCGGCCGCCCCTCGCTTCCTTAGGGCACACCGGTTCTTTCATCACCAGTATCACAATTCACGCTGCCGGCATTCGACCCTTTAGCGGGTTGCATTTATCGACGTTTTTCAGCCGTCCCCTCTGTTTTATTCGGCCCGGGCCATTTTCAGAGTCGTCGACTTACTAGACGGGTCGGTCATCATTGGTGAGACGGGCCATGCTACCTAATTTGTCAGTTTTTGAGCTGTTCTACGGTTCGGTATGAACGTCGGGCCCCCTCACCTTCAGACCTGCAGGGTGTCTCGCCTGCACTTACAGACTCCCCGCACTTCACCATATTTTTCATGTCGAATGTGTCAAGTTTTTTTAAGCCCGTCCCTAACTCTGTTTCCGGATAGTCCAGAAACCCGTCCACACCCTCCCCTAGGCCTAATCCCTCCGCCTTTGCTATGAGTCTATTGGGAGTACAAATGCAAAGGACCGCGTATTATTTGACCATTGGGAAGAAGTTACTGCTACTACGGATCCAATCCGACTTCATCGAAATCTCGGCTGTGCCGAGATATCAATCCCATTCGGTCTTCACCTGCCGACCTACTCCGCGATGGGGTTGAGAAGGAAGGGTTCACCAACTTCACCGAAATCTGTCTCCTGAGAGATTTTGATATTAGGTTCATCGGGATCTTCCTTCTTGGGTGGGCTTGACACATCCTAGAAAATATGGCTGATTGTTCGGATGTGACCACCGTCCTCGGTTTTGGTCAGTGTGCAGATATTAGCTTCGTACACCCGGCCTTTCCCTTAAAGGTTTCTAATTGATGTGCCGTTTTGCGTTTTTTATTTCGGTATTTTTTTTTGTATGATCCGTGCCCAGTTTCCTCAGTAGTACCATTTGTTCGCTGACCACCCCCTTCCTTACTCTATCCCGCAAACAGAGGAGATAGAGCCGGCGGGTACCCTTATGAGGCGGGTTGGCCAGGCCACTTGGGCTCCCAACAGTTCACCGATTCCCTTGGATAAAGGGGAAATCGTTGCCATTGGTTGCCGCATGACCTCGACAGTAGGCACTGAGCCCATAGGACAAAAAACCACCTTGGAAATGTATGCCACACCGGGAATCGAACCCTGTCCTTCCTGCTACGAATCGGACACTCTACCACCTGAGCCACTGACCCGCCTTCACCACCCGACCTAACCACCAACCAACCAAGTCATTAACGGCATTACCGTGTGGGGGTAGTAGTGTCCCCTAGCGGCTCTGCTCCGTAAGCGGCGCGACCGTCATTACTCACAACACGGCTGCGCTAACCTGTCTTAAACACTGTAAATCGCTCAACTTTAAACACTTGTGACTTTTGAACTATTGATCCTTCAGGATCGAAACTTGGATTTCTCGCATCTTCGCGTCCAAATCTACTAGATAACATAGTGTCACGTCCGGTGCCTCAGCCATCGATAGTAATTGATCATAATCATGTATAACATATAATTTCTGAATTTCTTTTTATACTTGTACTTACTCTAATAATGTTGTATGTGAAATTAAATATTAAATTACTATTGTTGATAACTAATATTGAACTGTTGTATATTATATTATATTGCGAGCTGCAGAATCAATAGAATTAAGGAAAATCTATAAGATATATTTCGCAGTTGAATATATGGAATTGTTGTGTAACTCGTGCGATTTATTTTAAATCTAAACTCGACTTTAATTTGGAATATCATCGAATAAATTTAGAACACAGCGAAATGTATTTTATTAAATAACGAAGCAATGATTTGAAATATAAATTGCGAATGAATATCCGTTGAAAACTGTTCATCGCTGAGGAATGTGAAGATAGATACTTTGAAATGAATAAGAGATATATTAATAATAAGCTGGTGACTAATTACCTGGCAGGATGTGTAGGGCAACATGATTGAGCCAAGAGAACGATAAAAGGCAATCAAAGACTCTTCATCCGGTCAAGAGGTATTAGTTCATAGGAAAACTGATTTCGAAGAACGCCTGAAGATGTACTCACCCCATGGAGATTAAGTTGAGAACAATGGATTGATTAATCTATAAAAGGGATGGCTCTTCAAGAAATCCAATCCAGTCTATATTCAAATTTGTTCAGTCTCTGTTCGTGAGTCATCAAAAGTTCAAGTTAGTCAGTTATTAAAGTGACAAGGCATAATATAAACAAGACAAATATTGTGACGTGGCAGTATTGCCTGCGTCACTCTAACTTCCCTAACGGAAGACCGGGCCACTCTCTGGTCAAGCATCACAAAAAGGGCAGCTGCGAGCGCTCTCCCTGGGCACGTGTGAGACCCAGAAGCCGACAATTCATGTTTTGAATGTCGCGCCATTTGCGCGACAAAAGTTTGCAGGACCGTATCCGGGCCCCCTGCGGGACCCGGAAGTCTTCTTTCAACGCTGAGGCAACGAACCTTCGAGAATAAACCACTCGAGGGAGGAGGAAGGCATAATCCCGGAAACAGACAGCGAGAGATCGTCAAGGCCCAGGACTGTCAACCTGGAGGCGCCGACGAGGGCATCCGGTGCAGAGACGACAAACTACTCTACCCTGTCGTCGCCTCGTCCGGGAAGAAGCTGCACCGCAACCGGATTGGCTTACGTCGATCGCTCATCGGGAAGCGGCCAATCGGAAGACATCGCTGCCGAATACGCCGCGAGATGCCGGAAGCCGACCGCCGTCGCGTGAGATTCGTCAACGCGAAATTCCGAGTTAGCGATAGGCCGAGACGTTGCGCGAAGAAGGTAGACTAGGAAAAGTGGGGGACGCTCTGCTTCCGCGTTCCCGAGTCAGCGCGTGAAAGATCACTGCGCCATTAGAGCTCATCCAATAATGTAATCGATCTTGAAACACTGCTAAAAAGTCTAAGTTTTGCGTCTGCTGATCCAGAGAGGGAACCGAATTCGCTGCCGGTTCTTCGCTGCCGTTTTCACCCGTGATAAGCGCCGATCAGGCTTTCGTAATTTATTTATTGTGAAATATCGTGTTGGCTCGGGTAGCGTGTTGTTAGGTTAGGAATTCGCGTCGCGAGGATTAACGACAAAATGGGCTGTCGATATTTTTGTGGGCTATGATATTGCTAGAATGCGAATCCTTCGGATTGTGAAGGATATCGTTTTGGTGATTCGAATCCGGTCGGATAGCGGGGGCCGCGTGGCCGCCTCATGGCGGTTGTACGACGCCGGGATAAACGCGAAGTCGCGGATTCGAGATTAGATCGCTGTCGTCGTTAATCCGAGTCAACCTGCACTCGTTCCATGGTGTGAGGCCGTAGCGTGTTCGATTCGTGTTCGGAAATTCAGTTTCAGCGGCGCAAGTCAGAACAGAACCGCGTATTTCATCTGAGTTCGGTCGGAAAGCGGCCGTCGAGGCCTTCCGCGTCGCGGAAATCATATCGCTGCCGAATTCTCCGCGAAACATTAACGTACGAGAAACACCGCGCGTACGACTTCCATCCGTCGTAATATTTACGGTGACGCGCCGGCTACATTTGTGATAGCTGCCGATCTCGTCGGTAGCATACCATCTTCGTCAATAAACGATTTGTTAGCCGAAACGTTCTCTATTTCTTGTGTGAAATGTCTCGTGTTCCTCCGGCGTAGAATCCTGCACCCATTCTGTTCGCTATTCAGGCTTAGTTGTCTGCATCGCAGGTTCGCGAGTTCAACCGTGATATTTCGCGATTAGAATCAATTCTTTCATGCGACACTCTAGAGTGTCTGGCGCCCGTTTGCGATCGTTCGAGGAAAGAATCACGAGCCTGCGGATGTGTTTTGTCCCGAGAGGACCACGTGTCGTGCGGCCGAGCGTGGCCCGGCCTTCCGCCTATAAAATCTCGGTGTCGTCAGAATTCGAATTAACATCTTTCGAAAAATTTTTTCTCTAATTAGAGAAACGACGTGCCAATATATAAAGTTATAAGACGTGTACACCCGCCGGATTTTACATCATCGCCAACACCAATACCAAGATCAACCTCAACAACATCATCATCATCAATATCGACTTCGTTGCCAAAAACGATTGTTCTTTTCCTGCGAGCGAAAAATTCGAGCGAGATCAGCGAACAGTAAATACTAACAATTTATTATAAGATCACAATAACTCTATGTTTCAAAAATTTGATGTTTACAGTATACTTTTGTAAATTTTTACTCAAATCAAAACTTCAAATCATTTTTAAAGAGTTTACCCATCTTCGATTTCTTCGTTCCAATTCCACAATCATAGCCACATAGAATTTAAGAAATCCTCAATTACCCGAACCGAAGGCGATGAATGCAGGTAGGTTCAAAAATGCGTTTTATCCACAATTCTAATCTTTCAAATTAAACTTCTATTAAAATTCAATCAAATTTAACTTTAAATCTATAATACGTCCACTTAGGACGTAACAATAGTAAAAATACAAAAATTTATGGTTACGCAAAAAAAAGAGCAGCCGATATGTAATTTTATGTAAAATGTCGCTTTAAAAATTGCACAAAATTCTTTTCTCGTTGAATAGCATTGAAAATAGCGATAAAAATCACGAAAATTAACATTATCTGCAATGTAGTCGACCTTTCTGTAACTAGAAAGTAAGTTAGTACCGCGCGTGAGAATACAGAAGTCTTGTGATTTGATTGTAACGAGATCTATATTATCGAGACCTCAACAAATAATGATTCGAGATTAACAATGTACATATACGTATATATTGTTTACTCGACTATGAGTTCTACTATATTACAATGTAGTAGCAAACAAGAGCTCGTGTTGTTATTATATAAAATAGGAAACCATACCGCGTCCAATAAATGTTGAATACAGAAGCACATCATAAACAACTGTATCAGTGCACCGCATGCGTATAATACAACGAAAATTGTTGCAACAGCATCGACATTCTAGAAATAATACGTAAATCTAACAGAATTAAACAGCCGGAATTACAGAAATGTAAAATTGTATCGCGGTAAATACCATTATCACCATAATGCTTAAGAAACAGAATCGAAAAACGTTATTTATGTACAAAATTGTAACATTCGGAGAAAATATTTGTTTCAATACGGCAGCCATCCTGTAACACGTGCATAAACGGTTTAGACAGGGCAAACATAATTCCTTGGAGAATTGCATCAAAATAATGGAACGTGGTATTCAATTGAATTATTTAAATGGGACATGTGCAGTGGAATTGATGAATGCGTTCACATATTTATGAATAAATGACATGACATTATACACCCAGTCAGAAAAATCTGCCTCGAGCAAATTATGACCAAATGTTTGCAATCGCACTTTATCGTTTTGGTGTGAAACCACGCTTGGAGTAGGTTTTGGTCCTTATTTTCTCTGAATCTGCCCACCAAAATCTGTCGACAAATTCCGAGCCTAATGCGGAAACAGATGGTTCGGTATTTGCCTGCAAAGTTTGGAGGAAAAATTCCATGCCTAATCCAGGGCAGAACGAGGGTAGTCTCTGCTCTCGTGCAGAGGGCAGGTCGGTCGCACTGAGAGCGGACCTAATCTTGCTTTGAGAGTAATTATCGAGAATAATCAAGTAAAGCTTGCAGTAGGAGGGAAAATCGAATTTTATTTAAATTTCTAAATTTTCTAATTTCAGGTTTTATGCATCTTCAATAATTTATATATTTACAAATCTTAAAGTAATGGCACTAACGATTTGGCCCGATATTTACCCTAAAAGCTAGGTTAGGTTCGTTCTTAGTGCGACCAACCTGCCCTCTATAACGAGAGCAGAGTCTGCCCTTGTTTTGCTCTCGATTTGGCATGGAATTTTGACTCCAAACTTTCCGAAGTTCGTAGCGTTTTTAAATTAAAATTTGTATTCATAGATTTATTCGATAACATCCATTCCGTTTCTCCCCATTTCTGAGGTCATATCACCTTCCCATACCACGTTATTGAATAAACCTGTGAATTTGAACTTTATCTTTGAATTCTAATTTAGAAACGCAGCGAACTTTTGTTCCAAACCAATAGCATCACGAAGGAAGCTCATGTCGTTCGGTCTACTATAAGAAAAGCTGCTTCAATTGAATCGGTGCATAGAGACTTTCCCGACTGAATGTATACCTAAAATTCCTTTCCCGTACAAAATTACGCTCGAAACATAAACAAAGGAACTGGTGCATTAATCGAATCGTAGCATACTTTACTACTGTTTTATGATGCCGAGTGAGCGATCTGACTTCCTGAGCGACAGTATTCTTCGCCATGGAAGTGGAGTCCTTTTCTAGTATCGATATAAATTTCAACTCCATATACTTGTACTGAGCGGTCATTAAGCGGATCCAATGTATAGTGTACACGTCCAAGCTGGCTTTTCGAATGAAGGTGATAACACCGCCGACAACCTGAACCGCCGTCCCAGTAACAAAGTTGGCCATAGAAAACGGTTCCTTCGTCAATATCATGGGTACTTGATAATCCGCGGAATAAAACTGGTGTTTATAGAATATCGCTATCACTGGTAGCGCCGTGAATGCGAAGACCGCAGCTGCGCTACTGATTATATAAATCTGCTGAAGTCTCATAAGCGGTGTCAGTAGCTCGGTTACAATTGTCCTGAGCATCGGATCGTTTGCGGCGAAAATCTTGTTCAGAGTCCCGATCAATCTTTTCAACGAGTCTTTATTGCTGTACATGATCGGCAGGATGAAAAAGATGTCCAACGTAACCACAAAGCTCACCGTGCTGTCCGTCAATGCTTTCTCCTTCGGCACATAGAATGTGCCGGCGATACAGCCACCTACGTACGTCAGCTCGATCGCCCAAACCATTGCCACGTACAGTTTCAAAATAACAGGCATTTTTTTTCCCTCGCTCGTCACCGGTAGAAAGTTACCCGACAACATATTCATGAGAACGTTCCAATGGTTCACACTTTGGAAGTTCATCTCCATCTGGGGATCGCCTTCCGCGAACGTTTCGATAATCCGATCCGTTAGCACTTGCTGAAATCGATTATTCTAAATTAACTTTTCGCTGACGTTTCCTTGAATTCGAACGTCGCCATTGTCGCTCATACGAAGTTGCAAACTTACCATTCAATTGTGTGCACAACAGAAGATCAGTCGCTACGTTTTGTTCATTTTCCCCATTATTTAAGACCAGGTTTTATTGCGAATCTTCAAAAATGTATGTACACTTTCAATTACAGGCTCAATTAAAATTCACTGGAATCGTCCACTTTCTTAGCACGTCGAATAAATATTTTCCCCAGAAAACTAAATTACGTGTCGGAGTGTTAGATAATAGGAAGCATGAATAATATGTGCTGATCTTCCGTTATGTTCATAATTAAATTACACGTTTGCGACTTCAGGAATTAAAAGTGTTCGTCCTCGAAGGGTTAATCGCGAAGCGGAGTGTTCTGTCGCGCGTGCTTGTTCGCATGTTCACTTAAAACGTGCGATTTCTTCGGAATCTCGTGCTCTCACCATTGTAAACGGGTGTCGAGGGACAACTGAGCCGTAATTAGATCATCCTTTGCTGGAACGTTGCACCACGTGTCGAAACCATTCCATCACTATCGCCGACATTATCATTTGATCGACGATCCTCGTTCTTTTATCAACCTGACTTCCACCACCGATGACCATTCTCCGTTATATGGAGTGCGCGCGCAAGGGCCATTATAGTTTTTTGCACCGCAATTATCGATCATTTGTCCTGCAATTACCGGTCCCTGTGTGTTCCCTTTGATCGTGGCCTGATGAGACACGGGGGAACCTCGAACGACAACAAATTATCGTTATTTGGTCTCCGAAGTCGAGAGAATAAATATTTCTCTATTCAAACGAAAGTCGGACGAACGAAACAATGCGGCGCGGCGCAATCGCGTCATTCCGCATTCCGTTTGACCGCGCGGACTCTCTTTATTCGTTAGCGGCTCGGAAGGTAGAAGACAATTTATTATTTTCAGAGCCCCGAAGTCCCAAAGAACCGCAGAACTTGACTTTATCCGGCGCGCGCCTAATCGGAGGAAAGTTGCGAGTGATGCTCAGATGGAGAAAGCCAGCTTCCGACAAAGTATTTTGGAGCCGCCTCGTCCATGGCCTGTCCAACAACTCCCTTCTCATTTATCACCGGACCATATTGAAAGTAAGTTTTCATCAGCGCGCTCTAATAACGGCTAAACATCGCGTTGACAATCCCGAGTCGGAAGCGCTCGCACCTCTATGGGACACGCCTGGCATGGCGGGAGAAGTATGTAACCCAACAAAAACATTCTGTAAACAGGAGCCAAGTTCTTATGGCCGTAAAAAGTTGTGAGATCAAACAAAATACGGCCAAGTTCGTTAGCTTAGAAATACCTCTTGCAATACTGAAAAAAGCGTTTGTAAAAATTAGTTTAAAAGAACGTATTTAATTTTTAAAGAGATGCATGAAGGGCTAAATTATTCAAACTTGGCCACTACCTTTTATGACTATTAGTTTAGAAAGTAATGCATGTTCGTTTTACTGCCTATTTATACCTTGTGACGTTGCAACTTTTGCAACGGAGCTTGGCTCCTTAATATTATAATAACTTTGTCCCGTTTAATGTTTATGGTGTTTTTTTTTCTTTGTTAGTTGATTATTTTTTCTAATTGCAGGAGGTTTTCTTTTTCTTTGTATTCTTGGTTTTGGAATTTTAGGGTCCGGTATTTGTACTTCTTCGATGTGTGGCCGTTACTTTTTAAACTAATGGCCATAAAAGGTGTTAGTTAGCGGCCAAGTTTGAATAATTTAGCCCTTCATGCATCTCTTTAAAAATTAAATACGTTCTTTTAAACTAATTTTTACAAACGCTTTTTTCAGTATTGCAAGAGGTATTTCTAAGCTAACGAACTTGGCCGTATTTTGTTTGATCTCACAACTTTTTACGGCCATAAGAACTTGGCTCCTGTTTACAGAATGTTTTTGTTGGGATTTCATCACTTTTTGTTGAAATTTCATCAATTATCAAGTAGGTATTACTCTTATTCCTGATTCATTAAATCCTAAACATTTTTTTATCTTTAAGGTAGACATTAAGTAAATTAATAAATGCATGTTCGTTTTACTACCTATTTATACCTACTTGAAACTTTGTCCCGAAAAATCTAAACAACGCAGCGTCGATCAAAGGAAAAAAGTTCTTTTCTAATCTGCAAGACAAAATCCAAATTCAATGTATCGAAGCGTAACACCCTGCCGGCGACGCTCGGATCCGTTTACCCCCCGCCGCTATAGACGATGCTCGGTGCAGTTTCTTTTGTTTACGTTAGAGCGATTGTTTTTTTCATCAGTATTTGTTGCGACTTCGAAGCTAATAAAACGTATACTTATGTATCGCTGGGAGATGACAAGAAGATCCCTGAGGGCGTGTAGAGGCAAAAAGGGTCTCCATGTGTGCAGTTCGTCACCGAGTAACCCAGTGACACACATTTCGAAGCAGCAAATGGATTTACGGCTGAATAAGTGAGTTTTTAATACAATCAGTTTCTGCTTCTTCTCTTTTTTTACGATCAGCTCGTAAACTAAAGCCGACCGCCAAATAGTCCAAAGAGAAATGTTGTTCAGAATCCTGGTCTTGACAACATATCCAAAGCTCATCGAAATCGGAGAGGATTCACATTATCGAGAAACTCTTGCTCGTTGCGATGTCGCGGCGTACCACCGACACTCGCTTGCCAGCGCGGTGTGGCGCGCCGGGCCAGGACGCGCTCTGATTGGTCCGTGTTTTTCGTTAATAACTCCTAAACAAAGCCGAATTTGACTTTTGTGCAAAGGAAAATGTCTCTTAGAATGGTCTCAGGAACCACCCCCTTTCGGGTCCTTCACGAATTTTGGGACACCCTGTATGTTATGCTGCTATGTTCTATCCTACGTACCTATTTCGTAATGTATTTTTTTTCAACCCTTTAATGTGTAAAATTTCAAACTTTGATAATTATTCCTTTGGGTGTTTGTTATGGTGGACCTATGTACCAAATTTCAAGCTTGTAGGTCAATGGGAAGTACCCAAAAGGTTTTGATGATCGGTCAGTCAGTCAGTCAGTCAGTCAGTCAGTCAGTCAGTCAGTGACAAATTTAACGATTTTTGAGGTCCTATATCTCGGAACCTACTAATGTTAGAAGATTAATGTTTTGTCAATATTGAGACATGATAGCATTTAACAAGTGTACGAAATTACATCTCTCCATCTGCCTCCAGTGCCGAGTTATAAGCCTCTAAAAAACGCCTAAGTTGTTTCGTGTAAAAGGAGGTAGTGCCAGAACTTGGCTGGTGCACTACCGTGCACCTAGATATACATTGCGTCTTATTCGGTTTCGACGCGATATATGAGAATCATCGTTTTCTTCCGTGCACAATTGATTATTAAATACAAAGCTATGATTAGTTCTTTGCATACGCGTACAAAGTGTCTAGTTCATTTTAACCGACACATCGGCATAAACAATGTTTAATGTTATTTCGATTTAAAAGTAATTAGTAAAATATCGCCAGACTGATACCGAAGATAATAGTGCGGTCAACTAACGGCTGTAGAATAACAACGGATGTACAAAACTCCCGCAGCTTTCACTTACGAATAATTTTGGTAAATATGTACATTGTACTTATATCTGTAGTTGTCAGGAAAAACGTCGCATATCACTATTTCAAAAAACTTGAGGCTTTCGAGCAGGCATGCACAGATGGACGATTTGGGAGCCGGAGCCCTCGACCCGGCTCATAAGCCGGGTCGGAGCCGTGACTAGCTCGGACGTATGGAAGGGGAACCCACTAAGCGTGACTTGTAAACAGAGCACGAGAGAAGTGGAGAGCGCGCCTGAGTGGTCAGACTACAATAACGTAGACGCCCCCACTCTCACACGCTTTCGTGGGCCCAATGTGCTATTTAACTATTTTGAGAGAAGTACATATATAGTATGTTTGTAGCAATACCTGTTCCTACTCCTACAAACTGCGGGAGCCACGCGTGAGTCGAAAAGTGTGCGAGTGTCATCCGCGAGACTAGGGAGCGTAGACTCGTATTTGGTGTAAGGGAGCCCTCGGAAAGGGGCAACTGACTTAAATATATTTATTCACAGCAAATCACAGTAAAAATATGTTGTTTAAATGTTTTTGAATACATTATTTTAAGGTATATGTATTTTTAGTTCTCTGTTTTCATTTCAATTTCTTTGTGTATTGTTAAGTATAAGTATATGTTTAAGTGTAAATATTTTTATGTATAATATACACTTTTTACATTTGGATTACTTTTCTCTTGAAATATGTATATGTTTTTAGCTGTGACATTGATCAGAGATGACATTGATCTGAAACAGAGATCGTCTAATTTAAGATAGCACAAAGACGACTTAAAGACGGTTTAAAGACGTTTGCAGTTGGACATTCAAACGTCTTAAAGATGCCCCGAATGTCTTACGAGCGTCTTCCGAACGTCTCCTGAACGTCTTGTGTTAGAAAACGGTACGTCTCTAAGACGTCTGTTTGACGTCTAGAAGACGTTCATAAGACGGTCGTACGACATTCTGGAGGTCTTCAAGACGTCCTTAAGAAGTCTTAAAGTTCCATAAATGTTAATTAAATTAAAAGAAAGGAAGAGTAAAAATAGATTTCGACAAAAACGAGTTTAAAGTTAAACCTAGCTTTATCAGAAGAACGCACGTGGAATTGACATAAAAAGTGTAATAAAAATAACAATTGCAATTAAATCACTATAGAAGTAATAAAAATTGAAGTTGAAATGGAAATTGAAGTTGGAATTGAAGTGAAATGCAAATTGAAGTTGGACTGGAAGTTGAAATGCAAATTGGAGTTGAAATTGAAGTTGAAATAGAAGAAGTTGAAATGCAAATTGAAGTTGGAATTGAAGTTGAAATGAAAATTGAAGTTGAAATTGAAGTTGAAATCAAAGAAGTTGAAATGGAAATTGAAGTTGGAATTGAAGTTGAAATGCAAATTAAAGTTGGAATTGAAGTTGAAATAGAAATTGAAGAATTGAAGTTAATATAGAAGAGTAGAAATTGAGTTTGAAATTGATGTTGAAATCGAAATTTGAAAAATTGAAGAGTTGAAATGGAAAAATTGAAGTTAAAATTGATGAAATTGAAATTTGAAAAATTGAAGAGTTGAAATTGAAGCGAAAACACTAACTCGAACAAATAATACCAATGTTAATACTGCTGATTATTATTATGGGGATATAAAAACCACACTGTTTATGGTCTTAAAACGTAAACGTTAAAGAGTCTTCTTAGGACGCAAGACTTTCAGACTTGAAATACACGTAAAATGGATGTCTTTAAGACATCGTATGCTATCTACGTCTTTCTTATCGCTATACAATTGTATAGTATTGGTTATTAAACTTGTGTATAATTAATACTCGTGCACTGTTCGGGTGAATTTATCCCAAATCAAACTTCCAGTTGACGCATTATAAAAATTTAGAAATAAATGTTACATATGCAGTTCACATACACATACGAAGTAATATATCTGCTTAATTCAATCTTAATGTTACTTTTAAAATAGATGAGTTAACGAAGCTTCGTTTTATTTCCTTCATGTATGTATCTTTTCATGTATGTTAATACAGGCACACTGAAAATATCTGTATAAAAAAGATCGCGTTCCTAATGTTTAGTAAACAGAAATTACATTAATTTTAAAGCGTGCTATCTTTTTTATTTATTTCCATTTATAACAAAAATTGGTACGTAAAGTTTAAATCAGTGGACATATTTGAAAAATTTAAGAACGTCGACGTGTTAGTTTCAGTTTAATGAAATAATTAAAACAAGAAAGAAATTTTTATTTAGCCTCTACTTCTTGGAATCGTCGCAGACATTTTGTATTTTTGCATAAAGATCCGCAGTCTAGTTATATTACAAACGGGCCAGAGTATTGTCGTTTCTTTCTCGACGATTTGTTTTTGCATTGCACCGTCTTTCCGCGGGACTGCTTCTTGCCTTTTTGATCATGTTCGTTCTGACATCCGCTAGCGACGAACTCAATGCTGACGCCATGTTCTTTATCATTCTCGTTGTCGTTCTCGTTGTCATTCTCGTTGTCGACGATGTTTCGAACGTTCACACTGTACATACACTCCCTTCGAAGATGTATATCGAGAAGCGGCGTCTGGAAAGAATTGAATAATTGAATTTTATTTTTGCATCGACTTATTGTACTTCGACCAACGTTAAAGTACGATACAGTGACTGTATCGGTAAAACAGTGACTGAATGATCGGAAACAGACATTAGCGCTCCTAGCGAAAAATAGTTCTGCCCAACCCTCCGTCTAGGGGTGTACTTCGGCTTATATTGTTAATATATTTAGTTTGTTGCTTATTGTTTGTAAAATTATTGTACATTATTGCAAAAACTTCGAAAAAGAAACAAAAAAAAATATATATCCCCGCATGGGTCGCGAACCTGGGATATCCGAGTGGTACGAATTTTTTCCAATTTCACAATCGATTTCCTCGAAAACGGGTTCGCTTTGGCGGCTAAAACGAATTGGATAGTACAGGAGGGTGCGTAAGCTATATCCACACAAAAACTCGTTGCGATCCGGCGTTCTCGATAGACGAGGTCTCCTCGTAAGTCAACTCCCGGATCTCCGTTGTGACATAGATCGAATCGAAATAGGACACTATTTTTTGTGACTTCGTCCATCGCGCCGAATGTAAAAAAGGAGACCGAATAGACAGCGTGTTCAATTTTCCGTTTTTTAAAATCAATTTCAACCTTTTGCAGGTCAAATTGAAACTTCGCAAATGAATTCCACCCTTTTGCTAATCACTTTCACACTTTTGCAAATCAATGTGAAATTTATTTGCAAAAGAGTAAATTTGGAGAGCAAAACTTGAAAAAGGTTGAAATTGATTTGCAAAAGGGTGAAATTGACTTTCAAAAGGGTCAATCTGACTTGCACAAGGGTTAATTTGACTTCCAAAAGGTTGAAATCGATTTGAAAAAAGTTCAATTTGATTTGTAAAAGGGTGAAATTGACTTGCAAAAGGGTCAATTTGACTTGCAAAAGGGTCAATTTGACTTCCAAAAGGTTGAAATTGATTTGCAAAAAGAGGAAATTGATTTGGGAAGGTACAATTTGATTTGCGAAAGGTGAAATTGACTTGCAAAACGGTCAATTTGACTTGGAAGAGGGTCAATTTGGCTTCCAAAAGGTTGAAATTGATTTGCAAAAGGGGGAAATTGACTTGAAAAAGGGTGAATGAAAGGGTGTATGTCCTAAAGCTACTTAATACCGTCAAGTAAACCACTAAACACAGTTGAAATGTTATCGTGTTTAGTGTGATTTTAATCAGAAAAATGCCACAAATAAGACGGTGGAAGTTCCATAAAAAAATAATGTAAAATAACGAAGTTTTGTAATTGGATTAGTAGTGGCATACACCGATATACCCGACGCGGTAACGGATTACAAGGCATATTTACATTGAGCGGCGACTGAGGCCTGCTCGAACTTCTCGGCCCCTCGTGTACTATGCCCTCTAGTGGAATGGGTAGGCGAAGAAACTTTACATATATCGTGTTTAGTGTAAATTTGATAAGAAAAATGCCGCAATCTAGAAGTAGAAACTGAAATTTTGTAATTAATATATTTTTTAGTTTACTTATATATTAAGTATATTCCCAGATAGCACAAAGACATCTTAAAGTACGCCTAAAAGTTGGCTGACGCAAGACGTAACGTACATCTTTAAGTCGTACGTTGCGTCTGTGGCACGTCGTTTTCACGTCTTTTCCACGTACTGTGTACAACTTTAACAGGTCTTTGTTACAAAACTGTGCGACTTAAAGTCGTCTCTCACGGGTCTTTTCGACATCTTTAAGATGCATCTTTAAGACGCAAAAAAGTTGCCTTTTCGGACATCTTTTATGCATCTTTTATGCATCTTCTTTCAGACGTACAAAATTTTCAAATTTAAGAAAAAATTATAAAAAAATTAGAATCTATATACATATATATATATATACAGGGTGTTTACCTACAGGTGGGAGAAAATTTAAGGGGTGGTTCTCGACGATAATCTAAGACGAAAATGAAGAATAAAAAAATTGCGATTTCGGCTTCGTTATTTAGTTATTAACAATTAAAAATCCGCCTAAAATGCTGCAACGCTTCTAACAAAAGTGTACGTTGCGTACGTCACACAGGCGCGCGACAGTCTCGTATCAAGTGACAAACGCATGCATACCTTGGTTCTCAATTGGGGCCTCAGCGAAGTGAAAATGTTTAAAAAATCGTTGGACGACATTGAACCTACCTACTCGTTAAAATCCACAAGGGCTCGTTAATATCCGCCCTATGGACTTATCGAGTAGAAGGGGTCAATCTCCTTTCACTTTTACATTCTTCTCACACATATCCACAAATCCTTATTCTGCACTATAATTGTTCATAACACCGTACTTAATATACTGGAGGAAACGCTCTATCACTATTTACAATATCATACACACGCACTACGAGTTTCTGCGAACGGAAATCTTCAACGCGTGCGAGAAGAATCGTCGGAACAAGCTAGCATCCGTATGCACACTGATTCAAGACAGCTGATGTGGTCAATGCACACACATGAAATATTTCGCGGTCACAGACAGAATGAGAAGGAATTACGAAATTCGTGAAAACAGGATAGACAATGTATTGGTATAGCAACGCGCGACGTTTGGGCGGTGGGTTGGTGTAGATCTTCATTTGTTTTATCGATCTGGCATCGACCTCATCAGCTGTCTTGAATCAGTATGCATACGGATGCTAGCTTGTACGAACGATTCTTCTCGCACGCGTCGAAGATTTCCGTTCGCAGAAATCACACGCGACCTCAAGATGTCCGTTCCGTTTGTGAACGAGTCTCGCGACGTAAATCAAGTTCCATAAAGTGCGGTGTTTCAACATTAAAGGATTACCAGTTCTTTACATTCTCCTCATTTCCCTCAGTAAACTTGTACTCTCTGTAAACTCGTAGTGCGTGTGTATGATATCGTAAATAGTGCCAGAGCGTTTATTCCAGTATATTAAGTACGATGTTATGAACAATTATAGTGCAGAATAAGGATTTGTGGATATGTGTGAGAAGAATGTAAAAGTGAAAGGAGATTGACCCCTTCTACTCGATAAGTCCATAGGGCGGATATTAGAAACGCCCTTGTGGATTTTAACGAGTAGGTAGGTTCAATGTCGTCCAACGATTTTTTAAACATTTTCACTTCGCTGAGGCCCCAAATGAGAACCAAGGTATGCATGCGTTTGTCACTTGATACGAGACTGTCGCGCGCCTGTGTGACGTACGCAACGTACACTTTTGTTAGAAGCGTTGCAGCATTTTAGGCGGATTTTTAATTGTTAATAACTAAATAACGAAGCCGAAATCGCAATTTTTTTATTCTTCATTTTCGTCTTAGATTATCGTCGAGAACCACCCCTTAAATTTTCTCCCACCTGTAGGTAAACACCCTGTATATACTTCTTTTTCATGTACTACTTGAGAGAATATTCCATTTTGTCTCTTCGAAAAAACCTTATTACAACAATTTAGGTTTTATGCAGCATACTGGGCGGGAATCGAACTCGGGACCTACCGTTTAACTTCATGATGGTTTCCTCGCTATCTGGGATGCGAACCTTTACTGTTAGATTCATTACTTTTTCTTCTTATAGGCTCAAATCATATCAAATCATATATATTATTATATAAAAAATATTTTAACAGAGGTTTATCTCTTTTAATAATTATATAACCTAATTATTTAATTATTTACCTAAAATATTTTTTAGGTAAAAATCAAACTACTTTTTTCTAATGAAGCATAGTATCAGTATATTAACGAGTAAGAGATATACATATTTTCGTAAGTACTTCAATCGTTCCTGCCGTGAAAACGGCATCCCGAAAGAGGCAACTTTTACACGTCCATAAAGGCACCTTTGCTGGGACGACGTTTTCACGTTGGAAGGTAGGTGCCTTTTATGCATCTCATTTCTAATCTGAAAACGGCGTACCGAAAGAGGCAAGTTTTACACGTTCATAAAGGCACCTCTGCTGGGACGACGTTTTCACGTTTGAAGGCAGGTGCCTTTTATGAATCTCATTTCTAACCTGAAAACGGCGTCCCAGAAAACATGCCTTTATGGACGCCTAAAAAGCGTCTTACTGAGACGTGAGACGTAAAGACATAGAACGGACATGAAAACGGCAACTTAAAGTCGTCCTGTGGTATCTGGGATGCGAACCTTTACTGTTAGATTCATTACTTTTTATTCTTATAGGCTCAAATCATATCAAATCATATATATTATTATATAAAAAATATTTTAACAGAAGTTTATCTCTTCTGATAATTATATAACCTAATTATTTAATTATTTACCTAAAATATTTTTTAGGTAAAAATCAAACTACTTGTCTTTAATGAAGCATAGTATCAGTATATTTATATCAGTATAGTATATTTTCGTAAGTACAGCTTGTCAAATCTAGCTGTGGGGCTGAATGTCCCCCGCAAGGGGAAATGACCCCGCTGCGCGTTCAGTTAAAAAGTAAAGTGACACAAGTGTATTCACACAAACATATAAACAGTTGTTTAGTATGTTTGCTGCTGTAAGAAATAATGGACAGTATGTACTTTTGACGAGGTGTGTACCTCGCCGTTCAAATGTTGCATCCCAGATAGCACACGACGACTTTAAGTTGCCGTTTTCATGTCCGTTCTATGTCTTTACGTCTCACGTCTCAGTAAGACGCTTTTTAGGCGTCCATAAAGGCATCTTCTCTGGGACGCCGTTTTCAGATTAGAAATGAGATGCATAAAAGGCACCTGCCTTCGAACGTGAAAACGTCGTCCCAGCAGAGGTGCCTTTATGGACGTGTAAAAGTTGCCTCTTTCGGGATGCCGTTTTCACGGCAGAAACGATTGAAGTACTTACGAAAATATGTATATCTCTTAATCGTTAATATACTGATACTATGCTTCATTAAAAAAAAGTAGTTTGATTTTTACCTAAAAAATATTTTAGGTAAATAATTAAATAATTAGGTTATATAACTATTAGAAGAGATAAACTTCTGTTATAATATTTTTTATATAATAATATATATGATTTGATATGATTTGAGCCTATAAGAATAAAAAGTAATGAATCTAACAGTAAAGGTTCGCATCCCAGATAGCGAGGAAACCATCATGAAGTTAAACGGTAGGTCCCGAGTTCGATTCCCGCCCAGTATGCTGCATAAAACCTAAATTGTTGTAATAAGGTTTTTTCGAAGAGACAAAATGGAATATTCTCTCAAGTAGTACATGAAAAAGTAGTAATATATATATATATATATATATATATATATATATATATATAGATTCTAATTTTTTTATAATTTTTTCTTAAATTTGAAGATTTTGTACGTCTGAAAAAAGATGCATAAAAGATGTCCGAAAAGGCAACTTTTTTGCGTCTTACAGCGACATCTTAAAGATGTCGAAAAGACCTGTGAGAGACGACTTTAAGTCGCACAGTTTTGTAACAAAGATCTGTGAAAGTTGTCACAGTATGTGGAAAAGACGTGAAAACGACGTGCCACAGACGCAACGTACGACTTAAAGATGTACATTACGTCTTGCGTCAGCCAACTTTTAGGCGTACTTTAAGATGTCTTTGTGCTATCTGGGAACTGGTATCAAGACGAATTCAAGTATCAAAAATGAAGTATTCGTAGTACGTCTTATGTTAGAATGGTTGATCTTTCCCTTGCGTAAACAGAAATTTTTGACTTTCTGATATAAATTTTTACCTTTTTAACTTCCCGATTTTATATGGAAGTTATTGTAATTACCCCGAAAATCGAAAATCGATTTTTTAGCAGATCTTCACGTTTCATGGTCACTGGAGTCATTTTAGACTATTTTTATCAAAATGTTCGTGTGTGTGTGTGTGTGTGTGTGTGTGCGCGCGCGCGCGCGCGCGTATGGCTGTTTCTATGGTCTCAAATTTTTCGTTAACGTTTTCAGAAAAAGTAACAACGCGATCAGGATGATGAATGATGCAATCGATGTGCTCCGTCGTAACTTAGAGCTGATTAGATTTTGGTCCATATTGGTCAAGTAGTTTTTTAGATTTTTACTTTTTTTCGAAAAGAGTTGATTCTACAATGCAATTTATAAGGGAGGACGAAAATTTTCCACCAAAGAACCAAAAGCAATCACATAAAAAATTTTTTTCTTAATTTTTTTTTTAGATTTAAAAAAAATTTTTTTTTTTAACTGATGCTAATGTTACCG
Source organism: Lasioglossum pauxillum (assembly GCA_933228785.1). Classification (NCBI taxonomy): domain Eukaryota; kingdom Metazoa; phylum Arthropoda; class Insecta; order Hymenoptera; family Halictidae; genus Lasioglossum; species Lasioglossum pauxillum. The sequence continues at coordinate 30,127,257 of OW121704.1, read as the reverse complement.
CTTGGAATAATCGAAAGTTATTCCAATGCAAGAGTGAATTTATCATCTCTATTCCCAAGAATACATTTTGGGAGGATATCGATGAAAGTACAACAAAAAATACGATGTTAGCGATGTTGGCGAAGGAGTAACGAATCGGGAAGTTCTTTGTGTGACTCTTGGAGAGTCACACACCAAATAAAAAACATTAATAGCAGTAGGCCCTACTAGCCATGCGTATCACTAGTAGTAGTAGTAGTAGTAGTCGTGTTTATTGCCGGGGAGGGGCGGTTCGGCCGCCCCTCGCTTCCTTAGGGCACACCGGTTTTTAAACACCAGTTTCACAATTGGCGCTGCCGGCACTCGGCCCTTTAGCGGGTTGCAATTGTCCTCGTTTTTCAGCCGTCCCCTCTGTTTTATTCGGCCCGGGCCATTTTCAGAGTCGTCGACTTACTAGACGGGTCGGTCGTCATTGATGAGCGGGCCATGCTACCTAATTTTTTGAGTTTTTTTGAGCTGTTTTACGGCTCTGTGTGAACGTCGGGCCCCCTCACCTTCAGACCTGCAGGGTGTCTCGCCTGCCCTTTCCGACTCCCCCCCACTTCACCATATTTCCATGTCGAATGTGTCAAGTGTTTGAAGCCCGTCCCTAATCTGTTTCCAGATAGTCCAGAAACCTGCCCACACCCTCCCCTAGGGCTAATCCCTCCCCGCCTATGCTGTGAGTCTATTGGGAGTACAAATGCAAGGGACCGCGTATTGTTTTTGACCATTGGGAAGAAGTTACTGCTACTTCGGATCCAATCCGACTTCATCGAAATCTCGGCTGGGCCGAGATATCAATTCCATTCGGTCTTCACGTGATGCGTATCACTAACCCTCTCGCAAGAGCAGTCCTACCCGCGAGCTCGCGAAGCGAGCGAGCAAAAACAACTCTACTCGTTCCTCTTGTTATCCAGTAGATTTGAACCAGGAGATTACAAGTGTTTGAGGGCCTAGGATACCTTCAGATTGTAACTAGCAAATAACTAGAATCTTGCTAGATTTTGGGTCGAAAAAGTGCGTCTGCGCCCGGACATTTTTTGTCCTTATTTAAGCAGGTTTTGGGCTGGGTGAGGGCTTATTCTATAGAGGAAGTTTCATCGCAGTGCGCTCTGGTCATCATAGCAGTCAAAAAGTCTTCTAGAGACAGAAAAATGCATTGAAATCTGCGGGTTTTTCTCCTAGATTTTTTAATCTCGTTAACCTCATGACCAGAGCGCAAACTGGGCGCAAACCCATATTTTCGACCCAAAATCTAGTGAGACTCTAGTTACAACCAGAGGTGGGACTACCGCCATAAGGAGTTGGCACTCTTACTCCCAACGGTCTCTCGTTGCGACCGTTACGCTAGGCGTCCCTAGCAGTTCAAATAAGTCATTTCGCTAGATCAGATCTGTTGAACAAGATATCCAGTCGTACTGCGTCAAGAGGCGTACCTCTTTGCATTTACATATACAGGGTGAGTCCGAAGAAACAGTACACTTAAATATCTCCGTTACTTTTCGTTGTACAAAAAAACTTCTTAGGACAAAGTTACACTGTTTGAAGGTCCACATGTAACGGTGTAAGGGAAAAAATTTTCAAGGTCATTTTTCACAAGATTTCAAGGTCATCGATATTTTTTTTAAATGGAATGAGGTATTTTTTAATACATTAATCGACGCAACTGGACATTTGTTATAAAAAGTACTAATCTATGTATGTCGAAAAGTTAGTAGTGCAGGAGATATTTCAATTTAAATAACTCTAAAACACCATTACTGTCGTACTAAGACGTTACACACGTATGTAAACGCTAGTAGTAGTAGTAGTAGTAGTACTAGTAGTAGTGTTACTGCCGGGGAGAGGCGGCTCGGCCGCCCCTCGCTTCCTTAAGGGGGTAGATCCACCTCTGGTTATAACTAGAATCTTACTAGATTTTGGGTCGAAAATATGAGTCTGCGACTTAATCTTGTTTGAACTTATACGAGCATATTTTGAGCTGGGTGAGGGCTCATTCTAAAGAGGAAGGTTAGATCTAGTGCGCTCCAGTCATGAGGTTATTGAGATTATGTTTATATCTAATAATATGAGGGCACAAAGTAGAGAAAAAATCTAGGAAAAAACCCGCAGATTTCAATGCATATTCTGTCTTTAAAAGATATTATTATAAGACTTTTTTGACTTATGTGATGACTGGAGCGCACTAGACATAACCTTCCTCTTTAGAATGAGCCCTCACCCAGCTCAAAATGTGCTCGTATAAGGTCAAACAACATTATGTCACAGACCCATCTTGCCGACCCAAAATCTAGTCAAATTCTAGTTATTTGCTAATTTACTAGATTCTTCAACGTCAATTTTTTAATTTCAATTCGTTAATTTCAATTTTTCAATTTCAATTTCAATTTTTCAATTTCACTTCGTTAATTTCAACTTCAATTTTTCAATTTCAACGTCAATTTCAATATCAACCCTTCAACTTCAACTTCAACTCTTCAATTTCAATTTTTCAATTTCAACGTCAATTTTTCAATTTCAACTTTAATTTTTCAATTTCATTTTCAATTTCAAAATCTTCAATTTAATTTTCAACGTCAATTTTTCAATTTCAATTTCAACTCTTGAATTTACACTAACAAGTAAACGCTAACGTCTTAGTACGGCAGTAATGGTGTTTTAGAGTTATTTAAATTGAAATATCTCCTGAACTACTAACTTTTCGACATACATTTTTTATAACGAATGTTCAGCTGCATCGGTTGATGTATTAAAAATTACCTCATTCCATTAAAAAAAATATCGATGATCTTGAAATCTTGTAAAAAAATGATCTTGAAAATTGTTTCCCTTACACCGTTACATGTGGCCCTTCAAACAGTGTAACTTTGTCCTAAGAAGTTGTTTGTACAACGAAATGTAACGGAGATATTTAGGTGTTGTGTTTCTTCGGACTGACCCTGTATTCTCCATCGTACCGATACGACGGACGTTACCCATCGTTTGTGAAATAAACATAAGTAAATGGTTCTCGTTGAACTACAAATTCAGTGCAATTATTGAAGCCCTATTCACGTGGTTCCCGCCATTCGTAGAGTAGGCTACGTTCTTCGGCACCTTCCTCGAATTCATCATCTAACCCTGGTGTCTTTCCTCCAAAAAGGAAAAACTTTATAGGAGAGGGGCAAAAATTTCTGGTTACGCAAGGAAAAGTTTACCCCAATTAATGAACTTTTCGGTGGAATAATACCTGAACAACTTTCCAGAGCGTTTGCTTCTGTTCGAGGCTCTTCTCGTGAGATGATGGACAAGACACCTCACGCCAAGAAACGTTGTACGCCTTGACCTGGTGGTGCATCGGCCAAACCAATCGTGCTCTGGCTTCGCCGCACTGACAAATTATACGTCGCAGCTGAAGGCTGGTCTGATTCGGTTCGCACCTGCGAGAACGTCTCTCTTGGTCGGCTTCAATGAAAGGGCACTTCTTCGTTTGTTATCCTGATTACGAAGCTCGGTAGAGATGTTTACCAAAGTATTGGGGAACAATCGCACGAGTTTCCTACTGGGTCATTCCATGCGAAATCGATCACTTTTTCACGCCACCCTGATTTTGATTTGTTCTAAATGAAATATGTTGTAGTTCATGTGAAATTAGGGGGGGTTTAAATCATCATTTTGCCGGTTTCAAACTTTTTGTAGAAATGACAGACCTTCGAGATTTGCAATTTTTTCCCATTTTGGTGAAACCCGGCCTTACTTAGGAAATTTTATCTCGCAAACTGTTCGTCCGCTTGAGCTAAATTTACTTTTTGTTCTATTCGGAAAGGATTGGACTATAATAGGATAATTTTTTCAACCACGATAATTAAGATAATAATGTCTGTATTTGTAATTTGTATTTGGACGTCAAATTGGAATTTCGCAATAACCAATTTCAACCCAATTGCAAATCAAATTGAATCTTTTGAAAATCAATTTCAACTTCTTGGACTTCCAATTCAACCCTTTGCAAGTCAAATTGTACCTTCTACAAATCAATTTCACTCTTTCGTACTCCAAATTCAACCTTTTGCAAGTTAAATTGAACCTGTGCAAATCAAATTGAACTTCCTATAAATCAGTTTCACTCTTCCGTACTCCAAATTCAACCTTTTGCAAGTCAATTTCACCCTCTTGTTCAAGTTAAATTTTACCATTGCAAATAAATTTCACCTATTTGCGAATCAATTTCACATTGAACCTTTTTTGTAGAACATATACAATTACAATATATAAAATACAATATCAAACATATGCATATACAACTCCAAATTTGAAGTGCGAAAGGGTGAAATTGATTTGCATGGTTCAATTTGACTAGCAAATACAAATTACAAATAAAGACATTACAAAATCAATTATCACGGTTTAATAAATTATGGCTGTTTCCGTTTAGGTCTATCATCAGAATCGGATGAAATTTTGCAAACAGGTTCTTTTTCGACAAAAATTTTTTTTTATTTTTGGCGATATGCAAAAATTTTTTATCATTTCGATGCCGGTCTCTACCTTACCGACTTACCGACTTTCTATCTTATTATCCAATTTAAAGATGCTTTCGGCGCTACCGTTTCGATCAATTAATAATATAGCAATTTTGCAAAAAATTTACTTCTTTCCTAACGTTTCGGTTCCTTTTTGAAAAAGGTGGAAATTTGCGTTTGCTATAATAACTTTATCTATGTAAAATTAAACATTGAGAATTTGATATATCCCAGATAGCACAAAGACATCTTAAAGTACGCCTAAAAGTTGCCTGACGCAAGACGTAACGTACATCTTTAAGTCGTACGTTGCGTCTGTGGCACGTCGTTTTCACGTCTTTTCCACGTACTGTGTACAACTTTAACAGGTCTTTGTTACAAAACTGTGCGACTTAAAGTCGTCTCTCACAGGTCTTTTCGACATCTTTAAGATGTCGCTTTAAGATGCAAAAAAGTTGCCTTTTTGGACATCTGAAAAGACGTACAAAATCTTCAAATTTAAGAAAAAATTAGAATCTATATTATATATTATATATATTACTACTTTCATGTACTACTTGAGAGAGAATATTCCATTTTGTCTCTTCGAAAAAACCTTATTACAATTTAGTTTTTATGCAGCATACTCTGGGCGGGAATCGAACTCGGGCCTACCATTTAACTTCATGATGGTTTCCTCGCTGAGCCATGCGAACCTTTACTGTTAGATTCATTACTTTTTATTCTTATACGCTCAAATCATATCAAATCATATATATTATTATATAAAAAATATTTTAACAGAAGTTTATCTCTTCTAATAATTATATAACCTAATTATTTAATTATTTACCTAAAATATTTTTTAGGTAAAAATCAAACTACTTTTTTTTAATGAAGTATAGTATCAGTATATTAACGATTAAGAGATATACATATTTTCGTAAGTACTTCAATCGTTTCTGCCGTGAAAACGGCGTTGCGAAAGAGGCAACTTTTACACATCCATAAAGGCACCTCTGCTGGGACGACGTTTTCACGTTCGAAGGCAGGTGCCTTTTATGCATCTCATTTCTAACCTGAAAACGGCGTACCGAAAGAGGCAACTTTTACGCGTCCTTAAAGGCACCTCTGCTGGGACGACGTTTTCACGTTCGAAGGCAGGTGCCTTTTATGCATCTCATTTCTAACCTGAAAACGGCGTACCGAAAGAGGCAACTTTTACGCGTCCTTAAAGGCACCTCTGCTGGGACGACGTTTTCACGTTCGAAGGCAGGTGCCTTTTATGCATCTCATTTCTAACGTGAAAACGGCGTCCCAGCAGAGGTGCCTTTATGGACGCCTAAAATGCGTCTTACTGAGACGTGAGACGTAAAGATGTAGACCGGACATGAAAACGGCAACTTAAAGTCGTCCTGTGCTATCTGGGATGTACACGCTGCTGGTTTGTAACATACTAGGTAGTAGGAAAAAAGTAAATTTTTTGCAAAATTGCTATATTATTAAGTGATCGAAACGGTATATTCAACATTTCCCAGATAGCACAGGGCGACTTTAAGTTGCCGTTTTCATGTCCGTTCTATGTCTTTACGTCTCACGTCTCAGTAAGACGCTTTTTAGGCATCCATAAAGGCATCTTTCCTGGGACGCCGTTTTCACGTTAGAAATGAGATGCATAAAAGTCACCTGCCTTCGAACGTGAAAACGTCGTCCCAGCAGAGGTGCCTTTATGGACGTGTAAAAGTTGCCTCTTTCGGGATGCCGTTTTCACGGCAGAAACGATTGAAGTACTTACGAAAATATGTATATCTCTTAATCGTTAATATACTCATACTATGCTTCATTAAAAAAAAGTAGTTTGATTTTTACCTAAAAAATATTTTAGGTAAATAATTAAATAATTAGGTTATATAACTATTAGAAGAGATAAACTTCTGTTATAATATTTTTTATATAATAATATATACGATTTGATATGATTTGAGCCTATAAGAATAAAAAGTAATGAATCTAACAGTAAAGGTTCGCATGGCTCAGCGAGGAAACCATCATGAAGTTAAACGGTAGGTCCCGAGTTCGATTCCCGCCCACCCAGATAGCACAAAGACATCTTAAAGTACGCCTAAAAGTTGCCTGACGCAAGACGTAACATACATCTTTAAGTCGTACGTTGCGTCTGTGGCACATCGTTTTCACGTCTTTTCCACGTACTGTGTACAACTTTAACAGGTCTTTGTTACAAAACTGTGCGACTTAAAGTCGTCTCTCACGGGTCTTTTCGACATCTTTAAGATGTCGCTTTAAGACGCAAAAAAAGTTGCCTTTTCGGACATCTTTTATGCATCTTTTTTCAGACGTACAAAATCTTCAAATTTAAGAAAAAATTATAAAAAAATTAGAATATATATATATATATATATATATATATATATATATATTACTACTTTTTCATGTACTGCTTGAGAGAATAATCCATTTTTTTGTCTCTTCGAAAAAACCTTATTACAATTTAGTTTTTATGCAGCATACTGGGCGGGAATTGAACTCGGGACCTACCGTTTAACTTCATGATGGTTTCCTTGCTGAGCCATGCGGACCTTTACTGTTAGATTCATTACTTTTTATTCTTATAGGCTCAAATCATATCAAATCATATATATTATTATATAAAAAATATTTTAACAGAAGTTTATCTCTTCTAATAATTATATAACGTAATTATTTAATTATTTACCTAAAATATTTTTTAGGTAAAAATCAAACTACTTTTTTCTAATGAAGCATAGTATCAGTATATTAACGATTAAGAGATATACATATTTTCGTAAGTACTTCAATCGTTCCTGCCGTGAAAACGGCATCCCGAAAGAGGCAACTTTTACACGTCCATAAAGGCACCTTTGCTGGGACGACGTTTTCACGTTGAAAGGTAGGTGCCTTTTATGCATCTCATTTCTAATCTGAAAACGGCGTACCGAAAGAGGCAAGTTTTACACGTTCATAAAGGCACCTCTGCTGGGACGACGTTTTCACGTTTGAAGGCAGGTGCCTTTTATGCATCTCATTTCTAACCTGAAAACGGCGTCCCAGAAAACATGCCTTTATGGACGCCTAAAAAGCGTCTTACTGAGACGTGAGACGTAAAGACATAGAACGGACATGAAATCGGCAACTTAAAGTCGTCCTGTGCTATCTGGGCAGTATGCTGCATAAAAACTAAATTGTTGTAATAAGGTTTGTTCGAAGAGACAAAATGGAATATTCTCTCAAGTAGTACATGAAAAAGTAGTAATATATATATAGATTCTAATTTTTTAATAATTTTTTCTTAAATTTGAAGATTTTGTACGTCTCAAAAAAGATGCATAAAAGATGCATAAAAGATGTGCGAAAAGGCAACTTTTTTGCGTCTTAAAGCGGCATCTTAAAGATGTCGAAAAGACCCGTGAGAGACGACTTTAAGTCGCACAGTTTTGTAACAAAGACCTGTTAAAGTTGTACACAGTACGTGGAAAAGACGTGAAAACGACGTGCCACAGACGCAACGTACGACTTAAAGATGTACGTTACGTCTTGCGTCAGGCAACTTTTAGGCGTACTTTAAGATGTCTTTGTGCTATCTGGGTTACGATCGATAATTGGGATTATTTTTTCTATCTTATGTCCGTCCTCCAAGTGTTAAAACAATTAATTGAATATCTACAATTGGAAGATTATGCGATCAGAATTAGTTAGGATTAGGTGGCAGTGGAGGCGACCAGGGATACGAAAATCCAGCAGTAGTATTTTATTTTATTTTATTTTAATTACACGGTCCAACAGCCAAAAATCCTTTCGATTCTCACTATGCGATTCTTATAGAGTTTTTCGCGCTGATTTCGAATCTGGCCTTAATTTTTCTCGTAGACGCATAGTTTTTGAGAAATTTGGGTTTAAAAAAAAACATATTTTTCGACTGTGAACAAAGATTGTGATGTTATTATAAAAGAAATTGTATTGTTCTTTACATAAAAAGATTCTCTAAACTTTCCCGAATCCAGTGATGTGCAATAGTAATACATTATGATCGTTTAAACATGTTTAAACAATCATAATGATTTAATATTGGATATCGCTGTATTCGGGAAAGTCTACAGAATCTTTTGCTGTAAATATCAATTCAATATCTTTTATAATAACTGTTAGTAGGTAAACGCAGTATAAAAGAATACAAGTGATAATAGCGGTACACGACGATAATTTATTTAGAGATACTGATAGACGCGATGTACAACGTTAGCGATGTAATGCAAGAAGAAAGAGATCGCCCATCAGAGGGCGGCGCGGCACAGCGCCAGAAGGGCGCGTTCGCAAAGCGACTCCCCGAGTCCGGCCAATCGTAGCGCTCCGTCCGGACATCGTTGTGTGACCAATCACACCCATTGCTCACAATAACATCACAATATTTGTTCAAAATTGAAAAATAGGTCATTTTTTCAAACTCAAATTTCTCAAAAGCTGTGAATCTAGGAGTAAAATTAAGGACAGATTCGGAATCAGCGCGAGAAACTCTATAAGAATCGCATCGTGAGAATCGAAAGGTAAAAAAAAAGTTTGAATTTGTTGGACAGTGTTACCTACAAAAGAGAGAGTCGGTAAGCAAGTAAGGTAGGGAGTGACATTAAAATGGTAAAGTTTTTTTCGAGTCGCCAAAAATCCTTCTGACAATCATCATTTTAGTCAAAAAAGAACATATTTCCAAAATTTCATCCAATTCTGATGATGGACCTAAACGGAAACTTCGCCCAAATTGTTTTGTAATAATAATAATAATATTTTATTCCCATTATGGGGTACAAACGCGGACCTCCGCTCCGCTTACAAACTCCACATTCCTTATCTCCTAATGCTTATCTTTAACTTAAACTTAAAACGAGAGAGAGAGAACACACCGTTCACTCATTCCTCATACATACTTCTTCACTCATTTACACTCTCTGGACCCCCAGTTCCGCTGCTCCTCCTTTCTCTCATCTCTTCCACTCTCTTCATCCATACCTCCCCTTCTCCTTCCTCCTCTAACACCTCTGCCACCACTTCTTGCCACCCTCTATCTCTCCCCCAATCTGTACATTCCTCCCATATATGCTCCCACGACTCTATCCCTTTCCCACATATCCTACAGCTCCTTTTGTCTTCCTCCTCCCAATACCTTCCCCCTTCAATTTTACTCCCTAATCTATATCCCGCTACCAATTGCCATCTCTTTTCCTCCCAATTCTTATTCAAGTACCCTGGTATACCTTTACCTTTTATCATTTTATACCACCCATTGTACCTCGACTCCCTTATCCTTCTCCACCTTTCCTCCCTTTCAATATTTTTCTACTTTCTTATCAGATCCTTCCCCCTCAACCGTCCTTCATCCCTCAACTCCTCTACTTCCTCTATATTCCACCCCCTACTCCCGTAAAACCTTCTCCTCTCCTTCTCGCATCCCTCCAATGCCCCACCTCTCCTTGCTCTTTCTCTTATCTTCATCCAGCATTTCCTCGCTAGGTACCCCCCTCTTCCTTCACTCAGCTTCCTCTCATATTCCCATGCCCTCATACCAGCCCTTCCTGCCAACAACTCCCTCTGTAATTCCTCTCTTATCATATACCCTGGCATACTTCTTTCTACTCCCATACCCATCTTAAATACCTCTCTTGTATTCTCTCTATTTTCTCCCTTTCTTTCCATCCCCATATTTCCACCCCATAACTGATTACTGCCCACCCTAATCTATCAAATAACCAAATTCTTCTTCCCCAGTCCTTCGCAAATTTCCTTTTTCCTATTCTCCACACTTGCCTCATAGCCACCGCCCCTTTCCTCATCCTCTCATCTACTTGTTCCTCTTGCCTCCCATTCGCCATCATCACATATCCCAGATACTTAAACTTCTTCACTTCCTCTATTTCTTCACCCTTCCACCACCACTTCACCCTCCCTCTCCTCCCACCTCCCTTTTTACATCTCATCATCTATGTTTTCCCCACATTAACCTCCAGCTGTTTCTCATCTATATATCTTTCTAGTCTCGCCACTAACGCTTTCATCCCATCTTTATCTTCCGCCAACAGTTATATCCAGCGCTATATCGTCCGCATATGCTAACGTGTAAATCTTTTCTCCCCCCACCTTCACCCCTCCCCATCTACCTTTCTTCAACTCCTCCTCCATATCCACTATCAACATTGTAAACACGATTGGGCTCAATGGACAACCCTGTCTTACCCCTTTAACCGTCCAGATACTCTTCCCCCCTTTCTTCCCCACCCTCACCTTACTCCTCGTTTCCCTCAGAACTTCCACACATCTCTCCACTAACCCTTCTCTTACCCCCGCCTTCCTCATCGACCCTGCTAACACCTCTCTATCCACCGTGTCAAATGCTGCCTTCATGTCTACAAACAGTACCAGCATCTTCCCTCCCTTTTTAGTTATCTGCCTATTTAAGACGTAATTCAACACATTGTAACAGACCTGTCATTCGCAGGCCTGTGACTAAGTCCGCGCACCGAATACAGCTGAATGAACCCGATCGGAGCCGAACCGAGTCGGCAACGCACCGCGTAGCGAACCGCCGGCTCCCCGCTACCATATCGAATCGTCCCGCACCGCGCTACCCCCCCGTCTACAATCTACCGAGCCGTCACCGACACCTCCGCGCGTGCCCCTCGCCTAGGAACCGCATTTGGCGGGAACCGGATACCGAATTCCTATACATCCGGCGGAAAACGGAAAACCTACGTCACCACGAATACCCTTCCTCACTTCACCTCCCCACCTCCAAGCTAGGCCTATAAAAGGCGCTGGGACCACGAGTCGCTCTCCTATTTCGTTCGCAGCTTCCATATAGGAGACACCGACCTGGAATTCCATCTTCTGTAAGTATATCCTGGTTATCGTGTTCCTGATCCCGAACCTCCGACGACGAGTTAGTATCGCTGCGCGAACTCCTCCTTGTCGTGAGGCACCCCGATTTCCGCCGGTGATGACTGCGTCGCACCGAAGCAGAGGAGACGCGCCGTCCCTCTGGAACCTCGACAGCGGCGGCATCCCTGGTTCCCGCCAGTGACGGCCGCGTTCGCACCGAAGCATAGGAGGCACGCTGCCCCGCTGATATCCCGACCGCGTCGGAGTCGGCTCGACGGAAGAGATGCGCCATCCTTCTTCGTCACCGAATGTACTGCCCGGGAGGCCATAATGTTAGGTACGCTACCGGCATTACGCACCCGACAAACCAGACCGGGGCAGGGTATCCTTGCCGAAATCCTGGTCCCGATCCGAAACCACTCGCGTGCACCAGGTCCTCGCGAATTATCGCCGCTGTGAAGATGACGTCCGTACGATACGTCCCCGCGAGTATAGCGAGTATAGCGTCGTGAGTAGCATCCCCGCGAATACCTGTCGCCGGAAATCATCGCCGCGAGCACCGACGTCGCGAAGCGTGAACAGCGAGGTTCGGTTAAAATACGCTACGAGTTCGTTATTTCACCCCGTGCACCAAGTCTCCCGATCCCGATCCGCTTCCTCGTTCCCGACACAACCCTGGCACGGCGAGCTTCCACGGCCGAGGAAGTCCCGACGCGAATTTCACCGCATTCCGGAACGAGAACCGTTACAACATATATGTTGTCCATTGTCCCTAAACCCTTTCTGAACCCCGTCTGATTTGGAGGAAGTAGCCTCTTTTCCTCTATTTCCTTCCTTAGTCTTTCCGCGAACACTGCCGCATATACTTTATATGCTGTGTGTGTTAACGTCACCCCTCTATATTCCTCCACTTTCTCTCCTTCCCCTTTCTTAACTACCGGCACTACTACCCCCTCCGACCAGTTCTCCAGTCAACCCTCCCCTCTCCATACCCTATTACATATCTTCTTCTCTTAATTCCTCCTCTTCCTCCTCCCCACTCTTTCTTCCTTCTTCTCTTCTAACCCTCCAGTTAACTCCCCCTAACACACCTCTAAAGTAATTGTCCCATACCTCTATCTCTATTTCCTCATTCGCTCTTTTCCTACGCTTTCTTCCTCTATTGACTATCTTCCATACCTCTCCCTCTGTTCTTACCCCCTCTATCTCTTTTTCGCACCTCTCTTTTTCCCTTCTCTTCTTCTCTTTGCACATCGCGCCTAGCTTATTTCTCGCCTTCCTATATTCTTCTCCCCTTCCTCCTTCTCAATTCCTTTTCAACTTCCTTCTTTTTCTCCCTACATTCTTCGTCCCACCAACCTTTTCCTTCCTTTTTCCCCTTCTTCTTTTCCATCTTTTCTAACACCCCTACCACTTTGCTTTTTATCTCTCCCCATTCTTCATTTATTCCCTTTCCCTTTCCTTCACTATCCCCAAATTTCTCCGCAAACTCCTCCCTTCTTTCTTCCGTCCACCACCCTTTTCCCCTTCCTCCCCCTCTTCCCTTCCCCCTATCTTTCCTCTCTTCCCCTTTCCCTCCTTCTATCCATACTACCACTGGTTGATGATCCGAATCAACTCTCCCCTCTACCACCATCTTTTCAACTCTTTCCCTAGTCTCCCTATTACCTATTATATAATCTATCATCGATTCCCCATTTCCTATATATGTAAATTCTCCCTCTTCATCCCCTTTCATATCCCCATTCATTATTCCCCACCCCAACTCTCCCAAAAACTCACATAGTCTTCTGTCCTCTCTATTTACTTTCTTATCCTTCGATCTTCTAACCTCTTCTTCACTTTCCCTCTCTTCTTGTATTCTCCCCCCTTGTATACCCGTCCTAGCATTGAAGTCCCCACCAACCATGACCCTCACCCCTCTTTCCTTTTCCTCCATCTACTCCCTCAGCCTTTCTACCTTCCTGTACAAGTCCTTATTCACATATACTCCTATTATTTTCCACTCATCCTTCCCTAACGATATTTTCCGCGCTACTATTCCCTCTTCCCCCCCTCCTTCTCGTCTTTATCCATTCTAATACCTTCCCTTACTCCTATTATCATCGCTCTTCCTTTCTTCCCTCGCCTCACCGCATATTGCACTTTCCATACATACCCTTTCGTCGCCATTCGTTTCAATATATCCCAGTCCTTTCCATCTACCCAAGTTTCACTAATTATCACTACATCCCATTCCTTGATCCCTTCCCACAACTCCCTATCTTTATTTTTCACACCCGCCACATTACAAAATGCCACCTTGAACAATTTCCTATTTTCCCTTATTTTTCCTTCTACTTTTCTTTCTGCATATTCTTCCGGTTTTCCTCCCTGTTCTGTACCCCTCCTTACTCGTTTCCCTGTTCCTCAAACCATTTCTATCCTATTTGCACTCTCTTTCCCTCCCTTCTCTCCCTTTCCGCTTCCCTCTCTATTTTCCATCTTGCCCTACTTTCTTCTGTAGTCATATCATCTTCTATTCTTTCATGCCTACCTTTTAATTCCTTCTTCGCGATCATTACCCTCCTCTTCCCCTCCATTCCCTCCATCTTCACCAGCAACATACTTCTCCCCTCTCTATCATCCCTTCCCACCCTTCTTATTTCTTCAACTTTTTCCCTAACCCCTAATCTCGTCCATATCTCTTCTATCACTCTTTTTTCCTCCCCTCCTTCCACCTTTACCCCCTTTACTATAATATTCTTTCTTCTTTCTTCCCTCTCCCTTTTGTCTGTTCTTATTACTAATTTCCTCACTTTCCTCTCCATCTCTTTCTTCCCTTCCTCGTTTCCCCCTGCCCCTTCTCTCTCTTTCCCTTTTAATTCTAACTTTTCTACCTTCTTTTCTAGCACTTCTATCTCCCCAAGTAGTTCCGCCCTTTCTCTATCCTAACTATCTTTCATCTTACTCAACTGTCTTGTCTGTTCTTGTCGCCCTTCCTCCATCTCCTTCCCTAGTTTCTTTATATCCTCCCCAATATCTTTTCTCATTCCCTCTTTCATCTCCCTTAACATTCTCTCTAACTCCCATTTCCATATTCCCAACTTTTCTGGCGTTCTTTCCGTTTTTTACCTCTTTTAACAACATTTTCTCCCTCCTTCCCTCCCCCTGTCTCCCCTTCCATACCTCTCTCCTTCCTTTTTCCCATACCCAACATATCTTCTATATTCCCATAGCTCCCGTTCCTCTCCCTACTCAACCCCTCCCCACCCGTCTGTTTCCCTCCTCTTTTCTCTCCGGTTTCTTCATTCCCTACCCTACCTGCCCCAATTATACCTCTCTCCATCTTCTTGCCCCCTGTGGTCTTTCCCACCTATCCTTCTCTTCTCTTATGGTCCTCTCCTACTTTGAATTTTCGCGCGCCCTATACTTCCTACTCTCCCCGTCAGATGTTATCACTTTCACTTATCATTACTTTTACGCCACCTATTCCCCCTTAACACGTGCTCACTCCCAACCACGGTGTATTATAGAGGTGTTCCGACTAAGCCCTCTGTAAGGCTGAAGTTTTGAAAAAGATAGCGGTTGGTTCTCTCTGGTCGCCGCCAGATGGATCAGTGTTCCGATTACAGTTTTCGTGTATGTGTGAGAATGAGATTGTGTGTAGCTGCATGTCCATACTAAGATATGTACCTATGTACATGTTGCCTCCAGTTGCCTCGCACAATCAGTGTACGTATGAGAATGAGATTGTGTGTAGCTGCGTGTCCATACCAGGGAGAATTAGTTCACCTTAAAAGTAGGTGAGGATTAATTCACCCAAAAAGAAGCATATATATACATGCTATTACCGAAAAATATGTTATAGAGGCAATTTCAACGAGACGATTCGATATACTTGACATGACCATAGATAGGATAATTAATAATTATAATTTTCACTTTCCATGCGAAGAACATAAAACCATAATAATTAGTAAATGTTTATTTAGCTATATCACAATGCGCGTGCGACAATATGCGAAAGCCGAAAATCGTACATTGAAAAATTCACATAAAATAAAAAAAAACTGTCAAGATTTTACAATTCATAAATATTTCTGTGTACAAATCTCTGTAAACATGTAAATAAATGTTGTATCTAAATAAAACTTAAAATATTGACACAAAACTGTTTTTATTCATATAATTTATTTTTTCTTTACATATATAGTATTGTTTACAATTTTGTCAAGTAATTCACCTGATTATGAGGAATATAATATTTTTCTTTATGTTTCGTTAAACACTCTTCCAAACTACTTTCTGAAATTTTCGCAATCTCATTTCTTGTGTTCCGTATTTCGTTTTTCATTGCTTGGCACCTTATTTTAGCTCTCCTCAAAGCTTGTGTAGTGATATGTACTGCTTTTTTCATAACTTTGATGATGTAATATTAGAGACAATTAGAACAAGTTTCAAAAAATTGTCCCTCAATAATTTGCGTTCTCAAATTATTATGAGTTCGCGTCTGATTCAGTCTGATTGTGCGAGGCAACTGGAGGCAACATGTACATAGGTACATATCTTAGTATGGACACGCAGCTACACACAATCTCATTCTCACACGTACACGAAAACTGTAATCGGAACACTGATCCATCTGGCGGCGACCAGAGAGAACCAACCGCTATCTTTTTCACTTTCCCGAGAGTAGCGAGAACACCTCTATAATACACCGTGCTCCCAACCTTAGTCTTCTTCACTCACTCACTCCCTTCCCTACACTCTATATTCCCTCAACCGCCCCTTGACCACTCTACCACCTACTCTCCCTCACTACTTCCTCACTTCAATATTTCTCCTACCAATCGCTAAAAACCTTCTATACACCTTTCACACTGCCCATTCACACAGTCACCGGAAACGGAAGTCCAAATTGTTTTGTAATAGCCCCATCCTTTTCGAATAAAACATGAAGCAAATGTATTATAGCTTAATCGGACAAACTGTTTCCGAGATAGAAATTCCTAAGTGAGGCCCGTTTTCGCCGAAATCGACGAAAATTGCAAATTTCGGAGGCCTGTAATTTCTAAAAAAAAATTCGAAACCGGCAGAATGATGATTTAACCCCCCCCCCCCTAATTTCAAATGGACTACAACATATTTCATTTAGAACAAACCAAAACCAGGGTGACGTGAAAAAGTGATCGATTTCGCATGGAAGACCCTATTGTATCTTACCATACGCCATGTAGTCCGTGCTATTGAACACCTTTGAAGACTTTCGCGACACTAGCCTGCGGCCCCCGTACAATGCGACTGCTTGCACCTGAAGAAAGTACTGATAGTTCAGTTCCAAATCCTTCAGTTCGTAGCAGGTCTTGTCCTGGATTAGGAAAACGAAACGGACAGAGATTAGTAAAACCCAGGACGCCGCGCCGCGCTGTGCCCGTCGGAGAAGCTAGTACGCCAACGTGACTGCAGCGCCATCTGACGGGCAACATGCGAGGACAACATGCAGCCGAATATTGCAAAACCATTGCTCGGAAACGTAAAAGAAGGACTTTTGAGGCAAACAGCGCTCTAGATTGATCTTTCATCTAGCGACTTTGACTACTACAAAACCCCGTCTTTGCATTATCGAGCAATCAGAAGTGGAATCCCGGACCCCTGCAATCCTCGTGTACGTATACGTGGTCTAGCGGTGTGTGTGTGTACCCTAGCGGTGTGTGAGTGTTCACGCGCGAGCGTTGTCTGCTGGAAAAGGCCCCCTTAACAGTGTGGATTTTATATACAATAGCCATAATCTAACATTAAGTATTAGCATTGGTATTATTTGTTCGAGTTAGTGTTTTTGCTTCAATTTCAATTTCAATTTCAATTTTTGTTGTGGTTTTAATTTTTATTGTTTTTATTGTGATTTCAATTGCAATTTGTTGGTTTTTTGGGAAGCAAGGTAATTTTGTAATAAAGATTCAGGCAGATATCTTTTAAACGATATTTATATAGATGCTCTCCTTTCACAAGCTAAGCTTAGACTGACAATGGCCCGGAGCTTGCCGGTACATTTTATACCAAAAACGTGAGTCATGCCGGCATGCGGACTCAAAAGGCCGCCGCTCTATCTTTGTTTATAAATCTAAGATATCGAGAAGTTTAATGTGACAGGACCGGCAGAGATGGTCCCTGGAATGTTTAAAACAATAGTTCTCGGAACAGTATTCGTTTCTGTATCATGACGTCATATATCGACACCCGCAGATATGGTTCCTCGAATGTATATATATACAATAGTTCTCGAAACAGTATAAATGAATATATCAACACAATTGTTATTTGTATTAGACTTTTTATGCCAATTCCACATGCGCCCTTCTGATAGAGCTATTTATTGGTTTAACTTTAAACTCGTTTTTGTCGAAATCTATGTTTAGTCTTCCCTTCTTTTAATTTAATTAACCACTATGGACCTTTAAGACTTCTTAGGGACGTCTTAAAGACCTCCCGAACGTCCTACGAACATCTGCTGAATGTCTTTTAGACGACAAAGAGACTTCTTAAAGACGGCTTTGGGACGTACCGTTTTCTAACACAAGACGTTCAGGAGACATAAGGAACACTCCTACTTCGTAGAACATTCGGGACATCTTTAAGACGTCTGAATGTGTCTCGCCATGACTGTTTTTATTTCAACAACTACCATTTCAGTTTGAAGTCTCCAACTTCTATGAATAACATTCATCTTACAGCCGACAAAACTTGTGCATCAATTTCTGGCGAAACGCGGTTGAGTTTTGACCCATGGTTCCTGTGACACTTTTCATCTCCACGATACGTAGAATACAATGCAATAATAAAAAAATTTGACCTTGACATTCAAGGTCAAGGAAAATTTTGCGGCAATTCACCGATCCGAAGATGTAGAATACGCCTATGGCAGCCAAAACTGAACATTTTTTTACACCCTGTACAATACAATTCCTACATAGAGATATTGTTTGTGATTATATCTTATAATTATACTCGGTGTTTCTTTCTTTTACACAGTGGTGTACTTTCAGTTTCGAGATATTGTCAGTTAACCTTTAACTACCCGCGCTGGTGTAAAAAGTACACAAATTTTCTTGTCCCAATGACCAGAGCACGAGAGAAAACAAGCGGGAGGGGAACGGGGCAAGAGTAACGCAAAGGCAACCTGAATGGTCAGGCTTCTTTCCCCGTTCCCTGCCCGCTAGTTTTCTCTCGTGCTCCGCGCAGTACTCACAAGGAGAGCCCCGCCCTGGCCCTCACGGATTTAGTTGAGATTTTACAGAGTTATAGATCTCATTCCCCTGATTACGAAAATACCCCATTATAGAGGCAGACACTCAATAGTTCTCGAGATATTTGCAATTAAAGTTTTATAACCGTAAAATATCAGTTCAGTTCCGATTTTTACCAAGCGGCGGTGTGGCGTACCAGCAGCGAGCTAAACTCCTACGCTGCAGGCCCGGGTTCGAATCCCTTCGTGGTAAATTATTTTTTTCATGGAAAATGCATTTGCAATGTTAAATAAATTTTAAATAAAATATTTTTATTCGCTAAAGTCCTAATTGAAAATGATACTTATTATTTTATAGAAGAAACACTACATCTATTACTACATATTGTCACGTCGGTTACTTTTCCGAGATGGAAAAGCAACCGAACACGGGAAATTACGGCCCTTAGACTGGGCCACGCTCGGTCGCGCGACAAATGGTTCTCCCGGGACAAAAGATCGTTCGCAGATTCGGATCGAAATATCGTGGATCTTTCTAATACGAAACCAGGCGCCAGGCACGTTACCGTGCCACGCTAAACTATCGAACAGTTCGATACAATCGCAAACGAATTCCAAATCTGCGAGGACCGCGATAGCCAGGAATAGTCACGTACACGGCCAGGGTTCCACGTGAGGAAAAAGGACGGAGCATTTCCCGCGACAGGAACGTTTGTCACAGGGAGAATAAGTTACCGAGGTTTGAGGGCAAATAATATTCGTTTATTGGAAACGGAACGTCGTACAGGCCACCGGTGTAAACCGGCGGCAGTCCAAAAGATTTGTCGGCGGGAAGGCGAAAATACTCGGCGGATGTTCGGCCGATCGCGCGTAACCTATTCTATCGCGTCGAGCTCGGCAGTTACAGGACTCCGCGTGAATTACAAGCCTAAGAGGCACAAGTTCTGCCGAGCTCCGGTAACATACGCGGTTTTATTCTATTGACTGGGCGAAGACGAAACGAACTTGCGAATAAACGAAACGAAGTATCGAATAGACGAAACGGGCACGTCGCGTCGTCCCACCGCGGAACGTCTCGAGAGCAGCCAAAAAAATATGTCGGACTAATATCGTGCGCCCCGGATATTCCGTGCACGGACAACCGGCGGTGTTACAACCCACGGCCTCGCGTACCTCGCAGGAGAGCGACTCCTGTTCCTCGGAAAACGCCGGCGGATCCGTAGTACTCCTCGACGCGACGCGAAGATTCGGAAACTCGAACAACGTCCCAAAACCAACACGAACTGGTCACAAACACCAAATTATCGCAAAGGGCCTGACCGGAACTTACCAGAAGGCGGTACTCTCGTCTCGGCGGCCGACGCAAAATACTCATTAATATCCGCGAATTTAATGCGTATTAACGATACGCAGTCCTTCGACCCAGTGACCCAATTCCAGCCGGCTCGAGAACGCGGAAGCGAGGCGTCCCCTTACTTTCTCAACTATCTCCGCCGTGGCGACACTCGGACCTATCGCGTGGTTCCTCGCAGCTGGGACGAATCTAGTAACTTCGATCCCGGGCCTCCGGTAATTGATCGATTCTCCGGGGCTACGTTCGATAGAACGCTGCGAGATCGGTAAGGGTGGATCCGAGCCATTCCGGGGTTGCTCTCGCGGCATATTGCGGACGAGAGGTCGACGAGCTGGGCAGATGGACATCCCCAATTCTCAATATCCTCGTCGATGTCCCCGGGTTGGTGAATCCGGGCTCGGTCAAATCCGTGTTGTCTTCCTCGCAAGCGGCGTCCTGCGATAGGTGCTCCGAGATCCTCTATTTTGGTCTTTCGCCAATCAGTGACCGGAGATAGGTACTGGGCTCCTCTCGGAATCGGTTATTCCTGAAACTTCGTGTCGAAGTTCAAACGCGATAATTCTTTACTACTGGGACTCGAACGTCTCCAGGGAGATCGATCGCAACGGCCGTTTCGTTTCGGCACTGCCTGAGAATGACCCGCTCTTTCGTAAAGGGTTCGGACAGACGTTGACAAAACCTGCCACTTCACAGTATACAAAAGATAATAATTATAAAACAATAATAATATTAAAATAATACATAACAAACAATTCTATTTTATATTTGTATTTATATTTATATTTGTTGTTTGTTATGTACTATTTTAATATTATTATTGTTTTATAATTATTATCTTTTGTATATGTAGTAATAGATGTAGTGTTTCTTCTATAAAATAATAAGTATCATTTTCAATTAGTCCTTTAGCGAATAAAAATATTTTATTAACTTCCCGATTTTATAGGAAAGTTATTGTAATTACCCCGAAAATCGAAAATCGATTTTTTAGCAGATCTTCACGTTTCATGGTCATTGGAGTCATTTTAGACTATTTTTGTCTAAATGTTCGTATGTGTGTGTGTGTGTGTGTGCGTATGGCCGTTGCTATGTAATCAAATTTTTCGTTAACGTTTTCAGAAAAAGTAACAACGCGATCAGGATGATGAATGATGCAATCGATGTGCCCCGTCGTAACTTAGAGCTGATTAGATTTCGGTCCATATTGGTCAAGTAGTTTTTTAGATTTTTAGTTTTTTTTCGAAAAGAGTTGATTCTACAATGCAATTTATAAGGGAGGACGAAAATTTTCCACCAAAGAACCAAACGCAATAACATAAAAAAAAATTTTTTTCTTAATTTTCTTTTTAGATTTAAAAAAATTTTTTTTTAGATTTAAAAAAATTTTTTTTTTAACTGATGCTAATGTTACAGTGAATTTATCATCTCTACTCCCAAGAATACATTTTGGGAGAATATCGATGAAAGTACAAAAAGAAAACGATGTTAGCGATGTTGGCGAAGGAGTAACGAATCGGGAAGTTCTTTGTGTGACTCTTGGAGAGTCAAACACCAAATAAAAAACATTAATATCAGTAGGCCCTACTAGCCATGCGTGTCACTAACCCTCTCGCAAGAGCAGTCCTACCCGCGAGCTCGCGAAGCGAGCGAGCAAAAACAACCCTACTCGCGAGCGAGCGAAGCGAGCGAGCAACAATAGCCCTCTAGTTTAAAATTTATTTAACATTGAAAATGCATTTTCCATGAAAAAAAGCAATAAAAAATAATTTACCAAGAAGGGATTCGAACCCGGGCCTGCGGCGTAGTAGTTCAGCTCGCTGCTGTTACACCACACCACTGCTTGGTAAAAATCTAAACTAAACTGGTATTTTACGGTTATGAAACTTTAATTGCAAATATTTCGAAAACTATTGAGTGTCTGCCCCTATAATGGGGTATTTTCGTAATCATGGGAACGAGATCTATAACTCTGTAAAATCTCAACTAAATCCGTGAGGGACAGGGCGGGGGATCTCTTGTCAGTCACATAGTGATACATGTGGTATACTGAATACACCGCGCGAGTGGTTAATAAAGTTTGGAGCACTTATGTTTTGTTCTAGCTATGTTTCCTTGTTTTCATTTGAAAATATAAACGTATGTTTCTTTCACTTTCCATGATATTGCGTGTTTGTATAATCAATGTGAATAATGATAGGAACAATACTAATAATTCACAATACGCAGCGGTGTTTGCGGAAAGGTTGAGAGAATAAGTGGAGGGGAAGGGGATGTTGCCTGCGAGCAAGACCGGTTTCAGAAAAGGGGTTGGGGTGTATTAATAACATTTATGTTTTAAACTACCTGGTGAATAGGCAGGTGAGGAGGAGGAAGATGAGGTTGATCATTATATTTGGTGACCTGAAAGCGGTTTTTAACCCCGTTGACAGGGAGGTTCTGATGAGGGAAAGGGGGTGAGGGAAGGGTATTGGGCTGGAGAAGGGAGAGCTGGAGAAGGGAGGATTGGGAGGGGTGAAGTTAGGTGAAAGGAAAGTTTATACATTGGCATACGCAGATGATGTAGCTATGTTAGCGGAAGAGAAGGAGGGAATGAGGGGGTGATAGGGGTGTTGGAGCGATACTTACAATAGATGGGAGAAAGCTGCAGCCTAAGGGTGCAATCACAGTGGATCCGATGTCGGACAGTTCGACCGACGTCCGACGTTGTGTCTCTTTTTCGCACGCTCGAAAAGAGAGACAGATGCGTCGGACGTCGTCCGAATCGGCCGATATCGGATCTACTGTGATCGCACCCTAATGCGGAGTAGTCGAAGGTGATAAGGTGCAGGAGAGGTGGGGGTACACAAGTGTTTGGGGTACATGACAACGAGGGACGATGGGCGGAAGGAACATATAGAGGATAGAATAAGGAAAGGGGCTTCGATAATGGAGCAAGTATGGGGAATAGGGAAAAGGAGATTTGGGAAGGACTGGTACAGGAAAATATGGTTGGTCGATAAGATGGTGTGGGCGATAGTTGGCTATGGAGCAGAAATCGGGTGTGGAAGGAAAGAGAGGGGATGGAAAAAGTACATGAAACATATTTGAAATGGGTAATCGGGGTAGAAAGATATACACCGGGGTATATGATAAGGGAGGGCATTACAAAGAGAGGGGGTATGAAAAACAGCTGGGAGAAAGGGGGAAAGCTGGCGCGGCTATGTTGGGAAAAGATAAGGAGAAGGGATAGGATGGGAGGAGTAGGGAGCGGTTGGGAAAGGAGAGATGAGACTTCCTTGAAGGGAGGGAGTGGACAGCAGAATAGGCAGGAAAAATGATGGAGGAAAAGGGAGAGGTAGCGAGTGAGGAACTGGTAAAGAGGGAAAAGAAAATTCAGAAGGAGGAAAGCTGGGAGAGAATTACCAGTTCTGTAGGAAATAAGTGCGGATAGTTTACGTACACAGTATTTATTTACGAATATCTTACAACGGACGATACGATACGATTAACTACGACAATTTAGCAAGACAATTTACAACTATCGACTACAATCTAGCAATTAACGCCTATCTTAAACGACTATCTCGACTGTTTTCAACTCGACTCGACTTTTCGACTGTGTTTCGCGCCGCTCGCTTGCTGTTTTATGTGTTCGGTTTCTTTGTCTAATTGTCCGGATCAATGTCCGCTTGCCCTAGGCACGGATCGTCCTCGCGTTTTTCCCCGCGCTCGGCCAAACACTTCGCTTCTTATGTGCTGTTTTTGCCGCACGCACAGCTGATTCGCGCGACAAACCCAAAGGTGATGTTCGGGACAATGCCCCTCTACGCACAACATATCCTGGCTCCTTGCATCTAGCGGCTCGCCTTTCTTCCCTATCTACACGCACACATGCATCCATCTCACACTCGGCCATCCTGCATTGATACCCGCCCCGGGTATCGTACTTATTTTCGCGCTGTACATGCTCTCCCGTTCATTCATTCATTCGTCGCTCGCGTCGCATTCGTTCGCGTCGCTATCTCCACTGCTGACTTCTTGGCCATCATGGGTCCATGGCTTCATCTGGTCCGCCGCGGTGGACGTCTTGTGCGGCCCCTCGTGGTTTCCGACTTTCTCGACGACATATCGGTTGTGTCGCAGCGCCTGCACGACACGGTACGGCCCCAGAAATTTCGCTGCCAGTTTTAGCCCCGGACCCTGTTGCGTCCTTCTGATGGCCACCAGACTGTCCTCCCGGTAGTCTGTTGCTTCCCTCCGTCTCCTGTCGAACCCCTTTTTATTTTCCGCCTGGATTGTCGCGATTGCCTCTTTCGCCCTGGCTCTTGTCTCGTTACGGTTTTCCTCGAAGCTGGCGGCCCACTCTTCCTCTAGCATCTCCCGTACCTGTGGGTCATCCCTTGCACGCATACGCGTTCCGAAAAACAATTGAAACGGTGACGTGTTGATGCTACGGTGCGGCGTCGCGTTAAAGTATTTTTGCGCTGCCTCTAAATTCCGGTACCATTCCCCCGGGTTTGGCGACGCTAATTTCGTGAGTAGTGGAATGAGTGTTCGATTCACTCGCTCGACTTGCCCATTTCCCCTCGGAACTCCCGTCGTGATAAGCGAGTGTTGTACCCCCTCTCTCACGCAATATTCTCGAAATTCGGCAGATGTGAACGCGGTCCCCCTATCTGAGACAATACGCCGCGGGTTTCCGAACGTGACTGCTTGTTTCTCGAGTCGCTGTAGCACCTCGCGCGTGCTTGTTGATTTCGTCGCGTAGAGCCAAACGAATTTGGTAAATGCATCGACGACTACCAGTATATGCCGATAACTTTTCTTTGTCGATGGCAGCGGCCCCAAGTGATCGATATGATACGTATCTAACGGTACCTCGCCCTTATAAATTGGAGTTAGAAACCCGTCCTGTTTCCCTAGTTTCCGCTCCGCCAGTATGCATTCGATACAGTTCGCAATGATTTTCTCGGTCTTCGCTTTTATACCCGGAAACCAATAGTCCCTTTTAATTAATTTTTCCGTTTTTTCCGTCGCGAAATGCCCCTTTCCGTGCGCTTGCTGAATTATCTGGTTTTGCAACCCTTTCGGCACGACTAGCCGTACGTCCCCTTCGACGACTTTAAACAGCAACCCGCCCCGTACTATGTAGCCGTCCATCTTCCCTTCCTCAGTTTGTTCACAAACCCGGCGCATTTCGTCGTCTTTCTGTTGGGCTTGCCTAATCTTATACGTGATTCCGCCATCCTCATTAATTGCTAAACATGTTGGCAGTGGATTTCTGCTTAGCGCGTCTACGTGCATCATTGCCCTGCCCAGCCGGTGCTCCATCGTGTACTTGAAATCCTCTAATAACAGTGCCCACCTTGCTATGCGCACGCATAAATCTCGCTTTCTCATTGTTAATGCGAAAGATTTACAGTCTGTTACAATCTTGAATTCGATGCCTACCAGGTATGTCCTAAATTTTTTTAGTTTCTTTACGACCGCGAGCACCTCCAACTCATAGCTCGAGTATTTTTCCTCCGCCGGTGTTGTCTTATCGCTCGCGAAATATACCGGGTGCATCTCGCCATCGTCGTCGCAATGTTGCATTAATATCGCACCGAATCCGTGCATTGACGCGTCTGTATGTAATTCGGTGCGTGCTTCCGATCTATACAATTTTAATACCGGCGTTTCGCATAATTTCAACTTTAATTCTTCGAACGCCGCTGTCTCCTTGGTTCCAAAATCAAATTTAACGCCATCCCGCAGTAGATTACTTAACGGCCTCGCGATAAACGCGTACCCCTTTATAAATTTCCGGAAATAACCGGTTAGTCCCAGAAAACTTTGCACCTGTTTCATCTTGTTGGTTTTGGAAATTTGGCGACAGCGTGCGTTTTTCGCTCGGAGGGTCGAATATCGCCATTCTCAACTACGTGCCCCAAAAATTCTACCCTACTCCGCAATAGCGCGCATTTTTTCCAATTTATCTCGAGTCCCGCTTCCTTTGCCGTTGCAAGTACTCGCGCTAATTTTTGCATCCCGGTCTCGAGATCGATCGACGGTATAATTAAGTCATCCACGTACGTCAGTACAACTTTCTCGTTGATTAGTTTTTTAAATACAGAATCGATAAATCTCGCGAACACGGCCGGCGTATTACATAGACCAAACGGCACTCGCAAGAATTCGTATTGGCCGTCCGGTACGACGAACGCTGTGAATTTACGGCTGTCTTCGCTCACCGGTACGTGAAAAAACCCGTTTTTTAGATCAAGCGTGGTGAATATTCGCGCGCCTTGTACTGCATCGAGTTGCTCCTCTACTATCGGTAGCGGATACCTATCTTTCACGATTTTCTCATTGATTTTCCGATAGTCCACGCACAGTCGTTTTGACCCGTCTTTCTTATTTACTAATACGATCGGACTCGCGTATTCCGACAATGACGGTTGTACGATGCCTTTCTGCATCCATTCCTCGATTTGTTTATTTACTACTACTCTTTCCGTCGGCGCCAGGCGTCGCGCTCTTTGGTACACTGGCTGTTCGTCTTTTACTATTATTCGCATTTTCACGTTTGATTCACGCGTCTTTTCGGGCACGTAGCTCGCGACCATTTGTTCGATTTCCCCCTTTAACGCGCCGTTGCTCATATGCGACAGATCTATCTCGTCGACGTTCTCTATACATTCAATCCGACATATATCTGGAATGTTTTCACATGTGGTGTGGTCTTCCTCGTCTCCCCCTATTCGCACGACTCCTTTATTTATCGCGACGTTTACTTTGCTTAGAAAATCTGCTCCTATAAGTAAATCGTACTTTAGCAACGCGTTCGGTACAACATGCGCCGTGATCGGATATAAGCCCCCGTCGATCACGATGTCCGCTATAAAACTACCGCGCGTCCTTATATTTCCGGATCCGATTCCCCGAAAAGTTATCCCGCCGTTCTGCAGTCCCGGTGCACCGATTCTACTGTAGCATTCACTTCTTATAAGCGTCAGGTCGCTACCTGTATCGATGAGGGCTGTTACTCTGAAATCGTTAATTCTCACCGATTTGCAGGTCTTCTGCCTTGAGTTCTGTGCTACCAGGTTCGCGTTCCCGGCTGCACCTGCGCTGCCCTGCTGCGTGCATCTCGGCGCGATGTGTCCATGCTCTCCACATCGGCAACATCGCAGGCCACGATCTTTGACTGGACAGTTTCGGCTCAAATGTCCCACTTCGCCGCAATTGTAGCAGTTTCCTGCATCCCTTCTCGGTGTTCTCCAGTCCCCCTGCCGGTGCTCCTCCATCCTCGTTGGCGGACCTGATCTCCAACGATCGCCCTCCGTTCTCAGCGGCGGGCTCGCTCTCCACCGGTCTCCCTCCGTCCTCGTCGGCGGAATCGCCCTCCACCGATCCCCTCGGAAGTTGCTTCCCTGGCTCGGTTGTGGCAACGCGAGCTTCTCGAACGCTCGCAGCATTGCCCCGGGGTTGCTGAAGCATTCATCGTCGCCTGATTTCTTAGCGTTTGGTCCGGGATGCCCTCCACGAGGTGGTCGACAAGTTCGTATGGGTCGTCGATCGGTACTCTATTCGCTTTAATCATCTTATCGTGGTAATAATCCACGAACGATTCGCCCCTTCTCCACGTCCGCTCCTGCAGCTGTCTAAGTGCCCCGCTTTTGCTCGGCCGAAAGAAAAACATTTTCCTATATTCGACCAGCAAAACGTCGAATGGCATCTCCACGAATTCGGGGCGCGACTGTAACCACTCCTGCGCCTTTCCTCGTAGTCTCATTCCCATCAATATTTTCGCCTCGTCGCACATACGGCCGAATGACCAAATTACGACGACAAAAGTCGATTTAACAATTTTCTCTAAATTAATTTCAAATACCATCATTACGTACTCTAAGAAACGGCCCACAATATAGCGTGAAAATTGTTATTGTTAACACAACGCAGTAGTCGGTGCACCTGTTCAAAGTTAGGCTTTGGTTCGGACGGTGAATCTCAGTTGTTCGCGTCAGTAATTTTGACGACGTAATTGCGTTAATCCCGTTTTCTCCAAATGAAATTCGCTAAGTTATCCACATGGATATTGAAGCGTCAGGTTCGTACTTTCATCTGCAATTATTGTTAACACAAAGATAAGTTGTACATACTGTTAATATACTATATTGTATCATATACTATTCTTGGTTAGGAAATATTGATATGCTTACTTTAGCTAGAGTTACAAAAAAAGTTCCAAAGAGTGCCCCGATCTTTCTTTACTAGTTCGAAAAAATGGCTTATAACTAATATAAAAAATTAAAAAATGAGTCCTCCCCTTTCCCCCTTCGATCAATAGAGCGGATTCTATACAGGTAGTCGCGTCGACCGTGCTGTACAGAAGATTAAGATTACGAGAAAAGAACTATTTGAAGTGTTAAGAAGTGAACAGTTTTTCAAGTTTTCGTCATTTAAGTGTAATGACCGATTGTTAAAGTATACAGTGGGTGTACAAAATATTCGTACACCTTTTAAAAACTAATAACTTTTTTATAATTGTACCAAACGACCTGAATTTGTATAATCAATTAGAGGCATTGGTTTACGAAATGATATGTAAAAAAGATTTTCCAAAAATTATAATTTACAAGGTTACATGCAAAAATAAAAAAGGCATTTTTTAAAACTTTTTAATTTAGGTCCTTAATGAAAATTTAAAATATATATTTTGTAGATCTATGTTAGCTACACACATGCTGAAAATTTCATTGAAATCGATTAACATACACACGAGCTACAAGCGGTTCGAAATGGTGAAAATCGTAGTTTTACACGACTTATGATCAGTTTTTGCTTAAAATCCAAAGAATCGTACATTTTTCGATGCGTGTCATTTTTTCCTGCGTCAATCGATTTCGATGATATTCTCAACATGTATATAAATAACATAGATCTGCAAAACATATATTTTAAATTTTCATTAAGGTCCTAAATAAAAAAGTTTTAAAAAATGCCTTCTGTATCTTTGCATGAAATTTTGTAAATTATAATTTTTGGAAAATCTTTTTTGCATATCATTTCGTAAACCAATGCTTCTAATTGATTATACAAATTCAGGTCGTTTGGTACAATTATAAAAAAGTTATTAGTTTTTAAAAGATGTACGAATACTTTGTACACCCACTGTATATTCGACAAGTTTAGTGTTAGTGAACATTCTGAACATTGTATAATACAAATAAAATGTCTAGTTAAAGTGTTTGTTTCGAAACTTTAAATAAAAAGAAAAAAAATAATTAAAAATAATAAAAATAAATAAATAACAATAAAAAAATAATTAAAAGAAAAAATAATAAATAATAAAGAAATAATTTAGTGTTTTAATTTATTTAATTCTGTTTTAATTAAAATAATATGGACCCTTAACCCTTTTTTATGACACCAATTAACCCTAAGTAGCTACTTTTCCGATGATTATTATTAAGCAGTCTTCTTATAAGCATTTCTAACCAGAATGTCAAATAAAATCTCATTTCATATTTTTGTCGTCGTAATTTGGTCATTCGGCCGTATGTGCGTCGTCTGATAGACCGTACGTATTCTTTAGCACCCCCAGCTGCCGCGGCCAAATCGGAAAATCTTCGGACTTTCCGTCGAAAAAATATCCCAATAACTCAGCGACGGATTTCACGCTCACGTGCACTCTTCTCGTTTGTGGCCACGATCGTTCTTCTGTTAGCACGTTTTCTCCTCTCGGTTGCTGCGCCTGTGCACGCTCGCCCTTCAGGTTTTCCAGCTCCTGGGCCAGTCTTCCTACTTCCCGCAATAGATGGTTCAGTCCTCCGGCCAGATTGTTTATCGGGTCGACGTACCCCGCGAATCCACCATTTGCACCATCGTCGTCGTCTTTCTGGTTCGGTATGTCTATCAGTATCGGTCCGACCTCCGGCGGCACCTTCATCCACTGTCCCGATGGGTCGTGTTCGCTTAACCGCGCTATCAGCTCTATTTTTGTGCCTGCCGTCGATAGGTTGCGAATCTCCAGCAACTCTTTCAGCCTCAAAATTGTGAAGTCCGTTGGCTTACTTGCCATATCTGCTGTGTACTTTTTCCCGACTTTATTTTACTGAAAATCCGGTTTCTGGTTGGACGAGCCCCCAAATTATGTAGGAAATAAGTGCGGATAGTTTACGTACACAGTATTTATTCACGAATATCTTACAACGGACGATACGATACGATTAACTACGACAATTTAGCAAGACAATTTACAACTATCGACTACAATCTAGCAATTAACGCCTATCTTAAACGACTATCTCGACTGTTTTCAACTCGACTCGACTTTTCGACTGTGTTTCGCGCCGCTCGCTTGCTGTTTTATGTGTTCGGTTTCTTTGTCTAATTGTCCGGATCAATGTCCGCTTGCCCTAGGCACGGATCGTCCTCGCGTTTTTCCCCGCGCTCGGCCAAACACTTCGCTTCTTATGTGCTGTTTTTGCCGCACGCACAGCTGATTCGCGCGACAAACCCAAAGTTTACGCACAACATATCCTGGCTCCTTGCATCTAGCGGCTCGCCTTTCTTCCCTATCTACACGCACACATGCATCCATCTCACAGTTCTAAATATAATAAGTGATATGGGATCGTGAAGGGGGTTGGGGCTACCGGGATACTTAAACAAAGGGTGGGGGGAGAGCAAGTGGCAGAGGATGAACGAGGAGTGGAGAAAATGTAGAGTGTGTGGATGGGAGAAAGAGACATGGGAGGATGCATGGGAGGTGTGCATGAGGGTGCATGAAGAAGGAGGATGGCAAGAGAGGATGTGGGAAGTGTTGGATGATGAGGGAAGAGGGGCGGAGTGAATGAGGAGGGTGGAAGGTTGGAGGGAGGGTATGAATGAAAGGATTTGGATGAGCGACCGGAAGGGGGGGGTGTTATTAGGAGAGTAGGAAGGGAGGACGGTAGATGTAAGTAGAGTAATGTAAATAATGGCTTTTGTAAATATACAGGGTGTCCCAAAATTCGTGAAAATCCCGGAAATGGGAGGTTCCTGAGACCATTTGAAGCGACATTTTCCTTTGCAAAAATGTTATCCGCGGCTTTGTTTAGGAGTTATTAACGAAAAACACGGACCAATCAGAGCGCGACTTAGACGCGAGTTGGCGCAGTCGGCTCGGTGCGCTAACTGTCGATTGGGCGACTATGCCAACTTGCGTCTAGGTCGCGCTCTGATTGGTCCGTGATTAACGTTAATAACTCCTAAACAAAGCCGCAGATAACATTTTTGCAAAGGAAAATGTCGCTTCAAATGGTTTCAGGAACCTCCCATTTCCGGGATTTTCACGAATTTTGGGACACCCTGTATTTCTCTTTCTCTCTCTCTCTCTCTCTCTCTCTCTCTCTCTCTCTCTCTCTCTCTCTCTCTATGTAGTTTAAGTTTACATCTAACAAGGGAAGGACCCCAAGTATCCGACTTCGATTTTGATAATTTTTTGTGAGATGATGGTATATGGATCCCTAATTTTGTATCCAAAATATTAGGTGTAGTTACTCAATAGTCCTAAATATAGAAACAATTAATGTTTCATACCTGTGAATCACGCCATCTGCTTACACGGCTAATGGAACTTCGAAAACTACACCTCAAATCATGGTATATCAACAAGGTATGAAACTGTAATTGTTTATATCTTTAACACTATTGAGTAACTATATGTAATATTTTGCATACATAATTAGGTATCCATATACCATCATCTCACAAAAAATTATCAAAATCGAAGTCGGACACTTAGGGTGCTTCCCTTGTAAGTTAGTTTATAAGATATAAATAAGACTAGGTTAGAGCGGCGAGAAGTGGAGAAGAAGAAGAAGAAGAAGAAGGAGACATTGTAAAAGGATTGTAACCCCAAGGGGAATCAATAAAATTATGTATATACAGGGTGTTAATCTTACCTCGAAAACCTCAATTATTTCCGCTACTATTAAAAGTAAGAAAGAATAACTAAATACGATATACAGTAATTCTTGAATCGGTGTCGAACAGCCGTGTTCTGCACGGACAGCGGTGGTGTAGTAGACACTATTATTTTATGACTGCGTCTACCGCGCCAACAGCGCTGAGAATTCATTCGACAAGCCAAACATAGAGAAGAACAGAATGAAATACGGATCGCATGGCCGAAGCGTGTCGCCGTCACTGGCACAGTTTAAAGGCCCGCGAGTTCTCACAATGTAATGCTAGTTAAAAATACTTTATTTTTCATTACATATTTTTTTATGGGACTTTTACTACCTTATCGCTGGAATTTTTCTGATTAAAATGACACCGAACACGATATAATGGTAAATATAGCTATGAGGGGACCCAACTCGGATCACCTCCACCTTGACATATGTTGTCAAGGACACCATTCTGAACAACTTTGCTTCATAAATTATCCGTCGCTCGGCCTTAGTTCCCAAGATATTAGCGAAAAAGAGTGATTGAAGCAGCTAGTTTGAACTGGTTTGCTTACGAGCCACTACACCCACCCATCTCGGATCACCTTGACATTGACATATGTTGTCAAGGACAATATTCTGAACAACTTTTGTCATTACATCTATCCGTTGCTCGGGCTTAGTTTTCGAGATATTTGCAAAAAACTATTGCGAATACTGTATTTTCGTATAAGTGGTCGGGCCGGCCTGACGGCCGGCTCTCTCCGCCCCCCACCACCTAGTAGTAGTAGTAGTAGTAGTCGTGTTATTGCCGGGGAGGGGCGGGTCGGCCGCCCCTCGCTTCCTTAGGGCACATCGGATCTTTCATCACCAGTATCACAATTGGCTCTGCTGGCACTCGGCCCGTTTGCGGGTTGCAGTTATCCACGTTTTTCAGCCGTCCCCTCTGTTTTATTTGGCCCGGGCCACTTTCAGAGTCGTCGACTTACTAGACGTGTCGGTCATCATTCATAATGATGGGCCATGCTACCTAATTTTTCAGTTTTTGAGCTGTTTTACGGCTCGGTATGAACGTCGGGCCCCCTCACCTTCAGACCTGCAGGGTGTCTCGCCTGCCCTTTCAGACTCCCCCCACTTCACCATATTTTTCATGTCGAATGTGTCAAGTGTTTGAAGCCCGTTCCTATTCTGTTTTCAGATAGTCCAGAAACCTGCCCACATACTCACCTAGGACTAATCCCTCCGCCTGTGCTGTGAGTCTATTGGGAGTACAAATGCAAGGGACCGCATATTGTTTTTGACCATTGGGAAGAAGTTACTGCTACTTCAGATCCAATCCGACTTCGTCGAAATCTCGGCTGTGCCGAGATATCAATTCCATTCGGTCTTCACCTGCCGACCTACTCCGCGATGGAGTTGAGAAGGAAGGGTTCACCAACTTCACCGAAATCTGTCTCCTGAGAGATATCAGGTTCATCGGGATCTTCCTTCCTGATTGTTCGGATGTGACCACCATCTTCGGTTCTGGTCGGTGGTCAGCTATTAGCTCCGTCCACCCGGCCTTTCCCTTAAAGGTTTCTAATTGATGTGCCGTTTGCGTTTTTGATTCCGTTTTTTTGTAGGGTCCGTGCCCACTTTCCTCAGTAGTTCCATTTGTTCGCTGACCACCTCCTTCCTTACTCTATCCCCCAAACAGAGGAGATAGAGCCGGCGGGTACCCTTATGAGGCGGGATAGCCAACTTGGGCTCTCAACAGTTCACCGATTCCCTGGATAAAGGGGAAATCGTTGCCATTATTGGTTGCCCTATGACCCGACAGTAGGTACTGAGCCTGTAGCAGGAGAAAAACCGCCTTGGAAATTTATGTCACCCCGGGAATCGAACCCTGGCCTTCCTGCTACGAATCAGACACTCTACCACCTGAGCCACTGACACTGACCCGCCCTAGGATCCCACCACCTAGTAGTAGTAGTAGTAGTAGTCGTGTTTATTGCCGGGGAGGGGCGGTTCGGCCGCCCCTCGCTTCCTTAGGGCACACCGGTTTTTAAACACCAGTTTCACAATTGGCGCTGCCGGCACTCGGCCCTTTAGCGGGTTGCAATTGTCCTCGTTTTTCAGCCGTTCCCTCTGTTTTATTCGGCCCGGGCCATTTTCAGAGTCGTCGACTTACTAGACAGGTCGGTCGTCATTGATGAGCGGGCCATGCTACCTAATTTTTGTGAGTTTTTGAGCTGTTTTACGGCTCGGTGTGAACGTCGGGCCCCCTCACCTTCAGACCTGCAGGGTGTCTCGCCTGCCCTTTTAGACTCCCCCCCCTTCACCATATTTTCATGTCGAATGTGTCAAGTTTTGAACCCGTCCCTACACTGTTTCCGGATAGTCCAGAAACTTACCCACACCCTATCCCACCACCTAGTAGTAGTAGTAGTAGTCGTGTTTATTGCCGGGGAGAGGCGGTTCGGCCGCCCCTCGCTTCCTTAGGGCACACCGGTTTTTAAACACCAGTTTCACAATTTGCGCTGCCGGCACTCGGCCCTTTAGCGGGTTGCAATTGTCCTCGTTTTTCAGCCGTCCCCTCTGTTTTATTCGGCCCGGGCCATTTTCAGAGTCGTCGACTTACTAGACGTGTCGGTCGTCATTGATGAGCGGACAAGGCTACCTAATTTTTTGAGTTTTTGAGCTGTTTTACGGCTTGGTGTGAACGTCGGGCCCTCTCACCTTCAGACCTGCAGGGTGTCTCGCCTGCCCTTTTAGACTCCCTCCCCCTTCACCATATTTTCATGTCGAATGTGTCAAGTTTTGAGCCCGTCCCTACACTGTTTCCGGATAGTCCAGAAACTTACCCACACCCTCCCCTAGGGCAATTCCACACCCTCCCCTAGGGCTAATCCCTCCCCGCCTATGCTGTGAGTCTATTGGGAGTACAAATGCAAGGGACCGCGTATTGTTTTTGACCATTGGGAAGAAGTTACTGCTACTTCGGATCCAATCCGACTTTATCGAAATCTCGGCTGGGCCGAGATATCAATTCCAACGGTCTTCACCTGCCGACCTACTTCGCGATGGGATTGAGAAGGAAGGGTTCACCAACTTCACCGAAATCTGTCTCCTCAGAGATTTGATATCAGGTTCATCGGGATCTTCCTTCTTGGGTGGGCTTGACACATCCTAGAAAATATGGCTGATTGTTCGGATGTGACCACCATCCTCGGTTCTGGTCGGTGTTCAGCTATTAGCTCCGTCCACCCGGCCTTTCCCTTAAAGGATTCTAATTGATTTCCGTTTGCGTTTTTGATTCCGTTTTTTGGTAGGGTCCATGCCCAGTTTCCTCAGTAGTACCATTTATTCGCTGACCACCCCCTTCCTTACTCTTATCCCCCAAACAGAGGAGATAGAGCCGGCGGGTACCTTTATGAGGCGGGATGGCCAACTTGGGCTCCCAATAGTTTACCGATTCCCTGAATAAAGGGGGAATATCGTTGCCATTGGTTGCCCCATGACCCCGACAGTAGGCACTGAGCCCGTAGCAGGAGAAAAAACCACCTTGGAAATCTATGCCATCCCGGGAATCGAACCCTGGCCTTCCTGCTACGAATCAGACACTCTACCACCTGAGCCACTGACCCGCCTATCCCACCACCTAACCCTAACTAATTCTGATCCCATAATCTTTTCATTCTATATAGCCGTCATACAGAATTTGAACTAGTAATGAAAAATCATGCGATCAGAATTAGTTAGGATTATGTGGTGGGGTGGGGGGGAGGGGGAGGCACACGAAAATCCAGAAGTAGTCTCTCAAAATTGGAAACTCACTCTATATAGAGTGACACTCTGTTCTGCTTTCTCTCTCATCCCCACATCGTGCTTGCAAACAGAAAATAAACAGATGCCGCCCGGAACAGGCTTACGTTGCCACAGTGAGCATGCAAGAATACGGAAAATTCAATATAGTATTAGCTAGTTTTTTACGAATATCTCGGAAACTAAGTCCGAGCGACGGATAGATATAATGACAAAAGTTGTTCAGAATGTTGTCCTTGTTTACTCGACGATGAAATTTTGGGCACGACGACCCCCAATATTGTTCCATTTCATGAAAAAACGATATATCCAAAGCTTTAGATGAATCGGACGTCGGGAAGGTGCGGCGCATTAGGGTGGACCTTATTGTTAGCTATACCACGTGAAATTTTTTTTTGCGAGATTTTTTTAACGACACCAACTAAAATTGTGCCATTCGGTAAGAAAGCACGTTCCCTTGGCAGTGGTTTCGCTAGAAAGTAGATACGCGGCTCGGACCACATCACAACATTCCCTAATAGCACAAAAATATTGGATAAATATTTTTTTCGAACATTAGGAAAACATTTTATAAGCCACACTTTTTCATATGAGAAAAATATTGGATCTGAATATTGTATACATGTACAAGAAATGTAAATTGAATGTTTAGAAAATATAAGCTAAATATTCAGAGAATATAAATTAGATATTTAAAAAATGTAAACTAAATATTTAAAAAATATGAAACCAATATTTAAATAACATTCAATTAAATCTTCAAATTTAGGAAAAAGTTATAACAAAAATTACAATACTATTTCTAATACTACTTTCTGTGCACTGCTTGAGGGAATATATTCAACTTTGTCTTCGAAAGGAGCTTATTAAATCCAGAAATTTTTATGCAGTTGGCGGGGATTCGAACTCGGGACCTACCGTTTACGTCAGGATGGGTAGAAATAGCACGCGTGCTAGTGATCTCAAGGAATACCCCCACTTCTCCCGACCGCGCGTCCTAATCCCCTTGGCAGCCGTAGTTGCTCCGAGCACTATGGCCGCCGCGGGGAGCGAGACGAGCGGCCGGGAGAAGTGGGGGTATTCCACGGGTATTCCTCGAGTTCCCTAGCATGCGTGCTATTTCTGCCCATGCCTGGTTTACGTGATGATGTGCTTTCTCGCTGAGCCATGAGAACTTACATTGTGACATTCACTTTTTATTCTTATAAAGCCTTTTCAGGCTTTCTTTTCTTTTTTAAGCTTTCATATCAAATCATATAATTATTAGAAAAAATAAACTTCTAATAAAAAAATTTTTTAGGTAAAAATCAAACTACTTTTTTTTTAATGAAGCATCTGTTAGAGATCGGACCGAAAGTTCTGGGATCGTTAGTGGATGTTCTTGAAGGGTATATAATTGTCTGGACATTGGTTTCGCACACACTTTTAATGTGACGCATTAAACGAAAAACTTAACAATAGACAGTGTTTGCCACGATGATCATACGCGAATGCGGTGTAGACGAAAGCTTGATTGAGACGACTGTTAACGGTTGGACGAAGGCGTTAACACGATGTAAAGCGGTGGCCGTTAACAGTACGAATCCCGCTCGCGAACAGCTGGTTCCTCGCCGAAATTCACGCGTTCGGCGGATCGCAAAGTGGGGGGCCGCGAGGATGCCGTGACGTCATCTGCGCGGCTACGCGCTCCCGGCAAGGAGGATCTGCCTAATGACGGTTGGCCGGAACAGCATCCTATTATTAATATATTAACGACAAAGAGACATATGTATATATTTTCTTAAGTACTTCAATCGTACTTAAGCATATAAACACATACAATATATTTGCTAAATAAACAAAAACATTTTGTTGTGAAAAACATATATATTATGTTGTTATAATACATATAATGTTTTAAATAATTATTTACAAGTAAAGTTTTTATTCTAGATAGTTAACAAATGAATAATGTTCTCCGCTGCAACAGGGCTAGGGCCTCTTCCAAATACTTTTACTTTGACTGCAGTCAAATGCGTATACAGGGTGTTTCACGCAATTGTTTCAGGCCATGAGTCCGTTATTAAATACAAGGTCCAAAAAATTTCAACTTCTTTTTATGATTTCAGTATACTGTTGGGTCCTGCATATAGAATTCTTTGCGCTGATTCCGAATCTGTCCTCAACTTTTCTCCTATACGCACTGTTTTTGAGAAACATGGCTTTGAAAAAAACATATTTTTCAACTTCAAACAAATATTGTGATGTTATTATAAACGATATTGAATTGATATTTACAGCAAAAGATTCCTTAGACTTTCTAGAATACATTATATCCAATATTAATAGATTATTAATATAAAAAAATCATAATGTATTAGTATTGGATATCACTGTATTCGGGAAAGTCTACAGAATCTTCTCCTGTAAAGAACTGTGACGGTTACTCGGTGCGGTGGAAGGTATTGCCGCGTCAGTCGGCTGTCCAAGGTCGCGGAACCTCGAAGAGCAAGGGTGGACCTACAGTTGTAGTGGTCGGTCGGAGTAGTGGTTGCTCGGAATAGCGGTCACTCGGAGAGAGTGGTCGCTCGGAATAGCGGTCGCTCGAAGATAGCGGCGGAGCAGTGGGGCGGACTCCCACTCGGCTTTCGCCACTGGGGCTGGATTGGTACCTGCTCGGCGTTTCGCCACTGAGGTGGAGGGACTCCCGTCGGTGTTTCACCACTTGGGCCGGGTTGGTTCCTTTTTTTTCGTGTGAAAATGCGTTACGACCGGGTTGGTTTCTGCTCGGCGTTTCGCCACTGAGGTGGAGGGACTCCCGTCGGTATTTCACCACTTGGGCCAGGAAGATCGGTTGGTCGGGTGGAGGTATGGTTGAAGGACTCACTCACTCACACTCGCTTCTAAAGTCTGGCACACGGTGTCGGTCGGTTTTCGTCGCTAAGGAATACTGGTCGGTAGACGGTGGTGCACCAGTGATGGTATTGTTGGCGCTTTTCACGCGCATGCGCGACGATTCTAGCCTCACACGGCCTCAGTCAAGTACGAAGATCGGGTACCTTGGTCGCCCTGCTAATTTCCGGCCATATAGTCTCCCACTACTTTCCCCCCAATAGTTCCCCACTTTCGGACGTAGACGTAGATACGGCCCTGATGAAACTCGCGCATGCGCGCGAAAAGCGCCAACAATATCATCACTGTGGTGCACACGGCTTGCTTACCGGTGCTTGCTCGGGGTAATTATCCCCGAGCGTGCTTAGATTCTCTCGTGAGAAACCGGTTTGGCGCGGTGGCCCTCTCGCGGCCGCGAGTCGCGCTTGCGGTTTCGCGGCGTGTTTGTCGGCGCAGCGGACGCGGAGTTCTAGCGGTAGTCGCTGGTGGGGATAGTTTCGCGCCGTTAAGGATGTAACCGTCACAGAACAATTCAAAGTTGAAAAATATGTCTTTTCTTACAACTCAATTTTCTCAAAAACTGTACGTCTAGGAGAAAAATTAAGGATAGATTCGGAATCAGCGTGAAAAAGTCCATCAGAATCGCATTGTGTTATTAATGCATTTACGAAAAAATATCAAAGGAGAAAGATAAATGGTTCGTAGAACGCTACATTCGTAGATCCTTAGATTTTTTTAGATGCAACTGTGCATGCGTAATTAACAATTGCATCATTTCCTTAAATAGAAATGCATATTTTCTGTTGCACTAATCGATTCCTCTGATTCTAAGCACACCTTTCATATTACGAATGAAATATTGGTTTCCAATATAATATAAATTAGAGATCGTGGTTTCGTACGTGTATTAATAACACACGTGTACACGTGTATTTGAATACACGTACTTCAGTACGTGTCGTTTTAAGTACACGGGTTAACGTGTACTATTTCAAGTGTATTTCACTACACGTATTTACAGTGACTCGGATTGACATTCGCACGCACTAAAACAGGCGATAACTTTTTTTAATATTGTTTAATATTGTTTAATACGATTTCAACTTTTTTGGGAAGCTAGAGCAATTGGTTTACTACAGGATGCGAATAGCAATTTCTTCTAAAATTGCAATTATTCGGAACAGTAGGCCTATATTGAAAATTTAAAAAATACGTTTTGCGGATCTGTGTCAATTATATGCACTGTGAAAGTTTCGAAAACGACAGGCATTGAAAGATGTAAGAATCCGTAGATTTATAGAAGTTAGAGGCCGAAAATGTGAATCTGTTTGTAGCTCATTGCAACGTCGATCAATTTTCACGAAATTTTCAGAATATGTTTAATTGACACAGATCTACAAAACATATTTTCGAAATTTTCAATATGGGCCCACGTAAAAAAGTTGTACAATACAACTTTTAGTATTTGTTCTACAATTCCGATCAATTGCAATTGTTGAAAAAATGTTTTCCACATCCTGTATTGCCCGATATCAAGTAAGTTTGGTCTGATGCATTTTCTTCTATCTTCAAAAGTAAACTTAAAAAAATTTTTTTAATAAATACTTACATTTTTATTATTTGAATAATTTTTAAACAAATTTTAAATAAATTGTTTTAATAATAAAAATTAATTAATTTAATGTATTGTTACGAGCCAAGGTTCAGGCAGCGATGCGGGAACCGAGGGGAGTTTGGATTTTAGAGATATCTTGGGCCTAGGTAGGAAGGGTACACGTAGGACTAGCCAATGTCTATTTCACCACTGGGTCGCCTCGTGTGGAACATAGGAGTGGACTAGCCGGTGTCTACCTCACCACCGGGTCGCCACTATGAAGGTACACGTAGGACTAGCCGGTGTCTATCTCACCACCGGGTCGCCTCGTGTGTGGAATACGGAAAAGTGGACTAGCCGATGTCTATTTCACCACCGGGTCGCCACTGTAGGTGTACACGAGGACTAGCCGATGTCTATTTCACCACCGGGTCGCCAGTATAAAGGATAGGGTCGTGATTCCGCTGTCTCGTAACTTATTGATTTGAATAGATACACCTCGAGCGGTAAAGGTGTATCGTCATAGGATACTAGCTACTGGAAGATCGAAAAGGAATATGCCTAACGGGATTGAACTCCGAATAGAGTAATACAAATAATATATTATTGATAGAAAAAGGTTGGATACAAAGGTTTAGTGTAATCTGTCGCGGTCTCGCGGACTAAACTCTTTCAGGTTTGACGCACCGAGAAATGCGGGAGCGATCTGCTACAGAGTGGTAGACAAGAACTTTAACAACCGATCTAGCGCGAATTGACTTTCGACGTGGAACGGTACGTACTGCGCGTATTCACTTGAATCAACCCAACTAAATAGGAAGGATCCATACCCTTATATAGTACCCAAAATCGGATCTAGCGATGGTGGGCGCCACGTGCTACTTCTGATTAGAAATGGATTCTTAGAAGTTACATTGCTTGCAAGAGCCCCTCTACGATTCGATTTTGAGTAAGCCCTTTGTTCTTAAATAGGCCCTCTGTCTCGACACATATCTCCGGAAGGGTCAAGAGTCACCAACGGTAACGTCTGCATACGTAACAGTATTTAGATGTATTTAAAAATACAAATTTGTATACATACGAATTTTCACCATAAAAATTTACTTAACTAATTGTTTAAATAATAAATACGTATTTAGATAATGAATATATGAATAAATTTGTAAGTTAATTATAATTCGAAGTTTGCAACCGCAACGAAAGACGCGGAAAGCTAAACATCTTAGACTTGTAGAACCGGCAATAAAATATTTCAAAAAAGTATCTCAAAAAGTCATTTATAGTCGGAACATTAAAACATATCAGATTCTTTTCTAATACACTTAATTACATTTTTTGTAATGGGAGTGGTTTTCAAATTAAATTTTGTATCTATTTTATATATCCATACTTTGCTTTCGACTATTAGTAACTGTATCCTAAAAATAAATTCGAATTAAAAAGCGGATACGTTAATACACGTGAATTTAAATATACAAAAAAAAACGATGTTAGCGATGTTGGCGAAGGAGTAACGAATCGGGAAGTTCTTTGTGTAACTCTTGGAGAGTCACACACCAAATAAAAAACATTAATAGCAGTAGGCCCTACTAGCCATGTGTATCACTAACCCTCTCGCAAGAGCAGTCCTACCCGCGAGCTCGCGAAGCGAACGAGCAAAAACAACCCTACTCGCGAGCGAACGAGCAACAATAGCCGTCTAGTTATATGATTTCAAAAAAAGAAAGAAAGGCTCAAAAGGCTTTATAAGAATAAAAAGTGAATGTCACAATGTAAGTTCACATGGCTCAGCGAGAAAGCACATCATCTCGTAAACGGTAGGTCCCGAGCTCGAATCTCCACCAACTGCATAACAATTTCTGGATTTTAATAAGCTCCTTTCGAAGACAAAGTTGAATATATTCCCTCAAGCAGTGCACAGAAAGTAGTATTAGAAATAGTATTGTAATTTTTGTTATAACTTTTTCCTAAATTTGAAGATTTAATTGAATGTTATTTAAATATTGGTTTCATATTTTTTAAATATTTAGTTTACATTTTTTAAATATCTAATTTATATTCTCTGAATATTTAGCTTATATTTTCTAAACATTCAATTTACATTTCTTGTACATGTATACAATATTCAGATCCAATATTTTTCTCATATGAAAAAGTGTGGCTTATAAAATGTTTTCCTAATGTTCGAAAAAAATATTTATCCAATATTTTTGTGCTATTAGGGAATGTTGTGATGTGGTCCGAGCCGCGTATCTACTTTCTAGCGAAACCACTGCCAAGGGAACGTGCTTTCCTACCGAATGGCACAATTTTAGGTGGTGTCGTTAAAAAAATCTCGCAAAAAAAAATTTCACGTGGTATAGCTAACAATAAGGTCCACCCTAATGCGCCGCACCTTCCCGACGTCCGATTCATCTAAAGCTTTGGATATATCGTTTTTTCATGAAATGGAACAATATTGGGGGTCGTCATGCCCAAAATTTCATGGTCGAAAAATAAGGTCCACCCTAATATACATATACAGGGTGTTTACCTACAGGTGGGAGAAAATTTAAGGGGTGGTTCCCGACGATAATCAAAGACTTGAGATCATTTGAAGCGACATTTTTCTTTGAAAAATGGCGTCCGCGGCTTTGCTTAGGAGTTATTAACGAAAAACACGGACCAATCAGAGCGCGGCTATAGCGGATTGATTCGGACACGGCCAACGACGACGCCACGCTTATACATACAGGGTGTTTACCTACAGGTGGGAGAAAATTGAAGGGGTGGTTCTCGACGATAATCTAAGACGAAAATGAAGAATAAAAAAATTGCGATTTCGGCTTCGTTATTTAGTTATTAACATTTAAAAATCCGCCTAAAATGCTGCAACACTTCTAACAAAAGTGTACGTTGCGTACGTCACACAGGCGCGCGACAGTCTCGTATCAAGTGACAAACGTATGCATACCTTGGTTCTCATTTGGGGCCCCAGCGAGGTGAAAATGTTTACAAAATCGTTGGACGACATTGGACCTACCTACTCGTTAAAATCCACAAGGGCATTTCTAATATCCGCCCTATGGAATTATCGAGTAGAAGGGGTCAATGCCCTTTCACTTTTACATTAATTTCACACATATCCACAAATCCTTATCCTGCACTATAATTGTTCATAACACCGTACTTAATATACTGGAGGAAACGCTCTATCACTATTTCCAATATCATACACACGCACTACGAGTTTCTGCGAACGGAAATCTTCGACACGTGCGAGAAGAATCGTCCGTACAAGCTAGCATCCGTATGCACACTGATTCAAGACGGCTGATGTGGTCAATGCACACACATGAAATATTTCGCGGTCACAGACAGAATGAGAAGGAATCACGAAATTCGTGAAAACAGGATAGACAATGTATTGGTATAGCAACGCGCGACGTTTGGGCGGTAGTTTGCTGTAGATCTTCATTTGTTTTATCGATCTGGCATCTACCTCATCAGCTGTCTTGAATCAGTATGCATACGGATGCTAGCTTGTACGAACGATTCGAAGATTTCCGTTGGCAGAAATCACACACGACCTCAAGATGTCCGTTCCGTCTGTGAACGAGTCTCGCGACGTAAATCAAGTTCCATAAAGTGCGGTGTTTCAACATTAAAGGATTACCAGTTCTTTACATACTCCTCATTTCCCTCAGTAAACTTGTACTCTCTGTAAACTCGTAGTGCGTGTGTATGATATCGTAAATAGTGCTAGAGCGTTTATTCCAGTATATTAAGTACGGTGTTATGAACAAGTATAGTGCAGAATAAGGATTTGTGGATATGTGTGAGAAGAATTTAACAGTGAAAGGGCATTGGCCCCTTCTACTCGATAATTCCATAGGGCGGATATTAGAAATGCCCTTGTGGATTTTAACGAGTAGGTAGGTTCAATGTCGTCCAACGATTTTTTAAACATTTTCACCTCGCTGGGGCCCCAAATGAGAACCAAGGTATGCATGCGTTTGTCACTTGATACGAGACTGTCGCGCGCCTGTGTGACGTACGCAACGTACACTTTTGTTAGAAGTGTTGCAGCATTTTAGGCGGATTTTTAATTGTTAATAACTAAATAACGAAGCCGAAATCGCAATTTTTTTATTCTTCATTTTCGTCTTAGATTATCGTCGAGAACCACCCCTTCAATTTTCTCCCACCTGTAGGTAAACACCCTGTATGTATAAGCGTGGCGTCGTCGTTGGCCGTGTCCGAATCAATCCGCTATAGCCGCGCTCTGATTGGTCCGTGTTTTTCGTTAATAACTCCTAAGCAAAGCCGCGGACGCCATTTTTCAAAGAAAAATGTCGCTTCAAATGATCTCAAGAAC
Organism: Lasioglossum pauxillum; assembly: GCA_933228785.1. NCBI lineage: Eukaryota > Metazoa > Arthropoda > Insecta > Hymenoptera > Halictidae > Lasioglossum > Lasioglossum pauxillum. Next base: position 30,082,750 of record OW121704.1, on the reverse strand, counting down.
TTCCCATTTCCAGATGTTGAAGGAATTTTGAAACATGCTGTATATATGCTAAAAAAATTGTTTTTATGTAATTGTTGATTGAGATAACAAGGTCACATTAATTTTTTTAAATGAAACCACCCTTTTTTAAACATTTGTTAATTATAGTTAGCGTAGACCAGGTAGCTTAGATTCGATTTAATATGTCCAAGTATACGCTAGAATTATTCTTCTTAATACAATTAAAATATTAATTTAAACAATGCGATTTTGGGATTTTAAATTATTTTACAAAATCTGAATTATATGTTAAAACTCTTGCATGAAATATTATTTTATATGAAAATCTAAACTGATCAAATTAAAGGTATCCAAAAATTGCTGTCCAGGCTTAATTAGCGTATTTCACCTTATCAAGTAAAGTTTAATAATCAATATTATAAAATTAATTAAAAAATTACTTATTGATCCAGATCCCAGCTAGCACCGTACATTCACTGGACGTCCGTTTATGTCCAGTTTACGTCCATATGTCCGATATCCGTTTTCTACGTCCTAAGGACGAAATTTTCAGAATATGTTTAATTGACACAGATCTACAAAACGTATTTTTTAAATTTATCAATATAGGCCCACATAAAAAAGTTAAAAATTCGACTTTTAGTATCTTTTCAACAATTCCGATCAATTGCAATTTTTGAAAAAATTTCTTTTCACATCCTTTAGTAAACTAATTGTTCTAGCTTCCCAAAAAGTTCAAATCGTATAGTACAATATCAAAAAAGTTATCGTCTTTTTTATAGCGGTCTTAGACTTTTATCCGCTACTGTGTATATATTTTTTATGTTATGTATTACTGTGCATATTAGTGTTATATGCGCTATTGTATTGTATTGTACTATGTACCTAATGTTTTTGTAATATATGAAATTCTGATTCAATTAAAATTAAATTGTAATGCTCTATAAACGTACTGTGACTGTCCTTTTTAGTCCCAGATACGTCCCAGATACGTGCCAGGTAGTTCTAGGTAAGTCCGAGATACGTCCCAGATAGGTCCGAACGGGACGCCCTACGTACGTCCCACTTTCTAAATGGGACCTCTGTCGGACTTTCCTGGAACGTATCTGGGACATATCTCGGACATACGAACATAAATCGGACGTCCGTGGGAAATGCAGAGGTCCGATACCGGACGTACTTTGGACATCCGTCGGACATCCGAGTGCTAGCTAGGATGTTAGATCATTTTATAATAACCTACTAACAGCAAAAAATTTACCAAACATTGATTCTGATTTTCGATTTATCGGATCGATAAAAATAGCGCCAACGAAGTATGTAACAGGATCCAAAAGATTTAAGAAAGCGTTACAAATAAAGGAAGAAAAATGATTTTGTGTTTTCTTTCTTTCGTTGTCGAATCATTTATACGAAATACTGTCCTATTTTTGGTAAAATAAAAATATAGAATATACTTCATTCTTGTCGTATTGTTTCATACAAAATAAAGTTAGTGTAAGCAGATTAGTAAAAATAGAAACAAAACAGCAATCGCGACGGGAAGATATGAGTAATTGTCGCTTAAAATATTGAGGACTCATGTTTTTTCGCCTTATGCGTGTGAATTGAACGTAGGACATCGGTTAAATTGCATGATTTTTTTCAGCCTTTCAAATTTGTTCTCATGCCCTTTTTTGTGGTAAATACGTAAATCCTATACTCTAAAGCCTCAAGTTTTTTGAAATTATGACATGCGGCGTTTTTCTTGACAACTACAGATATACAGGGTGTCCCAAAATTCGTGAACTTCCCGAAAGGGGGTGGTTCCTGAGATCATTTCAAGCGACATTTTCCTTTGCAAAAATGTTATCCGCGGCCTTGTTTAGGAGTTATTAACGAAAAATACGGACCAATCAGAGCGCGACCTAGACGCGAGTTGCCACAGTCGGCCAATAGACAGTTGGCGCGCCGGGCCGACTATGACAACTCGCGTCTAGGTCGCGCTCTGATTGGTCCGTGTTTCTCGTTAATAACTCCTAAACAAAGCCGCGGATAACATTTTTGCAAAGGAAAATGTTGCTTCAAATAATCTCAGGAACCTCCCATTTCCGGGAAGTTCACGAATTTTGGGACACCCTGTATGTACGATGTACATATTTACCAAAATTATTCGTAATTGAAAGCTGCGGGAGTTTTGTACTTCCGTTGTTATTATACAACTGTTAGTTGACCGCACTATTATCTTCGGTATCAGCTTGGCGATATTTTACTAATTACTTTTAAATCGCAATAAAATTTTACTTTGTTGATGCCGATGTGTCGATTAAAATGAACTAGACACTTTGTACGCGTGTGCAAAGAACTAATCAAAGTTTTGTATTTAATAATCAATTGTGCACGGAAGAAAACGATGATTCTCATACATCGCGTCGAAACCGAATAAGACGCAATGTATATTACATACTTCTCCCGCCATGCCAGACGTTATTAGAGTGCGCCGATGAAAACTTACTTTCAATATGGTCCGGTGATAAACGAGAAGGGAGTTGTTGGTTGGGCCATGGACGAGGCGGCTCCAAAATACTTTGTAAAAGGTGATCGGCACGTCGGAGGCTGGCTTTCTCCATCTGAGCATCACTCGCAACTTTCCTCCGATAAGGCGCGCGCCGGATAACGTCAAGTTCTGCGGTTCTTTGGGACTCCGGGGCTCTGAAAATAATAAATTGTCTTCGACCTTCCGAGCCGCTAACAAATAATAAAGGGAGTCCGCGCGGTCAAACGGAATGCGGAATGACGCGATTGCGCCGCGCAGCATTGTTTCATTCGTCCGACTTTCGCTTGAATAGAGAAATATTTATTCTCTCGACTTAGGAGACCCAATAACGATAATTTGTTGTCGTTAGAGGTTCCCCGTGTCTCATCAGGCCACGATCAAAGGGAACACACAGGGACCGGTAATTGCAGGACAAATGATCGATAATTGCGGTGCAAAAAACTATAATGGCCCTTGCGCGCGCACTCCACATAACGGAGAATGGCCATCGGCGGTGGAAGCCCGGTTGATAAAGGAACGAGGATCGTCGATCAAATAATAATGTCGGCGATAGTGACGGAATGCTTTCGACACGTGGTGCAACGTTCCAGCAAAGGATGATCTAATTACGACTCAGTTGTCCCTCGACACCCGTTTACAATGGTGAGAGCACGAGATTCCGAAGAAATCGCACGTTTTAAGTGAACATGCGAACAAACACGCGCGACAGAACACTCCGCTTCGCGATTAACCCTTCGAGGACGAACACTTTTAATTCCTGAAGTCGCAAACGTGTAATTTAATTATGAACATAACGGAAGATCAGCACATATTATTCATGCTTCCTATTATTTAACACTCCGACACGTAATTTAGTTTTCTGGAGAAAATATTTATTCGACGTGCTAAGAAAGTGGACGATTCCAGTGAATTTTAATTGAGCCTGTAATTGAAAGTGTACATACATTTTTGAAGATTCGCAATAAAACCTGGTCTTAAATAATGGGGAAAATGAACAAAACGTAGCGACTGATCTTCTGTTGTGCACACAATTGAATGGTAAGTTCGCAGCTTCGTAGGAGCGACAATGGCGACGTTCGAATTCGAGGAAACGTCAGCGAAAAGTTAATGTAGAATAATCGATTTCAGCAAGTGCTAACGGATCGGATTATCGAAACGTACGCGGTAGGCGACCCCGAGATGAAGACGAACTTCCAAAGTGTGAACCGTTGGAACGTTCTCATGAATATGTTGTCAGGTAACTTTCTACCGGTGACAAGCGAGGGAACGAAAATGCCTGTTATTTTGAAACTGTACGTGGCGATAATTTGGGCGATCGAGCTGACGTACCTAAGTGCCTGTATCGCCGGCATATTCTACGTGCCGAACGAGAAAGCATTGAGGGACAGCACGGTGAACTTGGTGGTTACGTTCGACATATTATTCTTCCTGCCGATCTTGTACAGCAATAAAGACTCGCTGAAAAGATTGATCGGGACTCTGAACAAGATTTTCGCCGCAAACGATCCGATGCTCGGAACAATTGTAACCGAATTGCTGGCACCGGTTATGGGAGTTCAGCAAATTTATATAATTGGTAGCACAGCTGCGCTCTGCGCATGGACGATGCTACCACTGATCGCGATATTCCAGAAAAACCAGTTTTATTGCACGGATTATCAAGTACCAATGATATTGACGAAGGAACCGTTTTCTGTGGCCATCTTTGTTGCTGGGACGGCGCTTCAGATTGTCGGCGGTGTTATCACCTTCATCCGAAAAGCCAGCTTGGACGTGTACACTATACATTGGATCCGCTTAATGACCGCTCAGTACAAGTGTATGGAGTTGAAATTTATATCGATACTAGAAAAGGACTCCACTTCCATGGCGAAGGATACTGTCGCTCAGGAAGTCAGATTGCTCACTCGGCATCATAAAACAGTAGTAAAGTATGCTACTATTCGATTAATGCACCAGTCCCTCCGTTTATGTTCCGAGCGTAATTTTGTACTGGAAAGGAATTTTAGATTCAGTCAGGAATGTCTCTATGCATCGATTCAATTGGGGCAGCTTTTCTTAAAGTAGATCGAACGACTTGAGCTTTCTTCGTGATGCTATTGGGTTCGAACAAAAGTTCGCAGCGTTTCTAAATTAAAATTCAAAGATGAAGTTCAAATTCACAGGTTTATTCAATAACGCGATAAGTTCCCTCAAAAATGCGAAAAAGATCGGAATGGATGTTATCGAATAAATCTGTGAATAAATATTTTAACTTGATCTTTGAATTTTAATTTAAAAACACTACGAACTTTCGCTCCAACCCAATAGAAGAATTAGTTTACTACATGATATGTAACTGAAATTTCTTAGAAAATAATGATCGACAGGAATTTCGAGAAAATAATAGTAAATATTGATTTGGCAGTTTATATCTCGGCTTCCAATGAAAATTTGAAAACTAGAGTTTTCTCTATTGTTGCTCGCTCGCTTCGCTCGCTCGCGAGTAGGGTTGTTGTTGCTCGCTCGCTTCGCGAGCTCGCGGGCAGGACTGCTCTTGCGAGAATGTTAGTGGTACGCATGGCTAGTAGGGCCCACAGCTATTAATGTCTTTCATTTTGTGTGTGACTCTCCACGAGCCACACAAAGAACTTCCCGATTCGTTAGTTGCTGTATATTATTATTATTATTTATTAAGTGTACGTTTTAAGAAGATTATACGTTTTCAGGGAAATTCAATAGTTTTCTACTTATCAAAATGTTTGCTATATGGCGTCGCATTAAACGAACATCGCAGGCTCGTTGCTCGCTTGGTTCCTTGTTATAGTATACTAATGTTGCAAAATAAATTGTCTTAATTAGTTTTTCGCAAACGATACAACTCCTCATTATCCGGGGTTGCAGTATTGATCTTGGTTTTCTTCGATACTGTTAATTTAAATTGTCCCGAAATATATAAACCGCGCTCAATTTTGAAACTCTGCTCAGTGCTACATACAACATTTGTAAAGTTCGTATTTCTGATGTTTTAAAATCCATACATACTTTCTCGTATGTTTGTCCCTGACTTTTATGAATCGTAATCGCTTCAGCAGGAACCACTGGAAATTGACTACGTGTGATTTCTTATTTTTCTTCACTCGAAATATTTACTTGATTCGATATTTTGTTATTATTGGTGTTAAATTTTGATTTATATTTGCGTTTTTCATATAATCACGATAACGAGTTCTTACTTTCACTCCTACTATGGCCAATTGAAAATCTAACCACAATATAGACGGAATTTTAGTATTTTCTTGAAAACTAATAAATTTTAATATTCCGCATGCTCCATTAACCAATTCGTCTTCAACGTCAATGTTATTAATTATCATATATTTTATATTAATTTTCAATTTAATCTCAGTTAACAATTCGTTTTGAACTGATTGTTTATTTAAAGATTGTAATATAAATGTTTTTGTACTTTCATCGATATTCTTTGAAAATGTATTCTCGGCGATGATTAACTCACTCTTGCATTGGAATAATTTTCGATTATTGTAAGCGGTTACATTAGCATTAGTTGCATAATTGGAAAAAAAAATTTTTTAATTTAAAAAAAAAACAAGAAAAAAATTTTTTTTTAATTTTATAAAAAAAATTTTTTTTAATTTCATAAAAAAATTTTTTTTTAATTTTATAAAAAAAATTTATTTTTTAAATATATATATATATATAGTTACGTTTACTTCTTCGGTGGATACGCCTTTCGTATAAATTGCAATGTTTAATCAACTCCTTTCGAAAAAAACTAAAAAACTACTTGACCAAAATGGACCAAAATCTAATCAGCTCTAAATTACAGCGGGGCACATCGATTGCATCATTCATCATTCCGATCGCGTTGTTACTTTTTCTGAAAACGTTAACGAAAAATTTGATATCATAGAAACGGACATACGCGCACACACACACACACACACACACACATACCGACATTTTGATAAAAATAGTCTAAAATGACTCCAATGACCATGAAACGTGAAGATCTGCTAAAAATTCAATTTTCGATTTTCGGGGTAATTACAGTAACTTCCCTATGAATCGGGAAGTTAAAAAAATATGCGTTATGCATTTATGTAAATTGTTCATATATAATCCCAGATAGCATCGAGACGTCTTAGAGACGTCTGTTTCGAGACGTTCTCGAGTCTTTTTTTCCAATAAACTACTGAACGTCTTGTTACAAAACTGTATTTCTTAGAGACGTCTTTCCGACGTCCAACAGATGTCCGTAACACAAGTAGTTTCGAAGACGTCCGGAAGACGTTCGTAGGATTTTCAAGATGTCTTTAAGATGTCTTATTGCAGACGTTCTAACGACGTCCATATCGGAACGTCTATAAGATGTTTAAGCGACACCATGCGGGGACGTCTGTAAGCCGTCTTATTTCAAATGTTAATACGACATCCAATTGAGGACGTCTTTAAGTCGTTCAAGCGACGTCCATTTGGGGATGTCTTTATGACATCTCTTGCTGTCTGGGATATTCTCTCAGTCATTCTCATATAGTATTACGTCAGTTATTCATAGGGTAGCTGTACCGATTACTGCGGTATCATGCTTCGATCGTACTTTATTTGAATATTATTCCTAATTTATCATGAAACAATAATATGAGTACGCATTTCATGGAAAAATGATATGTTCTGAATACGAAAGAAATTGCTGGTCCTCAAAACCTAATACAACATATGAAAATATCACAAATTGAATTCGACAGCATTTTGTACGTATTACTGCGTAGCCATTACAGCGGATTGGAATCTGAAATACGAGCATACGGAAACAAACTACGTATCTAGGCAATAATTTAAATAAATCCTGAGTGCAGTAACAAATAATATCTTTATTTATGACATTTTCAATGAATAAACCTTTTATTCATCTTAACACCGTAGTAAATGCAATGGTGAAATGTTGCAAACTTCGCCATTGTATTTACAATGTAAACTCCATTGTCTTTCTCAGTTCTTCTTCCTTTTTGTTTCTTCATATCTCCATTCTTTCTTTGTTTCTCAAGTTTTCAGGTCCATAAGCAGGTCTTTTCGTGCACTTCATTTCAATTTGTTTTTTTAATTTTGTTACTGTTTTTTGATTACTTTACGATTCAATTTTTGCCGTATCTTCTTACTTGATCTATAATACGCTTTATCCAGAATCGTATTATGCCTACCTACTTTCGTATATCGAATAGATACCTAACCTAAAACGTTAGGCTGTAGTGAAGCTCGTATCTTATCGCAGTTGCAATTCACACCGCAGTATTAGGGACATACCTAGTGATTTTTGTGCTGCAGTATCGAGCTCCTCCTTCACTATAATGTACGAAATGCTGAGAGCTTAATTTGTTTATTAAAAAGGCAAGAGAAGTTTCTCTTCATATTTTTGTTGTATCGAATGTTGTATGTAGGTATCTAAATAATAATAAAACTTTCACGTATGCAATTTAAAGCAATTTAAAGACAATGTACAATCGTGTGAACAAAGATCCTTTGGTGATCGAGGTGGAAAAAAAATTGACTTATTTTGACATTGCAAGAGGAATGTTTTTTTAAATTCTGAAATTACAAAAATATGAGAACGATTGACAATTTTGTTTGAATACATTTTCATTGAATTGTACAAATTTATTCAGAACAAAATATTTATTTTTACGTATTTTAATCTGATTGGGAAAAAATACCGCTGTAAAACGTACACCCGCAGTAATAGGTACATTTACCCTATTCATGTATAAAATTGTGTCAGTTATTCATACATAATCTGTCAGTTAGTCACACCCAGTAAGCACTCTGCTGTGAATTTGCCAGCAAAACATGCCTACAAATTCTAACCCATCTGTATCCGCATTAGGCTCGATATTTGCCTGCAAAGTTTGGTGTCAAAATTCCATGCCAAATCGAGAACAAAACGAGGGCAGACTCTGCCCTCGAACGAACCTAACCTAGCTTTTAGGGTAAATATTAGTGCCATTACTTTAAGATTTGTAAATATTCAAATGATGGAAGATGTATAAAACCTGAAATTAGAAAATTTAGAAATTTAAATAAAATTCGATTTTCCCTCCTACTGTAAGCTTTACTTGATTATTCTTGATAATTACTCTCAGAGCAAGATTAGGTCCGCTGTCAGTGCGACCGACCTGCCCTCTGCACGAGGGCAGGGTCTACCCTCGTTCTGCCCTGGATTTGGCATGGAATTTTTCCTCCAAACTTTGCAGGCAAATATCGAACCAATCTGTTTACACATTAAGCTCGGAATTTGCCGACAGATTTTGGTCGAGAGATTCAGAGCAAATAAGGACCAAATCCTGCTCCAAGCGTGGTTTCACACCAAAAGGACAAAGTGCGATTGCAAACATTTGGTTATAATTTGCTCGAGGCATATTTTCCTGACTGGGTGTATAATGTTATGTCATTTATTCATAAATATATGAACGCATTCAACAATTCCACCGCACATGTCCCATTTAAATAATTCAATTAAATACCACGTTTTATTATTTTGATACAATTCTCCAAGAAATTATATCTGCCCTGTCTAAACCGTTTATGCACGTGTTACAGGATGGCTGTCGTATTGAAACAAATATTTTCTCCGAACATTGCAGCTCTGTACATAAACAATGTTTTCCGGTTCTGTTTCTTAAGCATTATGGTGATAACGGTATGTACCACGATATAATTTTACATTTCTGTGTTTCCGGTTGTTTATTTCTGTTGGACTTACACGTATTATTTCTAGAGTGCCGATGTTGTGTTAAGAGGTTTCATTCTATTATACACGTGCGGGGCACTGATGCAATTGTATATGATGTGCTTCTGCATTCAACATTTATTGGAAGCGGTATGGTTTCCAGTTTTATATGTACTAGTAAGAACACGAATTCTTGTTTGCTACTACTATTGTAATATAGTAGAACGCATAGTCAAGTAAACAATATATACGTATACATTGTTAATTTCGAATCACTGTTAAGGTCTCGATAATATAGATCTCGTTACAATAAAATCACGAACCTTCTGTATTCACAAGCGCGGTACTAACTTACTTTCTAGAAACAGAAAGGTCAACTACATTGCAAATAATGTTCATTTTCGTGTTTTTTATCGCTATGTGTAATGCTATTCAACGAGAAAAGAATTTTGTGCAATTTTTAAAGCGACATTTTATGTAAAATTACATATCGGCTGCTCTTTTCTTTGCGTAACCATACATTTTTGCCGCTTTCCTATGTTATCCAGTAGATTTGGACGAGAAGATGCGAGAATTCCAATTTTCGATCCTCGAGGATCAATGATTCAAAAGTCACAAGTGTTTAAAGTTGAGCGATTTACAGTGTTTCAGACATGTTAGCGCCGCCATGTTGTGAGTAATGACGATGCGGAATCGCTAGGGGGCAGTACGAGCACGCGGTACTGTCGATAATGAATTAGTTGGTTGATGGTTCGGTGGGGTGGAGGGGGGCGAAGAGGGCCGGCTTGGAAAGCTACGTGATCGACATCAGCGCGTGCTTGTGATGCCACTTAGCGTCTCCGCTCGGTAAGCGGCGCGCGACCGTCACTACACACAACATGGCGGCGCTAACCTGTCAAAAACAATGTAAATCGCTCAACTTTAAACACTTATAGCTTCTAAACCATTGATCCTTCAGAACCGAAATTTGGATTTCTCGCATCTTCTCGGCAAAATCTTTTAAGACTTTCCGACTATTTTGAAACACCCACTATAATAGCTTGCGATCATGCTTTGCTTACTGTATGTTGGCAAGTGAAGCGGGCTAGTATGAACTGAATGAGACTAGTCCAGTTGCTATTGGTATTATGAGTGAATTTATCTTAGACGCGAATAAACTATAGACCAGCGGTTTCCAACCGGGGAGGCGCGCCCCCAGGGAAGGCGCCAAAATTTTTAATAAAAGATTACTGCTCATACCATAATATCTAGAAATAAATAAACTTCATATAGTAACGTAACAGCACAAATTCAGTGAAGTAATGTTTATTTTTCTTACATTTTTATACATTCATTTAAGCCCTATTAAAAAATTATCCGGAGCTGAAGATTTTAGAAATGACGCCTTTGCAAACGCTCCGTTTCTGTTCGGCGAATCGTATGCAAAACAGTTGCGACAAATTCTGCTTGCTGATAATACAGTCGGAAGAAAAATCAATGATATATCTGAAGATATTTCCGATCAATTAGTTTCTCGGCTACGTACTTCGAAATTCTCCATTCAAGTAGATGAGGAAACTGATATACCAAAAGATGCTCATATCATTGCATACGTTCGATATGTTGCGTAAAATAATATATTATTTTGCTAACCCATTCCTGGAAAGACCACATCCATTCAGCTGTTTAATATAATAGACAGTTTTTTTTACGAAAACGACATAACGTGGAATGATTGCATTGGACTGTGCACCGACGGAACTCGCTCAATGTCCGGACACAAAGTAGGTCTTCAAGCATTGGTCAAAAAGAAAGCACCACATGCTATCTGGACGCACTGTATGCTTCACAGAGCAGCTTTAGTATCAAAACATATGAGCGAGCAACTGAACAACATTTTTACGAAAGTTATACAAATTATAAACTACATTAAGAACAGTCCTTTGAGAGCTAGGCTGTTTGCAAAGCTGTGCGTTGATATGGGAGCTAATTATACCTCACTTCTGTATTATTGCGAAGTTCGCTGGCTATCTCGTGTAAAAGTGTTCAAAGGGTGTTTCAGCTCAAAGAAGAAATAGCAACCTTTCTCGAAGACAACCACCATCAAGAGGCACATTTGTGTACGAACGATAATTTAATTGTTAAACTTGCCTATTTTGGTTGAAATTTGTGGAAAATTGAGCGGTTTAAATAAATCGATGCAGCGATCACAAATTCATCCCCTTGTTCAAAAAGACAAACTAAAAGCTTTTATTAAGAAGCTGGAGTTATGGAAATCATATTTACAAAAGAACGAGTTGGATATGTTTTTACTTTCAAAAGATTTCTGGGACACAGCCAATATTGAAGCGAGCAAAAATCTTTTTATCAAACACTTGGATGGTTCAGTGCTGCATTTTTCAAATTATTTCAAAGACCTTGATTTCTCAAAAGTTTTGTGGATACAAAATCGACATTTATCGACAATCAAGAAGACGAATTTAAGCTGACAACCTTCGAAAAGGAAAAATTTATAGTATTATCATGCGACAGCTCACTGAAACAAAAGTTTCAGAATAAAAGCATGATTCAATTTTGGGTGAATCTTTTAGTGGAGAGTATGAATCTTTGTATTTCGAAGCAATGCATGTGCTTCTACCGTTTGTAACGTCTTATTTATGCGAAACGAACTTTTCGGCACTGGCTGCAATGGAAACCAAATATCGAACCAGGTTAATAGTCGAAAAAAAGTTACGGAGTGGCACTCTCCACATTGCCCCCAAGATTTGTGCCAGTAAACAACAACATCACTCGCATTAAATTTTCATGCATTAGATTTAATTTAATTAGTAATTTAATATAAAAATAAATATGGATGTTCGTATTGTTATGGTAAAACCATGTTATTATTCTGTTAATTGCAGTTTTCAGTATTTTTCTGTAATAAAGTTATTATTATACAAAACGTGTCTATCCCGACTAGAAATTCAGTTAGGCAGACCGTTAGGTCCTCGTTAAGGAGGGTCAGTGGCTCAGGTGGTAGAGTGTCTGATTCGTAGCAGGAAGACCAGGGTTCGATTCCCGGGATGGCATAAATTTCCAAGGTGGTTTTTTCTCCTGCTACGGGCTCAGTGCCTACTGTCGGGGTCATGGGGCAACCAATGGCAACGATTTCCCCTTTATCCAGGGAATAGGTAAACTATTGGGAGCCCAAGTTGGCCATCCCGCCTCATAAAGGCACCCGCCGGCTCTATCTCTTCTGTTTGGGGGATAGAGTAAAGGAAAGGGGGTGGTCAGCGAACAAATGGTACTACTGAGGAGAAATTGGGCATGGACCCTACCAGAAAACGGAATCAAAAACGCAAACGGCACATTAATTAGAAACCTTTAAGGGAAAGGCCGGGTGGACGGAGCTAATAGCTGAACACCGACCAGAACCGAGGATGGTGGTCACATCCGAACAATCAGCCATATTTTCTAGGATGTGTCAAGCCCACCCAAGAAGGAAGATTCCGATGAACCTGATATCAAATCTCTCAGGAGACAGATTTCGGTGAAGTTGGTGAACCCTTCTTTCTCAACCCCATCGCGAAGTAGGTCGGTAGGTGAAGACCGAATGGAATTGATATCTCGGCCCAGCCGAGATTTCGATGAAGTCGGATTGGATCCGAAGTAGCAGTAACTTCTTCCCAATGGTCAAAAACAATACGCGGTCCCTTGCATTTGTACTCCCAATAGACTCACAGCATAGGCGGAGGGATTAGCCCTAGGGGAGGGTGTGGGCAAGTTTCTGGACTATCTGGAAACAGAATAGGGACGGGCTTCAAACACTTGACACATTCGACATGAAAATATGGTGAAGTGGGGGGAGTCTGAAAGGGCAGGCGAGACACCCTGCAGGTCTGAAGGTGAGGGGGCCCGACGTTCACACCGAGCCGTAAAACAGCTCAAAAACTCACAAAAATTAGGTAGCATGGCCCGCTCATCAATGACGACCGACCCGTCTAGTAAGAAGACGACTCTGAAAATGGCCCGGGCCGAATAAATCAGAGGGGACGGCTGAAAAACGAGGACAATTGCAACCCGCTAAAAGGGCCGAGTGTCGGCAGCGCCAATTGTGATACTGGTGATGAAAGAACCGGTGTGCCGTAAGGAAGCGAGGGGCGGCCGAACCGCCCCTCCCCGGCAATAAACACTACTACTACTACTACTACTACTACTACTACTACTACTACTACTACTACTACTACTACTACTACTACTACTACTACTACTACTACTACTACTACTACTACTACTACTACTACTACTACTACTACTACTACTACTACTACTACTACTACTACTACTACTACTACTACTACTACTACTACTACTACTACTACTACTACTACTACTACTACTACTACTACTACTACTACTACTACTACTACTACTACTACTACTACTACTACTACTACTACTACTACTACTACTACTACTACTACTACTACTACTACTACTACTACTACTACTACTACTACTACTACTACTACTACTACTACTACTACTACTACTACTACTACTACTACTACTACTACTACTACTACTACTACTACTACTACTACTACTACTACTACTACTACTACTACTACTACTACTACTACTACTACTACTACTACTACTACTACTACTACTACTACTACTACTACTACTACTACTACTACTACTACTACTACTACTACTACTACTACTACTACTACTACTACTACTACTACTACTACTACTACTACTACTACTACTACTACTACTACTACTACTACTACTACTACTACTACTACTACTACTACTACTACTACTACTACTACTACTACTACTACTACTACTACTACTACTACTACTACTACTACTACTACTACTACTACTACTACTACTACTACTACTACTACTACTACTACTACTACTACTACTACTACTACTACTACTACTACTACTACTACTACTACTACTACTACTACTACTACTACTACTACTACTACTACTACTACTACTACTACTACTACTACTACTACTACTACTACTACTACTACTACTACTACTACTACTACTACTACTACTACTACTACTACTACTACTACTACTACTACTACTACTACTACTACTACTACTACTACTACTACTACTACTACTACTACTACTACTACTACTACTACTACTACTACTACTACTACTACTACTACTACTACTACTACTACTACTACTACTACTACTACTACTACTACTACTACTACTACTACTACTACTACTACTACTACTACTACTACTACTACTACTACTACTACTACTACTACTACTACTACTACTACTACTACTACTACTACTACTACTACTACTACTACTACTACTACTACTACTACTACTACTACTACTACTACTACTACTACTACTACTACTACTACTACTACTACTACTACTACTACTACTACTACTACTACTACTACTACTACTACTACTACTACTACTACTACTACTACTACTACTACTACTACTACTACTACTACTACTACTACTACTACTACTACTACTACTACTACTACTACTACTACTACTACTACTACTACTACTACTACTACTACTACTACTACTACTACTACTACTACTACTACTACTACTACTACTACTACTACTACTACTACTACTACTACTACTACTACTACTACTACTACTACTACTACTACTACTACTACTACTACTACTACTACTACTACTACTACTACTACTACTACTACTACTACTACTACTACTACTACTACTACTACTACTACTACTACTACTACTACTACTACTACTACTACTACTACTACTACTACTACTACTACTACTACTACTACTACTACTACTACTACTACTACTACTACTACTACTACTACTACTACTACTACTACTACTACTACTACTACTACTACTACTACTACTACTACTACTACTACTACTACTACTACTACTACTACTACTACTACTACTACTACTACTACTACTACTACTACTACTACTACTACTACTACTACTACTACTACTACTACTACTACTACTACTACTACTACTACTACTACTACTACTACTACTACTACTACTACTACTACTACTACTACTACTACTACTACTACTACTACTACTACTACTACTACTACTACTACTACTACTACTACTACTACTACTACTACTACTACTACTACTACTACTACTACTACTACTACTACTACTACTACTACTACTACTACTACTACTACTACTACTACTACTACTACTACTACTACTACTACTACTACTACTACTACTACTACTACTACTACTACTACTACTACTACTACTACTACTACTACTACTACTACTACTACTACTACTACTACTACTACTACTACTACTACTACTACTACTACTACTACTACTACTACTACTACTACTACTACTACTACTACTACTACTACTACTACTACTACTACTACTACTACTACTACTACTACTACTACTACTACTACTACTACTACTACTACTACTACTACTACTACTACTACTACTACTACTACTACTACTACTACTACTACTACTACTACTACTACTACTACTACTACTACTACTACTACTACTACTACTACTACTACTACTACTACTACTACTACTACTACTACTACTACTACTACTACTACTACTACTACTACTACTACTACTACTACTACTACTACTACTACTACTACTACTACTACTACTACTACTACTACTACTACTACTACTACTACTACTACTACTACTACTACTACTACTACTACTACTACTACTACTACTACTACTACTACTACTACTACTACTACTACTACTACTACTACTACTACTACTACTACTACTACTACTACTACTACTACTACTACTACTACTACTACTACTACTACTACTACTACTACTACTACTACTACTACTACTACTACTACTACTACTACTACTACTACTACTACTACTACTACTACTACTACTACTACTACTACTACTACTACTACTACTACTACTACTACTACTACTACTACTACTACTACTACTACTACTACTACTACTACTACTACTACTACTACTACTACTACTACTACTACTACTACTACTACTACTACTACTACTACTACTACTACTACTACTACTACTACTACTACTACTACTACTACTACTACTACTACTACTACTACTACTACTACTACTACTACTACTACTACTACTACTACTACTACTACTACTACTACTACTACTACTACTACTACTACTACTACTACTACTACTACTACTACTACTACTACTACTACTACTACTACTACTACTACTACTACTACTACTACTACTACTACTACTACTACTACTACTACTACTACTACTACTACTACTACTACTACTACTACTACTACTACTACTACTACTACTACTACTACTACTACTACTACTACTACTACTACTACTACTACTACTACTACTACTACTACTACTACTACTACTACTACTACTACTACTACTACTACTACTACTACTACTACTACTACTACTACTACTACTACTACTACTACTACTACTACTACTACTACTACTACTACTACTACTACTACTACTACTACTACTACTACTACTACTACTACTACTACTACTACTACTACTACTACTACTACTACTACTACTACTACTACTACTACTACTACTACTACTACTACTACTACTACTACTACTACTACTACTACTACTACTACTACTACTACTACTACTACTACTACTACTACTACTACTACTACTACTACTACTACTACTACTACTACTACTACTACTACTACTACTACTACTACTACTACTACTACTACTACTACTACTACTACTACTACTACTACTACTACTACTACTACTACTACTACTACTACTACTACTACTACTACTACTACTACTACTACTACTACTACTACTACTACTACTACTACTACTACTACTACTACTACTACTACTACTACTACTACTACTACTACTACTACTACTACTACTACTACTACTACTACTACTACTACTACTACTACTACTACTACTACTACTACTACTACTACTACTACTACTACTACTACTACTACTACTACTACTACTACTACTACTACTACTACTACTACTACTACTACTACTACTACTACTACTACTACTACTACTACTACTACTACTACTACTACTACTACTACTACTACTACTACTACTACTACTACTACTACTACTACTACTACTACTACTACTACTACTACTACTACTACTACTACTACTACTACTACTACTACTACTACTACTACTACTACTACTACTACTACTACTACTACTACTACTACTACTACTACTACTACTACTACTACTACTACTACTACTACTACTACTACTACTACTACTACTACTACTACTACTACTACTACTACTACTACTACTACTACTACTACTACTACTACTACTACTACTACTACTACTACTACTACTACTACTACTACTACTACTACTACTACTACTACTACTACTACTACTACTACTACTACTACTACTACTACTACTACTACTACTACTACTACTACTACTACTACTACTACTACTACTACTACTACTACTACTACTACTACTACTACTACTACTACTACTACTACTACTACTACTACTACTACTACTACTACTACTACTACTACTACTACTACTACTACTACTACTACTACTACTACTACTACTACTACTACTACTACTACTACTACTACTACTACTACTACTACTACTACTACTACTACTACTACTACTACTACTACTACTACTACTACTACTACTACTACTACTACTACTACTACTACTACTACTACTACTACTACTACTACTACTACTACTACTACTACTACTACTACTACTACTACTACTACTACTACTACTACTACTACTACTACTACTACTACTACTACTACTACTACTACTACTACTACTACTACTACTACTACTACTACTACTACTACTACTACTACTACTACTACTACTACTACTACTACTACTACTACTACTACTACTACTACTACTACTACTACTACTACTACTACTACTACTACTACTACTACTACTACTACTACTACTACTACTACTACTACTACTACTACTACTACTACTACTACTACTACTACTACTACTACTACTACTACTACTACTACTACTACTACTACTACTACTACTACTACTACTACTACTACTACTACTACTACTACTACTACTACTACTACTACTACTACTACTACTACTACTACTACTACTACTACTACTACTACTACTACTACTACTACTACTACTACTACTACTACTACTACTACTACTACTACTACTACTACTACTACTACTACTACTACTACTACTACTACTACTACTACTACTACTACTACTACTACTACTACTACTACTACTACTACTACTACTACTACTACTACTACTACTACTACTACTACTACTACTACTACTACTACTACTACTACTACTACTACTACTACTACTACTACTACTACTACTACTACTACTACTACTACTACTACTACTACTACTACTACTACTACTACTACTACTACTACTACTACTACTACTACTACTACTACTACTACTACTACTACTACTACTACTACTACTACTACTACTACTACTACTACTACTACTACTACTACTACTACTACTACTACTACTACTACTACTACTACTACTACTACTACTACTACTACTACTACTACTACTACTACTACTACTACTACTACTACTACTACTACTACTACTACTACTACTACTACTACTACTACTACTACTACTACTACTACTACTACTACTACTACTACTACTACTACTACTACTACTACTACTACTACTACTACTACTACTACTACTACTACTACTACTACTACTACTACTACTACTACTACTACTACTACTACTACTACTACTACTACTACTACTACTACTACTACTACTACTACTACTACTACTACTACTACTACTACTACTACTACTACTACTACTACTACTACTACTACTACTACTACTACTACTACTACTACTACTACTACTACTACTACTACTACTACTACTACTACTACTACTACTACTACTACTACTACTACTACTACTACTACTACTACTACTACTACTACTACTACTACTACTACTACTACTACTACTACTACTACTACTACTACTACTACTACTACTACTACTACTACTACTACTACTACTACTACTACTACTACTACTACTACTACTACTACTACTACTACTACTACTACTACTACTACTACTACTACTACTACTACTACTACTACTACTACTACTACTACTACTACTACTACTACTACTACTACTACTACTACTACTACTACTACTACTACTACTACTACTACTACTACTACTACTACTACTACTACTACTACTACTACTACTACTACTACTACTACTACTACTACTACTACTACTACTACTACTAGGTCCACAATTGGCTAGCCTAATTTCGCGTTAGTTGTTAATGGGGCAGCCCCATTGGGCAGGCATGAGGAATGTAACGATGTCTGCCATGAATGTCTAATTGGGAAAGCCGTATGAGGCCCGCATTAGGAAACCCGCGTATAGGACCACATTAGGTTTTCCCAAAGACTATCCAATGCGGCACACCGCATTAGGCCCTAATGGGGCAACCCCATTGGGCAGGCATGAGGAATGTAACGCTTAATGCAATGACTGCCTAATTGGGAAAGCCCTACGAGGCCCGCATTAGGAAACCCGCGTATAGGGCCACATTAGGTTTTCCTAATGACTATCCAATGCGGCAAACCGCATTAGACAACATTAGGATAGCCTTATTAGACCCTCATTAGGAGACATAAAGGGAAATCTCACGAATAGACTGCGCTGGATTGTATGCTGCATATATACAGGGTGTCCCAAAACTCGTGAAGAACCCGAAAGGGGGTGGTTCCTAAGACCATTCTAAGAGACATTTTCCTTTGCACAAAAGTCAAATTCGGCTTTGTTTAGAAGTTATTAACGAAAAACACGGACCAATCAGAGCGCGTCCTGGCCTGGCGCGCCACGCCGCGCTGGCAAGCGAGTGTCGGTGGTACGCCGCGACATCGCAACGAGCAAGAGTTTCTCGATAATGTGAATCCTCTCTGATTTCGATGAGCTTTGGATATGTTGTGAAGACCATGATTCTGAACAACATTTCTCTTTAGACTTTTTAGCGATCGGCTTTATATGTCTATGCCTCTATCTAATCCTCTTTGGTTAGGATTAGGTCGGGTGGAGGGCGACAAGGACCGGCGATTCTGCTCGGTAAGCGGCTCGCGGTCGTCACTACAAACCAATATGGCGGCGCCCTTACCTGTCAAAAATCCTACAGAATGGAAATTTCAATTTGCAGCCGCCATGACACAATATTTTTCCTTTCACAAAAGATGGATGAATGTACAGGTTGAAGTGGTAATTAAAATCGATTACAAGATATGTAAACATTAAAAAGTAGAAAATAAAAAAATATATAAAACAACTTCTTAAAAACCACGCTTATATTAAATTGTACTAAAAAGCAGAAAATAATTTTTGCTTTCCGCATTAGGCCCACGTATGACAACGGTTAGGAATGCCTAGTAGTAGTAGTAGTAGTAGTAGTAGTAGTAGTAGTAGTAGTAGTGTTTATTGCCGGGGAGGGGCGGTTCGGCCGTCCCTCGCTTCCTTAGGGCACACCGGTTCTTTCATCACCAGTATCACAATTGGCGCTGCCGACACTCGGCCCTTTTAGCGGGTTGCAATTGTCTTCGTTTTTCAGCCGTCCCCTCTGTTTTATTCGGCCCGGGCCATTTTCAGAGTCGTCGACTTACTAGACGGGTCGGTCGTCATTGATGAGCGGGCCATGCTACCTAATTTTTGTGAGTTTTTGAGCTGTTTTACGGCTCGGTGTGAACGTCGGGCCCCCTCACCTTCAGACCTGCAGGGTGTCTCGCCTGCCCTTTCAGACTCCCCCCACTTCACCATATTTTCATGTCGAATGTGTCAAGTGTTTGAAGCCCGTCCCTATTCTGTTTCCAGATAGTCCAGAAACTTGCCCACACCCTCCCCTAGGGCTAATCCCTCCGCCTATGCTGTGAGTCTATTGGGAGTACAAATGCAAGGGACCGCGTATTGTTTTTGACCATTGGGAAGAAGTTACTGCTACTTCGGATCCAATCCGACTTCATCGAAATCTCGGCTGGGCCGAGATATCAATTCCATTCGGTCTTCACCTACCGACCTACTTCGCGATGGGGTTGAGAAAGAAGGGTTCACCAACTTCACCGAAATCTGTCTCCTGAGAGATTTGATATCAGGTTCATCGGAATCTTCCTTCTTGGGTGGGCTTGACACATCCTAGAAAATATGGCTGATTGTTCGGATGTGACCACCATCCTCGGTTCTGGTCGGTGTTCAGCTATTAGCTCCGTCCACCCGGCCTTTCCCTTAAAGGTTTCTAATTAATGTGCCGTTTGCGTTTTTGATTCCGTTTTCTGGTAGGGTCCATGCCCAATTTCTCCTCAGTAGTACCATTTGTTCGCTGACCACCCCCTTTCCTTTACTCTATCCCCCAAACAGAAGAGATAGAGCCGGCGGGTGCCTTTATGAGGCGGGATGGCCAACTTGGGCTCCCAATAGTTTACCTATTCCCTGGATAAAGGGGAAATCGTTGCCATTGGTTGCCCCATGACCCCGACAGTAGGCACTGAGCCCGTAGCAGGAGAAAAAACCACCTTGGAAATTTATGCCATCCCGGGAATCGAACCCTGGTCTTCCTGCTACGAATCAGACACTCTACCACCTGAGCCACTGACCCGCCTAGGAATGCCTAACTTACTGAGGCATACACCATGCTTTTCGAGTTAGGCCCACATTCGTCGTTAGGCATGCCTAACTGAATTTCTAGTCGGGATATTATTATACCGATTAAAAGATAGGGAGGCGTGGAAAAAATAGTTTTTTTAGGGATGCATAGTAGCATAAAGGTTGGAAACTGCTGCTATAGACTAAAGCCCTCGGTCGAAACAAATAACGTTTGAAAAGCTTTCTCTAATAACAATACTAATATGTATCTGTTTCATTGAGGAGCACCGTACAAACTTAACATTACTGCGCTATTCGGCAATATTTTTAATAACGACTTGCAATTCGTTCAATTAGAGTACAACGATGATGGACAACGTATTTCACAAAAAATGGTACGACCACGATATCTCGCTGCAACATTCCGTTATGTCGATGACCCTGGCTACCAAATTGAAATGCCAATTATCTCGATTTCGGAGTATAAACTTGACGCTGCCATCTTTTATGTCGGTGAGATTGAGTCAATCGTTTCATAGTCCACTCAACGAAAAGTTATAGAGGGAAATGGTAGGAACACAATTTGTAACTTTGGGTCTTTGTTTGGACTAGTGAAGAGGTAAACATACTAAAAGTCCCCACTCCTAGAAGGCGAGTGGGGTGCAGGGGGGCACGTAGAAGGTTCCCGTCTTCGGTTTTCCGCGTATATCTCGGAAACTGCGTGCCTACGGACTCCGTGGTCGCGGGTTCGATCCCCGACGCCAGCACCTCTGGAATACTCCATATGCTCTGTAGACTGTGGTGCCCAAGGTGGTTCGGAACCCACCTTATAAAAACTTTAGGTCCCGTCGTGAAATAATTCCGGAAAGGAGTTCGAAAAAGCGACGTTAAATAACAATAATAAAAAAAAAATCTCGGAAACTATGCGTTCTAGCGATAAGACTACCTAATATAAAATTAAAGCTGACAAAATGTGTCACAGGATTGATTCGATTCAGTTTTTCGCTATCTCGCATAGTTCCCGCGATATCCGCACTCAAATTTCATTTTGATATTATTTGTTCGAGTTAGTTTTTTTGCTTCAATTTCAATTTGAACACTTCAATTTCAACATCACTTTCCATTTCAACTCTTCAATTTCAACTTCAACTTCAACACTCCAATTTCAACTTCAATTTTTCAATTTCAACTTCACTTTTTCAGTTTCCACTCCCATTTTTCAGTTCCAACATCAATTTCTCAATTTCAACTTCAATCCCAACATCAATTTTTCAATTTCAACTTCAAATGCACGTAGAAGGTCCCACTATTCGGTTTTCCGCTTATATCTCGGAAATTATGCGTCCTTGCGATAAGACCATTCTATACAAAATTAAAGGTGACAAAATGTGCCACAAGATTAATTCGATTCAGTTTTTCGCTACCGTGCATAGTTTCCGAGATATCTGTGATCAAAGTTCACTAATTGTACTGATTAGTTGGCTAGTCAAGTAAGGCAAAACACGTGAGGCAAAAATTTCTTTTTCACAAATAGTGAACTTTGAGCTCGGATATCTCGGAAACTGTGCGAGATAGCGAAAAACTGAATGAAATCAATCTTATAGCACATTTCATCAGCTTTAATTTTGTATGGAATGGTATTATCGCTAGAACACATAGTTTCCGAGATATAAGCGGAAAACCGAAAAAGGTGACTTCTACGTGCCGCCCTGTAGCCTGCTCACCTTCTAGGCGTAGGGACTTTTAGTAAGTTTACCTCTTAACTAGTCCAAGCAAAGTCACGAAGTTAAAAATTGTGTTCCTTCCATTTCCCCTCTACGCCCCCGTTATGAGCATTCATTGACTGGACTATCAATGTTTTCAACTGTTAACGAATCCTATTTACCGGATGTTCTCGATATTTCAGATTCTGAACCAAGCGTACTCGGTGTGTTTGTTATTTTTAAGGTCCAAACGAGATTAAACTACACCGCGGAATGGCAAGCCAGTAACTTTAGTTTCGTCAAAGCAATTTCGATAACGCATTTGAAGCGATACGGTGTCGATAAAATAAAAATATGTGAATATACTAATCTCTACTAGTGGATTTATTGCTTTCGTCATTTATAACTAGACTGCGGGTTTAAGTAAGCGGGACATGAAACACTAAGATGATAAATGGGATTCAAGATTGTCGACATACAGTGACGCACATAATTGACCACACACATTTTTCATGATTTTCGGCCTACAACTTCCATTTTTACCCTATCAATTATACATATTCTGGAAATTTTGTTTAAATCGATCGACGCGGAAAGAAATAACAACCATCGGAAGATGTAAGAACTTTTAATTAGATTGATTATAGTTAGAGGCCGAAGATCGTAACTTAAGAAAATTGCGACAGGCAGAATAGCACAAATTAGCAGCTGATTCCTGTCAGAATTCCTTCCAGATAGTTTGAACTTGATGCAATAAAAATTTCAAGATGGGATTCTTGGGGACTTTTTGTTCTGCATTGTTAATGTCAACTCAATGGCATAGAAAAGAAGAATATATTAAAGTTATATTGTATTTATGAATAGACTGCGGATCTGTATGAAATTATGGCTTTTGAAAATTTTCCAAAAATGCTAGGATATACATATAATACAACAGAACTTAATACGATTTTCATTTATTTCAGAACTACCAAGACTACTACCACTAGAAATCAGATTTTATTTGATTCGAGTTTCTTAAAATTCGCCTGGAAAAATTGTAAATCGCATAAAAGCATCCGCAGTCTATTTATTAGATATATTCGGTACAATGTGGGTCGGTGAAGTCACAACGAAATAGTAGAGCCACAGGATCTAAGAAACAGTACGGACCGGAGGGTTTTTCTTAGATCGAGGATTTACTGCACTAGTAGTTCCGGCATCTTTTAACAAACGGCAGAAACTGATAACAGTCCCTAATAATTCTATATGAGCTGTTATTTAACATTATAGATAATTATACTATATAATGACATCATAATTTAATAAAACAAATATTAATTATGACGATAGGCAGCGAAGGAAACTGTGGTAGCCAACGTGTTCAGCAAATAATCATCTTTCACTCGCACTGATTTTATGCAAGAAGAAAACGATAATCTCATTTCACGGGAAAGCTGCAGCATTTATTGATAAACATTAAAATAAAATTGGATCTGTCGGATCCAACTGTTAGAATATTGGAAACGGCGCACAGTGGGACAAACCAATTAATTCTGTGTCAATCGATTATTCTGAATGAAACTAATGAAATGATTTTTTCGTTGAAATGATGTGATAACCTACTAGTTTCAGGGTATATTGTATTCTCATATATAGAACATAGAACACAATAAAAATAAACATACTGTAGTATTTGAACGTTTACTTGACGAATCACTTGACGTATCGCTGCCTTTGTCGCTGGCGCTCCTTGAAGCTCACAAGGGGACACCGCGAATCGAGACACCCGGATTGCAACGAACTTTTGTGTGAACATAGCTTAGACATTCTCATGAACTATCCAATTGGTTTTATTCTTGAATGCGTACCCGTTTTCGAGATAATTGATATTGAAATGCCACATGTGCGGTCTGTGCGGTATATTCCATGAGTGAGAACCTCTTGTCATAGCGGTCCGTGGCCGAGTGGGTTGAGCGAATGTCTACCACGAGAATGGTCGGGGTTCGCGTCCCGTGTCGGCGTTTTTTTAAAATATTTTTTTTCACTTTCTTTTTTATTTTTCTACACATTATTATGTGCTACACATTATTTAGCCATTCTATATCATTTATTGTTAGTAATCGCCTTGTTCTCGCTTATACCATCCTTACACAAGAATGCTTTGCGAATGCGAAAGTGCTTCGAAAAGGGGCATCGTTAAGACAATCGTTGGCGGTAGGCCCGCGCAGGTATATCTCGTTTTATTGTTAAAACCGTTACAGAACTCTCTTTCGTACAGCGTGAAGAAATACACAGCAAAAATAATTTGCGTTATAATACTTACCACAACGAATATGTTAGATTTTTATCAAACATATATCTTGTCCATTGTAAAACTAGATTACTTGTTATTTATTATATTAGAAATAATGTGTAGCACATAATAATGTGTAGAAAAATAAAAAAGAAAGTGAAAAAAAATATTTTAAAAAAACGCCGACACGGGACGCGAACCCCGACCATTCCCGTGGTAGACATTCGCTCAACCCACTCGGCCACGGACCGCTATGACAAGAGGTTCTCACTCATGGAATATACCGCACAGACCGCACATGTGGCATTTCAATATCAATTATCTCGAAAACGGGTACGCATTCAAGAATAAAACCAATTGGATAGTTCATGAGAATGTCTAAGCTATGTTCACACAAAAGTTCGTTGCAATCCGGGTGTCTCGATTCGCGGTGTCCCCTTGTCAGTGTCACAATAATCTAATTTCAATTAGATATCTATTTTCCATAACTGTTTTCATTAACACAGGAAACGAGGTAAGTATTTAATCTTTTTAATTTACTTCCCATCAACGAATTTTTTAAACTTCTGGCGATACGTTATTCTTATTTTTATCAAAAATATTACAAAAAGGCAGAATTTGATTTGCAGAAGGGTGAAATTGATTTGCAAAAGGGTGCTATTGATTTGCCACAGGTAAACTGATTTGCAAGGATTCAATTTGAATTGCAAAAGGTTGACCTGGGTTTTCAAAAGGGTAAAA
This sequence comes from Lasioglossum pauxillum, assembly GCA_933228785.1. NCBI lineage: Eukaryota > Metazoa > Arthropoda > Insecta > Hymenoptera > Halictidae > Lasioglossum > Lasioglossum pauxillum. The sequence continues at coordinate 30,055,937 of OW121704.1, read as the reverse complement.
TTGATTGAAAAAGGTTCAATTTGATTGTAAAAGGGGCCATTGATTTTCCTAAGGTAAAATTGATTTGCATATGATCCAATTTGAATTGCACAAGGTACTATTGGGTTTTCAAAAGGGTGAACTTTATTGCAAAAGGGTCAATTTGATTTGTAAATGGTTCAATTGGGTTATCAAAACAGTGAATTTGATTTGCAAAATGATGAAATTTATTTGCAAAAGGTTCAATTTGATTTGTTAAAAGTTCAATGTGATTTGCAAATGGTTCAATTGTGTTTTCAAAAGGGTGAAAAATTGATTGCAAAAGGTTGAATTTGATTGGAAAAGGGTGCTATTGATTTGCCACAGGTAAACTGATTTGCAAGGACTCAATTTGAATTGCAAAAGGTTGAATTTAATTCGCAGAAGATTCAATTGAAACTGCAAAGGGTTCAACTAGGTTTTCTACAGGGTGGAATTGATTACAACAGATTGAATTTGATTTCCAAAATGTTGAATAAGATTCGCAGAAGATTCAATTGAAATTGCAAAGGGTACAACTGGGTTTTCTACAGGATGGAATTGATTGCAACAGGTTTAATTTAATTTGCAAATGGGCGTAATTTATTTGCAGAAGGTTCCATTGGATTTGCACAAGGTTCAATTAGGTTTTCAAAACGGTGAAATTGATTCCAAGGCTGGAATTTGATTTGCAAAAGTAATGTAGCAATGGATTTGTAGAAGGTAGAACGTTGGAATTTACAGAGGAAGTATGGTAAATATTTAATCTTTTAAACTTATAATTTTTTAACTTCTGCCGATACCATACTGTTATTTTTATCACCGGAAGTTAAAAAGTTGGCTGATGAGAAGTCAGTTTTGCTAATCAGACCCAACCTTTTGCATATCAATTGCAACCTTTTATAGGTTTTGCAAATCAATTCCACCCTTTTGCAAATGAAATTGAACCTTTTGGAAATCAAATAGAATCTTATGGAAATCAATTTTGCCCTTTTGAAAACCCAATTGTACAATTTGAAAATCGTATCGAACCTTGTGCAGATCAATTTCACATTAGCCAAATCAATAGCATCCTTTTCCAATCAAATTGAACGTTTTGCAATCAATTTAACTCTTTTGAAAACCCAATTGTACCATTCTCAAATGAAATTGAACCTTTGGCAAATCAATTGGAACCTTTTGCAAATAAATTCCGCCCTTTTGAAAATCAAATTCAACCTGTTGCAATCAATTCCACCCTGTAGAAAACCCAGTTGAACCCTTTGCAATTTCAATTGAATCTTCTGCGAATCATATTCAACATTTTGCAAATCAACTTGAACGTTTTGAAAATCAATTTTACCTTTGGCAAATCAATAGCACTCTTCTCCAATCAAATTCAACCTTTTGCAATCAATTTCACCCTTTCGAAAACACAATTGAACCATTTGCAAATCATATGGAACCTTTAACAAAGCCAATGAACCTTTTGCAAATCAAATCCGCCCGTCTGCAAATCAAATTCAACCTTTTGCAATCAAATTTTCACCCTTTTGAAAACACAATTGAACCATTTGCAAATCATATTGAACTTTTAACAAATCAAATTGAACCTTTCGCAAATCAAATTCACTGTTTCGATAACCCAATTGAACCAGTTACAAATCAAATTGAACCTTTTGCAATAAAGTTCACCTTTTTGAAAACCCAATAGTACCTTGTGCAATTCAAATTGGACCATATGCAAATCGATTTTACATTAGGAAAATCAATAGCCCCCTTTTACAATCAAATTGAACCTTTTTCAATCAATTTTACCCTTTTGAAAACCCAGGTCAACCTATTGCAATTCAAATTGAATCCTTGCGAATCAATTTACCTGTGGCAAATCAATTTGACCCTTCTGCAAATCAAATTCTGCCTTTTTGTAATATTTTTGATAAGAATAAGAATAACGTATCGCTAGAAGTTAAAAAATTCGTTGATGGGAAGTAAATTAAAAAGATTAAATACTTATCTCCCTTTTCTTCTGTAAATGAAAAAAAAGGCTTTAATTTTTCTTTGATTGTCGCACAGAATTCTCGGTTTGTCCCACTGTGCGGCGTTTTCTGGAACCACTGTTACGTTCTAGAATTGATCGTTTTCGTAACTACAGCAGCCCAATGAGACACGCAGAGGTAGAACTTTAATATCCATAACAGGTTTGAGAATTTGGAAGACACATAGCTCGTGGAACGCGGGTCACAATGCCCATTGTGAGAACTTACCTTTCGTTTTGAAAGGTCTGGACGGTTGAGAATATCCTCGAGAACCGTTCCCGTTGATGGCTGCCACGCGAAACTGATACCAATGTCCAGTTTTCAGGCGAGTGCGAAGGGTAGCGTGCGATTTCGTCGAAACATGCCGCACCATCCAAGAACTCAATCTGGACTCCAAGTATCTCGGACCGAGCAAATGTCGTTCTTCCACTAGATATCTGACGTCGTTGTCCGGTGTTTCAGACTCCTGCCAAGTCAGAATAACTAGATTGCTCTTTTGTTGTCGGATTTGTAGGTTTCCTGGAACTTCTGGTAAGTCTGAAATGATTACAGGAAAGATGTAAGGACGGTAAAGTAACATTCTAAAGCAGTTGTCTTTGCCAATTAATTTTATAAGTTTGCAAATCAAATTGAACCTTTTGCATTCAATTTCTATCTCTTCATAGGTTCTGCAAATCAATTCCAGCCTTTTGAAAATCTCTTTCAACTTTTTGCAAATCAAATTGAACCTTTTGCAAATAAATTTCAACCTTTTGCAAATCAAATTGAACCTTTTGCAAATCAATTTCACCAATTTCAAAATCAATTTGAACAAATTAAACCTTTTTCTAGTTAAATTTACCCTTTTTTTATTCAATTTCAAACATTTTATTATATTTTCAAATCAAATTAAACATTTGTATTCCATTTGAATTGTTTAATAGGCTCTGCAAATAAATTTCAACCTTTTATTGTTTTTGTAAATCAATTTCATCCATTTGAGAAACTATTTCAACCTGCTGAAAATCAATTTCAACCTATTATATGGTTTCCACTCGAAATTCTCCCTTTTGCAAAAACTTTTTGTGAAATTGATTTGCAAAAAGGTAAATTTGGAGTTCAGAATCTAGATAAGGTTGAAATTGATTTGCAAAAGGTTGAATTTGACTTTCAGAAGGGTCAATTTTACTAACAAAATGCTCACTTTGATTTGGAAAAGGATCAATTCCAGTCAATTCCAAATTCACCCTTTTGCAAATCAATTTCAAATTGATCCCCTTGCAAGTTAAAATCAACCTTGTACAAAATTTTGAATTCCTTAATTATTAATTTAGATTGGATTTGATTTTCTTCACAAAAACTTATTTGTTTCGGCTCCGATCAACGTGGTCGGAAAATGCCGGCTGCCGGAACCACCTAGATTTGGGTGACAATGAGATCACCTGTATCGGGTACAGAGACCGAATTCCACTGCTTGAATCCTCAACATTATTGAAATATAGTTTATTCGAAAAGGTTGAATATAATTTGGAAAACGGTGAAACTGATTTGCAAAATGGCGAAATTGATTTGCGAAAGGTTGAAATTGATTTGCCAAAGGGTGAAATTAATTTGGAAAAGTGTGATTTTGATTTGCAAGAACTTAAATATGGAGTGGAAAACCTATAAAAGGTTGGAAATGGTTTGCAAATGGTTGAATTTGACTTGCAGACGGGTCAATTTACTTCGCAAAAGTTACAAATTGATTTGCAAGAGGGTAAAATTGATTTGAAAAAGGTTCAATTCGAACCTTAAAATTCAAAATGTTGAAATTGATTTGAAAAACGATAAGTTCGGAGTGCAAAACCTATAAAAGCCTGAAATTGTTATGCGAAAGAGTGAAATTGATTTGCGAAAGGGTCAATTTAACTTGAAAAAGAGTAACTTTGGAATGCAAGACCTATAAAAGATTGAAATTGATTTTACAAAGAGGTTAAATTGATTTACAAAAGTGTGAGTTTGGAGTACAAGACCTATGATGGGTTAAAATTGATTTGCAAAAGGGTCTATATTTGACTTACAGAAGGGTCAATTTGACTTGCAAAAAATGCGAAATGGTCAATTTGATTTGCAAAGCGTTGAATTTGACTCGCAAAAGATAAAATTTCACTCGAAAAAGGGTCAATTTGACTTGCAAACGGGTGACATTGCTTTTCAAAATGGTGAAACTGACTTGCCAAAGGGTGAATTTGGGGTGAGGAGCCTATAACAGGGGTTGACATTGTTTTTCAAAAGGTTGAAAGTGATTTGCAAATGGTTGAATTGGACTCGCAAAAGGTTGAATTTGGAGTGCAAGACCCGGAATACAAATAGATCTTGCTTTCAAAATTCTAAAAAAATTCTTTCAAAAGTCCCAATTTTCGAATGTTTTTTCATTTGTCTGTAAGAATTCCCAAAAGAAGATTTTCTGCAGCAGCAAAACAGCTATTTCGTTCTATTACTGGATTAAAAACGCTCGGTAGATGCTCTGGAAGGCATAGTGACAATGGAATAGGTCGCCAGAGTTGATGAGAACCATAAGTACAAGATGGTTTAAGTTTGATATTAAGCCAAAGTGGAGCGTAAACTTTCATTAAGGTGGAGTGGGGTAATTGCGCCCTAGTTTTTGCAAAGTTGGACTTTAAACTGATGTATTTTCAGTCTGATATGTAAAAACGTAATCCAAACCAAAACACTTCGTGTAAAGGTTGACCAAGTTCCCCGGCTCATCCACTTCAGTGATATGATGGATGGACCAAGTTCCTCTTGCCTATAAGGGCTGTGATATCGGGAAAGACCAATTCCCAGAGGCCAATGATTGTTGCACTTACCTAATTCAAACTTTACAACCTAGGGAACTTGGCGTCGGCGCTGGCACTAGTAGGTGAGACTAGAAGTCACTAGAAGTAGGTGAACCGTCTGTTTTCTCATTTCAAATTTGTTTATATAATTTCAAACTATTTTGATAATTCTGTATATTTTTAACTTTACTATGTAATGCGTACATCATTTCATTAATTTTATAAGTGCTACTGCATTTATTTGGTTTCAAATTATTTGTTATTTCAGTAATACTATCTACTGTCTCAACACATTTTATTTAGTTTTACACTTTCTGTTTGATTTATGTCCTGATTGTGTTTCGTCTTACTTAATTTAAAAAAATTCATAAGATTTTCGCTTGAGCACTTGGGAATCCGGATATAAATTTTCCTCATGCACGTCAAAATACTAGTGCCAGCGCTGACGCCAAGTTCCGTAGGTTGTAAAGTTTGAATTAGGTAAGTGCAACAATCATTGGCCTCTGGGAATTGGTCTTTCCCGATATCACAGCCCTTATAAGCAAGAGGAACTTGGTCCATCCATCATATTACGACTTTGATAGGCGAGAGGAACTTGGCCCATCCTTCATATCACTGAAGTGGATGGGCCGGGGAACTTGGTCAACCTTTACACCAAGTGTTTTGGTTTGGATATCATGTTATTTTTGTAAGAAATGGCCAGATATTCAGATTCATTGGCGGAAGCTAATTTGCAGAAAATAGCATGATGATGCGTCTGACACGCACAGTATATTGCAATATTGTTACACACAAGATTTATTTGTAAGGTGTCCGTTGATTAGCGTAATGCGGACAGCCTTGAATTGAAATGTCGAGTTTGAATTTGCTGCCTCTTCAAATGGCAAATTTAGAATTCTCGCTGAATCACTTAATAACTTAAGTGTTGTAAGGAATTTTTCAAGTTAAAGTTCTTTTGGCAGGGTAGAAGCCTAATTCGCGTCACGGAATTCACAACACGAAAATGCGTAACGGTAGTGGTGGTGATGCTTAGCCTCTCTTAAACAATTTCTCTCTATTTGGGTCTAGACCATTTTGCCCTAACACTCACAAATTATAAAACACTACAAATCAATTAATTATAAACGCAATAAATATACAATGCTATACCATAATATAATCCTATTTTACTCGTAACAGAATATCCTTTTAAGGTAATAATTTATTATCGCGATAATTTATTATCGCAATGCTCCCTATATAACTATTATTTCGCGTCTCTCTCACTTGTACCTATTTTATTCTCGTCCGAGCCTTTTAAAGTTCGAAAACGGTCATTAACCCCTTAAAAATAAAAAAAACCTCGTTTTCGCTACTATAAATTTGTGGATACGATGGAAGCCGAGGGGGAGTAGTTCTCCTTAAAGCCCTCGTCGTGCCCTTTCAAACGATACCCCACACGTGGGGGTTCTAAATTTTCAACCCTTTATTTGTTAATAATTTTTTTAAAACAATTAATTTTTCAAAACGATCTACGGGGGGCAACTCCTGGGATCGCCCTGAAGAGTTTAAGTACCCACACGGGGGTTTAGGACGATTTTGAAAATTGGCCTTTATGGGCCCTAAAAAGTTATTTTCACGTCTAGGGCATATGCCTCGTTGAAAGGCAGGCTTCTACCTTCAACGGAACCTGTTTTTCCGTGATTGCGGGAACCCAAGACAGAGTTGGGCCTTATGGGCCTCACGAGCTTGAGGGCTTTCCGAGCCCTTTCCGTTGATACCCCACACGATAGGGTGCGGGGACTCTATCGCAGAGTAAAAACGGATCGAAAATTGTTGAAGACAGTTAACTAAATCGGCAATTTAAATATTTTTAATTTTGACTGTTGACTATTGACCCTCCGGTTTAAGGGTAGATAACGAAATTTTCAAAAGGCTGAACCGAAAATAAATAGGGTATGCCCAACCACATGACGCATGTAGTCTTTCGATTTTTTTCAAAAAAAAATTTTAAAAATAAAAACATGACTGTATCTCGGGAACGGTGCATCCTACCGCAAAAATAACGAAATTTTCAAAAGGCTTATGGGGGATCTATACCCTCGGATTGTAACTAGAAAGGAACTAGAATCTTACTAGATTTTGGGTCTAAACATGGGTTTACGCGCATCGATTTTTTGTCCTTATTTGAGCCGATTTATGGCTGGGTGAGGGCTCATTCTATAGAGGAAGGTTAAATACCGCGCGCTCTGCTATTGATTTAACGAGATTATGTTTATATCTAATAATATGAGTACCCAAAGTAAAGAAAAAATCTAGAAAAATAACCGCAGATTTCAATGTATTTTTCTGTCTCAAAGAGACTTTTTTGACTGATGTGATGAGCAGAGCGCGCCGTGATGAACCTTCCTCTGTCAAATGAACTATTGTGTAGCTCAAAATATGCTCGTATAAGGACAAAAAATTGCCGCGCGTGATTTCATTCACACTAGCAGAGATTTCCCCATATTACGTGCATGAAGACAGAGGTTATCTCTCATGTAGAGCCAATCTAGAGCCAATTTCATTTCAGTTAGTTTACACGAGGTGGTGCCTAGTCAGGAGGACTGTCAACCAGTGCTGCGATATGGTGCAACATTTCACTACTGCACTGCTGTCAATGTGGAATCATAGCAAAACTGATACAGATGAAGTACATATTCTCATTGGTGGCACTAATATTAGTGCGACCTGCCCTGTATAACGGCATTCGCGACGAGCTGAATAGAATATGGACACATATCATTCAACTCCATCTCGTGTTCATTATGCACTTGCGGGTTTATCAATGTTACCAAACTTTTTTTCTGCACAGAGGTTGATAACAATGATAAATACCCCAAAATCTGAGGGTACAGATCCCCCGTAACTGAAAATCATATAGGGTACGCTCAACCACATGACGTATGCAGTCTTTTAATTTTTTTCCAAAGAAAAAAATTTTTTTTTCGGGATTTTCGATTTTTCCTGTTGGTTTGGATATAAAAGACACCTGATTAAAAAATTTCAAGTTTCTAGCTGCTCTGGAAGTGGTTAGAATTAACATGATCATCATCATCATCATCATCATCATCATCCTATATACAGGGTGGCCCACATAACTGTGGACAGCTCAATATCTCCGTTACTTTTCGTTGTACAAAAAAACTTCGTAGGACAAAGTTACACTGTTTGAAGGGCCACATATAACGGTGTAAGGGAAAAAAAATTTCAAGGTCATTTTTATAAGATTTCAAGGTTATCGATGTTTTTTTAAATGGAATAAGGTATTTTTTAATACATCAATCGATGCAGCTGGACATTCTTTATAAAAAAGTACTAACCTATGTATGTCGAAAAGTTAGTAGTTCAGGAGATATTTCAATTTAAATAACTCCCAAATACCATTACTGTCGTACTAAGACTTTAGTGTTTACTTACTTGTGTAACGCCTTAGTACGACAGTAATGGTATTTTGGAGTTATTTAAATTGAAATATCTCCTGAACTACTAACTTTTCGACATACATAAAGTTAGTACTTTTTTATAACGAATGTCCAGCTGCATCGATTGATGTATTAAAAAATACCTTATTCCATATAAAAAAACATCGATAACCTTGAAATCTCATAAAAATGACCTTGACATTTTTTTTCCCTTACACCGTTATATGTGGCCCTTCAAACAGTGTAACTTTGTCCTATGAAGTTTTTTTGTACAACGAAAAGTAACGGAGATATTGAGCTGTTCAGAGTTATGTGGGCCACCCTGCATATTCCACGAATTATGCATTTTTGGGGTATTTTTATCTCATGTTCCAGGCTAGGTAGAAAGTTGCGTTTTACATGAGAGTTAGTTGATATTATATCTAGCTCAAATAAAAATTTTGATTGATCTCGATTACCGGGGAGAGCGGCAGTGGCGGTGGCAATATGGCTAAAAAGCGCTAAACTATCGTACGAGAATAACTACTCGGCAGCTTAGAGGTGGCGGGAGGGGAACTTGGTTCGCGCGCTGCCGCGCGGGTTGATGCTCTTGATATCAAACTCTTGCCACAGTTATTACCGATGAATTAGTTTATGTAGGATTCTAATTTTGCTTCAAATTATCATTTTGATAGAATATTATACACAATGTCAACTACTACGCACTTGCCCTGAAAATGGGGCAAGAGCATCTCTGAGAGATAATAATGCTTTCAAACCTTGTTTCAAGTGGTACGGGGCAAGAAAAGAATTATTAACAAGCCTGCTATAAAATGCTTCTTATTGCATTAAACTATATAATTTAGTTGTATAGTTATTCATTTTTAAGCAAACAAGTACTTTTATGCTAAAATGTGAAAGGGGATACAGTGATACTAAAACGAAGTTTAAAAATGTTTTCGAATCGTGTTTCAAGTGTTACAGGACAAGAACAGAATTATTAACAAGCCTGCTACAAAATGCTTTTTATTGTATTAAATATATTGTTCGGTTTTATAGTTACCCATACAGTACGCACTTACCCCACCGTGATAGTACGCACTTGCCCCGTGTAGTAATATTTACGGGGCAAGATAATCTTAGTGTTCTTCTGAATAAATTTTAAAAAATACAATAAAAACGGTTTATTTAATGTAAACCTACATCAATATTTGTTGTACTTACCTAAAATAACCATACAGAATACAGGGTCAGTCCGACGAAACAGAACACCTAAATATCTCCGTTACTTTTCGTTGTACAAAAAAACTTCTTAGGACAAAGTTACACTGTTTAAAGGGCCACATATAACGGTGTAAGGGAAAGAATTTTCGAGGTCATTTTTTTATGAGATTCCAAGATCATCGCTATTTTTTTAAATGGTATGAGGTATTTTTTAATACATCAATCGATGCAGCTGGACATTCGTTATAAAAAAGTACTAACCTATGTATGTCGAAAAGTTAGTAGTTCAGGAGATATTTCAATTTTAACTCTCCCAATTCAACTTCAATTTAAACTCTTCAATTTCAACGTCAATTTTTCAATCTCAACTTCAATTATTCAATTTCATTTCGTCAATTACAACTCTTCAGTTTCAACGTCAATTTCAACTCTTCCATTTCAACTTCAATTTCCACTCTTCCATTTCAACTTCAATTTCAACTCTTCAACTTCATTTACAACTTCAATTTTTCCATTTCAACTTCAATTTCTACACTTCCATGTAAACTTCAATTTTTCAATTTCACTTCGTTAATTTCAACTCTTCAATTTCATTTTCAACGTCAATTTTTCAATTTCAATTTCAACTCTTCAATTTACAGTAACAAGTAAATGCTAACGTCTTAGTACGACAGTAATGGTGTTCTAAAGTTATTTAAATTGAAATATCTCCTGAACTACTAACTTTTTGACATACATAGATTAGTACTTTTTTATAAGGAATGTCCAGCTGCATCGATTGGTGTATTAAAAAATACCTCATTCCATTTTAAAAAATATCGATGACCTGGAAATCTCATTAAAAAAATGACCTCGAAAACTTTTTCCCTTGCACCGTTACATGTGGCCCTTCAAACAGTGTAACTTTGTCCTAAGAAGTTTTTTTGTACAACGAAAAGTAACGGAGATATTTAAGTGTTCTGTTTCTTCGAACTCACCCTGTATTTTCGAAGAATTTTCACTGGTAATGTACAATCGAAGAATGCGATTTGCAGTTGCGAGCCACCGTGAATGAGAAAGTTTACCTGGGATCCCCTGTGCTAAATAAGGAGAACATGTGGCGCTAGAAATTGCTCGACACATTTCTAAAAGCTACTTTTGATCGGTACTTCAATCTTTTAATAGATTCAGCATCTCAGGTCAGCATCCTTGAATCGATTTCAAATTAACGACCGGAAGTTTTCCATTATTATTAAGTTTGACAATCGAAACTCCATCTGTTATCTGCGGAAGAACTGCAAGATGTGGATTCCTAATGGTTAGAATCGAATCGCGTAAATCTATGTGTTCTTTCGAAACCAAAAAGCAATTCAAAGTAAACTCATAGATTTGAATAAATATCGTACACGTACAATTAGAATTCTAAGTGGTTGTAAGAAAACATGGAATTCAAATTTCAAAACCTTTCGTGGCAGCTTAAAAATTGATTCGACAGAACTCAGCTTGTGCAAACTTAATTTTGCTTTTTTCATTCTACCCTAGTGTATGATCAGATAATTGCGTGCGTACCAGTTCCATTGTCCAAGCCGATGGGATTCACACAAGTCACGCCGCAGTCGTGTTTGCAGCACTTCGCTAAATCCGGACAACGAGAATCATCGACGCAGGCTATTAAACAAGCAGCCTCGAACGGTGACAGAGATGCCTGGTCAGGGCAGTAACCAGGTTTCGTGTAATTGGACTCCAAGCAATTTTCCATACACTGCAATATAAAATAAGTATTGAGATTACAACGAGAGATTAAGATTATATCTGCATGTTTACGCTTTGTTGCTTCGTAGAAGCAGCTTGATTCAATTTATAGAACAGTCAATTTTATTCGAAAACGAGTTTAGTGAACGGAAAGTAAAATGAGTGTGTATTACATACGCGGTGGATGCGTCTAATTCCGTGATATAGTAGTACAGGTTTTTAGCACTCCAAATTCAAACTGATCTTAGGCATGGTCAAATTCAACATTATGCAAATCAATTTAACTTTTTTGCAAATCAAATTGACCTTTTTCAAATGAAATTGAACCTTTTACAAATCGATTTCACCCCTTTGTAAATCAAATTGAACTTTTGTAAAGTCAATTTCAACCTTCTGGATTAAATTCCGACCTTTTATAGGATTTGCCAATCAATTTCAACTTTTTATAGTCGAATTGAACCTTTTACCATCCAATTGAACATTTTCAAATTCGATTTTACCCTTTACCAAAAAAATTTCAACCTTTTATAGGCTTTGCAAATCAATTTCCCCCTTTTGCAAATCAATATACCCCTGTTGCAAATCAAGTTGAACCTTTTGCAAATCAAATTGAACATTTTGCTAATCAATTACTGCCTTTTTCAAATCAAATTGAATCTTTTATAAATTGATTTCACCCTTTTGCAAATCAAATTGAACTTTTGTAATGTCAATTTCAACCTTCTGGATTCAATTTCGACCTTTTATAGGGTTTGCAAACCAATTTTAACCTTTTATAGTCAAATTTAACCTTCTTCCATCAAGTTGAACATTTTCAAATTCAATTTTACCCTTTACCAAATCACTTTCAACCTTTTATAGGCTTTGTAAATCAATTTCCCCCTTTTGCAAATCAATATCCCCCTGTTGCAAATCAAGATGAACCATTTGCAAATCAAACTGAACCTATTGCAAATCAATTGCTCCCTTTTGTAAATCACATTAAACCCTTTGGAAATCAATTTCACCCTCTTGCAAATCAACTTTACCATTTTGCAAATCTATTCTCCCTTTTGCTAATCATAGTTAGTCGTCAATTTTAGTAAAATTGCAAAATAGTAAAATTATAAAATTTCAAAAATGCACAATCGCAGAATTGCGAAATTGTAAAATTGTGAAATTGTAATATTGTAAATTGAAAAATTGCAATGTTGTACAATGGTAAAAATATAAAATTGCAAATTGTACAATCGTGCAATTGCAAAATTGTAAAATTGTAAAATTGTAAAATTGTAAAATTGTAAAATTGTAAAATTGTAAAATTGTAAAATTGTAAAATTGTAAAATTGTAAAATTGTAAAATTGTAGAATTGTAACATTGCTTTAAAACGTTATGGCAGACGGGGTAGCACATAGTAGCACCTGACCAGGGTTGCCATATTCAGCGGCTCATCGGGCTCCTTCCCTCTCCTAGATGCTCCGTCAAGCCTGCCTCGCTTCCCCCACTCTTAGCACTACCGCTGCCGCGTGCCGCGTGGAGCATGCTACCGAGTGTCGCAGAAAAAACCGTACGCTTATACAAGCTGATATGCTTCGGAAAGGTAGGCTATACTGCAATAACGAAATAAATTTATTCGTGTATTGTTAAATAAACACAAATTAAGGTTTGAAAAATGTATATTTGCGACCTGCTAGTTACAATCATCGCTTTCGCTGGTAAATTCGCTTTCGCTTCGAGGCTGGCTTGACGGAGCATTTGGGAGAGGGAAGGAGCCAGAAGGAGCCCGATGAGCCGCTGAATATGGCAACCCTACACCTGACTCTCGTCAGATTTTCAAATTTCAGATTCATATTTAAAACCTTGATTATTTTTCTTTTTATTGCGTTCCATATCATATCAAAGAAAAAATCATTTCATTAGTTTTGTTCAGAAAAGTCGATTTTTTGCAAAATCCTCATGTGGTAGACAAATCTTACGGGCAGATTTGAAAATCAGCGTGACGAAATTAACAGGAAATGTATAGCACGTCAAGAAAAAAATCTATCTGGACATGGCATTGGATAAACGATAAACCGCAATTATTTTGAGATTCTGCAAGTTTAACACAGATTTTGGAGGTTAAAAGACGTTCGTACCATAATCTCTCTATTTTTCCCATATTCAGCAATATTTCAAGTTTAATTTTTAAAAAAATCAGGGCTCTATCTCATTTCTCTCAAAAGTTCTTTGATTTTTACACAGATTTCATCGGTGTGTCCCACTGTACGGCGGTAATTGATAACGATATCAAAAATATCGGACGAGTTTGATGAAGTTAATTGGAGTGGGTGTGGCGCTGACATAATCGCGGGAGAGCATGATTTTTGTAATGTTTTACCTGCGGTGATTTCGGTCCGATGCGCCTGTAACCTTATTAAATGGTAAATGTTTGGCAGTCCGAACGACGCCAATTATTTTTTGCTACATGGTGAATTGTCATAAAGAAGGGAAGTCGCGCAGTAAATGCCAACGTAATTTCAAGCCGCGGCCCGGCTGCACAACATTTAAGATCCAAGTCGGCAATTTTACGACATAACTTAACAACCTGGTTGCATGATATGTGCGTATACGTGTATACTTATATATGTATACATATGTACTCGAGGGGGATCACATCTCGGCCTATTACTTATGAAAATTACCAAATTAATTGGACCACAATCCGTTCAAGAAACAACTCGATCGGCTCTCCTACGGACAAAGAAAAACCATACAAGGCAACAGGCGAACACCATGGTTTATTTATTTATTTTAGTTATGTATATATTGTATATTGTATTTTTTATATCGTATATTGTATTTTTTATATCGTATATTGTATATTCTATGTATATTGTATATTGTATATTCTATGTTGTATATTATATATTGTATATTCTATATTGTATATTCTACATTGTATATTTCATATGGTACTAGTAGTCCAGTCAATGAATGCTCATAAGGGGGGGGAGGGAAATGGAAAGCACACAATTTTTAACTTTTGAACTTTGTTTGGACTAGTTATGAGGTAAACATACTAAAAGTCCTAATACAGTGGTTGTACAAAGTATTCGTACACTTTTTAAAAACTAATAACATTTTTATAACTGTACCAAACAACCTGATTTTTATAATCAATTAGAAGCATTGGTTTACGGAATGATATACAAAAATGTAAGGAATATCGAAATTGCGAACGTCGAGAGCGGGCAGCGTGCGGCTCGACAGCGCGACGCGTACCCTTCAGGTAAAAACCCCCTGCACAATTGGGGGTGCAGGTAGCGAACACGCTGGCAACAAGGTGTCCGTAAGACTAGAGTTTACCTGAGCGGTCATTCTTCCAGTGACGCTCGGAGTGTCAAGTACTGAGAGAACCTTTTTAATAAATCGCACCTTTGCGGACGGCTTCACCGTCAACGGTCTTGTTCATTTATCGCCCACACCTTCATAGCGTTAGATAATAGTTCCGTAGGCTATTATCTTACAAATCAGAAGTGGGATTTACCAAAATTCGCGTTTTACGTGCGATAGTGTTAAGTGTTCCGAACTTTGAGAATCGTGTGTGCCTCTGTGTCGCGTAACGCACTTTTCGAAGATGGATCGCGCAGGGTGTAGCAGCGACGGTAGTGCGGAACGAGCTATTAACGCGAATGATATTGAATCCCGGTTCGAAAGACTCGAAATAATGATGGGCGAAATTTTGCGGAAATCGCGTGAACGATCGCGTGCACCGAGCCGCCGACGATCGAGGTCGCGATCGCGTAGTTCGCGTACCCGCGATTCGCGCGTTCGGTCGCGTAGCCCAAGGGATGATGTTTCACGCGAACGGCCGCGTAGTTCGCGTACCCGCGATTTATGCGTTCGATCGCGCAGCCCACGCGGTGACATGTCACGTAAACGGTCGCGTAGCCCGCGAAGAGACATTGTGCGTGAACGATCACGCAGCCCACGGGGGCACGCGTCGAGTGAGCGACCGCGTAGTGACTGCCTCCATCGCGTTGAACGCATTGAGGAAACTCTGAACTCGCGTAGCTCCAGTGCCGCCACGAAATGGTTACATTATCCGCGAACTGGTGACGATCTGCTAATCCCGATTTATGACCCGGCGAAAAGTGACATTTCAATCGAAACCTGGGTAACCCGCGTGGATCACCTAGCTTCGCGGTACGAGTGGGACGATCACTACGTGATGCAATTAATTGTGTCACGAATAAAAGGACATGCCCGCCAGTGGTACGATACCCGGCTGGATTTCAACCACACCTGGAAAGAGACGAAGGCATTATTGACGGAACAATTCCACCGAATTATGCCGTTCTCCCAGCTGTTGAAGGAAGCCGTCAATTACGAAGCAAAACCGGGACAGTGCCTTGGCGATTACTGCTTCACCAAGATGAACATGATTCAGCGGCTGGACGTAAAATTCCCGGACGATAAAACGGTTGACATGATCATCCATGGAATACCGGACGAGAATCTAGCACGTACTATCCGGGCGGCACAGCACACCAGTTTAAATAAATTGTATGCATATATGCGTACAATCGGCAACATGCCCGGGAAAGAGGATCATCAAGCGGCATCAAGCAGACGCAATAATCCACCGACGAAGCCAGAGAGAAGCACTCCCATCGTGTGCTTCAACTGCAACGGGACAGGACACATGGCGAAAGACTGCCGAAAACCCAAAGACAGAGTGCGGCGTTTGGAAAAACCTGGGCCACACGAGGGAGAATTGCCCGTGGAAAAAGAAAAGTGAACGCGCTAATAGTGAAGAACAAATACCCGTTGCCGCTCACCGACGAGCAAATAGATAAATTAGGAGGCAATCGGTGTTTCACGGGCCTCGATTTAGCGTCGGGTAATTACCAGATACCAGTTGCAGAAAATTCAATAACAAAGACGGCATTTATAACACCAGAGGGACACTACGAGTTCCTTCGGATGCCCTTCGGTCTAACGGACACGCCGGCGGCATTCCAACGTTCAATGGACAGACCCTAGGGCCGTTAAAAAAATACAATAGTGTTCCCATACCTGGACGACGTGATTATACCGTCAAAAACCATTAAAGAAGGTCTTGAACGACTACGGCGGGTCTTAGAGGTGTTTCGCGCACATGGTCTGACGCTAAAAGTAGAAGAATGTTTATTCTTTGAGAAAAACGTTCGACTACCTGAGCCGCGGAAAAATGAAGGAGGAGTAAGGCCAGGTCAACAGAAACAGATGCCGTTAAAGAAATCGCAGCACCGAGGACCGTAAAGCAGGTACGGCAATTACAGAACAAAGGCATTAATACAACACCGATGAAAACTCTCATCGGGTGCGACATGAAGACAGTCACCGAAGGAATAATCCTTAGTGCCGCGAAGGACGAAATGGACAAGCTGGATCTGCCACAATTAAGGGGAGATATCAGCCGACACATTACGGAGGAGCAAAAGGGCCCAGAAGGAACGACACGATCTTACGAGGCGAGAGGCTCGCAAATTGACGATGGACGAGTTGTTGCTGGTTCAGATCACCAGCCAACCATCAACGGGCGGCAGTAGGAACCTGTTGACAAAACTCAAAGAACCTTTCCGGATCCGAACTGTCCTACGAGGGGACCGACGTAGAGATAGAGGGCCTCCGGGAGAAGGCGAAGCGACAACGAACCGTAGTTGCAGCAGACAGGATAAAACCGTGGATCACGGTTCAAGGGGACGTTCACGATTCGTCTTAAAAAAAAGAAAAATCGTTTTGATTAATTATTCTTGTAACTCTCTTTAATTTTCCAGGTCTTTGTTTCGTTTCTTTTTTTTCTTTTTTCTTTTCTTTTCTCTTTTCTCTTTTCCTTTTCTCCGCAGTTTCGCACAATAGTAAAGATATCAACATGGTTGTAGTAGGCCGCTACATAACGATACATACTAATTTACACGTGTGTCATATATGTTTATAGAGACGAAATGATAACGCTAACAACAGGAGACCGAGGATGTGAGCATCTTCGACCTCGTGGCAGCGCGGCTGCACGTGTAGCAGGCACGTCAGAACGTGGAGAGGCGTTCCCTGCGACACTCGACGACGAAGGGATGTGGACATGACGGTCCCAGACACCTGACGCAGCGAGGGCAGTATCAGGACTACCACGGGCCCAACGGGAGCCATATCAGCGACACGACATGTGTCAATCCACAGGGGGGATACGGAGGTATTCCAACGGCATCACCAGACCCAGGACGAATGCACGGCATTCTAGGTCAACACCGACCCAGAAGGGCACGAGGTGCCTCAGGCAGGGTGGTGGTTAAGTCATCTGAATGACACAACGGCATCACCGGACCCAGGACGAATGCGCGGCATTCTAGGTCAACACCGACCCAGAAGGGCACGAGGTGCCTCAGGCAGGGTGGTGGTTAAGTCATCTGAATGACACAACGGCATCACCGGACCCAGGACGAATGCGCGGCATTCTAGGTCAACACCGACCCAGAAGGGCACGAGGTGCCTCAGGCAGGGTGGTGGTTAAGTCATCTGAATGACACAACGGCATCACCGGACCCAGGACGAATGCGCGGCATTCCAGGTCAACACCGAACCAGAAGGGCACGAGGTGCCTCAGGCAGGGTGGTGGGTCTACAGAAGGAATACGACGGTATTACGGATAGACAAAGGGTACAGCGGTACCATAGGACCCAGGACGAATGCGTCGCATTCTAGGTCAACACCGAACCAGACGGGCACGAGGTGCCTCAGGGAGGGTGGTGGTAAGAGTCCACAGAAGGAATACGACGGTATTACGGATGGACTGAAAGATACGACGGTATCGACGTAGCGTCGCGCAATACGACGGTATTGCGTGTAGAAACTTTTTTTTGTTTGCATTGATTGTATAGAGTCATTTTTTATTTCTTTGTATAATTATGTGTATGTAAAGTCTGAGGACAGACTTTGTTGTCAGTATGGCCGAGTGTAAGGAATATCGAAATTGCGAACGTCGAGAGCGGGCAGCGTGCGGCTCGACAGCGCGACGCGTACCCTTCAGGTAAAAACCCCCTGCACAATTGGGGGTGCAGGTAGCGAACACGCTGGCAACAAGGTGTCCGTAAGACTAGAGTTTACCTGAGCGGTCATTCTTCCAGTGACGCTCGGAGTGTCAAGTACTGAGAGAACCTTTTTAATAAATCGCACCTTTGCGGACGGCTTCACCGTCAACGGTCTTGTTCATTTATCGCCCACACCTTCATAGCGTTAGATAATAGTTCCGTAGGCTATTATCTTACAAAAAAGATTTTCAAAAAATTATAATTTACAAGGTTAAATGCAAAAATAAAAAAGGCATTTTTTAAAACTTTTTTATTCGGGTCCTTAATGAAAATTTAAAATGTATGTTTTGTAGATCTATGTTAGTCGTACACATGCTGAAAATTTCATTGAAATCGATTAACATAAAAAAAAAGTCGTAGTTTTCCACGACTTTTGATCAGTTTCTGCTTAAAATCCACAATATCGTACATCATTCGACGCCTGTTGTTTTTTCCTACGTCAATCGATTTCGATGAAATTTCAAACATGTGTATAAAGAACATGGATCCAGAAAATATATGTTTTAAATTTTCATTAAGGGCCCAAATAAAAAAGTTTTAAAAAATGCCTTTTTTATTTTTACCTGCAACCTTGTAAATTGTAATCTTTGGAAAATCTTTTTTGCATATCAGTTTGTAAACTAATGCTTCTAATTGAGTATAAAAAATCAGGTCGTTTGGTACAATTATAAAAAAGTTATTAGTTTTTAAAAGGTGTACGAATACTTTGTACACCCACTGTATGTGAGCGGGCTACAGGGGAGCACGTAGAAGTCACCTGTTTCGGTTTTCCGCTTATATCTCGGAAACTATGTGTCTTAGCGATAATACCATTCCAATACAAAATTAAAGCTGATAAAATATGCTAAAAGATTGATTCTATTCAATTTTTCGCTATCTCGCATAGTTTCCGAGATATCCGATCTCAAAGTTCACGAATTATGTAAAAGAAATTTTTACCTTACTTAACTAACTTCAGCACAATTAGTGAACTTGAGCGCGGATATCTCGGAAATTATGCAAGATAGCGAAAAACTTAATTGAATCAATCCTGTGGCACATTTTGTCATCTTTAATTTTGTATGGAGTGGTCTTATCGCTAGAACGCATAGTTTCCGAGATATACGCGGAAAACCGAAAAAGGGGACCTTCTACGTGCCCTCTGCACCCCGCACACCTTCTAGGAGTGGGGACTTTTAGTATGTTTACCTCCCCACTAGTCCAAACAAAGACCCAAATTTAAAAATCATGTTCCTTCCATTTCCCTCTACACATTTCGTTGACTGGACTACGTGCTCGGCCGAAGCGACTGCGACCCTCCGCGTCTCTTTCTTTCCCTTACGCTGTCCTTCATTGCGCCCGAAACTTTCATCGCCAATTGAACCACTAAATACAGTTGAAATTATAGCGTGTTTGGTCTTATTTTAATCAGAAAAATGCCAAAAATATATTGGTGAAAGTTTCATAAAAAAATAAGTAATAATAAAAAAATTTTTATGTCGGTATTACATTGTGAAGACGCGCGGGCCCTTGAACGGTGCCAGCGACTGCGACTCTCCGCGTCGCACTAGTAGTGGTTCACACCGATATACCCGAGCCGAGATCAGATTACTACAGTGGAGGAGATATTTTGTTTGCATTCATCGTGTACGACCTATTTACTACGTTTTTTCTATTAACTTCCCGATTTATAGGGAAGTTATTGTAATTACCCCGAAAATCGAAAATCGATTTTTTAGCAGATCTTCACGTTTCATGGTCATTCGAGTCATTTTAGACTATTTTTATCAAAATGTCTGTGTGTGTGTGTGTGTGTGTGTGTGCGTGCGTGCGTGCGTGCGTGCGTGCGTGTGTGTGTGTGTGTGTGTGTGTGTGTGTGTGTGTGTGTGTGTGTATGTGTGTGTGTGTGTGTGTGTGTGAGCGTGCGTGCGTGTGCGTATGGCCGTTTGTATGTTATCAAATTTTTCGTTAACGTTTTCTAAAATAGTAACAACGCGATCAGAATGATGAATGATGCAATCGATGTGCCCCGCTGTAACTTAGAGCTGATTAGATTTTGGTCCATTTTGGTCAATTAGTTTTTTAGTTTTTTTCGAAAGGAGTTGATTAAACATTGCAATTTATACGAAAGGCGTATCCACCGAAGAAGTAAACGTAACTATATATATATATACAGGGTGGGGCAATAACTATTAGCACCTCAGATATCTTCGAAACTACAAGTTTCACAGAAATATTTGCTGAAACAAAATTGCACAGTACGAAAGGCGCCATCCGGTGGCGATAATAGTTTTTTTGCAGGTGGACGTACTTCGGACATTTGAAGGGCACCTTTATTTTTTTAAATGGAGTGAGGTATTTTTTAATACATCAATCGATGCAGCTGGACATTCCTTATAAAAAAGTACTAACCTATGTATGTCGAAAAGTTAGTAGTTCAGGAGATATTTCAATTTAAATAACTCTAAAATACCATTACTGTCGTGCTAAGATGTTACACAAGTAAGTAAACACTAACGTCTTAGCACGACAGTAATGGTATTTTAGAGTTATTTAAATTGAAATATCTCCTGAACTACTAACTTTTCGACATACATAGGTTAGTACTTTTTTATAAGGAATGTCCAGCTGCATCGATTGATGTATTAAAAAATACCTCACTCCATTTAAAAAAATAAAGGTGCCCTTCAAATGTCCGAAGTACGTCCACCTGCAAAAAAACTATTATCGCCACCGGATGGCCCCTTTCGTACTGTGCAATTTTGTTTCAGCAAATATTTCTGTGAAACTTGTAGTTTCGAAGATATCTGAGGTGCTAATAGTTATTGCCCCACCCTGTATAACGGAAGTATACTCACAAGGGAACATATTCAGATGCGAAAATCGGATTTTGATTAAACTTTGGGAGCTTATAGTACTTTGAAAAATATTTTACACGTATTTTTTTTATCGGCAACCATCCACTCTGAAGGGGTGAAAACAGCCCTCAAAGTTGGGGGTCAAAACCATATTTTTTGAGATATCTCGGAAACCAGAGGTCCAAAAAATTTGAATTTTTTTTAAATGGTGTGTGTTTTCAATGGGGAATGCAGTCGCGTAAAAAAATTTTAACAAAAGTTTTTTGTTTAAACAATATATTAAAAATTTGATTTTTTTTGCAGTTTCTCGTATTTATCGTTAGTTCATTTTAATGTAAACTTGGGTGTGTGATCTTTGATCCAAAATAGGGGATACATGTTTCAGGATTTTCTTTTTTTTTTTGCTATTTAACAATAATTATGCATAATGGAAGATAGTCTTGCACCTGGCGTGTAAAGGAATTCTGGCTTGTTTTATCGAAATATAAGCATTTAGTATGAACATATATAGTATTTTAAACAATACCACTGGATTATATGTCGTTTGTTATTTTATCAGTAGCTAAAGAAGGTGGCGCAGGTAGCAGCGTGGTTATATGTCGTTAAACGACATATAATCCAGTGGTATTGTTTAAAATACTATATATGTTCATACTAAATGCTTATATTTCGATAAAACAAGCCAGAATTCCTTTACACGCCAGGTGCAAGACTATCTTCCATCATGCATAATTATTGTTAAATGGCAAAAAAAAAGAAAATCTTGAAATATGTATCCCCCATTTTGGATCAAAGATCACACACCCAAGTTTACATTAAAATGAACTAACAATAAATACGAGTAACTGCAAAAAAAATCAAATTTTTAATATATTGTTTAAACAAAAAACTTTTGTTAAAATTTTTTTACGCGACTACATTCCCCATTGAAAACACACACAATTTAAAAAAAATTCAAATTTTTTGGACCTCTGGTTTCCGAGATATCTCAAAAAATATGGTTTTGACCCCCAACTTTGAGGGCTGCTTTCACCCCTTCAGAGTGGATGGTTGCCGATAAAAAAAATACTTGTCAAATATTTTTCAAAGTACTATAAGCTCCCAAAGTTTCATCAAAATCCGATTTTCGCATCTGAATATGTTCCCTTGTCAGTTTCATATAAATTTACGAGTTTCTTTGAAACTTCGTATCCTATTACTGGGTTAATATTTAACTTATCTACGTTACTAGAGTCTGTGGTGATACAATTAATTTGCATTATTTCATTTAAAATTTCAACCGATTTATCTTTCTCCGATATCAAATTGATTTGTGTGACAATGTTTTCGTCATCAAAAGAAACTTTAATATTCGGAAGCGATATGAAGTTTCTTCCGAGGAGTGCATCGCACTGCATCGCGCTATTCGGAACAACACCCAAAGATAAATTTACCGGGATTTCATTTACCGTGTAATTATTTTTTAGTATTGCTAGAACATCCAATTTGACCCGTTAATACCCTGAAAGATTTTACCATTATTAACAATAGGATTTCTTACAGTGTCCAGTACAAAACTTCCCCTGATCAGGCTTACAGGCGAGCCAGAATCTATTATCGCGTCAATACAATGTTACGGATGACGAACAGGCGTTCAATATCATCTCTGGCAGGAACCGTCCTAGATAAACGAACAGAGCTACCCTAGATAAATCTACATAACTGTTTAGTTTAGTTTAGGGCCCAAACATACGCACGACCAACTGGTCGTTGACAAAATACGAATGTTCACTTGAAGGGTACTGGCAAGTACCATTGCAGGGCTATATAAGCCCTTACATTTTTACTCTTGTGGGCTAGTACTGTTGTAATCACGAATCGTGTCGCGTTGTGCTGCATCTCGGAAGTCAACTACCAGTGAGATCGGGCGTTTGTTCCTTTTGAATCAAAGTTTAACCGTATAGATTCCGGAAGTTAGGTGTAACATCTATTAGGCAGTTATAAGGTTGTTCCGAGACCCCCGCATTGCCAGTGCGTCAACACTGTGCATCTTAGTTTAGGTAATATCATCTTTCAATTCTTTCTATTCTAAATCCAATCAATTCGCGACAATTACACAATTGTAATACATACGAATTCTATAGTAAGAATATACTTGTGTTCTTTGATAATTATCGCAAATTCGTTAAACCCATCATTATTGTCCAATATCCTAATCAAGTAATTGAACGTCCCCACACGATACAATCTTACCGCTCGGATTGTATCAATTAAATTATACTAGTTACGAGGCTTACTAATTATCCTAGCGACTCTCTGATTTCGCATCAGGTTCATTAGTGACATTCCAATTGTCCAAACAGAGATTTATCCAACCTAGCGGCTCCCCAATTTCGCATTGGGTTCGTCCGCATCCTAACACCTCCCTGATTTCGCATCAGGTTCGTCTGTGTTCTTATACAACCTCCTAGCAGCTCCCTAATTTCGCATCAGGTTCGTCTGCGTTTGACTCCATTCCTAGAGATTCCCTGACTTCGCGTCAGGTTCGTCCTCGCTGTCTATAATCCTAGCGGCTCCCCAATTTCGCATTAGGTTTGTCCGCGTTCCTTAACTAACAAATTGATACCATATTCCTAGAGTAACAACCCTTCGCCAGCCACTCGTGCTGCTCGCGGCCCTGGCTCGTAACAACAATAACTCCGTTCTTTACCTTGTTCGTCTGCAATAAAATATTTCAACTTTACCAAATACGGTGGATTCGAAATTAGTTGTACTAAATGCGTATTCTGCGTATTCCTTTCAGTAGTCCCCGGCGTCGTCCTCTCCGAAGTTGATCGATTTCCGGGACAGTTTTCAATGCGATGCGCTGTGCTTCCACATTTGAAACACGTACCCCTTCGGCGCCTCGGTTGTGTGCAATTCGAAGATAGATGACCTCGCTCACTGCAATTATAACAGCGGGGTGGCTGTTGTTGAACGGCATCCATCCGTCTCGTTCTGGCGTACTCTTGCTTCTCAGGTTGCAAATCTTTCCTTTCCGGTCTCCAGGTATTGCGAAGCAACAACTTCTTGAAACCTTCTCGCAAATCTCCCTTCATCTCAAAGCGGTGCATACGTGCCTGGTTACGCAGATGTTCATCCGAGATACCATCAATTATTGCTTCAATGAGTTCTTATTCGTCAATCGTAATCTTGTTTGCCAATATTACTTTGTTATGAAAATAATTGTCGAAGGTTTCATTAGTGCGCCAGGTTCTTCCCTCAAATTCCCTCCTCCGCGTCAATTTAGAAATTTTCTCGTCGAACATTTCCCCCATGGCGTGATACAATGCTTGCACGCTAAGTTGAATATGTTCGGCCTTGGAATGGAACCACGATAGCGCTTTACCCTTTAACCGCATAGTCAACAATAATTTTGTGGAATTCTCATCGAGATGGTAGGTTTGACGGAGAAGTTCAGCCTGAGCCTTCCATTTTTTAAAACTGTCCCTCTCTCCATGGAATTCACTCAGCATATCACCAATCACGCGAATGCTGATCGTCGATCGATTGCTTTGGATGGATGCTTATCAATTCGTATTCGCGACGTGACAGCGTTCCGATACGAGGGTTCACACTATCGTTCGCGTTATCGAATGCATCAACGTCATCGACTTTGGGGACAAAATGTGTTGATGTCGCGTTATCTTGTAATCCAATGCCAGTTTCGTCAACGTTTCTGTAGTGTACGCGCTCTGAACGTCGCCGTGAGACTCGCGAAGATGGGTGATCGAGCAAGGTCGGGGCGGTACGCGGGACAGTTGAAAGAAGCAAAAGAGGTGACGGGAAAGCGTTGAGAGCGTGAATACGAAATCTGATAGTATACCGCAATACGAGAGTATTTTATATTATACTATATTATATTAAATTCACCTCATTGTACTTAATAGAGGATAGTACAGTTTCCATGCTGCGACAATATTTGGACAAGATCTGCTGGCACTGCTGACCACGCTTCCGATCCCGCGAGACCAATTATTAGTAGTAGACGACCAATTACTTTTGCTTTCGAACCGGTAGTGGGAAGTTGCATGTGCCTCAATACTTCCTTCAATTGCGCCACCGTAAAACGATAGAAATCTCCGTCCACAGGAATGTGCGTTGCCGTATTTTGTGCAAATGACATGACCATGTTTATGGGTGTTACACGATATAAACACACGATTCAATTCAATTCACAAGTCGATTCAATACAATTTCGCGAGCTTATCCCACTTCTGAAGTTTGAAGGAGTATTTATTCAAAACATGTTTAATGTTCAACGGTTTGTTACAATGTGAATATAAATGTTAACTGCAAACGAACGTCGGTCGTTAACAACAAATCGATCGTCGTCACTACTTCATCTATCTTGATAAAAAACCACTAAGGTGTCTTTGTAAAGCTTCAATCTTGAAAACTTTGTCTTGCCGATTTTTTAAAAATTGTCAAATGTTTTAGCTGTGATAATTTAATTTTATAAAAAAGAATACAGCAACAAACGTAGACTCATTTTAAAGCTTGATCACTCCACGTTTGCAACGCACTATTTATTTTCAGCTGAGATTTTTTGTATGTTAAGGTGGAGTGGGGTAAGTCCGCCCTAGTTTTTGCAAAGTTGGACTGTAAACTGATGTATTTTCAATCTGGTATGTAAAAACTTAACGTTCTTGGTATCAAACTCTTGCCACAGTTATTACTGATGAATTAGCATTATATAGGATCCTACTTTTGCTTGAAAAGTATCATTTTGATAAGATATTGCACAAAGTGTCAAGTACTACGCACTTGCCCCGAAAATGGGGCAAGTCCGTCTCTGAGAGTTAAAAATACTTTCGAACCTGGTTTCAAGTGCTGCGAGGCAAGAAAAGAATGATTAACATGCCTGCTATAAAATGCTTCGTATTGCATTGAATTATATTGTTTAGTTTTATATGTAGTTATCCATTTTTAAACAAACATGTACTTTTATGCTGAAATATGAAAGGAGATACAGTGATATTAATTTGCATAAGGTTCAATTAGATTGGCAAAAGGGTGTAATTGATTTGCAAAAGGTACAATTTGATTTGCAATGGGATCAATTTGACTTGCAAAGTTGGAATTAAATTTTCCAGAGGTTCAATTTGACTTGCAAAAGGTTGAAATTGATACGTAAAAGGGTAATATTGATTTGCAAAAGGTTCAATTTGACTTGGAAAGGATCAATTTGGAGTGCAAAACCTATATAAGGTTGAAATTGGTATGCAAAACGGTAAATTTGGAGTGTAAAACCAGTAAGTAATACGTAGGAAGTAATCTTCCTACGACCTCATGTGGATGCACAAATGCACAATTGCACTTTAATCTTAAACTTTTAATTACTCCCATACAGTACTTACAATCTCAAAACATTAAATTTATTATTTCAAGCATAAACTTAGGTACCTACGCTAGCAAATATTTATTTTGGATTGAAGTTGTTAATTCACCGAACAAAAATTGATTTATACTGGAGTCGTGTAAAGTTTCATGTAAATAGTAAAGAACGAATTCTGGGGAGTCATTGTAAAGCTTCAATCTGCAAATCTACGGTGGTAGGTACGGTTGTAAAAACGTACCGTTGCCTAACGATTTTCTAGAACTTTGAATTTCAAATAGAAACGACGTTTTGGAAAAAGTTCGTTTCCGGTGCGACTACTTCGTCTATCATTTTGTTCTATTTTTACTCGAAAAAGAGCGACAACTTGTCCCAATTCCCGGAATCACCCCGTAGATCGCGTGTCCGAGACGGATAGGCAAGTAATCGGCAGTGGAAGGGTCAAGAGTAAATTAACATTTTCGAAGTTTCTTGTACTGTCGTGACGAACCTCGTAAATCGTTGAGCGTGAGGACGATTCAAGAGGATGCGAATTCAGGGACACTCGTATAATTAATCAGTGGCGGACGAAAGTGCACAAAACCTCGCCACTCCAGTCAACCACCGCACCGGTACGTTCTGGCTCTGTGACCTGAAACGACATCGGAGGCTCTCCGGGGATTATGGTGTCCATCGGAGAAAACCAGTTTCTATGGCGACGTTAACGAGTGCCAAATTACCAATCAATATTTTATATTTTTCTATGCAAGTCAAACTGAACCTTTTCTGTACGTCTTGCACTCCAAATTCACCACAAATCGAACCTTTTGCAAATCAATTTCACCCTTTTGCAAAATTATTAGACCCTTTTGAAAATCAATTTTACCCTTTTGCAAATCAAACTGAACCTTTAGCAAATCCATTTCCCCTTTAGCAAATCATTTTCAACCTTTTATAGGTTTTGCAATTCAATTTCAACCTTCCATAGTTTTTTTCCAATCGATTTCTACTTTTTGCAAATAAAATTGAACCTTTTACAAATCAATTTCAACCTTTTGCAAAATTATTACTCCCTTTTGTAAATCAATTTCACGATTTTGCAAATCGAATTCCCTGATTCAACATGCAATTACAGGTACTTATTTAAAGTTCAGCCAACCAGAAATGTTTGCCTTTTTCTTGCGTAATCCTGTAAATTTTGATGGAAGAATGCGCGAAAATCTAAGCTTCAATGATAGGAATTCACTTGTTCGAAAGTTATCAGTGTAAAATTGAACAATTTCGACAGACAAGGGCGCCTCCAAATTGGTATGCACTCGGATATCGTCCAACGAACGATTCATGTGGACTACCAACCAACACGGTGACACTCTTACCTGTCGAAAACGCTAAAAATCGCACGACTTTAAAACTCTTAAAAATCGTAGCTATATGTAGTTCTGCTCCACAGTATATAGGGTGAGTCCGAAGAAACAGAACACTTAAATATATCCGGTACTTTTCGTTGTACAAAAAAACTTGTTAGGACAAAGTTACACTGTTTGAAGAGTCACATGTAACGGTGTAAGGGAAAAAATTTTCAAGGTCATTTTTTATGAGATTTCAAGGCCATCGATATGTTTTTAAATGGAATGAGGTATTTTTTAATACGTCAATCGATGAAACTGGACATTCGTTATAAAAAAGTACTAACTGATGTATGTCGAAAAGTTAGTAGTTCAGGAGATGTTTCATTTTAAATATGTAACTCTAAAACACCATTACTGTCGTACTAAGACGTTACACAAGTAAGTAAACGCTAACATCAATTTCAACTTTAATATCAACTTCAATTTCAACCCTTCCATTTCAACTTCAATTTCTATTCTTCCATTTCAACTTCCATTTCAACTTCAATTTTTCAATTTCATTTCATTAATTTCAACTCTACAATTTCAACATTAAATTTTCCATTTCAACTTCAATTTCAATATCAACTCTTCAACTTAATTTTCAACTTCAATTTTATTTTTATTCTTCCATTTCAACTTCAATTTCTACTCTTCCATTTCAACTTCAATTTTCCAATTTCACTTCGTTAATTTCAACTCTTCAATTTTAACGACAATTTTTCAATTTAAACTTAAATTTCAATATCAACCCTTCAACTTCAACTATTCAATTTCAACTGTTCAATTTCAATTTTTCCATTTCAACGTCAATTTCAATATCAACCCTTCAACTTCAACTTCTACTCTTTAATTTCAATTTTTCAATTTCAACGTCAATTTTTCAATTTCAATTCGTTAATTTTAAATGTTTTATTTCATTTTCAACGTCAATTTGTCAATTTCAATTTCAACTCTTCAATTAACAGTAGCAAGTAAACGCTAACGTCTTAGTACGACAGTAATGGTATTTTAGAGTTATTTAAATTGAAATATCTCCTGAACTACTAACTTTTCGACATACATGAGTTAGTACTTTTTTATAACGAATATCCAACTGCATCGACTGATGTATTAAAAAATACGAATGACCTGGAAATCTCATAAAAAAATGACCTTGAAAATTTTTTCCCTTACACCGTTACATGTGGCTCTTCAAACAGTTTAACTTTGTCCTAAGAAGACTTTTTGTACAACTAACAGTAACGGAGATATTTAAGTGTTCTGCTTCTTTGGACTCACCCTGTATAGTCCAGTCAACGAAAAGTTGTAGAGGGAAATGGAAGGAACTAGAGCTGTGACTTATGAGATACTCGGGTACTCGGGTAAGCCATGAGATAGTCGGCTACCCTAGTATCTCATGAGATAGTCGGCTATCCGCGTACTCGGTTCCAGGACTTGAAAACTGTTACGATATCGGATCCGGTTCTCGAAACAGTTATGAAGAACCGAAATGATGTTATGACTGTTACTAACAATAAATAGAATATCGGTTGTGGCGTATATCTGGCTTATTTCGATTCT
This sequence comes from Lasioglossum pauxillum, assembly GCA_933228785.1. Classification (NCBI taxonomy): domain Eukaryota; kingdom Metazoa; phylum Arthropoda; class Insecta; order Hymenoptera; family Halictidae; genus Lasioglossum; species Lasioglossum pauxillum. The sequence continues at coordinate 30,026,535 of OW121704.1, read as the reverse complement.
ATAACTGTTATTTTTCGGTTCTGGATTTCGGTTCTGTCATTCTGTATTCAGTATTGTGTTCGGACTTATAATATTTATTATTTATGTAGTTATTTATTGTTATTTATAGTTTAAACAATTTTTAAGTAAACAAATTTTTGTAATTTCTTTCTATAATATAATCACTATTTGAATTATTATTTCAATAATAATTTATTGTTAGCATTGTTACGTCCGAGGTTTGACCTCAGGACGATATCGCGGAGGATTTGGGAAATTTCGTATGAGACTCGGGGAAGATTCGAAGTGGTGCTCGATTTTGGTGTGTGGTTGGCATCTCGCGGTGACGTGGGGGCGTACCACGCAGATCCGGTCCGAGAGAGAGATCGAATAGAATATTGCGGTTCGATCGTCGAGGATTTGAGCTAGGATTTGGGAATTCTCAGACGGCTATACCAAGTCCGCCTGACCGTGAATGAGGACGGTGCCCGAACGGCAAGACCAAGTCCGCCTAATTCGGGATGGATCGTTGGCTCGAACGGCTAGACCAAGTCCGCCTAGTTTGAGGGAGAGACGATGTTGGGCCCGGTACGCGATTCTCACTCTCACTCGTGACACTATTTCCGTCGCACACGCACACGTCACTTGACGAATAAAATGTCGGATGAACCGCACGTGGACGTAAAGGAGACTTTTGGAGAAGGAAGCGTTCTTTCAGCTCACGGTTATCAGTTATAAATAATTTATAGCAGCCCCGATTGTTTCATCAATGCGAACTGTTCCGTTAGGAGGTTGGATCGTTGCAAACGCAGTTTGACAACGATTGGATAAATGTTGGGTGAAGATAGGATATTAGAATATTTTCGGCGATGAATGAATAGTTATTCGAAACTCTATCACTGAGACTGCTGCTGACTGTTCTCGACTGACTATTCTGATAACTTCGAAAATGCTGTAGAACAACTGACGAAAGATTAAAGACTACTGCTCTGCTCTCTGATCCTGGCTGTTATGGGCCTGTTGCCTGGTGAATTTGTGGGGGGTGGGGGCGACAATAGGAGGATTTCATGGTTGAGAGAGCAGGCAGTGGATCCGTGGAGGAAACAACAGAATCGCACGCTTGGATGAGCAGGCCTTGCAACTGTTATTCTCAAAAAACCACTAGAGCCCGACGGGGCTACATTCGAAAGTGATGACGTATCCATGGAAGCAGTCTTCTCGAGTATTAATATTAGTTTGTAATGTTACTGCTTGTGGTGAAAAATAAGGAGGGAGTCCGGTGACGAACGTCACACGTCACCCCTCGGAAAAAGAAAAAGAGAATTCGTTTGCGAAGCAATAAGAATTTGAATTTTTTTTTATATCGTGACAGGTTCCCGCAAAGGGAATAGGGAATAGAAAGGGGAAGTAAAAATGAAAAGAAAAAGAAATGGAAAACTAAAAATGGCACGTTTTCCGAGAGGTTGTTAAGATAACTTAACTGGTGCCTCATATGGCACATCGTCGACTCTTTGCCGTAATAGCAGTATTAGTAGTAGTAGTAATAAACAAAAATGCAAAAATAAAGAGGACGATTTTGACGGGGAACGAGAGGAAGAGGAAAAAGGAAAAATAACGAAGACACTTCGGGTGGTGGTTTAGGATGGGTCTAGTCGATGGTCGCCACTTCGGGGGCGGCTGGAGCTGGTGCTTGTGGAATCTTCTTAGGGCGCACGCTATTTGACCTCGGGTCCCAATAATGGCCATTCGGTATGTCCGTCACCGATCGGACCGTGGGTTTCCCTCGTGGTCTCGCAGCCATCGGTCGGGGTTGTCCGGTGTAGTACTGGTTGATTCTGACCGACTCGTTGATCCGTTCAATGGTGTTGTCGATTCTCGTGGAGACGTATGTTTATTTGGTGATGTGGGATGTTTATACCTCTTCGGGTTGGGTAAGTCTTCGTCTGAGTCGCTATTCCTGGTTGATCGGGCCCTTATGGGTAGTGTTTTCGCATGGGTGATACGTGACAACGTATCTGCGATGTAGTTGGTCTTCCCTGGTTGATAGCGAATTTCGTAGTTGTATTCTGCTAGTTTTAGTCTCCATCTGACTAAACGAGACGTTGGATCCTTTACGCTGTGTAGCCATACCAGTGGTTTGTAATCGGTGAACAGTGTGAAGGGTTTACCATATAGGTTGGGCCTCAAGTGTCCCACGCAGTAGACGATAGCCAAGAGCTCCTTCTCGATTGTCGAATAGTTTTCTTCCGCAGTATTTAGCGTTCTTGAGGCATAAGATATTGGCAACTCCCTTTTTCCGACGGTCTGGCTGAGCACTCCCCCGATGGCATTGCAGGATGCGTCTGTTGTGACGTGGAATTGTTTGATAAAGTCGGGGAATTGCAGGATCGGTTGGGTGGTCAGCTGTTGTCGTAAATGTTCGAACGATTCTTGTTCTTTAGGGCCCCAGGAGAACTTGTTTCTCTTCTTTAAGAGGTTGGTAAGGGGTTTGGAGATTTTTGAGAAGTTTGGTATGAATTTCCTGTAGTATCCGACGAGTCCGAGGAACCCTTTGATTTTCTTGGGGTTGTTTGGTATGGGAAACTGTGCTACTGCCTCAATTTTCTTTGGATTGGGTCGAACTCCATTCTCGGTGATGATGTGCCCCAAGTATGCCACTTCCTTTCGTAGAAACTCGCATTTCTTCGGTTGTAGTTTGAGGTTGGCTTCGAGCAGTTTTTCAATTAATTTCCTGAACTTGATTTCATGTTCTCTGATGGAGCTTGCGTATATGACTATGTCATCCAAATATATGAACATCTCTATTCCTTGGAGTCCGGAGAGGATATGGTCCATCAATCGTTGGAAGGTGGCGGGTGCGTTTCTCAGGCCGAATGGCATTCGTTTAAATTCGTAGTGCCCGTGAGGCGTGGAAAATGCTGTCTTCTGCGTGTCGGATTCGTCCATCGGTATTTGGTGGAATCCTGACGCTAAGTCGAAGACGGAGAAATATTTATCACCGCCCAATTGGTCTAATATGTCCGTAATGTTGGGCAACGGGTAGCCGTCGGGTACAGTTTTGGCATTCAGTAGTCGGTAGTCGATTACCATTCACCATTTCCTTTGACCGTCCGGCCCCGGTTTCTTGGGGACTATCCAGATGGGGGAATTGTATGGTGATGTCGATGGTTGTATGATGTTATCGAGGAGTTTCTTGACTTGTTTGTTCATTTCTTCTTTGTGAATCGGCGGAAAGCGGTATTGTTTCGTATTTATTGGTCGGTTGTCCGTCGTTGTTATCCGTTGGTTGATTGCGTTGGTGTGCCCGAGTTGACTTTCGGGGAGATGAAAAACGGCGTTGTATTCTTTTACAAGATTTTTGACGCTGGCTTCCTCTTCTGCATTTAAGTGCTCCGTGTTTAGATGTTTCATGATCTCGGTTATACGGTCATTGGCGTACGGGTTTGTATCGACTGATATTGGAGGGTTGGTATCTTGATGAGTAAGATGGCAAGGGAATAATGAGACGGGATTCGATGTATCCTCAGAGGATTTTCCTTCACAGATTTTGGCATTGGATAGAATCGGCTTGGATTCTTTAGAATAGACCTCCGGCATGTGAGAATTAGTAGAATTAGAAGTAGTAGAATTGATTTCCCCCTCTGGAGGGGGATGAGATTGCACGCATAGCACACCTGGATTTGGTAAAGATTCAGTGAGTGGGTGCACTGTGGTGGACGAAATAGAAATAGAAGAGGTCTGTGAAGAAGGAATCGGTAGAGGTCCTTCGAATTCCTCGAACTCTTGGAGTTCGACGTTAGGTTCCCGCAGTATGATATTTTGGTTCGTCGTGTTGACTACGGGGAGCTAGGCTTTGCCTTGTTTCGATTTGATTATGGCGTGTCCTAGGTGGACCCCTTCGCCGAGGTCTTGGCGTGGCACGTAGCCTTCATCAAGGTTTGGGTTTAGGATGTGTACTGGAATGACCGTTTTGGATCTTGCCGGAAGCGTGACTTGTTCGCGATTGAGAAATGGAATAGTGATGCCATGGACACGGAGGCAATTTTCCGAGTAAACGATGTCGACGGATTGATTTCGGAAAAATTCGGAGCCAATGATGCCCTTTTGGGGTATCGATAGGTCGTCGGCGACGACGTGGAATGTCACCTTGTGATTGAATATATTGATTTCGAACGTGCCGAGAGTGGTGATGGTATGGCTTGTGATGCCCGTGATGCTCACTTTTTCTTGAGTGTTGGTCAGCTCGGGTTTACTCAAAGCTTCTCGTTTTATAATATTTATTTCAGATCCGGTGTCGACCATCGCTTCTGTTGCTTCTTTTAGGTCGGCGGAGTACAGCATTATTGCGGGTACGAGCAGAACCGATTTCAATTGGACTGCGCATGCTCGTGTTCGTTCTGGTTCTCTTGTTCCGTGGTTATCGGGAGGGCGGAACGCGTCTGTTGTACCGGTGCTCCACGAGGCGCGCTCGTAGTTTCTCGTGGGCGGTTCTAGTTTCCCTGGAACCGTTGATTGTTGTAGGCCCGTTTCCTACACTCGGAGATTAGGTGACCTGTCGCTTTGCAATAGGCACAGATTTTTGTTCCTGCGCCTTGGAATGGTTGCATGTTAGTCGCGTCGTTGCTGGCGGCACGACGTGGTGGATCTGGCCATCGAGTGGGTTGACCTCGAAGGTCATGCGTGAGGCCGTGGGGCGGTCCATAGTCACGGTGCGGTCCGTAGCTGCGAGATGCTCCATGATCGCGACAGGCGCGGGCCTTATCTCCCGGTCGGAGGCATATTTGACACGTTGCCGATGTTGCACGGGAGGTCGCGGCTGTCGAGAATCGTCGATTATCTCTTTCCATTTCTTTCGTGACTTGGATGGCGGAGTCGAAGGTCTCGGTTAGGCCGTAACAGCCCTCGTGACGGATTCGAGTCCTCATGGTGGGGGGTTGTCCGTCCAGGAAGGACTCCAGAATGAGGTCGTCAATGTCGTTGACGTGGTTGCTACTCAGCGTACCGTATCGTTCCTTTTCGCCGTCGATAATAGCGGAGTTTAGATCCTTGACTCTCACTATGTAGTCGAGGATATGTTCCTTGAGATCTTTAATTATATTGGCCAATTCGCCTCGGTAATGATTCGGAGTTTTTTATGGTGAGAAGACGTATCTCAGTCTGTTGATCAATTCGTCCACTGACTGGTGTGTTTGGTCCTCAACGGCCAGAGCTGCGTGTCCTTTCAACCGATTACGCAGGAGTTTGGCCAGATTTGGCTCGGCTTTCGCGGGCTGCATTTCGCGAGCACGCTTACATGTTCTCACCATCGAAATGGGGGGCGGTTTCCACTGCGTCCTTCAGCGTAATTCGTCCGCATTCGTGGGATGAATATGCCTCTATTCTGTGAGCGATCCTGTCCAGCGGCCTTAACGGGTCGGGTGTCCGACTGCGCTCGGATATATGAGAGTTTGCTGGGTTGCCCAGATTCTCGATCATTTCTTGCAGTGTTTTCAGTTTGTCGGCCAACCCTTCGATCACAGTAAGGTTTGGAGCAGTTCTTGGTGTCTTCGTCCCATTGCTTCGATTGTTCCAATAAAACGCGTTCCCTCGCTGAGGCCTCATTCAGAACCGACTGTACCGATGCGGGGTTGCTTGGATTCGAGATTCGAGACATCGTGTGTGTTGCAAACTATGCGGACTGTGGCAATTTTGGGTGCTCCGTTGAACAATTCGAATCTCACCGCTGCTGTCACCAATGTTACGTCCGAGGTTTGACCTCAGGACGATATCGCGGAGGATTTGGGAAATTTCGTATGAGACTCGGGGAAGATTCGAAGTGGTGCTCGATTTTTGTGTGTGGTTGGCATCTCGCGGTGACGTGGGGGCGTACCACGCAGATCCGGTCCGAGAGAGAGATCGAATAGAATATTGCGGTTTGATCGTCGAGGGTTTGAGCTAGGATTTGGGAATTCTCAGACGGCTATACCAAGTCCGCCTGACCGTGAATGAGGAGGGTGCCCGAACGGCAAGACCAAGTCCGCCTAATTCGGGGTTGGATCGTTGGCTCGAACGGCTAGACCAAGTCCGCCTAGTTTGAGGGAGAGACGATGTTGGGCCCGGTACGCGATTCTCACTCTCACTCGTGACACTATTTCCGTCGCACACGCACACGTCACTTGACGAATAAAATGTCGGATGAACCGCACGTGGACGTAAAGGAGACTTTTGGAGAAGGAAGTGTTCTCTCAGCTCACGGTTGTCAGTTATAAATAATTTATAGCAGCCCCGATTGTTTCATCAATGCGAACTGTTCCGTTAGGAGGTTGGATCGTTGCAAACGCAGTTTGACAACGATTGGATAAATGTTGGGTGAAGATAGGATATTAGAATATTTTCGGCGATGAATGAATAGTTATTCGAAACTCTATCACTGAGACTGCTGCTGACTGTTCTCGACTGACTATTCTGATAACTTCGAAAATGCTGTAGAACAACTGACGAAAGATTAAAGACTACTGCTCTGCTCTCTGATCCTGGCTGTTATGGGCCTGTTGCCTGGTGAATTTGTGGGGGGTGGGGGCGACAATAGGAGGATTTCATGGTTGAGAGAGCAGGCAGTGGATCCGTGGAGGAAACAACAGAATCGCACGCTTGGATGAGCAGGCCTTGCAACTGTTATTCTCAAAAAACCACTAGAGCCCGACGGGGCTACATTCGAAAGTGATGACGTATCCATGGAAGCAGTCTTCTCGAGTATTAATATTAGTTTGTAATGTTACTGCTTGTGGTGAAAAATAAGGAGGGAGTCCGGTGACGGACGTCACAGCATAAATGTTTAAACAAATAAATTTTTGTAATTTGTTTCTATATTCATTATTTGAATTATTATTTCAAAAATAATTTATTGTTAAAATAATTGTTTAAACAAATACATTTTTATAATTTTTCTATATTCATTATTTGAATTATTATTTCACTAATAATTTATTGTCACAATCATTGTAACAACTAATAAATTAATTCTAAATGAATAAATTTTTACAATATATTTCTATTTATCCATTCAAAAAGTTATTTATTTAAACAATTATTTTAACAATAAATTATTATTGGAATAATAATGAAAATAACAAATAAAACAAGTTTCTATACATTATAAAAATTAATTTATTTATAAATTGTTTAAACAATAAATAATAATTAAAAACTATTTAAATAATTATTATCTAAATAAATTTGTATACATTATTTGTGCAGCATAAAAATGTATTTAAATAATTGTTTAAATAACAAACATTATTTGTTCAAAATGTCGATTTGTATACCATAATAAAAAATCATCGAAATCAGTGTAGTAGTCGAGATATCGATAATTGCCCGATTATGCCGAATTTTTGTGTTTTATCATATACATGTTAATTTACGGTCACTCTGTCTGCTTGCATACATTGTACGTTCTTCGGCCGAAAAGAATACAAAATAACAGGACCGAATCATAACTGAAATTCAGCTCAGGTAGTAATAATTCTAGTAGCCAGTTCTGAGATACTTAGCTATCTTATGAGATACCCGGGTATTTTTGGTCTACCCGAGTGTCTCATGGGTACCCGAGTACCCGGGTATCTCATATACTCGGGTAAAGGTACTAGCTCTAGATGGAACACAATTTTTAACTTCGGGTCTTTGTTTGGAATAGTGAGGAGGTAAACATACTAAAAGTCCCCACTCCTAGCCGGTGAGCGAGGTGCAGGGGGGCACGTAGAAGGTCCCCTTTTTCGGTTATCGCGTATATCTCGAAAACCATGCATTCTAGCGATAATACCATTCCATACAAAATTAAAGCTGACAAGATATCTGCGCTCAAAGTTCACTAATAGTGCTGAAAAGGTAGCTAGTCAAGTAAGGCATAAAACGTGAGGCAAACATTTTTCTTTCACAATTAGTCAACTTTGAGCGCGGATATCTCGGAAACTGTGCGTCCTAGCGATAATACTATTCCATACAATATTAAAACTGACAAAATGTGCCACAAGATTGATTCAATTCAGTTTTTCGCTATCTCGGATAGCTTCCGAGATATCCGCGCTCAAAGTTCACTAATTGTGCTGAAGCTAGTCAAGTAAGGCAAAAATTTCTTTTTCACAATTAGTGAACTTTGAGCTCGGATATCTCGGAAACTATGCGAGATAGGGAAAAACTGAATGCAATCAATCTTATAGCACATTTTTTCATTTTTAATTTTGTATGGAATGGTATTATCGTTAGGACATACATGTTAGTTTCCGAGAAATAAGTGGAAAACCGAAAAAGGTGATTTCTACGTGCCCCCCTGTAGCCCGCTCACATCCTAGGAGTAGCGACTTTTAGTATGTTTATCTCCTAACTAGTCCAAATAAAGTCCCAAAGTTAATAATTGTGCTCCTTCCATTTCCCTCTACGTATGAGCATTCATTGACTGGACTAATAGTATCGTACCCAACAGAAAGCTGCCTTCTTAAACATTGTAGGAAACAAATTATAGATATAATAAAATAAGGTAAAAAGAAGGTGTAATTTTAAACAATAAAAATATTAGAAGAATTTATAAATACTGTTAGATTATTTTCCACCTATGAAAGGCATTAAGAAACAAAATAAATTTCTGTTTCATTGCATTTTGTTGCAATCCAGGCAGAACATTTTTATCTTTAAGAAAGATCCGCTGTCTAGTTGTTATCTAGCATGATTAATATAGTTTATTAATCGTGCGATGCATAGTTACCTCGTCGGTGTAATTTCTTCCGCAACGGGCATCGCATCTGGCCACTCTGATGGCGTCATACTCCTCGATGTATCTCGTCCAGGATGCCAGGCATCCTGGCAAAAGTAACCACCAAGGCCACCATTCTACACAAGAATTTAATGAGATTAACATGTGTTTTACAACCGAACGAGCAGCTCGCTCTCTTTCTCGTTCGCTTTTTCGATTTGGTTTGGGTAAATGTGCCTGTTACAACTGCGAGCGAACGTTCTCCTGCCGTATTTTTTCCCAATCAGATTGAAATACGTAGAAATAAGCATTTCTGCCTGAATACTTTTGTAGAATTCAAAGAGAATGTATACAAACAATATTGTCAATTGTATGTACAAACCTCGACAAAGTTTGCATCATACAAATGGTGTAGCTACTCTTCTAATATCGAAATTTTTATGAAATTATTTCAATTCATAACTAACCCCTCTAATGTTAAAATTTTCTATGAAATTATTTAGATTCATAATTAACCCCTATTTCTTTCCCAAATGACACTAAAATACGTAAACATGAATATTTTTGCCTGAATAAATTTGCACAATTCAATGAGAGTGCATTCAAACAAAATTGTCAATCGTTCTCATATTTTTATAAGCTCAAGTTTTGAGCTCCTAAATTCTCTAAAGTCTAAAATCTCCTAAATTCTAAACACTTAAACCTTCTAAATTCACCCTTCAACAAGTCAATTTCACCCTTTTGCAAATCAAATTCAATCTTTTAGAAATAGGGTGCTATTAACACTTCTAAATAAGTTTTTGTAAGAAATAAAAAATTGTATTTATTACAAAGGTGTACATCAAATACTCGTTTCAAATTAATTACCAATTCACTAACATTGTAATGTATGAAAACTGTGTTGATATGTGTATTTATTGTAGACATTTTCTGGTTAATAAATTAGTAAAATGAAAGTATTCAGTTTAAATTGAGAATTGAATGTTTAATAATATGAGTATTGAGTGATATATTTCGCCCGCAGTAATGACATCGTTCACGTGTGTCTAAATAAATATATAATTTTATCTAAGTAAACATCTAATTAGTTAAATATTAAATATTCTTAATGAGTGAAATTGTTTTGCAAAACGTTCAATTTATAAAACACTTATAAAAGGGTGAAATTGATTTGCAAGACCTGTAAAAGGTTGAAATTGATTTACAAAAAATATAAAAGGTTGAAATTGATTTGTAAAAGGGTGTGTTTTAGATTCCGGGTCGATTCGGGGAATCGGATCGATACCGGGACTCTAAAATTAATAAAACGGGGTTGAGAGCGAATCGACTGACGGATCGACGAAACGTCTACGAAAGTGACACGGAAAGCAAGTCAATATGGAAACGAGTGTCGTGTTGTCAAAATTGAACAGAACTGAGCGATCAGCTGGGCGCGTCGATCAACCGCGACCGCTCCCCTGCCGCGCAGTGTGCCCAGATGGGATGCTTTTTTTCGCGCATGCGCGGCGTTTTCAGCCTCTGTAAAGTACGCTTCGCGAAGAAATGTGGCACCTTGAGCGCCATGCCGAATGTTAAGAAGTTGATATGAACTGATTATGAAAAACGAATTAATGACAAGTGTATTTGTATATATAACCGTATATACATATGAAATATTGAAATATTATTAATTATTATATATAATTTTAAATTATCGTTACAGGCCCAGATAAAAAAGTGGTAAAACATCATATTTTAAAATTTTGTATAATTCCTACCAATTGCAATCGTAATAAATTTTGGTTTACTTATTCTCTAGCACACTAGCCGGTCTAACATCTTAAAAAAATTCAAGTCCTTTGGTCCAATTTCTAAAAAGTTATGCGATTTTTAAGCGTGTCCACTTATTATCGCCGCTGACTGTAGCTGCCTCAGGGCTCTGCTACATCATCACCTCATCCGCATGATAGCTACGTTACTGTTTTGGACGCGCATGTGCGAAAAAAAGCATCCCATCTGGGCACACTGCTGCCGCGCCCGCGAGGCTCGAGCTGCTCGATCCACCCGAGGAGCTCGCGGGGAACAGTGGGACGGTGCGGGTCACTTTATTCTTTGGATCCATGTACAAGTTTGACAAATAAATCAACATTGACAATAAAGTGTTGAAAATAAGGAGGCGAGACAATCCTCAATTATGTGTAGATATTAATGCGAAAAAATCTCTAACACGGTGAAATTCATTTACAAACCCTATAAAAGGGTGAAATTGATTTGCAAAACCTGTAAAAGGTTGAAATTGATTTGCAAAAAATATAAGAGGTTGAACTTGGTTTAAAAGGATGAAATTGATTTAAAAAAATGTAAAATTGATTTGCATAACGTTGAACTTTACTTGCAAAAGGGTGAAATTAATTAACAAATTTGTTATCAGGAATTTCTTGTGTCCGGTAAATAAGACCAAAACGGATTAAGACTTGGTTAAAAATTTGACGATACAGAAAAAAAGGTTGGTAATCGATCGTTTATCACAAATAATTCAAAATAAATTACAGAATGCCTTCAAAATTAATGAAAAATCTTTCAAGCCGTCACTAAACTACATATTATGTCATCACTAGCCTGCGGATCTTTATGCAAAATGAAAATTGTCTGCATCCATTGCAAGAAATACAATAGAAACTAAATTGAATGTTAAAATTTTACGGGGATTTACACTTTATCGGGTCGGAAAAATCGAGTTTTTAGAAAGTATCCTATTGGAAAGTATCATATTGTATTTCAATAATATTCTCGTGAAATTCGGGATATTTCAGAGGAAAATTCGAAATACTTTCGAAGTTATATACGAATAATTATAGCAGGCATAGCTGATTGAACGTAAGTAGATTTTATATGTGAAAATTCGTTTGTCAAAATTTTAATCGGCGTGTATGACAACTTAAAAACCGTTTAACCGATCGGTCTAAAATTTTAATATGTTCTTCTACACAACGATAGCCCCAGTATAGACTAGAATAAATAAGATTGGTTAATTTTTTCCTCAATTTTAAACCTTCTTTTTTCCGAAGAAAATGCTATTATTGAGACTACCAAATTTTGAAGTCCACCATTTTGTGAATTCTTGCTCGAACAAAATAATCGTAGTCTATACTGGGGCCATAGTCATACTTTTTCTAAGGATAATTTTCTTTTTTCACACGTTCCAGTGAGCCGCAATCGCGTACGCCAGCAGATCTAAATTTTTAAAATGACTTACATGCGGCTGCAAAAAATCTCTATAAAAAATCATTTATAAAGTTAAAAAAATTGCGGACTCAAAAATGTTTTTTCATCACTTTATCAGTCCCATATAAATTATTGAAATTTTTGGCCGAGAAAGTGTAATGTCTCAAGAATAGAGGAGAAATTACATGGACCGTTTATTTTGATAGTGGTGTAAGTCCATTTTTTGAGATATCACATGATTTGTGATTAATTTAGTGTAAACTTTTTATATATAACTAGTTAATATCCAATATCTTAAAAAATGCCAATGCTTTGTTCAATTTAGAATTGGCCAATAAAAGAAATTGCGTAGCGATTCATTACGAAAGTGGTGCAAGTCCAATTTCCATAGATACGGGTGGCGGAGTCACGTGGTTACATTTGCTTTATTTCACGTGTCGAAGGAAACCTTACTTAGTTTATTTTCTTCCAAAAGTGTGGATAATTTCATATTAACCTCAGATAGTGATAGAGGTAAGAAGAAATAATAAATCAATATTATTTTACAATTATTGAAAATATTTGTTTTATTTAATTATAAATCAATTCGCACATAAATAAAGCCCATGAATATAAACAAAAGAAGAATCTTGGAATCGGAGGATGAAGACGATTCCACTAATTGTAAGAAAAACACGTATTTAATGAAACATAAAAAGGAAGGAAGAATTATAGAGGTAGAATCTTCATCGGGTGAGAATATTGTTAGTAAAAACTTCAATTCTGCAAAAGAAAATAAAGAAAAACATTAAGCGAAATGACGTACAAGAGTATTATACAAAAAGAAAATTGAATCTAAAAATTGTAACGGCTCGAAGAAATGTATAGAACGTGTTAATGAAGCAGAACGTAAAACAATTTTTTATCAATTCTGGAATATAGGTGATTCTAATAAGCAAAACGTATTACTCTATGGTAATGTTCATCGTGAAACTGTAAATAGAAGAAGGCCAAGGAATTATTCGGGCACTTTGAGAACTTGTGCTTATAAATTTTACTTGATTTTTACAATTGACTAATCATGAAAATGGTGCAAGTTCGTATACATCCCGCAAATATATCTTATTTCAGTTAAATTCACCTAAAAGAAATTTATATAATCAAATTACATGTTGATAAATTAGTAGAAACATTGCCAGACTTGACATAATGAATTTATATATTTTTGAATTGACTAACATGCTAACCTTTAATTTTCTCGGAGCAAAAAAAATGGACTTGCACCTCTTTCAACATAAACGGTCCATATACAGAGTGTCCCAAAATTTCTGTTACACGGGATATCTCTTTATCCATCGTATTTAGAAAAAAATACAATATATTGATATGTTCAATTAAAAAAAATTTTCAACAATATTGAATTTTATATACTCAATTTTGCTATAAGTATCCGCAGTATAGTCATGATAAATTGTGAATAATATTCAAATAAAGTACGATCGAAGCACGAGTTACCCCTATTTCCCTAATATCGAATCGCATTCCATAGAGCGCGCGGCTTTGTCGAAGGAAGTCCCTTTGGAAATGAATTGAGTGATTATCGTACATTGTACATGAAAGTCCACGTCGGAAATTGCTCCTGATTTCCTCCGCGATGTGAATCGAACCAAAAGATTCTTTCATCGATGGTTAAATGTCACAATCGGGTTATTACCCGATCTGGTTCTGGATCACGCACTCGACCGGCGTGCTTGAACAGTATGCGTGATTAATGCGCTAAACTTTAGTGGCACGGTTCTTGCGTTGCGTTCGATTCTCAGCGCGCGAGTCGAAACATTGGCCCGATTGTTTACTATTATACAAATACCGTCCGATTCCGTCGAAATAGTTGCGAATATCGTGCGTGACACACTTTCAAAATAATCTGCGACGCACAGTGAATTTTTTCAACCGGTGAATTTTGTGTGAAAATTAAAGAACTTCTTATTTTGCATTTGTGACAAAAATGAGTAGACTACATTCAAAATTATAAAAATATTTGAAGAAATTGAAAACACTTTTCTAGTGTTTTGAACGACATAAACTTAAATAGAAACTAAATTGCATGTCATTTCTTCCCTTAATGATTTTAATAGATTTTAAATTTTCCAACAATTGTACAATTTTACTATTTTACATTACAACTTTAGAATTTTACAATTGTAAAGTTGAAAAGTTGTAAAATTGTGATGTTCTAAAATTCTAAAGTTGTAAAGGTATGAAATTGTAATATGGTAAAATTGTAAGATTGTGAAATTGTAAAATTCTGAAGTTGTAAAGTTGTAAAATTGTGAAATCATGATATAGAAAATTGTAAAATTGTACAATTGTAAAGTTGGAAAGTTGTAAAATTCTAAAGCTGCAAAATTGTAAAATTGTGATGTTCTAAAATTCTAAAGTTGTAAAGGTGTGAAATTGTAATATGGTAAAATTGTAAGATTGTGAAATTGTGAAGTTGTAAAATTGTGAAAGTGTGGTAAAATATGGCAAAATTGTAAAATTGTGAAATTGTGAAGTTGTAAAATTTTGAAATTATGATATAGAAAACTGTAATGTAAAATTGTAAAATTGTGAAATGGTAATCAAATGGAATTTTGTGTGAAAATCAAAGAACTTTCGATAGAAATGAGATAGAGCAATGATTGTTTTTTAAATTAATGCTGAAATATTGCAGAATATAGGAAAAATAGAGTGATTATAGTACGAACATTTTTTAACTTTGAAAATATTAATTAACCTTGCATAATTGCAAGAAAAAATTATGGTTTATCCAATACCATGTACCGAAATTTTTTTTCTTGACATGCTATTTCCCGTAAATTTTGTCACTCTGATTTCAAATCTGGTCGTAAAATTTATCTACCACCTTTGAATTGTGCAAAAAATCGATTTTTGTGAACAAAGAGTAATGAAACAATTTTTTCGTTGAAATGGTTTGGTGACCCACTAGTTCGAAGGTATATGTATTGTATTCTTGTATATGGAACACAATAAAAATAAAAATATTGAAGTAGTTGATTCTGAATTTTGAAATTGAAAAATTTGAATTTGTAAGTAAAAATGATAAAGTTTATATTTGGATTTGAATTTAAAACTTTGAATTTGAAAGTACTTGAAGTTGAAAATTTCAATTCGAAAGTAAAAATAATAAAGCATTTGTTAAAGTATTTTTATTAATGTCTGCAATGAGAGGGTTTCGTGAAATACACACCGAAACAATTATTGCAAATCGGCTGAAAAATTCGTTATGCATTTTTATGGCTTCTAAAACTTCTCAAAAAACTCGATAGATGTAGAATCAATTTCCATGCAAGCAGCTTCATAATTTCAATAATTGTAAATGAAAAATACAAAACTGGTAATTTCACTGGCAATGGTAAGTTTAGTGTTAATTGGGACCTACCTATGCTCTCTAAAAGAAGCACAAGAATTCTGAAGATTGTTAAAACAGAGGCCTAACAGTGTTCACAATTGTACTGAAGTGTCGTAAATTTTATCATTCACCCTCAATTTAATATTTACGCTGATAAATTATTAAACATATTAAAATGTACGATAGAACTATCTTGACATTTTCAAGTCCTTCGTATAATTATTAGTTTCAATATAATTAAGAATAAAGAAATTTATCGAATGAATTTTCACGCAAGCAAGTTCGCAATTTCAAGAATTGTAAAATGGAAAATATAAAATCAATCGGTCAATATTTAAATTAATCATGCGTCGATATAAGTTCGATGTGAAATCAACTTTCCTCGATTTTATAATCATCGTTCTCTATTTAAATTTAAATTTAAATCGAGTGATATCGGCTTAGCTAAGTTCACACCGAAATGTCAATCGACACGTTAGAATCGCGTTTACGTAAAATTGCTCAAAAGTAATTCAAGCACCGAAGATCGAATTCAATCACGAATTTACAAATTTCAGAGGTTAGAAGAATTGCTTTACTGAGTAATATCTAAAATTGTTCGCAGCAATAAAAGAATACTACAATTTTTAATATTGTTTAACCAATCAAGAACACTAGAAAGCATTCAAATGTTCTACCTTATAAGAATGATAAGGCTCTATTTATTTAGACCTCATGCAATTTTTATGAAATGAAAAATATAAAACCGTAGATTTACCTATAGGATTTTATAGGTTTATCAGTAATTTTTTAAATTAATCATGTCGATGAAAATTTTCTGCATTGTACGTTACGGTCGAGATGAATATAATTGAAATTTATTCGAATTGAAATTTGAGTTTCGAAGGACTCGTGTAAAATGTTAGGTTGGAACGAAAGTTCGTAGCTAAAATTCAAATATTTATTCATAGATTTATTCAATAAGGTAACTTGTCGTGTTATTGAATAAACATATGAATAAATACGTTAATTTTATCTTCGATTCTTAATTTGAAAACGCTACGAACTTTCTTTCCAACCCAATATCTACATATATCTACATATATCGTGTCAAGTATCAATCAATATGTTGGAATCACGTTTACGTAGAAATCCTCGAAAATAATTCAAGCACCGAGGATATCGAATTCAATCATGAATTTAAATATCAGAGGTTAAAGGAATTGATTTACTGACTATATCTGCCAATAGGAAGAAAAAGGAATGTCTGCTATCGTTGAACTAGTGTCCTATTAGATATATGTATGTATGTAGCGACAATAAATCACTGCACTTTACGATTCTGTAAAATATTTCTTTGATTCTATTGCTCAAACCCGTTAATTATAGAAACGATTACTCATAGAAATGATTATGTCACTATACGTATAGTTACAACAGAGTGGTGCTAGACAGGGTGAGTCCGAAGAAACAGAACACCTAAATATCTCCGTTACTTTTCGTTGTACAAAAAAACTTCTTAGGACAAAGTTACACTGTTTGAAGGGCCACATGTAACGGTGTGAGGGAAAAAATGTTCAAGGTCATTTTTTTACAAGATTTCAAGGTCATCGATATTTTTTTAAATGGAATGAGGTATTTTTTAATACATCAATCGATGCAGCTGGACATTCGTTATAAAAAAATACTAACCTATGTATGTCGAAAAGTTAGTATAGTTCACGAGATACTTCGATTTAAATAACTGTAGAACACCATTACTGTCATAGTAAAACGTTACACAAGTAAGTAAACGCTAACGTCTTAGTACGACAGTAATGGTGTTTCAGAGTTATTGAAATCGAAATATCTCGTGAACTACTAACTTTTCGACATACATAGGTTAGTACTTTTTTATAACGAATGTCCAACTGCATCGATTGATGTATTAAAAAATTCCTCATTCCATTAAAAAAAATATCGATGACCTTGAAATCTTGTAAAAAAATGACCTTGAACATTTTTTCCCTTACACCGTTGCATGTGGCCCTTCAAACAGTGTAACTTTGTCCTAAGAAATTTTTTTGTACAACGAAGAGTAACGGAAATATTTAGGTGTTCTGTTTCTTCGGACTCACCCTGTATAGTTAAATAATGCAACGATGTTCTTGAATGCTTCATATACATGAATGCATAAAACCCGCAGGCTATTTATTAGGATATTGCACATGAGCGATTTTTAACAGTAACGTTAAACAAACATGATCTTCTCCTAAATAAAATTTAGCAAGTAGGATCAAATTAAACTCTATTGTCATCGACATACAGTGAGAGTCAAAAGTGAATATAGACCTCGAGAACACGGCATTTATTTAACAATTATTATTAAAAATTATTATACATGTAGAAAACGTAATTCAATCTAATAAATGATACATGAAATAGTTGAGGATTTGTAAAAATATGAATCAAAAGTGAGTATACACAACTAATTAAGACTGATTTATCTTCATTTATTAATAAAATTACGTAGATTTAATACTTTTTTCGTCCACCATTAGCTTTAATCATGCCAGCTAATCGTCTTGACATGGATTCAACCAAATTACGTGTTGTTGAAACAGAAATATCATTCCTTACTTTTAATAGTTCGATGTTAAGGTTTTCCTTGTTCGTAATTTTTATTTTGCGTAAGTTCAAATCTAATATTTCCCACAAATTCTTTATTGCACTAACAATAAGATCTGAGGATTGCGATGGAGAATTCAGTTGATTTGGAGCATTTTGTTGGAACCAATCCTTAACAATCTTTGCTGTATGTTTAGGATCTCGATCTTGCTGAAAGATCCACGAATCTGGCAACTGAACTCTTCTAACACATGCAGCTAAATTTGTTCTTAAAATATTTAGATATTGAAATGTATCGATCGTATTGTTAATAATTGTGCTTGGCGATACTAACAAGATTTCTCGGTTCTAATTCCGTATTTTTTTGCCTCCAAATTTTTGGTTCCCTTTTTCTTGTAAAAATTTCGAATTTACTTTTATCAGTGAATAATACGGTGTTCGAAAATTCAAGTGGTTTGTTTATAAATTTTTCTGCGAATTGCAATTAGTCCAGCCAACGAAAAGTTGTAGAGGGAAATGGAAGGAACACAATTTTTAACTTTGGGTCTTTGTTTGGACTAGTGAGGAGGTAAACCTACTAAAAGTTACCACTCCTAGAAGGCGAGCGGGGTGCAGGGGGGCACGTAGAAGGTCCCCTTTTTCGGTTTTCCGCGTATATCTCGGAAACTATGCTTCCTAGTGATAAGACCATTCGATACAAAATTAAAGCTGGCACAAAATGTGCCACACGATTGATTTAATTCAGTTTTTCGTTATCTCGCATAGTTTCCGAGATATCCGCGCTCGAAGTTCACTAATTGTGCTGAAGAGTTAGCTAGTCAAATCAGGAAAAAATTTCTTTTTCACGATTCGTGAACTTTGTGCTCGGATATCTCGAAAATTATGCGAGATAGCGAAAAACTGAATGGAATCAATCTTATAACACATTTTGTCAGCTTTAATTTTGTATGGAATGGTATTATCGTTAGGACACACATGGTAGTTAGTTAGTCCGAGATATAAGCGGATAACCGAAGAAGGTAACTTCTACGTGCCCCCCTGTAGCCCGCTCACCTGCTAGGTGTAGGGTCTTTTAGTATGTTTACCTCCTAACTAGTCCAAACAAAGTTCCAAAGTTAAAAATTGTGTTCCTTCCATTTTCCTCTACGCCCCCCTGCAAAACGCGATTCTTTGCACTTATCGCTGGTTTCTTGCGTGGCACACAGCCATACATACCTTGAGAATTTAATAATCTACGAATTGTACTCGCACTTGTGAATTTTTGTTGTATTTCAGATATTTCTTGAGCTAATGAAACTGCACTCGTAGTGGGATTTTTTTCACTATTCGTGTAATTAATCGGGTTTCTACTTCATTTAACTTTCTCGCACGACCGAAACGAGGAAAGTTTCTTACACTTTTTGTATCTTAATACGTATCTATGAAATTTTTACAGTTCCATGACAACGATTTCCCCTATTTTTCGAAATGATTTTCCTTCGTTCCTTAATTTAACAATAAGTTTCCTCATGTCTTCTGAAGTTTCTGTACGTTTTTCACTAATCATAATTCTATTTATGCACTAAGAATTTCAAAGTAATCTACGCTAATGAAAATTTACACGAATTCACGCTCAATCTGAAATTACTGCTCCTAGAAAACCACTTTACTGGTACTGGACTATCTTTCATAACACACTTTTACTTTTGCTTCGTATATTCACTTTTGACGCGTTCGTACATAAGAAGCCTGCTTCAGATAGGCATTTCTTTACAAAACATTGGAAACGTAATTGACTAAGATGTGTGTTTATATGTATACGATTGTGGCACTAGAAATACCATGTACTATATATGTGATATATGCTGTAAATATAATGTACTCAGTTTTGACTCTCGCTGCATAGTATTGTCAATGAATTACAAGTTTCTGAATTGTATTACAATCGAATTTTTCGAATAATTTTGACATTTGAACAATCGAAGATTGTCTTTCCAGATTTTTCACAACACATTTTGACTTGACTAAACAACCGTAATTACAATGAACAGGATTCTTTATTTAACGACTTTTCTTCATTTCTTTCGACCTTTCTTCCACTGTTTTAGATTTTACCTACTCATTCGAACAGTTTGATTAGATTTGCGAATCAATATTTTCCAATACTACTATACTTAAAACCAATACATATAGTTAAATGTATTGTAATAGAATTACGCAATGAAATTACATTGTATGTATTTTATATACGCAGTATTTGAATTACACTGTAATTGCATTACATATTTCGAACCTTTCCCTTAATTAATTGTTAATTACGCAAATCATGAAATGAAATAAAATGGACATATGAAAATGTGCTTGAAAAATGCAATGATTCGATTATAATATGGTATATAACAATTTGTACTTTATGTACATGCACAAAATGATTTACATTTACAAAATAGATGTTCTAAATTTTAATTACAGGCACCGATATAAAAAGTTTAGAAATCGTCACCTTCACTTTTCCCTTCTCAATTGCGACATCTCAAGAAGATGACTTTACTTTTCATGACGACTGTATATTACCAATTTCTTGAAACCGAATCAAAATTTTGTTTAATTACGTTTAAGTAAGACATTCTCAGAAAAGTTTGATAGTATTGTAGTTTCTAATTAATACTATTTTGTTGTTTGAACAAAATGAGTTTTCTTCATCTAGGAAATTCTGCACAACAAAGAAGTTCTAATCACTGTACACTGTACAACTATTATACAATGGAAAAATACATCGTGGTGCATTGAAACAAAGATCCGTTCAAAAAGAAAATAGGTGCAAATCGAAACAGTTATTGAATAACAAGGAATTATGTGAATATATTGTATAAAACAATAATTTCAGATGTTACACGTCTGCCTTATGCAAAGCACGTTAAAAATTACTTTATCGAATGACTAGACTAGAAACATTCAAAAAATTTTAAACAATCCATTATATCATTTGAAAAGAGATAAAAGTAAAATCGATGCATACACTTTTTATTTTGCACAAATCCCGGTTAAACCTTCGAGACGTCATATTAAACGAAACAGACAAACATTGACCTGCACCACTTTTGCATGAAATGGCTGGTATAAACCCTGAAGTGGATATTCAAAAAGTACTTTAAAAGTGTAATTACCCGATTGAAATTCCCCTCAATTTAAATCTTAAGTTAATCTATTATTAATACTAGAGGGTTATTGTTGCTCGCTCGCTTCGCTCGCTCGCGAGTAGGGTTATTGTTGCTCGCTCGCTTCGCTCGCTCGCGAGTAGGGTTGTTTTTGCTCGCTCGCTTCGCGAGCTCGCGGGTAGGACTGCTCTTGCGAGAGGGTTAATGGTACGCATGGCTAGTAGGGCCTACTGCTATTAATGATTTTTATTTGGTGTGTGACTCTCCAAGAGTCAGACAAAGAACTTCCCGATTCGCTACTCCTTCGCCAACATCGCCAACATCGTTTTTTTTTTTCGTACTTTCATCGATATTCTCCCAAAATGTATTCTCGGGAGTAGAGATGATAAACTCACTCTTGCATTGGGATAATTTTCGATTATTGTAACCGGTAACATTAGCATTAATTGTATAAATAAAAAAAATGAAATAAAAAATTTTTTTTTTTAATTTTAGAAAATTAAAAAAAATAAAAAAAGTTTTTATTTAATTACGTTTGTTTCTTCGGTGGAAAATTTCCTCTCGTATAAATTGCATTGTTGAATCAACTCCTTTCGAAAAAAACTAAAAAACTACTTGACCAAAATGGACCAAAATCTAATCATCTCTAAATTACAGCGGGGCATATCGATTGCATCATTCATCATTCTGATCGCGTTGTTACTTTTTCAGAAAACGTTAACGAAAAATTTGATACATACAAAAATACATACGCGCACGCACGCACGCACACACGCACGCACGCACACACACACACACACACACACACGCACACACGAACATTTTGCTGAAAATAGTCTAAAATGACTGCAATAACCATGAAACGTGAAGATCTGTTAAAAAATCGATTTTCGATTTTCGGGGTCATTACAATAACTTCCCTATAAAATCGAGAAGTTAATTACTCTAGGATTACTTTTATTATAGGAATTCCTTTAAACCTTTAAAAATTAATTGAAATTCCCCTCAATTTTTTAAATCTTAAGTTAATCTATTATTAAAATTTCTCTAGGATTACTTTTACTATAGGAATTCCTGTATGGCTTTAAAAATCAATATAACAATTTATACATACTTACAATTAGTATTGATATCTCTTTAGTAGTGAAATAGTAAAAATTTCAAGTGGACCTTGGAAATGTTCTTAAAAAATGCAATGATTCAATTAGATGGTATATAACAATTTGTATTCATTATTTATCTGTGTAGTAGTAAAATAGTAATTTCAAGTGGACATTCATTTCAAGTGGAAAAATGGAACGACTCGATTTAATTCTACAGGCTGTCCCAAAATTCGTGAACATCCCGGAAATGGGAGGTTCCTGAGAACATTTGAAGCGACATTTTCCTTTGCAAAAATGTTATCCGCGGCTTTGTTTAGGAGTTATTAACGAAAAACACGGACCAATCACAGCGCGACCTAGACGCGCGTTGGCACAGTCGGACCGGCGCGCCAACTGTTGATTGGCTGATTGTGCCAACGCGCGTCTAGGTCGCGCTGTGATTGGTCCGCGTTTTTCGTTAATAATTCCTAAACAAAGACGCGGATAACATTTTTGCAAAGGAATATGTCGCTTCAAATGATCTCAGAAATCTCCCATTTCCGGGATGTTCAGGAATTTTGGGACACGCTGTATATAACAATTTGTATTTATTAGTGATCTGTTCATATACTAAAAATATCAAGTGGACCTTGAAAATGTACTTGGAAGATTCAATAATTCGATTATACAATTTATAAAATGATTTTTAACAAATTAAAAATGTCGAGTGGATTTCGAAAATGTACTTGCAAAATGTAAAGATTTGATTGAATGATATATAACAAATTGTATTTATTATTGATCTGTTTAGATGATCAAAACTTTCCCAAGAAAATACTATTTTAATTTTAAATTTCAATGAAATTCTTAATATTGCTCCGCAATAATATTAAACCTTCCTATGAAAATACTATTTTGAAATTGATTGTAATAGACCTGTATGTGACATTAAAAATTTCAAGTGGACTTTTAAAATGTATTTGAAAAATGCGATGACTCGATAAAATGATATATAATAATTTTTATTTACGATCGACCGTTAAAAAGTAAATATTTCAAGTGGGCCTTGAAAATGTGAATGAAAAATCTAATAACTCGATAAAGTGATATACATATAACAATTTGTATTTAGAATTGATCTGTTTCGTAGTGATATTAAAAATGTGAAGTGAACCTTGAAAATGTACTTGAGAAATACGACGATTCGATTAAATGAAATATATCAATTTGTATTTAGAATTGATTATTGATTGTATTTAGAATTAGTATTTAGCAGTGACATATTAAAAATTACAAGTGGCCCTTGGAAATGTACTTGAACAATGAAACGACTCAATTAAGTGATATATAACAAATTGTATTTATTATTGATCTGTTCAGATATTAAACATTTCCCGTCGCTAATGACCATAGCAGTTGATGCGACGTTAAATAAATAATGATGATGGTGATTAAACATTTCAAATGGACCTTGAAAATGTACTTGAAAAACGCAACGACTCGCTATTAAAATCTACATAACTAGAAAAAAATTCTAAATTCTACTGACTATTTAGGTTTAACACCTCTTCAGTGACGAGACACTAAAAATTTCTTCGAAAGCCAGAAGTAATCTGAACACATTAAAGATGACTTGTAAAATTGACTAGTTCCACTTGAGGGTTAATCCCCTTATTCTTTAAAACAGCCCGTATGACAATAAAACAATAGAGCAGTACGTACTTTTCAGGATATCAGATGTTGGAGGACGAACGCGTGATTTGACAGCGCGCAGCCGCCTGTGTGCACTAATCAAAGACATGATGCCAGGGGTGGTAAAAGACTTCCGCGTGTCTGTGCGTGTGAGGTTCGATGACAAAGAGGAAACAGGAATCGGCAGAGCGCCGTAAGCGGGCCTGTCCTCCCAGACGTGATTCCCCTCGGCTCTTCGTGGTCGTCTAAGAAGCGGAGAACAGTGTTTCCTCGCGCGCGCGATCCAATTGCACGCGAAACGGCTAAATCAGAGACGGAACGATCGCGGCGAACCGTTCGAACTGGGATCGAGCTTACTTTTCTGCACGGACCGCTCTTCTCCTCTCTCCTTGGAAGGCTGGCACTTCTCCTACTACTCCGACCCACGCCATTCGTTTCCACCACCCTGCTGCTGGCTCCTCTCGCTGTTACCCATCTCAATGATCGAATCATTAGCTTCGGAAAGGGTCCTGTCCTGTCTGCGCACACACTCGCGATCGGGATAACTTTTCTGGTCTACCTGCCGAAATACACCTAAACGCGGCTTTCATATTGGGAAACACTCATCTCCGTTCTATGTATTGGGTTGTGTAATAAATTCCCACGTTTTTTTCTATTTTATTTTTCTCCCACAATTTTGTGTTTTCCATAGAAATTAGTTTATGTTATCGGCGCACAGGTTCGATCCGAAATCAAAACAAAGCAATTTTGCAATTTAAAAGATTATTCTCAACGTTTCGATCCAAGTATGAAGATCATCTTCAACAGAATTTTGCGTCTGAAAAATACTGAATATTATACCGAGTGCTTCACAAGTTTCCTTTCATATAACAAATTCAACGAATTGTTTTCATCCACCAAATAAACACTCGGTGTTTTAGAATTGTTGGGTCGAATATTTTGAATGTCAATTTTTACCATAACAACAAATGGTATACAGGGTGAGACCGAAGAAACAGAACACCTAAATATCTCCGTTACTTTTCCTTGCACAAAAAAACCTTCTTACGACAAAGTCACACTGTTTGAAGGGTCACATGTAATGGTGTAAGGGAAACAATTTTCGAGGTCATTTTTTTACAAGATTTCAAGGTCCTTGATATTTTTTAATGGAATGAGGTATTTTTTCATACATCAATCGATGCAGCTGGACATTCGTTATAAAAAAGTACTAACCAATATATGTCGAGAAGTTAGTAGTTCAGGAGATATTTCAATTTAAATAACTCTAAAACACCATTACTGTCGTACTAACTAAGACGTTAGCGTTTACTTGCTAGTGTAAATTGAAGAGTTGAAATTAACGAATTGAAATGGAAAATTTGATATTGAAATTGAAATTGAAGAGTTGAAATTAACGAATTGAAATTGAAGAATTGACGTTGAAATTGAAGAATTGAAATTAACGAAATGAAATTGAAAAATTGAAGATGAAATGGAAGAGTTGAAATTCAAGTTGAAATTGAACAAAAGAAGTTGAAAATGAAGTTGAAATTGGAAAAATGAAGTTGAAAATGAGGTTGAAGAGTTGATATTGAAATTGAAGTTGAAATGGAGAAAGTGATGTTGAAATTGAAATTGAAAAATTGACATTGAAATTGAAATTGATGTTAGCGTTTACTTACTTGTGTAACGCTTAGTGAGACAGTAATGGTGTTTTACAGTTATTTAAATCGAAATATCTCGTGAACTACTAACTTTTCGACATACATGGGTTAGTACTTTTTTATAACGAATGTCCAACTGCATCGATTGATGTATTAAAAAATTCCTCATTCCATTAAAAAAAATATCGATGACCTTGAAATCTTGTAAAAAAATGACCTTGAACATTTTTTCCCTTACACCGTTGCATGTGGCCCTTCAAACAGTGTAACTTTGTCCTAAGAAATTTTTTTGTACAACGAAAAGTAACGGAGATATTTAAGTGTTGTTTTTTCGGACTCACCTTGTATAAACAAATGTGTCTGGGTTAGGAAAGGCAGTTTTTCAATTTGTATTTACCACAAAATATCGATACAAGAACTTTTCGATCACCCTGTCTGATTGGCTGGTTATCAATAAACGTCGTTCCTTTGTTTTTGCACTGGTTCTCCCTTAACGTTCACATGGTTCAGTTTAGTTCGTGCCAGCATGGAATACAGTTGAAATTTTATACACTTATAAACAATTTACACATAACAAGTACGGTGAAAAATGATGTTGTGGTTATTATTGATCTTGTGAAGCATTCAGTATAATATTCATAATCGGTCGACGTTGCAATGAGCTACAAACGTTTAAAGATGGTAAAAATTGCAGATTTTCACGATTAATTACCGAAAATCGTGAAAATCTGCAATTTTTACCATCTTTAAATGCTTGTAGCTCATTGCAACATCGGCCGATTTTGACGAAATTTTCCGAATATGTTTAATTGACACAGATCTACAAAACGTATTTTTTAAATTTTCAATATAGGCCCACATAAAAAAGTTAAAAATTCAACTTTTAGTATTTTTTCAACAATTCCGATCAATTGCAATTTTCGAACAAATTTCTTTGTACATCCTTTAGTAAACTAATTGCTCTAGCTTCCCAAAAAAGTTCAAATCGTATTGTACAATATTAAAAAAGCTTCGTCTTCTTTAGAGCGGTCTTAAACTTTTGTCCGCTACTTCATATACATTACCTAACAAAACACAAAATTGCGGGGAGAAAATAAAATACAAAAAACGCGGGAATTTATCATACAACCCAATACCTGCCCCATTGGACAATATTTATGCTTGTCGTTTAGCAGAGTTGTGCTAATTTCAATACATTGTAATGGAATTACATTGTATTCGAATGATTTGCATCCATACTAATCGCTTAATTTGAATGAACCTTAAATAAAGTTATACAGGGCGATCCACATAAATATCAGCGGATCTTTATGGAAAATAAAAATTTTCTATCTCAATTGTAACAATCTGGAGGGAAATAGACATTTTTCTTCTTTCTTGATATGTTTGATGATTCTACTATTTTCACTGTTCTAAATTCATAGTCGTGCTAATTTAAGTATTGTAATTGAATTTCAAATTTCGATTTCCATTTCAACTTCAATTTCAACTTTTCAAATTTCCATTTCAACCTCAGTTTCACCTCTTCGATTTCAACTTCAATCTTTCAATTTCGACTTCAATTTCAACTCTTGAATTTTTCAAATTTCAACTTCAATTCCAATTTCAATTTGCATTTCGACTTCAATTCCAACTTCAATCTTTCAATTTCAACTCTTGAATTTTTCGAAATTTCAACTTCAACTCGTCAATTTCAACTTCAATTTTTATTATTTTTATAGTGATTTAATTGCAATTGTTATTTTTATTACACTTTTCATGCCAATTCCACATGCGTTCTTCTGATAAAGCTAGGTTTAACTTTAAACTTGTTTTTGTCGAAATCTATTCTTACTCTTCCCTGCTTTTAATTTAATTAACATTTATGGACCTTTAAGATTTCTTAGGAACGAATTTCGTACGACCTAATCGACGTACGTCTAATGAACGTCTTCTAGACATCAAACAGGTCTTAGAGACGTACCCTTTCCTAACACAAGACGTTCGGAAGACGTTCGTAGAACATTCGGGGCATCTTTAAGACGTCTGAATGTCCAACTGCAGACGTCTTTAAAACGTCTGAATGTCCAACTGCAGACGTCTTTAAAACGTCTGAATGTCCAACTGCAGACGTCTTTAAAACGTCTTTAAGACGTCTTTGTGCTATTTGGGAATGGTATGTAACAATATGTATTTATAATTGATTCCTTTTTTAGTAGTCAAATAGTAAATATTTTAAGTGGACCTGGAAAATGTACCTGGGAAATTCCACAATTCAGTTAAATTCTATAATAACAATTTGTATTTAGGAAAGTGTTTAGTAGCGAGACACATCAAAAATGTCCAGTGGACCTTGAAAATGTAATTGAAAAATGGAATGACTCGATTAAATGACATATAACTATTTATAATTATTATTGAGCTGTTTGGATATTAAAAATGTCAAGTCCCAGATAGTTATTTTAGATAGCTATTTTAGGTCTGGAAGTCTTACGTCCTAAAAAGACGTCTTTAAGACCATAAACAGTGTGGTTTTTATACTCACAATCTATTTAGCAGTATGAGCATTGGTATTATTTGATCGAGTTAATGTTTTTGCTTCAATTTCAATTTTTCTTGTGCTTTTAATTGTAATTGTAATTTTAATTTTGATTATATTTATTGTGATTTTAATTGCAATTGTTATTTATATTACACTGTTTATGTCAATTCCACAAGCATTCTTCTAATAAAGCTTAACTTTAAACTTGTGTTTGTCGCAATCTGTTCTTAGTTCTTTTATTTCAATTAACATTTGTGGACCTTTAAGACTTTTTGGGGACGTCCTAAAGACCTCCCAAATGTCCTACGAACGTATCCTAAACGTCTTCTAGACGTCAAACAGTCGTTTAAAGACGTCTTTAAGTTGTACCATTTTCTAACACAAGACGTTCAGGAGACGTTCGGGGAACGTTTGTAGGACATTCGGGACATATTAAATACGTGTGAATGTCCAACTGCAGACGGCTTGAAGACGCTTTTAAGACGTCTTTGTGCTATCTGAGGTGGACATTGAAAGTGTACTTGAAAAATTCGAACTTGAATGATTCTATTAAATTCTATCATTACAATTTGTATTTAGAATTGTGTTTGGTGGCGAGACATTAAGAATGTCAACTAGACTTTGAAAATGTACTTGAAAATGGAATGACTCGATTAAATGACATATAACAATTAATGTTTAGAGGACCTTGGTTTCTTAGCAGAGGTGTGCTAATTTAAATATATTGAAATTGAATTATATTGCATCACATTTTACATTGCATTATTACATTGAATTAGATTTTCACCCGCACCAATTGTAAATATGAATTTTCAACTTGCTACTTAACCCTTTATAGAAATGTCAATTACATTAATCTACATATTACAGTATTTGACTTACATTGTAATTGCATTACATAATTCGAACCTTCCACTTCATTTAATTGCTAATTACGCAAATCATGAGTATAATCGAAATATGTACAATGTAATTGAAATAAAACGGACCTTGGAAATATACTTGAAAAATGCAATCACTCGATTAAATTCTATATGTATATGTAACTGTAACTATGCAAAATAAAAATTTCCTACTTGAATTGCAACAAACTGGAGTGACAAAGACATTTATTTTCTCTCTTAATATGTGTAATCAGTTGAAGATAATATAACAACATTGTTAAATTCATCTAATATGTTCATTGTTTTAAACTCAGAGTTGTGCTAATTTATCCGAACTAATCGCTTAATTTGAATGAACCTTAAACTCACAGTTCATACCTCGACTGAATGTTGAACAAGAGATCATTAAAAATGTTATAAATAGACAGTGTAATCTAAAACAGTAAAAACATTAGACGAAATTAAAAAACACTATTATATTATTTTCAACGTATTAACCACATTAACAAAGACACTTCAGTTTACATAGATCCGCTGTCTAGCTATACATGATAATGAAAAGATAACGTATTGAATCCTTCTCGAACAGAGTTGAAATCGTTTTTAAAACGATGAATCGTTCAGGAATAATGCAATTATAACAAGTGCCACGATGGAATTTGTTTCATCAGAAAATACAATCGTTTAACCATATTTTCCTTCCATCGACTCAGCATAATTTGATTATACCGTCAGATAGAGTTGTGTTTCAAAGTAATCGATAGACTGTCATCCAAAAGCCACCGGACGATTTTTTGTTATCAAGGGACCTATATCGTAAAATAAAAACGGTACTTACTAATACTTTGTAATGTAGAGAAAATGTAAATCAAATCTGACTAAAATATCCTATATTTCCGAAATATCAATTATTCTTATATTCTCTGATTTTTACAATTGAAGCGAGGTAATTGTTTTCCAAATTCGTTTTCAGAGCTGCCCATAATCAACCTACAATTTCTTAATCTCTTTTTCTCAACTTTTAGTCAAATAGTATATGTATATGTATATTGAATTTTGCATTTAAATATTGTCGTATAAAAAGACTTTTATAAGTCAAATTAAACCATTTGCAAATCAATTTTTTGCTTGGCAAATCAATTGTGAACTTTTTGTAGTTTTTGCACTCCAAATTCACCCTTTTGCGAATTAATTTCAACATGTTGCAAGTCAAAGTGAACCTTTTGCAAACCAATTTCACCATTTGAAATGGTGAGTATCTCTGCAAGATAAATTGACCCGCTTGGAAGTCAAAATCAACCTTTTATAGGTTTTGCAAATCAATTTCAACCTGTTACAAGTCAAATGACACTTTTGCAAAGTCAAATGGAACCTTTCGCAAAGTAAAATTGAACCTTTTACAAATCAATTTAACCTTTTCGCAAATCAATTTCTGCGTTATGCAAGGTAAATCGACCAGTTTGCAGGTGAAATTGAACCTTTTTAAAATCCGTTTGACTCATTTGCCAATCAATTTCAACCTTTCGCAGGCTTTGTACTCCAAAGTCACCCTTTTGCAAATCAATTTCAAATTGATCCCCTTGTAAGTTCAAATCAACCTTGTACAAAATTTTGAATTCCTTAATTATTAATTTAGATTGGATTTGATTTTCTTCGCAGAAACTTATTTCAATATAGTTTATTCGAAAAGGTTGAATTTAATTTGCAAAAGGTTGACATTGATTTGCCAAAGGATGAAATTAATTTGGAAAAGTGTGATTTTGATTTGCAAGAACGTAAATATGGACTGGAAAACCTATAAAAGGTTGGAAATGGTTTACAAAAGGTTGAATTTGACTTGCAAAAGGGTCAATTTGACTTGCGAAATGGTCGATATAACTCGCAAAAGGGTCAATTTGACTTGCAGAAGGGTTGAATTTGAGTCGCAAAAGGTAAAATTTCATTTGAAAAATGATCAATTTGACTTGAAAAAAGGTCAATTTGACTTGCAAAGGTTGAAATTGATTCGATTTGGAAAAAGGTGAATTTGCAGTGCAAATCCTATGAAAGGTTGATGACAAAAGGATAAAATTGATTTGCAAAAGGGTCAATTTCACTTGCAAAATGTTGAAATTGATTCGGAAAAGTGTAAATTTGCTGTGCAATACCTATGAAAGGTTGGAATAGAATTTCAAAATGATCAAGTTGACTTGGAAAATGGTCAATTTGACTTGGAAAAGTTGAAATTGATTCGGGAAAGCGTGAATTTGCAGTGCAAACACTATGTATAAACGGTTGAACTTGATTTACAAAAGGGTAAAATTGATTTGCAAAAGGTTCAATTTGACTTGGAAAATGTTTAAATTGATTTGAAAAAGTAGAAATTTGGATTGCAAAGCATATAACAGGTTGAAATTGATATGCAAAAGTGTGAATTTCAAGTACAAAGCCAGTACGACATACGATTTGATTCTCTATCAATTTTCTCGATTTCCGCTAAAAAAACATGAGCAACCTGTCCTAGTTCCCAGAATCACCCTGTATACTGATAATAGCCGTGAAGGAACGCAGGAAGAAAGGAAGAGAATGCTCGAAGAATGAAGTTCTTGGTCTCGACTGGCACTCGAAGCGCCGGTGGAACAAGGACCGGCATAATGAGCCATACAGAGTTTCGTGTGGTCCGCGAATGTTGCTAAGTAAGGGATTGATTCACGGCCAGTTATAATACCGCCAAACCAAAGCCCTAATAGATTCAGGTCAATGCCACTGCCGTTCTTCGAAGTCGTTCATTATGTGAGAAGAGAGGGCCCCGTTCTCATGCCACACAGGTTGCTTGCAATACCTGCGCGGCAGCCTCTCCTCTCGGCCACTAATTCCCAACGAGCGCGTAGATACACTACCAGACACATACGTTTTATTCGAACCAGCCACTTTTTCTTTTTCCTTTACCTTTTTTCCTTATTTTTGCTTTATTATCATTCATCAACAAAATTGCTTCTCATACATAGGATCTCGACTCCTGTGGCTATCAATACGATGGACTCTGCGTCACCGTCACGCACGTGTCGCAATTGTTCGCGTAAGCTTTCAGAAATTCGTCTTTACGATTACATTATTTTACGCTGCGTTAAAATTAATTGACAAAAAATTGATTTTACGTTGCATTAAAATTGATTTCACGTGGCATTAAAACAAATTTATTTCATTAAAATTGTTTTTACAATTCAAACTTAAGAAGAATAGAATACTTTTTCTAAATTTAATTAATCCATCAATTCAATGTGAGCTGCACAAATGAATTCACGTCCTTCGTAATAAACACTAACCTACTTATTGAGATTATGAAGTTGCATACTCAATTTTACATAATTATCGTTCCGTTAAAATTGTTTTTATCTGAATTAAACGTGTTTAGAATTGAATTTCATTAAAATTATTCTGAACCGGCTAGTCAATTTAATATTATTCTCCGTAAAATTCAAATTTAAGAACAATGAAATTCCCCTACTAAATTTAATTATTTATTAATCATTATTATTAGCATGCCTAATAACCTCGCAACTTCGTTTGAACGCATCATGCTTGCAATGTTTGTCAAATATAAGTGCAGTATTATAAATAAATAATAGTTACCTTTGTAAAAGCGATTATATCTTTACATTTCGATTTCGATTTCGATTTCGATTTCGATTTCGCTTTCGATTTCAATCTTTATTGTCATTTTAATTGTAATTGTGATTTTAATTTTTATTATTTTTATTGCGATTTTAATGGCAATTGTTATTTTTATTGTGATTTTCATTGCAATTGTTATTTTTATTACACTTTTTATGTGAATTCCACATGCGTTCTTCTAATACAATATTGGTTTAATGAATATAATGAATCAATTTCAACTTTTGCAAGTCAAATCGACCTTTTTTCAAGTCAAATTGATCCTTTTGTAATTCAATTTCAACGTTTTATAGGTATTGCGCTGCAAACTTTTTTGCAAAATTAATTTCAATGTTTTATAAGTTGTGCATTCACCCATTTGAAAGTTAAATTGACGCTTTTGTAAATCACTTTCACCCTTTTTCAAATCAAAGTCAACATTTTATAGGTTTTACAATCCACATTCACCTTTTTGCGAATCAATTTCAACCTTTGCAAATCAATTTCAAAATTTTGCAAGTCAAATTGTCTCTTTTTGCAAGTCAAATTCAACCCTTCTGCAAGTCAAATTGACCCTTTTGCGAGTTATATCGACCATTTCGCAAGTCAAATTGACCCTTTTGCAAGTCAAATTCAACCTTTTGTAAACCATTTCCAACCTTTTATAGGTTTTCCAGTCCATATTTACGTTCTTGCAAATCAAAATCACACTTTTCCAAATTAATTTCATCCTTTGGCAAATCAATGTCAACCTTTTGCAAATTAAATTCAACCTTTTCGAATAAACTATATTGAAATAAGTTTCTGCGAAGAAAATCAAATCCAATCTAAATTAATAATTAAGGAATTCAAAATTTTGTACAAGGTTGATTTGAACTTACAAGGGGATCAATTTGAAATTGATTTGCAAAAGGGTGACTTTGGAGTACAAAGCCTGCGAAAGGTTGAAATTGATTGGCAAATGAGTCAAACGGATTTTAAAAAGGTTCAATTTCACCTGCAAACTGGTCGATTTACCTTGCATAACGCAGAAATTGATTTGCGAAAAGGTTAAATTGATTTGTAAAAAGTTCAATTTTACTTTGCAAGAGGTTTAATTTCACTTGCAAAAGGTGAAATTGATCTGCAAAAGGTTCCATTTGACTTTGCAAAAGTGTCATTTGACTTGTAACAGGTTCAAATTGATTTGCAATACCTATAAAAGGTTGATTTTGACTTCCAAGCGGCTCAATTTATCTTGCAAAAGGTCGAAATAATGTTCAAATGGTGAAATTGGTTTGCAAAAGATTCACTTTGACTTGCAACATGTTGAAATTCATTCGGAAAGTAGGGTTTATACAAAAACCGACTATTTAAAAAACCGGTTTTCGGTTTTTAATTTTTCCATGAAACCGGTTTAAACCGGTTCCGGATTTTTACAGATAAAAAATAAGACATGTTTACAACTTAGAATAGAAGTTTTTAATTTTTTTTTATTTATTAAAGAATTGACAAAATAATACCCTTAAAGAATCACAGAAATTAACAAATATTTATGAACATTATTATTTTACTTCTTTCTTTGATTAATAAAATGTGATTTTATAAAGCAAAGAACGTCAATTGATTTATTGCTTAGTCGTGTCCTTATTTTGGACACAAAATTTCCAGAAATAGAAAAAACTCGCTCACTTGCTATTGAACTGGGCTTAATTGTCTTGAAAGCATTAAATAATAAATCTTAATTTTTTGTTCTTCTATTTGTAGCCTCTAAGATCAAAAACTCCTTCTTTAATGTTTGAGGACTGGAGGAAGTCGCTTCTTCAGGTTCTTGCAGATATTTATTTATTGCTATCTCCATTGCATTTTTCATCACAGTCTCTATGCGCTGTTTTCATTTCCACATATATATATATATATATACACAGGGTGTCCCAAATTTCGTGATCGTCCCGGAAATGGGAGGTTCTTGAGGTTATTTGTGGCGACATTTTCCTTTACAAAAATGTTCAAGGCATTTTAAAATAATGTTCCCCGACCTTTCTCCGCTATACCACTAGCTGTGTACTTTTTGATTACATCGAAATCATTATAGCGGATTAATATAAGTGTTATGTATAAATTTAAAACCGGTTTTTTTTACTGAAAAAACCGGTTTTCGGTTTGCAAAATTTTCTTTCAAAAACCGGTTTTCAAAACCGGTTTTTAAAAACCGACAAACCCTAGTGCAAAGCCTGCGGAAGGTTAAAAAGGTTCAATTTTACTTGCAAACGGGTCGATTTACCTTGCACAAGGCAGAAATTGATTTGCAAAAAGGTTAAATTGATTTGTAAACGGATCAATTTTACTTTGCAAGAGGTTTAATTTCACTTGCGAAAGGTGAAATTGATTTGCAAAAGGTTCCATTTGACTTCCTAAAGTGTCATTTTACTTGTAACAGGTTGAAATTGATTTGAAATCGATTATATCGTTTACACATTGAATTGTGAATAATATCTCGATCGAATCTTACAGTTAATATTTGAGAAGGATCGATTGATTTCCATTATGAAAATCATCGAAGTAGTGAATAAATGACGAGACGGTTTATGTTTATACATGTGACGGTTTATACGTTATGACGCGTAATTGATTAGGGTAGCCGCACATGAAATATTCTTCCGGCAAGTGTACATGTAACTCAATTTATTTTTGCACTAGATCAGCACGGGTTATTGCGTTCCTTTCAAGTAACGCTATTAATGCTGTACAGGGTATAACAAAATTTAGTGTAATGGTTTTGGCAGATGATTATACACCTTCGGATAGGCGGAGATTTGTTAAAAGAAATTGCCGCAAAATCGACTCTGACCTTGAAATTCAAGGTCAAAGTATTGTTATGCTTGTATCGCATTCTACTCACCATGGGGACCAAACTTGTCAAAGAACCCATAGGTCGCAACTCAACCGTTCTCTTATAAAAGAATGTTAAATGTTTTAACGTCGTCTTCCGTTCCTTGAGTTGAAAACCATCATGGTTTATGACTGTTAACAATCGTCCTTGAACAGCGGCTTCGATTTGGCCATTATTTTGTAAAAGGAACGGATGTAAACAAGTAGAGGACAGTAAAGCCGCGTAAACCCAAAAGAGGATGACCACGACAAGTGCAATTATGTGCTCCTCTTTCCTCCAATGAATACGAGGTTGGCCTGCCCTCCGATGACCAGGAGTAATAGCAAATTCAAAATCTTGAAAACGTTGGTCCAATCTTTGAAAATCCCTTCTGTCTGGCACATTCCTAGGATTTCCTTGTCCGGTATTAATTAAATATTCGCGATATACTATATTGCGAGCTAAGGTGTAATTTCCAAGTGCTTCATCATTAGCATGAACAACGCACGTTACAACGACGCACATTTTAAAGACGTCTGCAGTTGAACATCCAGACGTCTTAAAGATGCCCCGAATGTCCTACGAGCGTCTTCCGAACGTCTCTTGAACGTCTTGTGTTAGAAAACGGTATGTCTCTAAGACGTCTAGAAGACGTTCATTAGACGGTCGCACGACATTCGGGAGGTCTTCAAGACGACCCTAAGAAGTCTAAAAGGTCCAAGAATGCTAATTAAATTAAAAGAAGGGAAGAGTAAAAATAGATTTCGACAAAAACGAGTTTAAAGTTAAAACCTAGCTTTATCAGAAGAACGCATGTGGAATTGACATAAAAAGTGTAATAAAAATAACAATTGCAATTAAAGCACTATAAAAGTAATAGAAATTGAAGTTGAAATTGACGAGTTGAAGTTGAAGAGTTGAAATTGAAATTTGAACAATTGAAGAGTTGAAATTGAACTTTGAAGAATTGAAGAGTTGAAATTGAAAAATTGAAGTTGAAATTATAGGGTTGAAGTACGGATGTACGCGTATATTGTATGTATGCGTGTTGATAGGCAGCCCTATATATGATTAAATTCATAAAATAGAGAATCGCAAAGAACAGAAGAATTGTAAAATTACAATCGCCAACGAATTGTAAAAAGAAGATCAGATCGAAACGAGCGCCCGCGAGAAACATGTCTGTCAACGATTGGTTATCCGCGCGTCTTACGGTTTTTTACAAATAAATACGGCTTATTCCTTACAAAATTGAAGTTGAAACAGAAGAGTAGAAATTGAACTTGAAATTGATGTCGAAATCGAAATTTGAAAAATTGAAGAGTTGAAATTGAAAAATTGAAATTGAAGCAAAAACACTAACTCGAATAAATAATACCAATGTTAATACTACTAGATTATGGCTAGATTATGGGTATATAAAAACCACACTGTTTATGGTCGTAAAGACGTAAACGTTAAAGAGTCTTCTTAGGACGCAAGACTTTCAGACTTGAAATAGACGTAAAATGGACGTCTTTAAGACGTCGTATGCTATCTGGAAACTGACGTCGAACACTCACTGCACGAAAGACCAGAAAAGTCTGTGATTATTGGCAGTGGTCATCTGAAAGTTGTGATGTTTACTGTCCTCTGTCATTTGTTTATTATCCGCGCGTCTTACGGTTTTTTACAAATAAATACGGCTTATTCCTTACAAATATCAGAAGTGGGATTGCCATCGTGTTCGACAACGTGTATTTATGGTGACGTGTCGCGGTCGGAAACTTTGAAACGTATCGGTTTATGTAGAGTATTCGGTTTATGTTACGGTCTTTTGTGCGGTGATGTGATTTAAGTTGTGATATCTCACGTAAGAATTATCTCGCAAATATGGTTTTGGTGTCTGAGCTTAAAGAAATTCTGAGAGAAAATAGCTTGTCCACTACGGGGACGAAGAACGAATTGGTCAAGCGGTTGATGGATGCGCGGATTCCGATAACGACCCCGGTCGAATCATCACCTATGCCCGAGATGCAGGCTACCACGAGTGACATCCGTGAGAAACCAGACGTGTCACATTAGTTTCGCGAGATCGAGATATTACGAGCAGAAAGAAATTTAGCGGCACGCGAAGCGGAATTGCTACGACGAGAACTCGACTTGCTAAGGACGACACAGCGGTTGGAAGAAGATCGTTCTGATCATCTATGTTCTGATCGTTCTGTCCGAATCAGGGTGAAGAAATGGCAGGAACTTAAAGTTTTGGCTGCGGAATTTGACGGAAATAATTTAGATTACGACAAGTGGGAGAGACAAGTGAAGAAATTGCTTTCCTCGTACGAGCTCGACCAACACGAGAAGAAGGCATTGCTGTGTAGCAGACTCGTCGGCAAAGTGATGAGATGGTATCACTCTAGGATTGATTGTGTCGATTCAAACTGTGATGACTTGCTGCGAGAAATGAGGAAAATGTATGGTCTACGCCTCGATCCACTGGTACTACGACGAGAATTTGAGAAAAGGATCTGGAGAACCGGCGAAACATTCTCAGATTACCTACGCGATAAAGTAACGTTGGGTAATCGCGTGCCTGTAATGGAAACTGAGATGATTTCCTATGTCATCGAAGGTATACAGAACGAGACGTTACGTACGCAATCGAAGATACAGCGTTACCAATCCATCGAGGCTTTGCAAGAGGCATTCGCAAACGTACCAGCACCAAGGGAGACGTTACGAAGACCGTTCATACAACGGGAAAGGATGATGCAGCCAAGCAGGGAGCAGCAGGTAGATCAGCAGACGCAGAAACAGTCGGAGCCCGCTACGCGGAAATGTTATAAATGTAACGAGTATGGACACGTCGCTTACAACTGCCCGAAGCCAAAGAAGCCGATGGAGCCCGGTACGCGAAGGTGTTACAACTGTCACGAGGGTGGACACATCGCGTACGACTGTCCGAAGCCAAAGTGGGAAAGAGGTTCCTGCTTCAAATGTGGAAAATTTGATCATCAGGCAAACCAGTGCAGTCCATCATCAAACATCAATTACGTGGGAGAACAAAGAGGTGACGATGACGACTTTCGCCGTCGGGTGGAACTGCGTATTAAAAATATTTAAATAAAAATTAATTTTTTAAAAATACCACATTTTTAAAACGCACTAAAAAGTATAAAATAACATTTTTAAAAACGCCACGTTTAAAAAACGGATTAAAAAGTATAAAATAATTTTTTCTAGCCCCATACAGATTCCTAACCCCTGAAAATTTGTGATTGTGAATTTTTAATAGCTAAGATAATACTTGTAAGATTTAAAACGAAAAACGTGGAGCGCATGCAATAGATAATTGATGCATGAACACTAAATCACTAACAACTTTATTGCACTGCAAATGTTATGAAGTGTTGTACGAGATTTCTCAGCGGCAGCTACTCTCTACACTCCTTACTATGTATTATCTTGCGCCCCACGTTTTTCGTTTCAAATCTTACAAGTATTATCTTAGCTATTAAAAATTCACAATCACAAATTTTCAGGGGTTAGGAATCTGTATGGGACTAGAAAAACTTATTTTATACTTTTTAATCCGTTTTTTAAACGTGGCGTTTTTAAAAATGTTATTTTATACTTTTTAGTGCGTTTTAAAACGTGGTATTTTTAAAAAATTAATTTTTATTTAAATAATTATTTTCTGCTTTTTAGTCTTGTATGTGTGAAATTTTACAATCGATTTTGAACATATTGATGAGATTATAACAGAGACATGTAGTAAATTTCAGACGGTATTGGGACCGCATCATATCGAAACGCCGTGGTAAAATGTCAAAGAAAAAGGTTCGACCGAAAATCTCGGTGTAACTGTCCCCTCGATTGGTAAACAAACATTATACTATAATAATACGTAGTAACTTTGTAAAGACCGCACGGAGCTCAAACGCACACTGACACACACTGACGCACACTGAGCTCCTTCGGTGCGAATCGGGTCAGTGGAGTGGGGATGAGTCAGAGAGGGAACGGGTAGTGGAGTAGGGAGCGCTGTCGCGCGGCGCACGGTGGTCTAAAACGCGAAATTTACTGACATTTTAGTATAACTTCTAAGCTATTATAGATATTGACGTGAAATTTGGGGTGTAGGATATTAACATGTGATCTTTTTTAATGGTATATAACGTAGTATACTTTCTGTTTATTTAATAACTTTTTTTACTATTTTTTAAACATATTTAAAAATTTAACAACTTTCAGCAAATTTTTTTGAAATGGAACACAATCAACTTAGTCAATATTATTCTTATTAATATTCTTAGTTAATATTATTTAACATTAATTTAATTAATATCAGTTAATATTATTCTTCTAAACTTATGATAAATCGCTAATTGAATAAAATTTGTTCCTTGATTTTCCAAGGCCTCCGAAGAAAATTTGTCAGATCCTTCTTAAAAATTCACAATCTATGGTACCTGTATAAAGCACAAAATGAAATTTAAAC
The DNA here is from genome assembly GCA_933228785.1 of Lasioglossum pauxillum. Lineage (NCBI taxonomy): Eukaryota > Metazoa > Arthropoda > Insecta > Hymenoptera > Halictidae > Lasioglossum > Lasioglossum pauxillum. The sequence goes on along the minus strand of OW121704.1, from coordinate 29,986,721 downwards.
AATAATAAATATAATAAATTTAGTTTATTAGTTGAGAATTAGATAAATTATTTAGTTTTGCTATATCAGTTAACAGTTTTTATGTAATTATCGTTTCCTCAGCCTCTTGGTCCAGAGCTCATGGTTTCTTATTATGAGACTTTAAACGTAAAGATGATATATACGGATTAGAAGTCAATAACAATTTATGGAATATATCTTCGTTGGTAGCAATTCGTGAAATTTTTCGACTACTTTTATTTCTATAATTTTCAAAATCTTTATATCTACACTCCAGGGCCTCCTCAGACAATTGACCAATTGGTAACAGTGCGTGTTTTATTATTTCTGTCCCGTGAATTAATAGTTTGTGTACTGGGGCCGGTATATAATACCAGCCATAAAGATTTATGAAACGTTTTGCTGTATTAAAAGTATATTCTTGAAATTTGTCAAGGTCTATTGCAGATGAAGATGAAACGACTTGTAGTATGATGTAAAATTTCATGATCACAATGTTGCATCTATCCCTGTTATACTGGCCGAAAGATGTGAATTTGAAAAAAATTTTCTTGCGGTATGGAATATAACGGTCAAAAAATTGTACCATAGCATAAAGATTTGAAGTTTTTATATACAGTCTAAAGTGTTTGTTAGCCGTCACGGAGTCGAGGCGATGAATGCGAGAACCAATACGCACAGCCGCACGGTCGGCTTTGAACAATAATAACTTGTGATATAGGACGATCTAGGAAATGATTCTTGCATGATTACATAGAGGAAAGCATGCTGAAAATATTCCACTTTGTCAAATTCTATGACCTCTTATGACTCAGAAGATATTCCTTGCGAAGTATTGATAATTTTGCAAATTTTCTTAATTACATTTAGCGTAACATTTTTAATGCATTACAAATACTAATTTTCAATTGACAAATGGTAATTTACAGCTTAAAGATAAACAATTCATTTAAAAAAAAATTGGAAGGAAAATATTGAAAAGGATCGTCAGGGCAACTTAAAGAAGAAAAGCAATTTTTTCCATGAGAAAGGCTATCTTCAAAACTTCCAACTTCAACTGTTTCTAACAGTAATGGTTTTTATTAACTTTTATTAACTTTTTCATTTTCGAGGTTGATGGATATTTAGAAAACAATGAACATTCAACAGATATCTATATGAGACGGTTGGTTTTTGGGCAAAATGTCACTAAATTTCGCGTTTTAGACCACTGTGCGGCGTGGCGATCGCTGAACGTGATGACGTAGGTTTCGCGGGGGGGTGAACAGGTAAATATTTAATTCTTATATCTCCGAAACGGATAGACTTAAAAAAATTTTTTTTTTTTGAATAATGCATTGTCATCCAATTCTGAGCCATGTAACCGATTTCAAGTCTCTAGCTCATCAGGAAGTTAGTTTAAAATCAATTGCAAAATTTGCCACCGACCAACAGACAAACAGACAAACAGACAAACAGACAAACAAGAAAGCAAGCTAATAAAAACGTGGTAACAAGGACGGTATTTTTAGTATTTCTATTAATGCGTTGATTGATTCAGGAAGTCCCATATGTTTTATTAAAGAACGTTACGTTCCTAGGGATTGCGTGACAACCGGTATAGATGGGAGTCGGTTTTGTGGTGTTAATGGCAGTAATTTAAGTGTTTTAGGTTACACCGAGGCGGCGGTTATTTCAGAAACCATAAAGTACGATGTAGTTTTACGGGTTGTACCGGATCGGACAATGCAAAGTCCAATGATTTTGGGTCGTGACTTCTTGAAGCTGGCGAGATTGTCCTTGACTAATAAAGAGGAAGTGAACGAAATCATGAATATAGAAATAGATAAGCACAACAGTGACAGTACAACGATTTCGCAGTATATGAAAATTAATCCAAGTATTCCTACTGAAGTTCAAATGCAATTGCGCGAATTATTTGAGGCACATTACGTTAACGTTCAAAGACCATCGGAACCCGCGGTAGACAACGTTATGAAATTAACACTCGTGGACGATAGACCATTCTCGTACACTCCACGTAGACTATCTTTTGACGAGAAAAATAAATTACGAAATATTTTAGATGGATTACTTGCTAAGGGTGTCATTAGAGAGAGTACCTCTGAATATGCTTCTCCGGTAGTCTTAACTAAGAAAAAGAACGGCGAAACAAGGTTATGTGTGGATTTTAGAACCTTGATTAAAATAACAACCCGCGATAATTTTCCACTTCCATTAATAGAAGATCAACTTGATCTACTGAGAGGGAAAAAATATTTTACAAGTTTAGATCTTAAAGACGGTTTCTTGCACATCAAAGTGCACGAGGAATCGATAAAATATACTTCATTTGTCACGCGTTTGGGCCAATACGAGTATACGAGAATGCCTTTTGGGTTAAAGGGAGCCCTCTGAAATTCCAACGGTTTGTGACACAAATTTTTAAGAAAGAAATTGATAGAGGCGAAATATCGGTGTATCTAGACGATTTCTTAATTATGACGGAAACGATGGAACATCACTTGCAAATGCTGGAGCACGTTTTCAAACTACTCGTAGCTAACAAACTCAAATCACGACTTGACAAATGTAATTTTTTTCAAACGAAATTAGATTATCTAGGTTATACAATTAGCAACGAAGGGATTCGCCCGACGGAACGAGATCTGGAAGCGGTAGCGAATTTCCCGTATCTTCGTAATCTACGAGATGTTCAAGGATTTCTGAGATTATGTTCGTATTTCACAAAATTTGTTGAGGGATTTTCGATTATCGCGAAACCTCTTTATGATTTAGTAAAGAAAAACGTGAAATTTAGATTTACGGAAATAGAAAAACAAGCGTTCGAGTCACTTAAAGAGCGTTTACTTCAAGCACCGATTTTAAGTATATATTCACCACGAGATGAAACTCAATTACACTGCGATGCGAGCACAACGGGGTTTGGAGCCACTTACTACAGAAAAAGATAGACAAAAAGTTACACCCAGTATTTTATTTCTCGAAAAGGACGACAGAGACTGAATCGAAGTACCATAGCTTCGAATTAGAAACTCTAGCAATAATTTATGCGTTACGTCGTTTTCGTATGTGGCGGAAAAGGCGCACAGTGGGTCAAATCGACGTTCTAGCTGTTCACGCCTATTTCACCATTATTTCAATACATAAAAACCACATTAAATAGGTCGTTGGATTCGTCTTGCCGTCAGCTATAACATTATTGAATAAAAAATATACAGTTATAAATAAATAATGAAGGTGACCACCATTTTTTATTGAAAAAAATTTTTTTTTGAAATTTTTTGTATTGATATTTGTAAAAGACTGTGTACTGATTACTTTTTGTAGGAAACATTTTTTTGTCACACCACCGGAAATGTCTAAAAACTCGTGTGAATAATGAATAATATTTGAAAACTGGGTGTTCACGCCTATTTCACCATTATTTCAATACATAAAGACTACATTAAATATGTCGTTGGATTCGTCTTGCCGTCAGCTATAACATTATTGAATAAAAACTATATAGTTATAAATAAATAATGAAGGTGACCACAATTTTTTATTGAAAAAAAATTTTTTTTGAAATTTTTTGTATTGATATTTGTAAAAGACTGTGTACTGATTACTTTTTGTAGGAAACATTTTTTTGTCACACTAAACTAAATTGTAGTATTCCTTCCTATTTTGGCCACGATTTCGATCGAACTCACCACTGTGCGCGTGACACGCGACGCTTTAAACTATCATAACTTCGGGGTTGGGATTAGTTGGGATCTAAATTTTGCACGATCTTTTAGAGGAGATCTTGCCGAAAATGTTCCACTTTGTCAGAACATGGGCATCACCGGGCATGACAATTTATTTCTTGTCAAAGGTGAAAAACTTTAACGATTTCCTTAGTTCACTAAATATTTTTTTTTGTAATAAATTATGAACAATGATGTTTAGTTCCTGGTGCGTTCTCAACATAGATATACATTCTTCCTATAAAAAAAAATTGGTCACTTAATCTTCAGTAGGTTTTCCAGGACATCATTATGAAGAAAAGGAATTTTTTCGGTAATAAATCGTATCTGAAAAAGTTTGATCTTTGAACGTTTATTGTAACGAGAGTTTTTAATAGCTTTAATTAATATTATCGTTTTCGAATGTAATAGACATTTAAGAAACATTGTGCATTCGTTAAAAATCGATATGAGGACTTCGATTTTTTAACTCATGAACAGCTAGCGCGTCGATCTGGCCCACTGTGCGCCGCCGCCATTCAGAAATTTCCTTACTTCCTCGACATATCCCTCTACCAATTGTTCTCAGTTATGCGCGGGCCTGGTCAGCGCTGGTTCACACTTGGCGTCCAGACCCGCGCAGGCTGAATCCTCTTCTTTGTCTTTTCCAGGTCTCGCTTTGGCCTGGTTCAAGGTCTACGGCCAGGCCCTGGCGAACCTTTCCTTTTTCCGCTTTTTCCACTTTCCTCTCCTTGCTTCCCACTCCTTACTTTCCCTCCTCCATTTCTTATCTCCTCCAGAGGGTTTTTCAAAAACGTTGCCAGGACACTCCATCGGGTCTCCTGTCGTACACCGAGCATAATGAATAAAAGTTGTGTCGAGGAGTATTACTGTTGTGCTTAATTTATTCGATTTATACACACGTACATATTTACTTGGAGTTAAATTCAAAATAATCACGGATTGTCAGGCTCTAAGCCTCACATTGAATAAAAAAGAAACAAACCCACGGATCGCACGTTGGGTTTTAGAATTACAAAATTACGATTATACGTTGGAGCATAGATCAGGAGCTGGAATGCCCCACGTCGATGCTTTAAGTAGGCAAGTACTCGTAATAGAGGACAATTCTTTTGATCGTAACCTCGCATTATGCAAAAAAGACGATCCAATTATAATGAAAATTCATACCGAGTTAGAACAGGCAGAAAATAAATTGTATGAAATGAGGAATGGTTTAGTTTATAAGAAATACAAAAATCAAGCTTTGTTTTATGGTCCTACGGCATTGGAAATGAGTATAATGCACAAGTATCATAATGAAATGTGTCATGTCGGAATAGAAAAGACCATGCGTAACATATTAAACAGCTATTGGTTCCCAGAAATGAAATGCAAAGTGGAAAAACACATAAATAATTGTTTAAAATGTATCGCATTCTCACCAAACACGGGGAAATCGGAAAGATCGTTGTATAATATACCGAAAGGCAATGTACCGTTTGATACATTGCATATAGATCATTTAACCCCTGCTTCTAGATCATCTTCCGGAAAAAACCGTCACATTTATGTAATTGTAGATGCTTTTTCTAAATTCGTGAAACTGTACGCGACCACAACAACTAATTCGTCGGAAGCCATAAAATATCTGAAAGAATATTTTGAACAATATAGTCGTCCACTACGAATTGTGTCTGATCGTGGAACATGCTTTACGTCTAAAGAATTTGAATATTTTGTAAATGAATATAACGTACAACATATAAAGATAGCTACAGCCTCTCCGCAAGCCAATGGTCAAGCAGAAAGAGTAAATCGGACAATATTGCCGATGATTGCCAAATTATCGGATGAAACTAATTCTTCTTGGCCTAGTATTTTAAAGGACGTCGAGTTCGCATGTAATAATACGATATCAAATACAACAGACGAGTGTCCTAGTGTGTTACTATTTGGCGTACGGCAACGCGGAAGAGCTAAGCGAACGAATTAATGTACCACGCCGAGAAGTATCGGAGTTGCGCGAGCAAGCCAACGAACAGATTCTAAAGAATCAGAAATTAAACAAACGAATATTCGACCGAAAGCACAAGTCCGCAAAAAACTACAAAATCGGAGACAAGGTTATGATTAGGAATTTCGATTGTCCATCGGGTATTTCAACAAAAATTATACCAAAATTTAAAGGACCTTATGAAATAGATCGTATTCTTAGAAATGATCGATATTCCTTAAAAGACATTGATGGATTTCAATTGTCCAGAACTCCGTATCGAGGGACATGGGAGGCATCTAATATGCGGCCATCTACACCGGGTTAAATTAAAAATTCGATCATTGTTTTCGTTATGTTGTATTCGTATCGTAGATATTTAAATCTTGTTTTAATACAATTCAATTCGTGTTTCTCTGATAATTTAAGGACAAATTGTAACTCTTATTTATGTCAAAACCTGTATTATATTTCATTTAGTTGTGTGACTAATCGGAACGATTAATCGTCAGGATGGCCGAACTATAAGGTTGAAGTACGGATGTATGCGTGTTGATAGGCAGCCCTATATATGATTAAATTCATAAAATAGAGAATCGCAAAGAACAGAAGAATTGTAAAATTACAATCGCCAACGAATTGTAAAAAGAAGATCAGATCGAAACGAGCGCCCGCGAGAAACACGTCTGTCAACTATCCGTGCGTCTTACGGTTTTTTAAAAATAAATACGGCTTATTCCTTACAAAATTGAAGTTGAAACAGAAGAGTAGAAATTGAACTTGAAATTGATGTCGAAATCGAAATTTGAAAAATTGAAGAGTTGAAATTGAAAAATTGAAATTGAAGCAAAAACACTAACTCGAATAAATAATACCAATGTTAATACTACTAGATTATGGCTAGATTATGGGTATATAAAAACCACACTGTTTATGGTCGTAAAGACGTAAACGTTAAAGAGTCTTCTTAGGACGCAAGACTTTCAGACTTGAAATAGACGTAAAATGGACGTCTTTAAGACGTCGTATGCTATCTGGAAACTGACGTCGAACACTCACTGCACGAAAGACCAGAAAAGTCTGTGATTATTGGCAGTGGTCATCTGAAAGTTGTGATGTTTACTGTCCTCTGTCATTTGATTATTATCCGCGCGTCTTACGGTTTTTTACAAATAAATACGGCTTATTCCTTACAAAATTGAAGTTGAAACAGAAGAGTAGAAATTGAACTTGAAATTGATGTCGAAATCGAAATTTGAAAAATTGAAGAGTTGAAATTGAAAAATTAAAATTGAAGCAAAAACACTAACTCGAATAAATAATACCAATGTTAATACTACTAGATTATGGCTAGATTATGGGTATATAAAAACCACACTGTTTATGGTCTTAACGACGTAAACGTTAAAGAGTCTTCTTAGGACGCAAGACTTTCAGATTTGAAATAGACGTAAAATGGACGTCTTTAAGACGTCGTATGCTATCTGGAAACTGACGTGGAACACTCACTGCACGAAAGACCAGAAAAGACGCCTCCTAGAAGCTAGCCCCCCACTTGTTAAATTAAATAATTTCAACAGTTGTGCTGAGTTGTGCTAAGTTTGTGCTACATTGTTCTCGAATATTACAGCTATAATATCAAAAATAACACTAAAAATTGAAAAAAAACGATTTTTGGAGTAGCCCCCCACTTTTCATTTTTTTCAATTTTCTCAATTGTGCTAAGTTGTGCTAGGTTGTGCTAAGATTGTTCCAAAGTATTACTTCATAAAAATAATGTTTGGGATCAGACGGGATGATAAAGCACTGGATTTTGAACGAGCACACTTTATTCCACGTCTGGCGATTCGTCACAACAAAAATACTTTGTACAAACTATTTACACGTATCTGGTCAATTGAACGTTTGACTAGATGCAATTAAAGAAATACAATGAATTTACTGTTATGCAGTAGTGATTATAAGTAATTCGAGTATGATTTAGCGAAAGTGAATTCTAATTAACCCGAGAAACCGGTGCTCCGACGCGTGTCGTTTCGTAACGCAGCTAATTAGTAATTGAATCGGTGATCGATTAGATTAACGAATTTCTCTCCGTCGGAGCGATGACTTGCGACCATGCACCGCTACGCCAATAGAAAGGCTGTTAGAAAAATCGATCATCGATCAGGCGGTGTAAGCCTATAGCGCGGAGAGTTGCGGATCGATAATCGATAAGCAGACGACAACCTCTAGCGAGGCGCGCCGCGGATCGATCATAGATCTCGCTACGACTCTATAGGCCACCAATAACCGAGCTGCGTGCTGAATCGTTCGGAACGATCACGCGACACACGCAGCCAATCCCAACCATTCCGCCCGCCTCGTCATTCATTGACGAAATTGAGACAAATGAATGGGTCGGCCATGTGCGGCGTAGTAACTGAATTGTAAGACGCGAGTGAAGATGGAAATTTACAGTGCTAATTGTGACGTGATGATTACAATTTAAGATGAAATGAATCAATGAGGTGAGTGAAAATTAGTATACAGAAGTGTGTAGATAATTGAATTAGTGAAGTGAATTGCGCATTGTAACCTACAATATTAGACTGAACATCGAACATTAATTTTCGTGATTTAGAATTTACTAAAAGTGATTAGGAAGAATCACGTAGACGCCCGGCCTCGGGAACCTCGCCAGCATTTGTTTCAACGTCTACCGGTATCAACAATGGAATCAATTTGTGTACGGGACGAAGAAATTGAGATTTGGCAGTGCGGACCGTAGCTACTCGAACGGAAGCGTCTGGTCCAGGGTGTACTTGCACAACTCGAGCGAGAGGCCATTGAGTAGGCGGAAGAATCTCGCTTTTAATCAGGCAGAGGACTCCGGCCTTGATGAGTGCCTTGTCCTTGTGCCATTTGTTTCTAGTTTGCAATGAATTTAAGTACTCCCGAGACCAGCGCTTCCAGAAATGCTGTTGCATCTGTTGGATCAATTGCCAACGAGATAAACGAGATGCTGGAAGGTCCTCAAGGCTGGGTTCTGGGATTGCGGTTAGAGGTTCGCCTACCAAGAAGTGGCCAGGAGTTAGAGCAACTGGATCCTCAGGGTCGTCTGACAATGGTAACAAAGGTCTGGAATTGAGACAGGCTTCTATCCCAGTCAGAAGCGTGGTCAACTCCTCGAAGGTTAGTCGCTGCTCGCCAATGATTCTGCGCAGGTGATGTTTCACTGACTTAACAGCGGATTCCCAGATTCCGCCAAAGTGGGGGGCCGAAGGAGGATTGAATTTCCATGTGATTCCTTCTCGTGAGGCTGCTGCGAATGGGCCGCCTCCCTGCTGCACGGATTCACGTAGTAGGGCACGCAGTTCCTGGTGAGCGCCAACAAAGTTCCGGCCGCAGTCGCTATACAGTTCAGCGCAATGACCTCGCCGTGCCATGAAGCGGCGTAGAGCAGCCAAGAAGGTGTCGGTGGACCCATCCGATGCAGCCTCCAGATGTACTGCTTTCGTAACAAGGCAGATGAATACTGCGATGTATCCCTTCGAGGTACGTTGACCACGGCCACGACTGGAACGGATCGGTATTGGTCCTGCATAGTCAATTCCAGATCTGTAAAACGGACGACAAGGAGTTATTCTCATGGAGGGGAGATTTCCCATTGTGGGTTGGGCAGTTTGCCCTTTCCAACGTATACAAGTGGTACAAAGCCTGATACATGACTTGACCAAATGACGACCCTTTAGGATCCAGCACTCTTGACGCAGCGTAGCGAGCGTCAATTGCGTCCCACCATGAAGACATCGCTGGTGCGCAGCATCGACCCACAGCCTTGCCAAGTGAGACTCGTCGGGTAATATGGCCGGATGCTTCCTGTCATAGGTGATGTTGGCGACCTGGAGGCGGCCTCCAACGCGCAGAACTCCGTCCTGATCGAGGAAGGGACTGAGCTTAGACAACCTGCTCTTGGATGGGACAGGTTGGTTTTTTCGGAGAGCTCGGATATCTTCGGCGAAGTACTTTGCTTGCTCCAGCCGCAGGAAGGTGAGTTTACAGGTGTGGATTTCGGAGGCAGTGATTGTTGACTCCGGTTTTCGTTGTCCAGGCCTCCAGCGAAGACACCACGCCATGACTCGGAGTAGGCGATTCAGGTTAGAAAACCGCTCGATTTCCAGGTAAGAAGAGTTTTCTAACCTGTGAGCAACGTGATGTACTTGCAGCTCCGTTGCCTCGTCACTTACTTCCAGGTCCATTTCAGGAGAGGTCTCGAATGTTGAAAGCCACTCAGGTCCTTGCCACCACAGCTTGAAGTTTGACATCTCTGCTGGATACAAGCCCCTGGAAGCGCAATCAGCAGGGTTCTCTGCGCTACGTACATGATGCCACTTGGCGAGAGGCAACATCCTCTGGATTTCGGCGACTCGGTTGGCAACGTAAGTCGGCCAGCGAGATGGATGACCCTGAATCCAGCTTAGAGTGACCGAGGAGTCCGACCAGAGGTGTATGTTGACATCTCGCAGCTCGAGAACCTTGGTGACATGCTCGGTGAGTCGGGTTAGCAGAAATGCGGCACAAAGCTCAAGTCTTGGTAGAGAAACCCGCTTCAATGGCGCAACCCTAGATTTTGCGACAATTAGTGAGACTGTGGAGCCTCCTGCAGCGTTGAGGACGCGAGAGTAAATCACGGCTGCATAGGCTCGCTCTGATGCGTCGGCGAAGCCGTGAATTTCGATAGTCTCGATCGAGCCGCGGATTCCGAGCCATCGTGGGATGCGAATCGTTCGAAGATCAGGTAGCTGCTGCTGGAACTTTTGCCAAATAAGTTCCTCCCTTTCCGGTAGAGGTGCGTCCCAGTCAACCTTGAGAAGCCACAGCGACTGCATGAGAACTTTGGCGACTATCGTTACGGGAGCCAACCAGCCAAGAGGGTCGAAGAGCTGAGCAGCGCCACTGAGTACAGCTCGTTTGGTGTAGCCAGTGTTCCGGACGGCAGTAGCAGCTGAGACCTGAAAGCAGTCAGAGGAAGGGAACCATTGGATACCTAGGACGCTGTGCAACGTAGGAGAGTCCCACTCGACTATCCCCTTTCGTTCGTCGATGGAGAGTTCTTCCAGAAGTTCCCTAGAATTGGAGGCCCACTTTCTCAGTGGGAAGCCGCCCGCCATGAGGAGCTCTCGGACTTCAAGTTGTTTACGTCGAGCTTCTGGAAGGGAGTCAGCTCCGGTGAGGACGTCGTCCATGTAGATGTCCCTCAGTACTGCGTGAGAACCCAGAGGATATCTCTGCTCTTCCAGTTGAGCTAGTTGATGGAGACAGCGAATTGCAAGGTATGGTGCACAGACGAGTCCGTAGGTAACCGTGTTCAGTTCGTAGTCTAATAGATCTTCCTTCTGCTCAGGTCTCCACACGATCTGCTGCCACCTCCGGTCTTCAGGATGGACGAGGATCTGTCGGTACATTTTCTCAATGTCGGCAGAGAAAACGAATCGGTACCGTCGCCACCTCAAAAGAACGTCGGACAGATTCGGCAGTAAATTTGGGCCCCGGAGGAGGAAGTCATTTAGTGACTTCCCATTTGAAGTAGCCATGGAGCCGTTGAAGACTACTCGTAGTTTGGTAGTTTTGCTGCTCTCCCGCAGCACTCCGTGATGAGGAAGATAATAGGAGTTACTGCCTGAAGAGATTTGCGTAGCTGTCATGTGACCCAGCTCTTCGTAAGTGTTCAGGAAGTCATTGTAGGCTAGCCTGAATTTCTCAGAGCGTCGAAACCTGGAGCTGAGACCATCCAGAGTTTTCACGGCTGTGTATCGGGAGTTTCCCAACTCTGGGGTGGCCTTGAAAGGCAGCCGAACCATAAACCGCCCATCCGGTTGACGAGCATGAGTTTTGGTGAAGTGGACTTCCGCTCTGATATCATCCTCCGTGCCTGGAATGGCAACATCTACTTCCTCCTGCTCCCAGAACCTCGTTAGGGAATCCATTAGTTCCTTATCCACCAGACTGTGATGTACCGGAGCCTCGACTCGATTCGCTGCACCATTGGAGTTCGAAAGTCCAGTTCCTCCGGTCAAGATCCAGCCGAAGTGCGTCTCCTGGGCGACTGGAGTGTGTGGAGGCCCCTTCTTGACACCTTCTAGAAGAATAAGGTCGTAGGACTCGGCTCCAAGGAGAATATCGACTGGATCGGAATGATAGAAGATGGGATCGGCAAGTTTCAACCCTTGAATATGCGGCCAAGAGCCGGGAGGAGGAAGATTTCGAGGTTGATACGTCGAGAGTTCGGGAAGAACGTAAGCAGGAACAAGGAATTGTCTCTCTTGCTCGTGATGCGGAGTGATAGTCAACACCGTCTTCCCTCGAGTGAACTGAGCTCTGGTTCGTCCGACTCCACGAAGAGGAATTCGAGCCTGGCTTCTCTGTAGACCTAGTCGCTGTGCTAGTGCCTCTGAGATGAGTGATACCTCGCTGCCGGGATCGATGAGTACTCGGGCCAGACTGCTTTGTCCAAGTGGACCTAGAACTGAGACACGAGCGGTACCGAGAATCACCGAAGAGTTACTCACGTGAGTAGATACCTGCTGCACGCAGGCTCCAGCTGAGCCATTCTCCGGTTTGGATGGAACCGCATCGTGTATCAGGGTGTGGTGTTTGCCTTCACACCGCTGGCATCGCTTCGAAGATCTGCAGTCATTCACTTGATGATTGCCGAGACAGTTGAAGCAGAGGTTCAACTCTCGGACAGTATCCTTGCGGTCAGCGGGAGTCTTCTCGCGGAATCTCTTGCAGTGCGGAATGAAGTGAGGATCCTGACAAAGGCTGCAGGATTTTACAGAGAAGCCGGCCTGGGAAACTTGGTGCACCTTGAAGCCCTTAGTAGAAGATTTCTTGGTGGGTGTGGCCTCTTCCGTATGAGGTGACTCCAACGCCTCGCAGGTTTGTATGCGTCCTAACATAAACTCTCTTAGTTGGTCCAGCGTAGGTATGTCCTTGGAGAGCTTGACTAAGTCTTCCCACTCACGCCGTGACTGACGATCCAACCGTTGTACGGTTAATTCAACGATCCAGTCTTCGGCGTTGTTAACAGGTCGATCTAGGTTGACGAGAGAATCGACGGCGTCAAAGGTTTCGTCGAACAGCCGCTGTATTTCGCCGGAGGACTCCTTGCGGACCGGAGATAGTTTCGAAAGGAGTCTGATCTGAGCTTGGACTAGTAAGCGACGATTCTCATATCGACTTTCAAGTTTCTCCCAAGCAACCTGGAAGTTTTCTGCAGTCGTCTTGACGTTTTTCAATAAGGCGGCGGCGCTCCCCTTCATGCAGGTTTTAAGATAATGAAGGCGTTCTACCGGCGAAAGAGTAGTGTCCTTGATTATCAGGGAAGTAAATAAATCGCGAAAGGAAGGCCATTCCTTGTATTGTCCGTCGAACGTTGGTAGAGGCATCTTTGGTAACACGGCGCGCGACCTTGAAATGACTGTTTCTCCGACCGTTGCGTTCGAACCTTGAACCTCTTTAACGGTCGCGGAGGCTTTCAGTTCAGAGATCATGTCTCGTAGCAATCCGGACTGATCCATGCAGACCTGTTGCGCCTCTTCGTACTCGTCATCCTTGATGTACGAACTTTCCTTTAATTTAGAATCCTTCTCTGCAGCGGATCTGATGGCGGCATCTCCCCTTCGATAGTCAGTCCAGATTTCTTGGAGAGTGCTGAGGCCAGCTTGCAGTATTCCCAACGAAATATTGGCCTTTCCCCGTTTTTTAATGTTTGTAACGATCCTGGACATCCGTTGGCTGAGGAGATGCTGATTTCCGACAAGGTCAGCCATTGTTTTCTTCCCGAAATTGAACTCGCAACGGTCACAATTAATAAACTATGTAATTTCAGTGAACTGCAGCACTGACTCCGGCTCGAAGGACCAAATGTTTGGGATCAGACGGGATGATAAAGCACTGGATTTTGAACGAGCACACTTTATTCCACGTCTGGCGATTCGTCACAACAAAAATACTTTGTACAAACTATTTACACGTATCTGGTCAATTGAACGTTTGACTAGATGCAATTAAAGAAATACAATGAATTTACTGTTATGCAGTAGTGATTATAAGTAATTCGAGTATGATTTAGCGAAAGTGAATTCTAATTAACCCGAGAAACCGGTGCTCCGACGCGTGTCGTTTCGTAACGCAGCTAATTAGTAATTGAATCGGTGATCGATTAGATTAACGAATTTCTCTCCGTCGGAGCGATGACTTGCGACCATGCACCGCTACGCCAATAGAAAGGCTGTTAGAAAAATCGATCATCGATCAGGCGGTGTAAGCCTATAGCGCGGAGAGTTGCGGATCGATAATCGATAAGCAGACGACAACCTCTAGCGAGGCGCGCCGCGGATCGATCATAGATCTCGCTACGACTCTATAGGCCACCAATAACCGAGCTGCGTGCTGAATCGTTCGGAACGATCACGCGACACACGCAGCCAATCCCAACCAAATAATAAATAAAGAAGTTATGGTAAAAAACGATTTTTGGAGTAGACCCACACTTTTCATTTTTTTCAATTTTCTCAATTGTGCTAAGTTGTGCTAGGTTGTGCTAAGATTGTTCCAAAGTATTACTTCATAAAAATAATAAATAAAGAAGTTATGGTAAAAAACGATTTTTGGAGTAGACCCACACTTTTCATTTTTTTCAATTTTCTCAATTGTGCTAAGTTGTGCTAGGTTGTGCTAAGATTGTTCCAAAGTATTACTTCATAAAAATAATAAATAAAGAAGTTATGGTAAATAATCGTTTTGGACATCTAATTAACGTAAAATATCATAATTGGGCTTTCCCTTCATCCCAGAAACATGATACTGCAGATCTGAGTTGTGCTAGCCTAGCACAAGTCAGCACAACTTCCAATTTCTCCAGCACAACGATTTAAAGGGCACTTTACCCTTGTCTGCGGCCCTTCGCGCTTCGCGAAAATATCATAATTGGGCTTTCCCTTCATCCCAGAAACATGATATTGCCTCATCCCAGAAACATGATATCATGTTTCTGGGATGAAGGGAAAGCCCAATTATGATATTTTCGCGAAGCGCGAAGGACCGCGAATAAGAGTAAAGTGCCCTTTAAATCGTTGTGCTGGAGAAATTGGAAGTTGTGCTGACTTTTGCTAGGCTAGCACAACTCAGATATGCAATATCATGTTTCTGGGATGAAGGGAAGCCCAATTATGATATTTTCGCGAATCGCGAAGGTCCGCGGACAAGAGTAAAGTGCCCTTTAAATCGTTGTGCTGGAGAAATTGGAAGTTGTGCTGATTTGTGCTAGGCTAGCACAACTCAGATATGCAATATCATGTTTCTGGGATGAAGGGAAAGCCCAATTATGATATTTTCGCGAAGCGCGAAGGGCCGCAGACAAGGGTAAAGTGCCCTTTAAATCGTTGTGCTGGAGAAATTGGAAGTTGTGCTGACTTGTGCTAGGCTAGCACAACTCAGATCTGCAGTATCATGTTTCTGGGATGAAGGGAAAGCCCAATTATGATATTTTACGTTAATTAGATGTCCAAAACGATTATTTACCATAACTTCTTTATTTATTATTTTTATGAAGTAATACTTTGGAACAATCTTAGCACAACCTAGCACAACTTAGCACAATTGAGAAAATTGAAAAAAATGAAAAGTGGGGGCTGTGTGTGTGAGGATATATGAGATTGCGTGAGTGAACGATCAGGCACGAGAGGGCGCGGAGCGACAAGAAGCGCCTTGCCGGTCGTCAAGCCGTTGTTCCCTCGTGACCGGCAGCGTGAGCGTGAGTACGCAGAGAGCTTAACAGAGTATTACACATATAGCCACTTTATTCAAATATATATATGTTAAACTATTCATCGGCTGATTTATTCTTCCATCCACAAATGGTAGCAGAGCGTGGTTGTTAGTAAGAGAAGTAAAAAGTCTGAATAGTATAACAAAAAGAAAAAGGGAACCACGTGCGACGTAATGGCGGACATGTGGAATATAGCCGGCGTTGAACATTTGAACGACGCAAATTATTTTTTGTGGAGAGAAAAAATAGAGGGGATTCTTCGATCCAAGAAAATATGGAAGAAGATCATGGGAGTGAAAGAGCCGGAAAAGCCGCCAGAAGACGATGCTGAATATGAGAGAAAATTTCGGGTATGGAATGAATGGGACGATGATAATTATACAGCCCGAACGATTATGCTGAACACTATGACGGAAGCCCAGTTATTAAAATACAGCCACGAGAAGAATGCAGAAAAATTATGGAACCTGGTAAAAGTAAATATGGCGGCAGAAACGGAACAAATAAAAACCAGATCTCTCAGTGAGCTTGCTAATTTAAAAATGAAGAGGGATGAGAACGTGGATGATTATATAAACAGAGCAGAGGGACTAAAAAATAAATGTCAGCAACTAGGTAAGAACCTTGAAGAATATGAATTAAAAATGTTTATTTTGAGAGGACTTAGGACAGAATTTGATGCAAACGTAAGGATATTAGAAAGCCAAAGCAACATTACGTTAAATGAAATGAGATATGCGTTAAAACAAGAGGAATTGAGAAAAGAAAGAGGGCATGAGGGAAGAGACCATGAAAATGTACGAAGGGTAAGAGAAGGCACAAGCAACAGTGGAAACTGCTTTAAATGTGGGAAGAGAGGTCATTTTGCAGATCAATGTCGTGCAAGACAAAGATGCTTTAATTGCGATGGATTGAATCACATCGCTGCGGAATGCAATAAGCAAAGACAATTTGCAAGTACGAGAGGAAGAGGAAACACCAGTCATGGCTACACGAGAGGAAGAGGATACCATGGACGGGGAAGAGGAGAGAGGATGATGCAGACAACGGATGAGAGTGTGAAGAACGTGAGTGAAAGTGCATGTGCCAGTGAAAGCGTACATAAATGTGAAACGAAACGAGACAGCGATAGACACAGAGCGAACAATAACAATATGCGTACTGTTTGGTTATTAGATTCAGGCTCGACAAGCCACATGTCAAGCGATATAGACATTTTTGATAAAATAGAAAGCGATAATAGAGAGATTACATTAGCTGACACAGAAAGTAGAAAAATTGCTTCGAACGGGATAGGTGAAATTGTAATGAAGCAAAGGAATGTAAAAAATAGAGTTAGGCTAAATAATGTGTTACATGTTCCAGATCTTAATACAAATTTGTTATCGGTTGCCAAATTCACAGACTATGGTTATAAAGTGCATTTTGATAGAGATGGGGCGGTTGTATATAGAGACAACCAAGTAGAAATGAGAGCCGTTAGAGAGGGAAATGGGTACTATGTAAAAACTGATATAATAGATAGTGAAAAAGTGAAAGCTGTTAAGGATGATGATTTGTGGCATAGAAGGTTAGGACATGTAAATAGAGATACTATAATACAAATGAGAGCTCAGGATTTAGTGTTAGGGATGGAAAAATTAAGTGATCAATATGGACAGTGTGAAGCTTGCGTAGAAGGGAAAGCGTGTCAAAAGACACACCGAAGACTTGAAAAGAGAAGAGCGAAGAGGATAATGGACTTGTGGCATACAGATCTAATTGGACCGGTGAGGCCAGCAACAAAAGGAGGAAAAAATTACATCATGACAGTAATAGATGACTATTCGAGATTTGTTTTTGTGTCATTGCTGTGCGAGAAAAGTGAGGCCAGTAATGAATTGATAAAATTGATAAAACTGAAAGAAAATGAAACTGGCATGAAGCTGAAGGCCATAAGATCTGACAATGGTGGTGAATTTATTGGTGATAACCTAAGGGAATGGTTAGAAAACAAAGGTATCAAGCATGAGTTTAGCCCACCATGGACTCCACAGAGCAATGGATTAATTGAGAGAATGAACAGATCCATCATAGAGATGACCAGATCAATGATAAGTGATTGTGAGATACCATTGGATTTCTGGGGAGAAGCAGTGTGCGCAGCGGCTCATATAAAAAATAGAGTGAAGACATCGGTTCATGGGAGAACACCCTATGAGTTATGGGTGGGAAGAAAACCGACAGTGAAATATATGAAGAGATTTGGATGTATTGCTTATGTACTGATTAAAAGTGCAACAAAAAGAAAATTTGACTCTAAAACAATGAGAGGAATATTTGTTGGTTATGGAGCAAACAACACATACAGAGTTTACATACCTGAGAAAAATAGAGTCCAATGTACTTGTGATGTAAAATTTGATGAGAAAAGGAATGGTGTGGAAATATTAAAAGAAAAGGAGACAAAAAGTCATGATAAAGAAAATGATTTAATATTTATAGGCCTAGACAATGAAGAAGAAGAGTATGAAACAGAGAGAGATATTGAGAATATAATGAATAGAGAAGAAAATAGAGATGAATCAAATGTTTCTGACAATGATGAAGGAAGGACAACTGTACAACATCAAGAAAGAAATAGTACACACAGAAACAACATAAATGAGGAAGCAGACCTAAACTTGCAAGAGAATGTAAGGAGAGACACAACGATAAAGAGACTAGGAAGGCCAAAAGGCACCACAATGGAAATCATGAAAGCTCGTAGACAATTAGAACGAGAAGAGCAAGAGGGGAGCGAGATGGAGCAAAGCTTGAGAAGATCAAATCGAATAAAAGATAGAAACTCAGCGATGACTGTGGTGGACGAAGGAATGCCCAAGAGTGTAGAACAAGCGAAAAATTCTGGTCACTGGGATAAATGGAAAAGGGCAATGGATGAGGAGATGGAGAGTATAAGAAGACATGAAGTATGGGACATAGTACCATGCCCCAAAGACAAGAAAATAATAAGAAGCAAATGGATTTACAGTATAAAGGAGAACCCTGGTACAGAAGAACCACGATACAAGGCTCGCTTGGTGGCTCTGGGATGTGCGCAGCGCCCTGGTTTCGACTATGGTGAAACATTTGCTCCTGTTGCCCGAATGGAATCGATCAGATTACTACTAAGTATCGCTGCAGAAAGAAGAAAAAAGGTGAGGATGTATGATGTGAAGACGGCGTTCCTGCATGGAGTGTTACAAGATGAAATTTATATGAAGACTCCGGATGGATATGGACAAGGTGAAAATACAGTGTGCAAACTAAAGAAAAGCATATACGGTTTGAAGCAAGCTGGTAAATGCTGGAATGAGTACTTGAATGAGGTTATGAAAGAAAGTGGAATGTGTCAATCTAGAGAAGATCAGTGCTTATTTTATAAAACTGAGGGACAAAAATTTATATACTGTGCAATACACGTTGACGACATGGTAGTTGTGGCAAGTGATAAAGACATAGAGAAACATTATATGAATAGAATAGGAAATAAAATAGATTTAAAATGTTTAGGCGATGCGAAATACATACTAGGCTTACAAATAGAACAACAGAATGGAAGAGTATATGTGCACCAAGAGGAATATGTGAAAAAACTGTTAAGTATGTATGGTATGGATGAATGCAATAGTACTTCAACCCCATTAGATGTAAATGTAAAAATGGATAATTATAAAGATAGTTATAATTGTAATGCCAAAGAGTACCAAGAACTGATGGGTAGGCTAATGTTTTTAAGCGTTAATACGAGACCAGATATTGCTTTCGCACTCAGTTATTTATCTCAATATAATAATGATGCGAGAGTAATACACATGAATGGTTTAAAGAGAGTGTTGCGGTATATAAAGGGAACAAGCAATTATCGTTTATGTTATGGTGCAAAGAATATGAAAAATAGAATAGACTGTGAAACTGATGCATCTTGGGACACAACAAAAGATGCTAAATCATTCACTGGAACGTTAGTTTATCGAAATGGTGATTTAATCCAGTGGAGAAGCAAGAAACAGTATTCAGTCGCTTTGTCATCGACTGAAAGCGAGTTAGAAGCGATGCTGGAAGGAATGAAAGACACGATATGGATGGATAGATTGTTAAAAGAAATAACGGGGGAAAGAAACACAACCAAAGAGATAAAGAGTGATAGTTTGAATGTGATTAAATTAGCAAATGGCGGAAATTATAAGACACGAACAAAATTATTAAATAGGAAGTTTCATTTTGTCAAGGAAAATATGAAAGAGAATGACATATTAATAACTCATGTTCCTAGCGAAGAAATGCGTGCGGATTGTTTGACCAAAGCCCTGAGTGGACCCAAACTGTATAAAAATATAAAAGATATTATTGAGACTGATTATAAGTAAGCAATAAAAACAAGAGGGGAGTGTGTGAGGTTATTTTTATTGCGTGTGTGTGTGTGAGGTTATATGAGACTGTGTGTGTGTGAGGATATATGAGATTGCGTGAGTGAACGATCAGGCACGAGAGGGCGCGGAGCGACAAGAAGCGCCTTGCCGGTCGTCAAGCCGTTGTTCCCTCGTGACCGGCAGCGTGAGCGTGAGTACGCAGAGAGCTTAACAGAGTATTACACATATAGCCACTTTATTCAAATATATATATGTTAAACTATTCATCGGCTGATTTATTCTTCCATCCACAGGGGCTACTCCAAAAATCGGTTTTTTTCAATTTTTAGTGTTATTTTTGATATTATAGCTGTAATATTCGAGAACAATGTAGCACAAACTTAGCACAACTCAGCACAACTGTTGAAATTATTTAATTTAACAAGTGGGGGGCTAGCTTCTAGGAGGCAGAAAAGACTGTGATTATTGGCAGTGGTCATCTGAAAGTTGTGATGTTTACTGTCCTCTATTTGTTTACATCGGCTCCGTTTACAAAATAATGGTGGCCATATCAAAGCCGCTGTTCAAGGACGATTGTTAACAGCCATAAACCATGATGGTTCTCAACTCAAGGATCGGAAGACGACGTTAAAACATTTAACATTCTTTTATAAGAGAACGATCGAGTTGCTGTTAGGTATGCGGACGCTACCGTTGGTGACTCTTGACCCTTCCGGAGATATGTGCCGAAACAGAGGGCCTATTTAAGAACAAAGGGCTTACTCAAAATCGGATCATAAAGGGGCTCTTGCAAGCGATATAACTTCTAAGAATTCATTTCTAATCAGAAGTAGCACGTGGCCCCCACCATCGCTAGATCCGATTTTCGGTACTATATAAGGGCATGGATCCTTCCTATTTAGTTGGGTTGATTCAAGTGAATACGCGCAGTACGTACCGTTCCACGTCGAAAGTCAATTCGCGCTAGATCGGTTGTTAAAGTTCTTGTCTACCACTCTGTAGTAGATCGCCCCCGCATTTCTCGGTGCGTCAAAACTGAGAGGGTTTAGTCCGCGACACCGCGACAACATTACACTTAACATTTGTACGTTTTTATAATACAAAATATATTGTTGTGTGTGAACTTATTAAGGGTTCAAATATCGATTATTCATATTCCCTTTTCGAGTTCCCAGTCGCTAGTATACTACGACGATACACCTTTGCCGCTCAAGGTGTATCTTTCTCAATTCGATAAGTTACGAGTCAGCGGAACCGAGACCCTATACCTCATAGGTGGCGACCCGGTGGTGAAATAGACATCGGCTAGTCCTCTCCTTTGGTCACACGAGGCGACCCGATGGTGAAATAGACATCGGCTAAATCCTACGTGTACCCTTCCTACCTTGCCCTAAAATCTCTAATTCCAAACTATCCTCGGTTTCCGCATAGCTGCCTGAACCTCGGCTCGTAACATTGCCACCTATGGTTCCTTTGACAAGTTTAGTGTCCATGATGAGTAAAATGCGATACAAGCATAACAAAAATTTGACCTTGAATGTCAAGGTCAAAGTCAATTTTGCGGAAAATTCTTTTAACAAATCTCCACCGATCCGAAGGTGTACAGCCATCTGCCAAAACCATGACACTAAATTTTGTTACACCCGGTACACTGTACATCATTCTTAGCTATAATTGAATCTTTTCATTAAAAATCATTCAGTTCTAATAAATAACACTATCGAAAGCTGAAACACTCCAAATGGTCATCTTCATAATTAGACTGCGGATGTTCACGCAATTTTCAATTTCTGTAGGAAGGAATTCAGATCAAATAAAATCTGACCTTCAGTGGTCATAGCCTTTGTAGATACAAGATTAATTAAGATGAAATCTTAAGTGAAAATGAAGACACGAAAAAATGAATTTCAAAATTTGATTTAATGCATCAATTATTTTCTTATTTTTATTTTTGATTGAAATTTTAACTATAGAGATATGAATTATGTACTAGTATCGAGTTTAACACGTTCGCGATTGGCATTCATTATAGTAATAGCCTTCATTATTGCATACCCAGATAGCACAGGACGACTTTAAGTCGCCGTTTTCATTCAAACGTGAAAACGTCGTCCTAGCAGAGGTGCCTTTATGGACGTGTAAAAGTTGCCTCTTTCGGGACGCCGTTTTCACAGCAGAAATGAGATGCATAAAAGGCACCTGCCTTCAAACGTGAAAACGACGACCCAGCAGAGATGCCTTTATGGATGTGTAAAAGTTGCCTCTTTCGCAACGCCGTTTTCATGGCAGAAACGATTGAAGTACTTACGATAATATGTATATCTCTTAATCGTTAATATACTAATACTATGCTTCATTAAAAAAAAAAGTAGTTTGATTTTTACCTAAAAAATATTTTAGGTAAATAATTAAATAATTAGGTTATATAATTATTAGAAGAGATAAACTTCTGTTAAAATATTTTTTATGTAATAATATATATGATTTGATATGATTTAAGCCTATAAGAATAAAAAGTAATGAATCTAACAGTAAAGGTTCGCGTGGCTCAGCGAGGAAGCGATCATGAAATTAAACGGTTGGTCCCGAGTTCAATTCCCGCCTAATATGCTTGTTTAGGATTGGCTGAATGTGTCAGCTGCGACGGCGTGGCTATTGGCTGAGCAAGTTGCCGTTGCGAGATCTAGGATCGATCTTCGATTCACGGAGTCATTGGCCGGCACCGTCGATATCGAGCTTAATCGACTACGATCGATATCTACCGCGGAGCACTACTCGGATTGGCGGAGCGCACATCGATCCGCCAATCACGCGATCGACGGTGACGGCTAACGGCCTGCTGATCGATCGATCCTCAGTTCTATAACGGCTTCGTAATCTAGAGCAACCGTGAAATTGAGCGTCTTTTTTTACCGGTTTTACAAGTTACGTTTTCGCACTTCGAAAACCTCAATTATCTACAACTAGTACCTAGTTGGTGATAAAACTTTTATTAACCTATTGTTCAAACGCGCTTCGTTTGCTACAGTTTTTGTACATAAGTTTGTGAAAAGACGATTCCCTATTCGGGAAAAATAAAGTTGTTCTTGTTCAAGTGACTAGTAATCTTCTCCAGCTCTGAATCCTTGTCTAATCTCAAACATTTGGTCCTTCGAGCCGGATTCAGTGCTGCAGTCCTGAAAAAGCGAACAGTTAATTTTTGAACCGACTAGTGCTTCGACCTTGTCCGCAAAACAATGGCTGACCTGATTGAAGACCAACGGTCGATCGCGCTCCGACTCAACCGCGTTCTTACAAATCTAAAGAAGAGGGGAAAGGCAAACCAAACTTTGGGTCATCTTCGCGCGGGATATGATTCGACCGAACGGTGGTGGTCGGCATACTGCGACGGTGACGCTGAACTCCGAGCCGCCGCAAGGAAAGATCCCGAGCTGAAAGGAAGCTCATATTTTGAAAATGACGAATTCGAGGACGTTCACGCTGCGTACATGGAGCAGTCCGGAACAATACGCAACATGATCGCCGAATTCGAAGGTTCGAAAAACGTTAATGTGCCTTCAAATTCAACCGCAACGGCCGGCGAGACGAGCGCACAAAGGTCACGCGCCGTGTTGCCAAAAATGGCGCTCCCAACGTTCGAGGGAAATTACAAAGACTGGCCGTCCTTTCGGGACTTGTTTACTTCATTAATAATAAACGACTCGACCTTGTATCCCGTCGAGCGTCTTCATTACTTGAAGACTTGTATGAAGGGCAGCGCCGCGTCTCTTCTTAAAAATGTCAAAACAACTTCTGACAATTTTCAAGTCGCCTGGGAAAAATTGGAAAATCGGTACAACAACCTACGACTCCTCGTGCAATCTCAAATTCAATCCCTTACCTCTCTAGCTCCTATGCGGAAGGAATCAGCCTCCGATTTGAAGAGATTGTTCGACGAAACCTTCGACGGAATCGACGCTCTGGCTAATCTTGGACGACCCGTAATGAACTCCGCCGACTGGATAGTCGAAATGACAGTCGAGCGGTTGGATCGCCAGTCCCGCCGGGAGTGGGAAGAATCTTTTCAGCACTCTAAGGAGCCTCCCACCTTAGAACAATTGAAGGTGTTCATGGAGGGACGGATATACACCTGCGAGGCCTTAGAGTTGCCGCATCACGATGGATCCTCCGAAGAAAGGAAATCGTCCCCCAAAAACGTAAGGGTCCATCAAGTGACAAAGGCGACTTCATCGGGAAAGACTTGTCTTCTCTGCGACGGGAAACACTACGTCCTTTTCTGCCCCCGATTCCAAGAGAAGACCCCCTGCGAGAGGAAGGAATCAGTCAGATCGCTCGGCCTTTGTTTCAATTGCCTGGGAAAACATTCCTCGATTGACTGCAAGTCTCCGAAGAGGTGCATGAAGTGCAACGGAAAGCACCATACTACGATCCACGATGCTGTCTCGACTGCCAAGGAAGCTACCGATTCTGGAGTCAGCGTACAGCACTCTTCTACTCACGTGAGTCGATCCACATCAGTCCTTCTCAGCACAGCTCGTGTTAAAGTTTCAGGCTTTCGAGAACAGGGCTGTGTAGTTCGCTCATTGATTGATCCCGGCAGTGAGGTGTCGCTGATCACGGAGGCACTTGCTCAGCGGCTAGGCGTCAAGAGGAGACAAGCTCGAGTTCCTCTTCTCGGGGTCGGAGGTGGCAAGGCCAAGTTCACCAGGGGAAAAACCACATTGGTCATCTCTCCTCATGGTGGGGGTGAGCTCAAATTGCAGATTCCGGTCTTCATCATTCCGGAGCTCTCCAGATACAGGCCTCGGAATCTGCCTGGCCTCACCGAGTGGCCTCATGTTCAAGGGCTGGCGCTCGCCGACCCAGGCTACTACCTTGCCGATTCTGTCGACATTCTGCTGGGAGCAGACTCCTACAATCGCATACTTCGCGAGGGAGTGAAGAGAGGTCCTCCCAACACCCCAGTCGCTCAGGAGACTGCCCTCGGCTGGGTC
This sequence comes from Lasioglossum pauxillum, assembly GCA_933228785.1. Lineage (NCBI taxonomy): Eukaryota > Metazoa > Arthropoda > Insecta > Hymenoptera > Halictidae > Lasioglossum > Lasioglossum pauxillum. The sequence goes on along the minus strand of OW121704.1, from coordinate 29,961,813 downwards.
CTTACCGGAGGAATCGAGTCAGCGAACGGCGACGAGACTTCCACTCGATTAAAGGTTCCAGTGCACCACTGCAACATAGATCGGGAACTAATGGAAAAATCTCACCAGATTCTGGAAACAAAAGGAACTACGGGAGCTCCTCATGGCGGGCGGATTCCCACTTCGCAAGTGGGCATCCAACACGAAGGAGCTGCTAGTCGGACCTTCCAACGATCAGTAACTGTACATAAACACACTTGTTTCTTGTCCATGTTAAAAATCGTTAGCATTAGTTCATCTCATCAATTCACTCACCTTGTATATATCACCTTGTTCACCTCGCTGTACATACATTTCATCACTTCATTCCACATCACTCGCAACACGTTCACTAATGCGCGTCCTTTTTTTTTGTCAGTTACAGCTACTACGCCGCACGCTGCTCACTCATTCAGCTCTGCCGTTTGTCACAACTTTTCGCCCATTGGTAATTGCTTAATTTTCAATTTCGTCATTGGCTGACGAGGCGGGCGGAATGTTTAGGATTGGCTGAATGTGTCAGCTGCGACGGCGTGGCTATTGGCTGAGCAAGTTGCCGTTGCGAGATCTAGGATCGATCTTCGATTCACGGAGTCATTGGCCGGCACCGTCGATATCGAGCTTAATCGACTACGATCGATATCTACCGCGGAGCACTACTCGGATTGGCGGAGCGCACATCGATCCGCCAATCACGCGATCGACGGTGACGGCTAACGGCCTGCTGATCGATCGATCCTCAGTTCTATAACGGCTTCGTAATCTAGAGCAACCGTGAAATTGAGCGTCTTTTTTTACCGGTTTTACAAGTTACGTTTTCGCACTTCGAAAACCTCAATTATCTACAACTAGTACCTAGTTGGTGATAAAACTTTTATTAACCTATTGTTCAAACGCGCTTCGTTTGCTACAGTTTTTGTACATAAGTTTGTGAAAAGACGATTCCCTATTCGGGAAAAATAAAGTTGTTCTTGTTCAAGTGACTAGTAATCTTCTCCAGCTCTGAATCCTTGTCTAATCTCAAACAATGCTACATAAAAATTTCTAAATTGTAATAAGGTTTTTTCGAAGAGACAAAATGGAATATTCTCTCAAGAAGTACATGAAAGTAGTAATATATATATATATATATATATAGATTCTAATTTGTTTAATAATTTTTTCTTAAATTTGAAGATTTTGTGCGTCTGAAAAAAGATGCATAACAGATGTCCCAAAAGATGCCTAAAAGATGCCCGGAAGACGCGTAAAAAGATGCTTAAAAGATGGCTGAAAGACCTCCGAAAAGATGTCCAAAAAGATTTCCAAAAAGGCAACTTTTTTGCGTCTTTACATCTTAAAGACATCGAAAAGACCTGTGAGAGACGACTTTAAGTCGCACAGTTTTGTAACAAAGACCTGTTAAAGTCGTACACAGTACGTGAAAAAGACGTGAAAACGACGTTCCACAGACGTAACGTACGACTTAAAGACGTACGGCAACTTTTAGACGTACTTTAAGATGTCTTTGTGCTATCTGGGATTAAGTCCAGAAATAGCATTTGCTATGAAAAAGAATCATAAACTGATAAGAAGGGGGAAAGAAAATTCAATTCGTAGTAATGTATATCCATATATTTTAGTGTTCATTTCTGAAATATCATTTGCTATGAAAAAAACACAATTTCAAAAGATAAGAACAAGAAAACAATTTATATTCATATATTTTAGTATTCATTTCTGAAATATCATTTGCTATGAAAAAAACACAATTTCAAAAGATAAGAACAAGAAAACAATTTATATTCATATATTTTAGTATTCATTTCTGAAATATCATTTGCTATGAAAAAAACACAATTTTAAATGATAAGAACAAGAAAACAATTTATATTCATATATTTTAGTATTCATTTCTGAAATATCATTTGCTATGAAAAAAACACAATTTTAAATGATAAGAACAAGAAAACAATTTATATTCATATATTTTAGTATTCATTTCTGAAATATCATTTGCTATGAAAAAAACACAATTTTAAATGATAAGAACAAGAAAACAATTTATATTCATATATTTTAGTATTAATTTCTGAAATATTATTTGCTATGAAAAGGAAACCAATGAAAAATTGAATTTCTACCACTTTTGATCGTTGAATTGTGAAATTGTGAAGTTGTAAAATTGTAATGTCGACAAATTGTACGGTTGTAAAATTGTACAATTCTAAAGTTGTGAAATTGTAAAACTCTAAATTTGAAAAACTAAGTTAAAAATTGTATTGTCGTAACATTGTACGATTGTGAAATTCTAATGTTGTAAAGTTGTGAAATTGTAAAAGTGTAAAGTCGAAAAGTTGTGAAATCGTAAAATTCTGAAGTTGTAAGTTGTAAAATTGTGACATAAAAACGCAATGACATAAAAAAAATTTTTTTCTTAATTTTTTTTTTGAGATTTAAAAAAAAATTTTTTTTTGGATTAAAAAAAATTTTTTTTTTTTAACTGAAGCTAATGTTACCGCTTGGAATAATCGAAAGTTATTCCAATGCAACAGTGAATTTATCATCTCTACTCCCAAGAATACATTTTGGGAGAATATCGATGAAAGTACAAAAAAAAAACGATGTTAGCGATGTTGGAGAAGGAGTAACGAATCGGGAAGTTCTTTGTGTGACTCTTGGAGAGTCACACACAAAATAAAAAACATTAATATCAGTAGGCCCTACTAGCCATGCGTATCACTAACCTTCTCGCAAGAGCAGTCCTATCCGCGAGCTCGCGAAGCGAGCGAGCAAAAACAACCCTACTCGCGAGCGAGCAACAATAGCCCTCTAGTTTATTTCTCAAATTACAATCCATTTCGTGGTCATTTATATTAATTTCTGCAATATTATTTGCTAATTAATATTGTGGTCATTTGGATTCATTTTAATATTAATTCCAGAAGTAGCATTTGCTATGAAAAAGAATCATAAACAAAAATGATAAGAACAGGAAAAGAAAATTCCCTCGTGGTCATTTCTATTCATTTCTGAAATATCATTTTCTACGATAAGGAATAATGGTTTAAAATGATGAGAACAGGAAAAGAAAGTCATTTTGTGATCATTTGATCAGAAAATTTTTTTTATCACAAAAAGAATTATAATTTTAAATAATTAGAACAGCAAAAGAAAATTCGTGTCCTGGTCATGTAGGATCAAAGATATATTTCGTCTGAATATTCACAATCTTCACAATCTCCGTCTGAGATTTACAAAAACGTCTTACTCTGTCAACCGTCACATTCAAAATCAAATCAAACAACAACTGAAAAACCAAAATCAATAACGATAACGACGTCGCGTCGTTACTGTTCTTAATATTTACATACAGCAGAGTTCACCATCCTACATATTCATATTTTAAGATACATTTCTGAAATATCATCTGCTATGAAAAAGAATCAGAATTTTAACTGATAAGAACAAGAAAAAAAAATTCATTTGTGATCATTTTTATTCATATTTTAGTGATCATTTCTGAAATGTCATTTGCTACGAAAAGGAATCATAATTAAAAATGATAAGAACCGAAAAGAAAATGTATTTCATGGTTATTTATATTAATTTCTGAAGTGTCATTTGCTATGAAAAGGAATTATAATTTCAAATGATAAGAACAGGAAAGAAAGGAATATAATTTATATTAATGTCTGAAATACCATTTTTGCTATGAAGAAGAATCATAATTTTAAATGCTAAGAATAGTTAACGTTTCATGTACATATTATATTATTATCATTACTACGAATGAAAGTTTCACATTTCAACAAATATGTTTTTCTAAAACAACGAAGCATTCTAAGAGAAATAATATTAGCTAAAGTACTTAAATAATTGAGATAAGTGTTGATAATGATTTTTGGAAAACAACTGTATTATTACTAAAAAAGTAATAAAGACTAAAATATTAATCAATACACGATCACTAATCTTTCTCTAAAACTCTGTAACAAATTCTTAAGAATAACTTGGAAACTCTGGAAAAAATTACAATGTGTAATAAATTACGTGAAACCTAAAACCTTTTTTCCCTGTATACAGTGTAGACGTGATTACATTACTTTGGCTGCAAAGCCTTTTTATTTATATTCCGAGTACAATGATGAAATTATGCATAAAAATAAGCGTAACGCATAAATTAGGAAATACTTTTAATAACATTCACATTACTGCGTAATATCAGCAGTGCAGTATCATAGAATAATTGTATTCTGTAAAACTGGATTTAATCAAGTAAAATTTTCCTTTAATCTCGAAAAGATGCGAAGGAACTTTTTATCTAATAAATAAACCGAGGCTCGAACCAGTTCCGAAACTTTTTAATAAGCTGTATTGGAGTCTATTAAATGTGGAACTTTCTCAAAAAGTTTTAGAAGAAGGAGCAATATAAGTTCCGATGAGGAGAGATAAAAAATCATTAGTGAAAACGAAAGATTTGTGTTTTAATTAGAAATAATAATATATAAAAATGAAAGTGTTTCTACAAAAGATTAATGAATACACACTACTCATTGAGCGGCCTCAAAAAATCCATAAAATCAAAATACTTTATCGAATGAAATAAAAATGGTAAAATTAAAATAAATATATTAAGTATACTCTTCACCCTACTAACATTTTTCGGATCTTAATTAAATTTGCTACAGTCAATAAATCAACGCGAAAATTGATTTAAAGAAATCTAAAACAGTAGAAAGATCGAAAGAAATTAGCAACACCAATCTAGTAATATTTTTGGCTGATTAAAGTCGTGAAATAAAGCATCTTGTCAGTTCAGAAACTTGTAATTCATTGACGAAATATGTTGATTACAATGCCAGCTACAATAACACCGAAATTATGATAGTAGCAGAAAAGTTTTCGAAATAAACGGTGCATCGGACAACAGGGGCCGTCGAGTGGCGTTAATCTTTTCTTGCTAGGTGGGATCGCTTCAGAAATGCGAAGGTCACCTTTGTTTTCTAAAATAGAATCCTATGTTTTGCTACATAGCTGTCTTCTGATAGCGGCTATTCAGACGAATCCAACAAGGTGCAACATTAAGGTCTTTGAAGGTCAGTGAAGGTGATTTATGACAAAAAAGGCGAGACAAACTTGCATTCACAGAAAGTGTTCAAAGTGATTGCTATTGCAATGCTGCAATCTTCTTATCACGGATTGAGTAGTATTTCCTATCGCTTCGGCACTTATCGAATCGCATGCTGTAACAATTCATTGTACAAAAGCATTAACTTGTAAGGCGTGTACGGTGAGAACAAACCCATATGCTCCGCATTTACAGAGAATGCCAGCAAAATTCGGTGAGAGCTGAATGATATCCTGATCGTTCTCCATCGTACACGTCGTACAATTCATTACGATTATACAATAAATTGTTACAGGGTCTTCTGTTCCAATTCTACAATTCTTCAATTTTACAACTTTACAACTTAAGAATTTTACAACTTTACAATTCTACAGTTTTAAAATTTCACAATGTCACAATTTTACAGTTTTACAACTTTCTAAAATTGTCAGACCCTGGAAAATTGGTAGAATACATATAATAAGTCTACCTTACTTTACTTTTACTTTTAGCATACCTATAAGGTTTTCTTTCATATTTGCAACTTCAAATTTATTATCTAAAGTGATAGGGAGACGGAGAGTATGATTGAAAAATCATAAAACTCTGAATTTGTAAAATTGTAGAATTTTTAAGGCTTTACATAAATTGTAAACTTTTTGTGGCTTGAGTTAGTTGAATATCTGAGGAACAATCTCCCATCATTCGTTATCCCGTTTATATTTCCATAAAGCACTGAAATTTCTCGGATGTTTGAAATTCTGTTAACACGCTTTCATTTTTCAACGAATTCGCCTAGTAGTAATTGTTACCTTATTTACATACACTAACAGATTCATGTTTTATGGAAGTTTTTTTAGCTAAATATAAAGTATACTTTTAAGAGAAATTCACTTTTGTACTATATACATTTTTTTAGTTATTAATATTTAAAGATAACCAACGATTCAGTCACTTTCTGTATAACTTTGGTAATGATTTTGTTATACCTCCGGGTGCGACCGGGTGTTCATTTCTATGCCATTGTGTTCTTTGAAGTTTTCTGATTAAGATGCAAGAAAAAAAGGCTGCTACTACGAGGTACTCCGTGTTTTATAGTTGATCTACGAAAAAATGGCCATCGTGCGCGCGCGCGCGAAAATCGTAGCATATCTCACATCCTGCATGTTCGCATTCGCTACATTTTCGTATTAACTTAAATAAATACTAAATAATAATAAACACACAATATATACTAAAATAAGAAAACAGTATACACATGAAAAAATAATATACAGGGTGGGGCAATAACCATGTCCACTTTGATTATTGCCCTTATTTGTAATAATATGAAAAAATGTTATGAACAAAATTTGCACGGTATAGAGGGGTACATGTTGTGACATAAAGATTTTCTGCATGGGTGGAGGCATAGAGGAGATTTCAAGGTCACCATGATTTTTTTAAATCGAAAGACCTACTTTTTGTATCGTGAATCGATAGACTATCGAATTCTGAGTAAAAATGTATTGACCTCCATATCTCTTAAATCTAATAGTTAATGATATATTATCGAAATAATTTTCTTCCTTCTTTTGATAATATCTCGTTAACTATTAGGTTTAGGACATACGAAGGTCAACACTTTTATACTCAGAATTTGATACTCTATCGATCTATGATATAAAAAAGGACATTCTGTTTAAAAAAAATCAAGGTGACCTTGAAATCTCCTCTATGCCTCCACCCACGCAGAAAATGTTTGTGCCACAACATGTCCCCCTCTGAACCGTGCAAATTTTGTTCATAACCTTTTTCCATACTATTATAAATAACGGAGATTATTCTTTGTAATAACTATTTTAAAAAGATATTTTAATTGTAAATGATTACACTTTTCGATAGTGTACATAAAATAGATGAATAACGTTAAAATATTGATTATAATCCGCAGTACTTGATTGAAAAATAGCTACAAACTTTACAATCTAATATACGCTCCTCTGTATGGACAAAACTCAAAACATCCGTATCAGCAAAAACGGTATCCCAACAAAAACATTCTGTAAACAGGAGCCAAGTTCTTATGGCCGTAAAAAGTTGTGAGATCAAACAAAATACGGCTAAGTTCGTTAGCTTAGAAATACCTCTTGCAATACTGAAAAAAGCGTTTGTAAAAATTAGTTTAAAAGAACGTATTTAATTTTTAAAGAGATGCATGAAGGGCTAAATTATTCAAACTTGGCCGCTACCTAACACCTTTTATGGCCATTAGTTTAGAAAGTAATGCATGTTCGTTTTACTGCCTATTTATACCTTGTGACGTTGCAACTTTTGCAACGGAGCCTGGCTCCTTAATATTATAATAACGTTGTCCCGTTTAATGTTTATGGTGTTTTTTTTTTCTTTGTTAGTTGATTATTTTTTCTAATTGCAGGAGGTTTTCTTTTTCTTTGTATTCTTGGTTTTGGAAATTTAGGGTCCGGTATTTGTACTTCTTCGATGTGTGGCCGTTATTTTTTAAACTAATGGCCATAAAAGGTGTCAGGTAGCGGCCAAGTTTGAATAATTTAGCCCTTCATGCATCTCTTTAAAAATTAAATACATTCTTTTAAACTAATTTTTACAAACGCTTTTTTCAGTATTGCAAGAGGTATCTCTAAGCTAACGAACTTGGCCGTATTTTGTTTGATCTCACAACTTTTTACGGCCATAAGAACTTGGCTCCTGTTTACAGAATGTTTTTGTTGGGAATTCATCACTTTTTGTTGAAATTTCATCAATTATCAAGTTTATGGTTATTATTACTCTTATCCCTGATTCATTAAATCCTAAACATTTTTTATATTTAAGGTGGACATTAAGTAAATTAATAAATGCATGTTCGTTTACTACCTATTTATACCTACTTGAAACTTTGTCCCGAAAAATCTAAACAACGCAGCGTCGATCAAAGGAAAAAAATTCTTTTCTAATCTGCAAGACAAAATCCAAATTCAATGTATCGAAGAGTAACACCCTGCCGGCGACGCTCGGATCCGTTTACCCCCCGCCGCTATAGACGATGCTCGGTGCAGTTTTTTTTGTTTACGTTAGAGCGATTGTTTTTTTCATCAGTATTTGTTGCGACTTCGAAGCTAATAAAACGTATACTTATGTATCGCTGGGAGATGACAAGAAGATCCCTGAGGGCGTGTAGAGGCAAAAAGGGTCTCCAGCTGGCGCCGCCTACCCCGACCACTGACGCTCGCGTACTCGCCGCGTGACCACGCCCTCTCGGCTGCTACGTCACACGACGCATAGTAGCAGGATTCCCGTATTTACGGAGGGCTACGGGAGAGAGACAGAGCAGGAGAGAGAGAGAGAGAGAGAGAGAGAGAGAGAGAGAGAGAGAGAGAGAGAGAGAGAGAGAGAGAGAGAGAGAGAGCGGGAGAGAGAGAGCGGTGAAACCGCGAAGCGTAGCGGGGGTTGGCGAGCGAAGCAAGCAGGGTGCGGAGCCCCCCCCCCCTAGTGTGACGTAGCAGCCGAGAGGGCGTGGTCATGCGGCGAGTACGCGAGCGTCAGTGGTGGGGGTAGGCGGCGCCAGCTGGAGACCCTTTTTGCCTCTACACGCCCTCAGGGATCTTCTTGTCATCTCCCAGCAATAGATACTTTGGGATTATCCCATCGACCTCTCAAGAATTAGTTAGGGATAGGTGGCGGGGGGCGGAGAGGCCCGGCCGCCAGGCCCGGCCGGCCCGCCCACGCATACGAAAATACGGTTTGGAGGAAATGGTCGAAGGAATAATCCCAAAGTACCCTTATGTATATGTTATGCTGCTATGTTCTATCCTACGTACCTATTTCGTAATGTTTTTTTTTTCAACCCTTTAATGTGTAAAATTTCGAACTTTAATAATTATTCCTTTGATTGTTTGTTATGGTGGACCTATGTACCAAATTTCAAGCTTGTAGGTCAATGGGAAGTACCCAAAAGGTTTTGATGATCTGTCAGTCAGTCAGTCAGTCAGTCAGTCAGTCAGTGACAAATTTTACGATTTTTGAGGTCCTATATCTCGGAACCTACTAATGTTGGAAGATTAATGTTTTGTCAATATTGAGACATGGTAGCATTTAACAAGTGTACGAAATTACATCTCTCCATCTGCCTCCAGTGCCGAGTTATAAGCCTTTAAAAAACGCCTAAGTTGTTTCGTGTAAAAGGTGGTAGTGCCAGAACTTGGCTGGTGCACTACCGTGTACCTAGATACAGTACAAAAAGTAGAAATCTCAAGCTTTAAAATGCTGAAATCGAGCATACAGCCCAGTGTGGATGTATTCTTTCGAAGAACAAACCGATATGCTTCTAAATTATACAGAATGCCAGCAAAGTTCAGTGAGAGCTAGAGATTTATACGATTTTCCTACTGCACGTACCATGTTTAATTTGTTTTCTACAATGATTAAGAAGGCAGCCTTTTGTTGGGTATCATACTATATTGTGGGGCATAATTATAGCTACGACTTTCAGCGTTTTCGACAGGTAAGAGTGCCGCCATGTTGGTAGTCCACACGAATTGCTCGTTGGACGATGTCCGAGTACATACCGATATGGCGGCGCCCTTGCCTGTCGAAATCATTTAAGTTTAAACACTCATAACTTTCGAACCAGTGAATTCCTAACATTGAAATTTGGTTCTACGACATTCTCTCGCCAAAATCTACAGAACTATGCAAGAAAATAACAAAAATTGTTAGTTTGCTCATCTTTAAACACCTGTAACTTTTGAACCAGTGAATTGCCAACATTGAAACTCTCGCCAAAATCTGCAGGATTACGCAAGGGAAAGGCAAAAAGTTCTGGTTACCCAAGGTACAGTGCAACACGAGTTTTCGAATAATGGCCCTGGAGCTGTTCACATTCTGTTTTGCTGTTCACAATCATTTGCACCGTCTGTCAAACATTTATCACGATTCGACGATACTAATCTTACCATTCTTATTATTCATGTCGAAATTTCAGATTCGGGTCGGGTCGGGAAATTTGTTCGGGTTCGGGTCGGGATCCCGAAAGTTTATAAACTTCAGGTACCCGCGATTTCGTAATGGCAGTCGGGTTGGGTTGGGTCAGGATCCCAAACGTTTGCTATATTCGGGTACCCGATGGTGTTTTAGAGTTACTTAAATCGAAATATCTCGTGAACTACTAATAGCTTAATACTTTTTTATAACGAATGTCCAGGTGCATCAATTGATGTATTAAAAAATATCTCATGCCATTTAAAAAAATATCAATGACCTAGAAATCTTGTAGAAAAATGACCTTGAAAATTTCTTCCCTTACACCGTTACATGTGGCCCTTCAAACAGTGTAACGTTGTCCTAAGAAGTTTTTTCGTACAACGAACACTAACGGAGATATTTAGGTGTTCTGTTTCTTCGGACCGGGGTGGGTCCTGGTGAGCCCAGGGGGGAATTGTAGAATTGGAACAGAAGACCCTGTAACAATTTATTGTAGAATCGTAATGAATTGTACGACGTGTACGATGGAGAACGATCAGGATATCATTCAGCTCTCACCGAATTTTGCTGGCATTCTCTGTAAATGCGGAGCATATGGGTTTGTTCTCACCGTACACGCCTTACAAGTTAATGCTTTTGTACAATGAATTGTTACAGCATGCGATTCGATAAGTGCCGAAGCGATAGGAAATACTACTCAATCCGTGATAAGAAGATTGCAGCATTGCAATAGCAATCACTTTGAACAGCTTCTGTAAAAGCAAGTTCATTTCTAGTCCAGTCAATGAATGCTCATAAGAGGGGCGTAGAGGGAAATGGAAGGAACACAATTTTTCACTTTGGCACTTTGTTTGGACTAGTTAGGAGTTAAACATAATAAAAGTCGCGACTCCTAGGAGGTGAGTGGTCTGCAGGGGGTCACGTAGAAGTCACCTTTTTCGGTTTTCCGCTTATATCTCGGAAACTATGTGTCCTAGCGACAATACCATTCCATACAATATCAAAGTTGACAAAATATGCTATGAGATTGATTCCGTTCAGTTTTTCGCTATCTCGCATAGTTTCCGAGATATCCGCGCTCAAAGTTCACTAATTGTGAAAAAGAAATTTTTGCCTTATTTGACTAGCTAACTCTTCAGCACAATTAGTGAACTTTGAGCGCGAATATCTCGGAAACTATGCGAGATAGCGAAAAACTGAATCCAATCTATCTTGTGGCACATTTTGTTAGCTTTAATTTTGTATAGACTGGTCTCATCGCTAGGACGCATAGTTTCCGAGATATACACGGAAAACCGAAAAAGGGGACCTTCTACGTGCCCCCTGTACCCCGTCCACCTTCTAGGAGTGGGGACTTTCAGTATGTTTACCTCCTGACTAGTCCAAACAAAGACCCAAAGTTAAAAATTGTGTTGACTGGACTATTCGCCGTTTTGTCATAAATCACCGTCACTGTCCTCCAAAGACCTTAATGTTATACCTCGTTGGATTCGTCTGAATAGCCGCTATCAGAAAGTAGCTTGCGAAACATAAGATTATATTTAAAAAGAAAACAAAGGTGACTTTTGTATCTCTGAAGCGACTTCATCTAGCAACAAAAGAGTAACGCCGCACTACGGCCCCTGTTGTCCGATGTAACTTTTATTTCGAAAATTTTTCTACTACTATCATACGACACAATCGTTAGAGTATTCCAGGTGGTCGTGTTAGGTGAAACAGTTCATATAACAGTCAACAAGTGACACTGCGATGGACGGTGCCTACACAGCTTTTAACCTAGTGAGATCGTAGGAGAGAATTCTTCAGCGTTGATGAGAAATCCAGGCAACTAACTCTTCATGGGAACTTTATCTTGCAGGATCAAATCACACATGTCCACTTGCGTGTGAATATTTACAGCTGATGATGAACTACAATAAAACAAAAGACATCTCTCGTTTAAAAATATATAATTATGAACATACATACATTCTGAAAATGTTGGTAAAAGTGGTAAAAATGGCAGTTGAACGCCGAAACCAATGGAAAATTCTAATTTCTACCACTTTTGATCGTTAAATTGAGAAATTGTGAAGTTGTAAAATTGTATTGTCGAAAAATTGTACGGTTGTAAAATTGTAAAATTCTAAAGTTGTAAAGTTGTAAAGTTGTGAAATTGTAAAACTGTAAAGTTGAAAAATTAAGTTGAAAATTGTATTGTCATAAAATTGTACAGTTGTGAAATTCAAATGTTGTAAAGTTGTGAAATTGTAAAATTTCAAAACTATAAAGTTAAAAAATTATGAAATCGTAAAATTCTGAAGTTGTAAAGTTGTAAAATTGTGATATTGTGAAAATGTAAAATTATAAAATTGTATAATCGTAATGTTGTGAAATTGCGACATGACAATAAGAAAAATGTAAAATTCCTAAATTGTATAATTGTAATGTTGTAAAATTGCAAGGTCGTGAAATTGTAAAATTCTAAAGATGTAAAATTGTCAAAATGTAAAATTATAAAATTGTAAAATAATAATATAGAAAAAATGTAAAATTCTATAATTGTAATGTTGTGAAATTGTAAAATTCTAAAGATGTAAAGTTATAAAATTGTGAAATTTTATTGTTGTAAAATTGTGAAATTGTAATGTAGTAAAATTGTGAAATTGTAATGTTGTAAAATTGTGAAATTGTAATGTCGTAAAATTGTGAAATTGTAATGTAGTAAAATTGTGAAATTGTAATGTTGTAAAATTGTGAAATTGTAATGTTGTAAAATTGTAAAATTTATTATTTATTTCTCAAATTACAGCTAAGAATAAATCTTAGTCCTTCAATAAACACAAACAAGTTTACACTTGTTGCTTTTGGAAACACATTTTTCATACATGTACCAATCATCGTTTGCTGTGTCAAAGAAAAAGAATAACAAATAATATTGGTGAAAGTTTTTTGGGGAAAGCAGGGCGAGGATGAAATATTTCCCTGAGGGGCGTAGTCGCAGACTGCGTGGCAGCCAGAACGTCTCTCGTATTTCACGGAACTTCGTTTCCTGTTAGGAACACGTTCGAATTACACCGACGTGCAACTTGTTTTCCAGGCAGACGCGGTGTTCCAGCCAAAAATCAACTGAAAAAGGAAGCTAAACAATAGCCGTGACTAACTGGAGGGCGCGAGACCCTCCGGAGAAGAGGAAGCTCTAAGATGCGAGGGGTGTTGCCTTATAGCTACTTTCACGCTCCACATTTTTCTTTTCCCCTGTTTACTTTGGGAGAGGAGAGACTGATTTATGATAATCATCCATTTTTTGTGGAATTTCGAGTAATCTAGTTCTACAATAAGAGATTTAATTCAATAACTTGAAGACGTACATACTTTGATATTTGGAAGGTTCAAAATAAGAGAGATTCAATCAATTTTCTATATATTAAAATTTTTTCTTTGAAAGCCAACTGTAAACGAAGATCAGATGAAATTCAATCCCTTGAGCAGTTACATACCCTTCAATTTAAAGCATTGATAAATAAGAGAAAGTCAATCAATTTTCTACATATACATATAGAATTATGTTTCTTCAGAAACATCTAATCAGATTTAATTAAATCCTCTAAGAAGTTACATACTTCTTTAATTTTGGAGAGTTGAAAAATGAGAGAAATTGAATGGTTTTTTTATATATAACATTACAGTTCCTCAAAAACCAATATGTACGTTAATCAGATTTAATTTAATCTCTTGAAGTGTTACACACCTTTCGATTTAAAAGGTTGATAAATAGAAAAGTTCAATCACTTTTTAATATTGTATATAAAATTGTTTCTTTAAACACCAATTTTATGTATGTACGTTAATCAGATTTAATTCAATTCCGTAAGGACTTACGTACATACCCTTCAATTTAAAGGGCTGAAAAATCAGAGAAATTCAATCATTTATTTATATTTTTTAATTATGTTGCTTTAAAAACCAATATGTACAAAAATCAGATTTAATTCAATCCCCTAACAAGTAACATACTTTTGAATTTAAAGGGTTGAATTCAATCGTTTTAACACTCAATCTGTACAGATCATAACAAATACTATTTAATTCTACAACTTTTGTATTTTGTCTGATTGTGAGACAATTATACAACATTCTTCTAATTCTCATTCTCTTCTTCTTATTACTCTGTATGTGTAATAATTCCATTGTTAATGGTATGCAAGACTAATTGAGCCGTGAAAAGAAACAGATTATGAACAAGTTTTAAGAAAAGTCGTACAGAATATGTTACTAGTAAAAGACAACGTTATAATATTATAAAAGATGTATAAAATCGATTTGCAAAATACAGTTTTTTCTTTGTTTACTGAGGAGTAAGTATTGTACAGGGTGTAAAAAAAGTAATGGTCATCCGTCCTAGGGGTGAATCTACACCTCTGGATCTGTGAACATTTGTAAGAGAAACTTGCCGCAAAATTGTTCATAACACAGAAAATTAGTGTTAAAGTTTTTTTTGCATCAACGCATTCTACTCATCGAGAAGAGGAAAAGTTTGAAAGGAGCCATATGTCACAAACAAATAGTTATTGAGATATAAGCTGTTAAAGTTTTTGCAAAATTTGATTGTGTGGAATTATACGTATAGACAAAAGCCTACTACTACAGTCCACACGTACGTGTCGATGAGACAGAAGATGATCGTGTGCGTGCCGCGAGACAGACGAAATTTAAAGGAGCCTAACGACGAATGCGCCTTTAAGTCTGTCTCGCGGCACGCACACGATCATCTTCTGTCTCATCGACACGTACGTGTGGACTGTAGTAGTAGGCTTTTGTCTATACGTATAATTCCACACAATCAAATTTTGCAAAAACTTTAACAGCTTATATCTCAATAACTATTTGTTTGTGACATATGGCTCCTTTCAAACTTTTCCTCTTCTCGATGAGTAGAATGCGTTGATGCAAAAAAAACTTTAACACTAATTTTCTGTGTTATGAACAATTTTGCGGCAAGTTTCTCTTACAAATGTTCACAGATCCAGAGGTGTAGATTCACCCCTAGGACGGATGACCATTACTTTTTTTACACCCTCTACAAGCCTGTACTACTGAAAACATTTTCAGTAGTAGCGCACTAGGTGCGCTGTTTCTAGTAAGTTCGAATTCTAAATAAGAATGATAAAGATAATAGTAAAGAATGTTATTGTTTATGCAATTAAAGTGATCTTCTTACACGTATTGACATATTTTCGAGTAGTCTTTATCGATTGCAACGCAGTTTCTATGTTGTTTCACTGGCACCTTAACTTGCAGTAATTTCGCGAAATTTTAAATCACTCATCCCACACCACTGATCTTTATGCAACATAGAGATATTTTGGAACTACTGTGGGCAGCAAGAGTTAAATAAAACGTCGCTTCATCCCTTAATCGATTTTTTTCATCGAGAATAACGTAACAATATTCTTAGATTCTTTTAATCTTTCACTGTTTTTTTATTTTACCCAGTCAATTCCTTCATAAATGCATAAAAATCCGCAGTCTAGTGATTAGTACACTGCGGATCATTGCGCAAAATAGAACTGTTTTACATCAACTGCGACCTACTAGAGTCAAATAAAAATTTGTTCCTTCCTTTAATAATTTTAACAGGTTAATGATAATACAGGATGATTGTGGGAAATGGAACAAGTTACTACTCTTTTTTAAGTAAAAATAGAACAATTATCCCACCTGTCCCAGATCCCAGAATCACCCTTTATGTATGTGCGAGGTCTAAATTTCCGCTAAAGCAGACGAAACGCACGTCCCGCGAAAGAAACAGACGAATAACGTCCATACAAAGGGCAGGCGAATATCGTCAATAGAAAAGGCGAGGGAGAGACGATCTCGAGGTGTCTCACGTCGCGTCGGTCGTTACCTTGTACAGTTGTATCCAGATCTTATTTTATTATTTTTATTAAACCATAGTATTCGTTACGAGTCGGCTCCTTAACTCGATCGCAAGTATCGTATAAAATAGGGAAATGCTACATTTGCGGGCTCAGCCGGGATTGCGTGGGCAATTAGATCAAGTGATCGGGACGATTTAGTTACAAGGTGCAGTTGAAAGTAAAGTTGAAAGTGTCGATTCGCGATTTATTCAATTGTTTGGCAGTGTGTAAGTTGGCCACTAGCCGGAAGAAGTTGTTAACAATCGTCGAGACATTATGTTGTAATCAGAAAATCACCAAGATGAACGAAAGTACAGAGAAGAACTTGAAAACGTTGAACGGAAGCGGGGGGAAGCTAAAGATAAGACGAACGAAAAATTGTCAGAAGAGTGATAGACGCAATGAAGGTTAAAAGAGTGGCGAGAAAAATTAATAGAGTTTTCTTGCTGTATTTGCTTTATTTCAGCCTTACAGCTAAGAAATATGACTTGGTTAACCTAACCAAGGTTAACATTAACTTAACTTTAACTGTAACTTAACTTAACAGTGGACTTATATTAACATTAACCTAACTTTACGTATCAATCTTATTTCACACATTCGGTCTGTACCTTCTCTCACTCTTTTTCATTTTTTCACTCATTCCTACCCTGACCTACTCTGCTTGTATCCTAATTATTGCATTTGTTACGTATGCAGACGCTACCGTTGGTGACTCTCGACCCTTCCGGAGATATGTGTCGAAACAGAGGGCCTATTTAAGAACAAAGGGCTTACTCAAAATTGAATCATAGAGGGGGTCTTGCAAGCGATATAACTTCTAAGAATTCATTCCTAATCAGAAGTAGCACGTGGCCCCCACCATCGCTAGATCCGATTTTGGGTACTATATAAGGGCATAGATCCTTCCTATTTAGTTGGGTTGATTCAAGTGAATACGCACAGTACGTACCGTTCCACGTCGAAAGTCACTTCGAGCTAGATCGGTTGTTAAAGTTCTTGTCTACCACTCTGTAGCAGATCGCCCCCGCATTTCTCGGTGCGTCAAAACTGAGAGAGTTTAGTCCGCGAGACCGCGACACATTACACTAAACATCTGTATCCAACCTTTTTTCTATCAACAATATATTATTTGTATTACTCTATTCGGAGTTCATTTCCATTATGCATATTCCGTTTCGATCTTTCAGTAGCTAGTATCTTATGACACTATGACGATACACCTTTACTGCTCGAGTTGTATCTATTTCAAATCAATAAGTTACGAGACAGCGGAACCACGACCCTATCCTTTATAGTGGCGACCCGGTGGTGAAATAGACATCGGCTAGTCCACTTTTCCGTATTCCACACACGAGGCGACCAGTGGTGAAATAGACATTGGCTAGTCCTACGTGTACCCTTCCTACCTAGGTCCAAAATATCTCTAAACTCCAAACTCCCCTCGGTTCCCGCATCATGCCTGAACCTTGGCTCGTAACACATTCCTGCCTATTCCCTAACATTTGTTTTTAGTTTTGTATATTCTTTGGTATATTTATGCTCTCCTTTCTTTCTTTCTTCTCAACTTCTCCAATCACTCTTCGACATTTCTATCTTTCCCCCCGCTCACTCATACATCCTCGATCCTGATCTTTTCTCCGATTATCTTGCATTCTCTTGTTAAATGTTCTAGTTATAGGCTTCCACACTTGTCACCACAAGTTTCTGTGAAGGAACACAATTTTTAACTTTGGGACTTTGTTTGGACTAGTTAGGAGGTAAACATACTAAAAGTCCCTACTCCTAGGAGGTGAGCGGGCTACAAGGGCACGTAGAAGTCACCTTTTTCGGTTTTCCGCTTATATCTCGGAAACTATGTGTCCTAGCGACAATACCATTCCATACAATATCAAAGTTGACAAAATGTGCCACAAGATTGATTCCGTTCAGTTTTTCGCTATCTCGCATAGTTTCCGAGATATCCGCGCTCAAAGTTCACTAATTGTGAAAAAGAAATTTTTGCCTTATTTGACTAGCTAACTCTTCAGCACAAGTAGTGAACTTTGAGCGCGGATATCTCGGTAACTATGCGGGATAGCGAAAAACTGAATTGAATCAATCTTGTGGCACATTTTGTCAGCTTTAATTTTGTATGGACCGGTCTTATCGCTAGGGCAGATAGTTTCCGAGATATACGCGGAAAACCGAAAAAGAGGACCTTCTACGTGTCTCCCTGCACCCCACTCACCTTTTAGGAGTGTGGACTTTTAGTATGTTTACCTCCTGACTAGTCCAAACAAAGACCCAAAGTTAAAAATTGTGTTCCTTCCATTTCCCTCTATAACTTTTATTTGACTGGACTATATGTCGCAAACCGGTATTACGCATTTTTCAGCCGACAGCTATGACGGAATTACACACCGATGCTAGATCAGACGGATATGGGGCAATCTTACAGCAAAAAAACGTGCGACGAAAAGATGTTCTATCCCGTTCAATATATAAGGAAAAACACTACAGATGCAGAAAGAAGGTACAGCTCGTGCGAATTAGAATTGTTGACGATAGTAAGAGCAGTGCAGAAGTTTCGGGTGTACCTGTTAAGATTAGATTTCACAATAATTACCGATTGCCAGGCGGTGCAGAAGACTCTGTATAAGAAAGATTTGTGCCCGTGAGTTGCGAGATGGGCGTTGACTCTCGAAGAGTTCCATCATAAAATCGAACACCGATCGGGTGAACGTCTGAAACACGTTGATGTGCTAAGTAGATATCCGGTGTTTATCGTGGAAGATGAGATGAGCGAAATTAGTCGGAAGGGACGAAACGAAGATGAACGCAATCGATCCATAAAACTGGTATTGGAAAGGGAAATGTACGAGGATTATTTAATAGAACGTGATTTATTGTTAATGAGATATGGTGATAAAACTGTTGTTGCTACCAGCGAGTATGTTTTTATATACTATTTGACGAGTGCATGAGAATGGACATTTTGGAGTGAAGAAAGTTGTAAAGCGAATTAAGGAAGAATTTTATATTCCGCATTTAAGCGAGCGAGTAGAAAGAGTAAAACGAGAAAAGAAAAAAGGTAAATAGGAAGGGATGCTCTCCCCCATTCCCAAAGGAGATACGCCATTGTGCACTTATCATATCGCCCACCAAGGCCCGATGGTATTGACAGGTAAAAAATATAAGTATATGTATATTAGTTGCAGTTTTTATATGTAGTATTATGTATTGTTCCTGATCAATTTTTATAGGAGGAAATGTTACACTTATGAAGTTAATATATACATATATAAATATTTTCGAATTTACGTAATAGAAATCTCATGGGAATAAGTTCGCTTTAAACGTTTGTCAAAATAATATAATAATAATAATTTAATATAATAATAATAATGATATAATAATAAAAAGATAATATAATAATAATACGTTAATATAATACTCATAATGCTATGACAATAATATAATATAGTACTAATGATGATATAATACTAATATAGTATAATACTAGCAAGGATATAATAATAATATAATACTAATGAGGATATAATATAGTACTAATAAGGATATAATAATACTCCCTCTGTCCCATAATAATAGTAGCAAGTGAATATTTAAACGGGAATTATTGTTGTAGCGCAAAATTGCGAAGCCTTCACTCAAAATCAATGTTTCATGACATCTGTCATTTGTTTTGACGCACCTTTCAATTTTTATAACTATTTTTGTAATTACATCCGCTGATCGAAATCAATTGTTTTATTTCAGTCAGTGGAAAATCGAACCATTGTAAAACTAAGATGAAAAAATAACAAGTCATGCTGGAAGCAATAATGAACGATGGCTCCAATAATTAATTTTAAGCTCACGCATATACAGGGTGTCCCAAAATTCCTTCAACAGCCGGAAATGGGAGGTTCCTGAGATCATTTGCAGCAACATTTTCCTTTGCAAAAATGTTATCCGCGGCTTTGTTTAGAAGTTATTAACGAAAAACACGGACCAATCAGAGTGCGACTTAGACGCGAGTTGGCACAGTAAGCCCGGTGCGCCAACTGTCTAATGGCCGACTGTGCCAACTCGCGTCTAGGTCGCGTTCTGATTGGTCCGTGTTTTTCGTTAATAATTGCTAAACAAAGTCGCGGATAACATTTTTGCAAAGGAAAATCCCATTTCCATCACCAATTTCCGGCTGTTGAAGGAATTTTGGGACACCCTGTAGAATACAAGTTTAAAATGCAGTAACGAAATTATTGAAAAATCCAGAAAACTATCTGAACATTCAAAATAAAAATTACGACTAATACTGTTAATTTATTGTTTAATGTAATCTAGTGTTTTGATAATAAATTAAATTCATCAACTACTACTATTATTATGGGACAGAGGGAGTAATATAATATGATACTAATAATGATATAATTATAATATATAATATAATACTAATAATGACATAATAATAATATCTGCATAAACAATACAAATGTATTGTGACTGTGAAATATCTGCATAAATGATACAAATAAGTAACACGCATCCAGAACATTGATTTAATAGTAATAATTATTTAATTTTCGTTACGTAATTCAATAATCGCAAAGTATGTGGTATTTAACTTACGTTAATTAAAGTGAAAATTTACGTAGTATAGTTGTACCAAATAATTTCGCAGATGATTCAACGGTGTACATGTTGATCGTTTACAGTTCTGTACACATTTATTGTATAGCACAGTATGCATACACAGTCTCTGTATGTATACATATGTATGTTTAGCACGATTGAATCTGGACTAATATTGGGATGCATGATATGACATGCATATCGAGATCCTAATTATTTACACACTCTTGACATTTACGCACGTTTGACAAATATAATGTGCCAACTATGTAAATGAATTCATGTTAAACAAAATATACTTAAAAATTAAATTTAAACCGCTATCGCTCAGTTTCAGATATTCTATTTTACAATCACTAAAATTATAAAGATACTTTTATGATGAATTACTATTACACAGTCCAACAAATTTCAACTTTTTTTTTTGTATTTCGATTCCCACTATGCGATTCTTATAGTGTTTTTCGCGCTGATTCCGAATCTGTCCTTAATTTTTCTCCTAGACGTACAGTTTTTAAGAAAATTGAGTTTTAAAAAAGACATATTTTTCAACTTTGAACAAATATTGTGATGTTATTATAAAAGATATTGAATTGTTCTTTACAGCAAAAGATTCTGTAGACTTTCCCGAATACAGTGATATCCAATATTAATACATAATGATTGTTTAAACATGTTTAAAACTTTTTGTAAAACACAATTCTCTCAAAAACTCTACGTCTAGGAGAAAAATTAAAGACAGACTTGGAATCGGCGCGAAAAACTCTATAAGAATCGTATAGTGGGAATCGAAATACTTTTTGGCTGTTGGACAGTGTTATTGTACAGATTTTATTATTCAAACACATATTACTGTTACACCTGTAACTTATAAAACCGCGGATAAACTTCCGAAAGCGAGAACCTTCTGATTTTATTATGTTCTGGACTCTTACGTACTTTGGGTGCTGATTACGAATATGATAGTGAAAATTGAAAAAAATTGAAAAAAACCATAAAAATCATAGTTTTTTGAATTTATTTCCGTAAATAACGGGCATTTTGAAAAATACTTCAGATAAAAGTTATAGACCTCATAAAAATACACATTTTACGTTGGATTGATTTTTGTCATAAAGACAGTAGTTTTTGAGAAAAACGATATTAAATGTTCAGAACTTCATATAACTCATATAACCTGGATTTTCGTCTGCGTGGTCGAGCCGGCCTGACGGACGGCCCACTCCGTCCCCACCACCACCTAATCCAAACTAATTCTGACCGCATAATCTTTGCATTCTACATATACAGGGTGAGTCCGAAGAAACAGAACATTTAAATATCTCCGTTACTTTTCGTTGTACGAAAAAACTTCTTAGGACAAAGTTACACTGTTTGATGGGTCACATGAAACGGTGTACGGGAATAAATTTTCGAGGACATTTTTTGATGAGATTTCAAAGTCATCGATATTTTTTTAAACGGACCGAGGTATTTTTTAATACATCGATCGATGCAACTGGACATTCGCAATAAAAATTACTAAACTATGTATGTAGAAAAGTTAGTAAATCACGAGATATTTCAATTTAAATAACTTTGAAACACCATTACTGTCGTACTAAGACGTGACACAAGTAAGTAAACGCTAACATCAATTTCAATTTCAATGTCAATTTTTCAATTTCAACTTCAATTTCAATATTAACTCTCCAACTTCATTTTCAACTTCAATTTTTCAATTTCAATTTCAACTCTTCCATTTTAACTTCAATTTTTCAATTTAATTTCTTTAATTTCAACTCTTCAATTTCAACGTCAATTTTTCAATTTCAATTTCAACTTCAACTTCAATTGTTCAATTTCAATTTTTCAATTTCAACGCCAATTTTTCAATTTCAACTTCAATTTCATTTTCAACGTTAATTTTTCAATTTCAATTTCAACTCTTCAATTTAAATTGAAGTATCTCCTGAACTTTTCGACATACATGGGTTAGTACTTTTTTATAACGAATGTCCAGCTGCATCGATTGATGTATTAAAAAATACCTCGGTCCATTTAAAAAAATATCGAGGACCTAGAAATCTCATCAAAAAATGTCCTCGAAAATTTTTTCCCGTACACCGTTTCATGTGACCCATCAAACAGTGTAACTTTGTCCTAAGTTTTTTTGTATAACGAAAAGTAACGGAGATATTTAAGTGTTCTGTTTCTTCGGACTGACCCTGTACATACAATATTTATTTTATTAATTATTTAAATATTTATAAACATAGACAATCGTTTTGTACTGAATTATATGTACTAAACTGCAACTCTTAAATTCATATTAGAACACGAATGGATGAACTTAAATCCAGATTGTGTGATGGTAAAATATAAATTCTACTTGCTAAATAAATAAACGCAGAAACATTTCAGTAAAATTTTTCATTGAATTCAATATTTTACTGCCAATATTTTAGTCCAGCTAATATAAAAGCATAAACGTGCTTTTTCATTTCCGTTAGTAAAAGCGATGGGAAAATGTAAAACTTTTTAGTTCGGTGCTGTATAAAAATTTTGTAGGTGGTCATGTCACAACACTTTGATGATGCAATATAAATTCTACTTACGAAATAAATATGTCAGTTCATACTGTCCCCCTGAGTAATTAAAATTTGTTTGGACAAGATGAATCTCGGATGAATTTCAGAAAAACGTTCGTGTGGCCCCTCAGCCTTCCTCCCACAACTCAGTCGTTCTCCAACCACACATCTACCCTGATTTCTATCAGCCTATCGGAGTGCTTTAACGTCTGCTAGTTTGACATTTCCGAGTTAGTGCTAAGACGGTTCACAAGTAGTGCTCGATCTGACGGTAGTGTCCCCTTTAACGTGCTCGACTGTTGCAAAATTGTCAAAAGTGAGATAAGTTGCCAGAAAATCAAACAATTAAGAGAGAAATTGCCAGGAAATAACAAACTGAAGGAAAAGTAAGTCTTTCAAACTTGACTTGTTTTAATTCCCTTTTAGAGTAACTTGAAGGCCCTGACTCTTGTCAACGTTGATCTATGCATCTGTTATTTTACAAACAATACACATCAGCGCTCTACAATTATTAATAATTAGACAGCGAATTTTACTGTTTTAAAACAATGAAAACATTAGAAGAATTCAGAAAACATTTATATTATTTTTAACCAGTTGCCAGGAATTGAACAATTTAAGTAAGTTTTCTAACTTGACTCGTTTCAATTCCCTTTTAGAGTAACTTAAAAGCCTTGGCTCTTGTCAACGTTGATCTATGCATCTGCTATTTTACAAACAATACACATCAGTGCTCTACAATTATTAATAATTAGACAGTGAATTTTATGGATTTATGACAAAGATGAGTAGATGTAATTTAAAACAGTAAAAACAAGAATTTGGAAATACTGTGTGTGTGTGTTATATTATTTTCTACCTATTAAACATAACAGGAAAGAAAATTAATCTCTGCATTGCTTCAGTTTGTTGCAATTTAGGTAGAAAATTATTATTTTGCAGAAAGATCCGCTGTCTGTATTAATAGTTTACATATAACGTTAACAGTTACGCGCCTAATGTACCATTGTGAAGATTAATTATAATTTGAAATAAATTGCATTCACTGTCTAAACGAATATAGTAAACAAAATCGTACTGTGGTGTAGTTTCCACTGAATTGTTATAAACTTAGTTGAAATATGGTACAACCAACAGAAAGGGTATATGTATGTTATGACACTGTCCAACAAATTTCAACTTTTTTTTTGTATTTCGATTCCCACTATGCGATTCTTATAGTGTTTTTCGCGCTGATTCTGAATCTGTCCTTAATTTTCCTCCTAGATGTACAGTTTTTGAGAAAATTGAGTAAAAAAAACATCTTTTTCAACTTTGAACAAATATTGTGATGTTATTATAAAAGATATTGAATTGTTCTTTACAGCAAAGGATCCTGTAGACTATCCTGAATACAGTGATATCCAATATTAATAATTCGCCGCGCCATATCACATGGAACGCCCGTGCGTTCTAGTGGTGAGCGCCACTGGCGGCAACTCATGTCGGACGAAGATATGTGCTTTCTGGTTTGAAAAAAACGTCGACCATGCAAACTTGAAAGGGTGGTTTCTCAAGATAAAAGTCTGCTCTTTCGCGTGGTGTAGTTCGATTTTCCGCTGGACCCTTATTTTTTCAGATAAATTCAAAAATATCCGCAAAAATTGGTGTAAAAGTGGTGTCTCTCCGTCTTTAATGATTGTTTAAACATGTTTAAACAATCATAATGTATTAATAGTGGATATCACTGCATTCGGGAAAGTCTACAGAATCTTTTGCCGTAAAGAACAATTCAATATCTTTTATAATGACATCACAATATTTGTTCAAAGTTGAAAAAAATTTCTTTTTTTAAAACTCAATTTTCTTAAAAATAATAAGAATCGTATAGTAGGAATCGAAATACTTTTTGGCTGTTGGACAGTGTAATTAGACAGCGGATCTTTATGCAAAATACAAATTTTCTTGATTTCTTCGAAGTGAAATCGAAATTTATTTTATTTGTAAATATGTTTAATAGGTTGAAAATAATATGACAGTATTTTAAAATTCTTTCAATGTTTTTACTGTTTCCATTTACACAAAACTTAGTAGTTTTGTCACAAATGCGTAAAATCCGCTGTCAAACAATTATTAATAAACTACAAATAATGTTAAACGCCATGTGTCTTCATAAACTGTCCCCTTTAACGTGTTCGGCCGTTGCAAAATTGTAAAAAGTGGAAGAAGGTGCCAGGAAATTGAGAAGTAAAGGAAAAGTAAGTTTTTCAAACTTGAATTCTTTCAATCCTCTTTTAGAGTAACTTATCTCTTACTTCTCTTACTTTATTAACAATTGATTTTAATTTTAAAAACTGTTTATTAACATCGACGCTCTACAATTATTAATAATTAGACAGCGGAGTTTATGCAATTATGACAAAAATGAGTAATGTAATTTAAAACAGTAAAAACATTAGAACAATTCTTATAAACATATTATGAAAGAAAATTAATTTCTGCTTCACTCAAGCTTGTTGCAATTCAGGTAGAATATTTTTATCTTGCATCGAGATCCGCTCTCTAATAAAATATAATTGTAGAACATTGACGAGAGACAAGAATGAAAAATTTTAGGTAACTCATGTATAAGTCAAATTAGAAATAAAGTTTAAGAAAACAAATGATCCTCCACATTATTTGTAGATCATTAATAATTGTTAGACAACGGATTTTATGCATTTGTGACAAAAGTGAGAGTAGGTGTAATTTAAAACAGTAAAAACATTGGAAGAATTTAAAAATACTGTCAAAAATACTGTCAGGAGTCAATATGAAATGGACACTCTTAAAAATTGCATAGCTTTTTCAAAATTGGCCCTATGGACTTGAATTTTTTAATTATGTTAGACCGACTAGTTTGCTGGAGAATCAATAAACAAAAACTTGTTGGGATTGCAATTGGTAGGGACCATACAAAATTTAAAAAATGCGTTTTGTAGATTTCGGTAACTTATATGCATACTGAAAATTTCATCGAAATCCGTTAATGATGCCACGAGATACAAACGTTTAAAGATGAGAGCTTAAATCTTGTCAGGGAATTTCACTCTTAAGCTCTCATCTTTAAACGTTTGTTGAAATCTACAAAACGCATTTTGAAATTATCGTTAAAGGCTCAGATAAAGATGTGGAGATGTGAAAAAACATCGTTTTTAACTTTCCGATTTTATAGGGAAGTTATTGTAATTACCCCGAAAATCGAAAATCGATTTTTTAGCAGATCTTCACGTTTTATGGTCATTGGAGTCATTTTAAACTATTTTCAGCAAAATGTTCGTGTGTGTGTGTGTGTGTGTGTGTGTGTGTGTGTGTGTGTGTGTGTGTGTGTGTGTGCGTATGGCCGTTTGTATGTTATCAAATTTTTCGTTAACGTTTTCTGAAAAAGTAACAACGCGATCAGAATGATGAATGATGCAATCGATGTGCCCCGCTGTAACTTAGAGCTGATTAGATTTTGGTCCATTTTGGTCAAGTAGTTTTTTAGTTTTTGTCGAAAGGAGTTGATTAAACATTGCAATTTATACGAAAGGCGTATCCACCGAAGAAGTAAACGTAACTATATATATATTTAGACATATGTAAAAAAAAAATTTTCTTTTATAAAATTAAAAAAAAATTTTTCTTGTTTTTTTAATTAAAAAAAATGTTTTTTCCAATTATGCATCTAATGCTAATGTAACCGCTTACAATAATCGAAAATTATTCCAATGCAAGAGTGAGTTAATCATCGCCGAGAATACATTTTCAAAGAATATCGATGAAAGTACAAAAACATTTATATTACAATCTTTAAATAAACAATCAGTTCAAAACGAATTGTTAACTGAGATTAAATTGAAAATTAATATAAAATATATGATAATTAATAACATTGATGTTGAAGACGGATTGGTTAATGGAGCATGCGGAATATTAAAATTTATTACTTTTCAAGAAAATACTAAAATTCCGTCTATATTGTGGTTAGATTTTCAATTGGCCAGAGTAGGAGTGAAAGTAAGAACTCGTTATCGTGATTATATGAAAAATGCAAATATAAATCAAAATTTAACACCAATAATAAAAAAATATCGAATCAAGTAAATATTTCGAGTGAAGAAAAATAACAAATCACACGTAGTCAATTTCCAGTGGTTCCTGCTGAAGCGATTACGATTCATAAAAGTCCAGGGACAAACATACGAGAAAGTATGTATGGATTTTAAAACATCAGAAATACGAACTTTACAAATGTTGTATGTAGCACTGAGCAGAGTTTCAAAATTGAGCGGTTTACATATTTTGAGAAAATTTAAATTAATTGTATCGAAGAAAACCAAGATCAATGCTGCAAACCCGGATAATGATGAGTTGTATCGTTTGCGAAAAACTAATTAAGACAATTTATTTTGCAACATTAGTATGCTATAACAAGGAACCAAGCGAGCAACGAGCATACGATATTGGTTTAATGCGACGCCATATAGCAAACATTTTGATAAGTAGAAAACTATTGAATTTCCCTGAAAACGTATAATCTTCTTAAAACGTACACTTAATAAATAATAATAATAATATACAGCAACTTACGAATCGGGAAGTTCTTTGTGTGGCTCGTGGAGAGTCATACACAAAATGAAAGACATTAATAGCTGTGGGCCCTACTAGCCATGCGTACCACTAACATTCTCGCAAGAGCAGTCCTGCCCGCGAGCTCGCGAAGCGAGCGAGTAAAAACAACCCTACTCGCGAGCGAGCAACAATAGCCCTCTAGTTTAAATTTTGTATCATCCCTATGAATTGCAATCTGAAAAAATTTTTGTTTTCTCGTTCTCCAGCAAACTAGTCGGTCTAACATCTATAAAAAATTGAAGTTCTTTGGGCCAATTTTAAAACAGTTGTGCGATTCTTTAAGAGTGGTCACTTAACATTGTCCCCGACTGTATAAACGACCTAGTCCACTTTTCATAATTATGGGCACATTTGATCTCCACCGATGTGTAAATGAGAACTAACAAAGAAATTATTTTAGCTCGTCTCGTAGAATAGAAATTTTCAAATTCCTGGTGATATTACAGAATTTATACTTAAGAAGAACATGTACTTACGTTTCCGTTTGATAGACGTCGAACAACATTTCAATCTGTTCCAGACGAAATGGAGCAACCCGAAGAAGTATCTTTGGAGAATACCTTAGAAACAACACTCCCCTCCCCGCCGTACCTTCAACTAAACTTCCAGAGTTCTTGTTATCCAGGCAACTGGAAGTTTTGGAATAATATATCGAATCTTTGTAATATGTCTACGTCGATGAATGGCGCCGGCGAAATGAATTTGGCTTCGCCCTACGCTGCAAATGGCCCCTCGCATTCCTTCGAGCAGAACAATGATCGGATGTACAGGTAAACGTAGTATACAAGCAAAGAAGAGAATAGTAATCAATTACTGAACATTCAAGTATCGTACGAGCTATTCACAATTTTACAATTTCACAGCTTTAGAATTTTACAATTACACAATTTTACAATTTTACAACTTTTTTTTTACAATTTACAATTTTACAATTCCACAATTTCGCTATTTGACTATGTTATTTTGCGTCTATCTAATCAATTACTGAACATTCAAGTATCGTATGAAGTATTCACAATTTTACAACATTGGACTTTTTTCAATTTTACAATGTCACAATTCTAATACTTTAGAATTTTCCAATTTCACGATTTTAAAACTTTAGAATTTTCCAATTTTTCAATTTCCCAATTTCACAATTTTACAACTTTACAATTTCACAATTTGACAGAGTTACAATTTCTCAATTTTTCTATTTTACGATTTCACAATTTTACAATTTCGCAATTTCACTATTTGACAATTTGACAATTCTACAATTTTCTAAAATCGTCACAACCTGAAAAATTAGTAAGGATACTTTTCTATTACTTTTAATATATTTTTGGTTTTCTTCCAAATATTTTGCAACTTCAAAATTATTATCTGATTGGGCAGGGAGACAAAGTATAATCGTAAAATTGTAAAATTTAAAAATTGTAAAACTGTAAAATTTAAAAATTGTAAAGTTGTGAAATTTAAAAATTGTAAAGTTGTTCTTTCCCAGATAGCACAGGACGACTTACAGTCGTCGTTTTCTCGTCTGTTCTACGTCTTTACGTCTTACGTCTCAGTAAGACGCTATTTACACGTCCATAAAGGCATCTTTTCTGGGACGTCGTTTTGACGGCAGAAATGAGATGCATAAAAGGCACCTGCCTTCAAACGTCAAAACGACAACCCAGCAAAGATGCCTTCATGGACGTGCAAAAGTTGCCTCTTTCGGGACGCCGTTTTCACGGCAGAAACGACTGAAGTACTTACGAAAATATGTATATCTCTTAATCGTTAATATACTAATACTATGCTTCATTAAAGAAAAGTAGTTTTATATATATATACAGGGTGGCCCACATAACTCTGAACAGCTCACTATCTACGTTACTTCTCGTTGTACAAAAAAACTTCGTAGGACAAAGTTACACTGTTTGAAGGGCCACATATAACGGTGTAAGGGAAAAAAAATTTCAAGGTCATTTTTATGAGATTTCAAGGTTATCGATGTTTTTTTAAATGGAATGAGGTATTTTTTAATACATCAATCGATGCAGCTGCACATTCTTTATAAAAAAGTACTAACCTATGTATGTCGAAAAGTTAGTAGTTCAGGAGATATTTCAATTTAAATAACTCCAAAATACCATTACTGTCGTACTAAGGCGTTAGTGTTTACTTACTTGTGTAACGCCTCCAGCTGCATCGATTGATGTATTAAAAAATACCTCATTCCATTTAAAAAAACATCGATAACCTTGGAATCTCATAAAAATCATCTTGAAATTTTTTTCCTTACACCGTCATACGTGGCCCTTCAAACAGTGTAACTTTGTCCTACGAAGTTTTTTTGTACAACGAAAAGTAACGGAGATATTTAGGTGTCCTGGTTTATCGAATTCACCCTGTATAGATTCTAATTTTTTTTATAACTTTTTCTTAAATTTGGAGATTTTGTGCATCTGAAAAAGATTCATAAAAGATGCCTGAGAGACCTCCGAAAAGATGCATAAAAGATGTCCAAAAAGACATCTTAAAGATACTCTTTCAGGCAATTTTTTTACGTCTTTACGTCCATCTTGAAGACGTCAAAAAGACCTGCGACAGACGTCTTTAAGTCGCACAGTTTTGTAACAAAGACCTGTTAAAGACGTACCAGGGACGTGAATACGACGTAACACAGACGTAGCAGACGACTGTCAGACGTACTTACGTCTTGCGGCAGGCAACTTTCAGACGACTTTAAGGTGTCTTTGTGCTATCTGGGTTTTTATTTTTAAGAAACAATTGTAGATATTTGTAAAATTGTGAAATTTTGAAATTGTAAAGTTGTGAAATTTTTAATTGTAAAGTTGTTCTTTTTTTAATTTGAGAAACAATTTTAGATAGTTGTAAAATTGTAAAATTGTGAAATTAAAAAATTGTAAAATTTTAAACAGTATTCAAACAACTGTTTAGATTATTAAATATGTCCCTATCTAAACAATTACTAAACATTTAAGTATTTACATTATTAAATATGTTGTTATCTAACCAATTACTATTACTAAACATTTAAATATTGTACGAGGTATTGTATCAATTTCATATACATAAAAAATATCATACAGAATGGAATTGTGCTAAGCCGCAAGGAAGTTTAATTTTCTAGTTAAAATCGCTCCGAGTGCAAAGGGTTTAAGGAAGAGGTTCCTAAATGGTTCCGATCGTTTATAACAGTTCGCACAATTTTTATTTTGCATTTAAAATGCAATGCATTTAAAAACCACCATTTTAATGGTTCTTTACATTAATCTTTCTTTATGTACGATAAGGTGGGAGCAATACTACAACGAAAATACTGAAAAAGGGGATACTCATTATCTGGACAGAGGGGAAGACATTATTTGCGAAAAGACTCAAGACCGTGAAATCACCACCACGATGTTTCGTGCCTGGGAGGTTCCATTTCTTCAAAATACTGTGCAGAACACAGGAGACGAGCCTAAATGTCACTTGTGGCAATATTCGCAGGGTGCGACAAGCATCGGTGACGAAAGAACGCTGTTATTAGGTAGTATGTTGGTAATTAACTTCTAATAGCCTCGTTTGATGACTTTACTGTCGCCAGAATGGTTACATTGAAGCACGTGGTAGTCTAAATATTTTTCTAATCAGCAACTGCTTTTCTAGTCCAGAGCAAAGTTGTAGAGAATTATTCTACACTAATGTCTCGGAGCCTAATAAAAGCATGATTAAATAGAATTCGTTCAAATGTTGCTGCAAACATTGACCATTAAACATTAATTTCATGAGTTAATTTCTTAATTATTCGATCATGAGTACAGTTATTTATGTAAAATAAAAGATTGTCGTTATATGAACAAGGAACATAAATTAATATAGTAGAATATAAATGAAGAATAATAGACGATCTGGTTGACAAAATAATTAAAACATCACTGTTTATGTCTTTTACGTTTATGTGTATTATTTGTTATCGTAAGTTTGATATTAATGCCACATAAAATAACATTTCGTGCAAATTAAATTATTTTCAATCATCTTACAAGAGAGTGCACTGACAATATGCTAGGATAAATAAAAGAGATCGTAAAAAGTTTCAAGTTTATCACTAAAGTGTAAATAATTTTTCTTATTTTATTTAAAAGATTGAACATGCCAATCAAGAACATTAACAAATAAACCAATTTTTCTAGTCTAGAGCGAAGTTGTAGAAAATTATTGTACATTAATGTCTCGGAGCCTTATACATGCATGCTTAAATAGAATTCGTTCAAATATTGCTGTAAACATTACACATTAATTTCACGGGTTAATTTTTTAATTATTCGATCATGGGTATAGTTATGTATGTAAGATAAAATATTGTCATTAGATAAATACGGAAATTAGAATGAAAAAGTATTGGTAGATATAGTAGATCAGTGGTTCTTAAACTGTGGTCCCGTAGCCTTCACTGGGGGTCCGCGAAACAATTTTGACATTAACAGATAGTTCTGCTTTAAAAAAAGGCCATTCAAATCATTTTCATGTTCAAGATGTTTCATGTTTTCACATTTTCATGTTTGAAATTAAGTCTCAAGAACTATACTTGGGTCCAAATAAGAAGGTATTGCTGGGAGATGACAAGAAGATCCCTGAGGGCGTGTACAGGCAAAAAAGGTCTCCAGCTGGCGCCGCCTACCCCGACCACTGACGCTCGCGTACTCGCCGCGTGACCACGCCCTCGCGGCTGCTACGTCACAAGACGCATAGTAGCAGGATTCCCGTATTTACGGAGGGTTACGGGAGAGAGACAGATTTATTATTAGCTTTCTCAGCTATTTTGAATACATACATACACAGTTTTATACATGATTTATGACAAACTCTTTCAGCATTCGTTTAAACATTACTAATCGGTCGAGAGAGAGAGAGAGAGAGAGAGAGAGAGAGAGAGAGAGAGAGAGAGAGAGAGAGAGAGAGAGAGAGAGAGAGAGAGAGAGAGAGAGAGCGGGAGAGAGAGGAGAGAGAGAGCGGGAGAGAGAGAGAGCGGGAGAGAGAGCGGGAGAGAGAAAGGAGAGAGAGAGGAGAGAGAGCGGGAGAGAGAGAGGAGAGAGGAGAGAGAGAGCGGGAGAGAGAGAGGAGAGAGAGAGCGGGAGAGAGAGAGCGGGAGAGAGAGGAGAGAGAGAGGAGAGAGAGCGGGAGACTCTCTCTCTATCCGCCCCTCTCTCTCCCTCCCCCCCCTCTCTCTCTCTCTTTCTCTCGCTCTCTCTCTCCGTCCCTCCCCCCTCTCTCCCCCCCTCTCTCTCTCTCTTCCGATTAGTAATGTTTAAACGAATGCTGAAAGAGTTTGTCATAAATAATGTATAAAACTGTGTATGTATGTATTCAAAATAGCTGAGAAAGCTAATAATAAATCTGTCTCTCTCCCGTAGCCCTCCGTAAATACGGGAATCCTGCTACTATGCGTCTTGTGACGTAGCAGCCGCGAGGGCGTGGTCACGCGGCGAGTACGCGAGCGTCAGTGGTCGGGGTAGGCGGCGCCAGCTGGAGACCCTTTTTGCCTCTACACGCCCTCAGGGATCTTCTTGTCATCTCCCAGCGATACTTGTTCTGCGCATGTTGTTGCGCGTCAGCCAATGATAACGTGATCGGCAAAGTACGAGAAGGGGGATTAGCCAATGAATGAGTTTCGTTAGAGTCATATGCGTAGTAGAGTCTTAAATTCGTCGGCTAGTAAGTACCTTCTTATTTGGGCTCAAGCATACGTAAAATGCCTAGGGGTGGGATGGGGTCCGCAAAAAATATGTTATTCAAGAGGGGTGCCCCGGACTACACAAGTTTAAGAACCACTGTAGTAGAATATAAATAAAGAATAATAGAT
This sequence comes from Lasioglossum pauxillum, assembly GCA_933228785.1. Lineage (NCBI taxonomy): Eukaryota > Metazoa > Arthropoda > Insecta > Hymenoptera > Halictidae > Lasioglossum > Lasioglossum pauxillum. The sequence continues at coordinate 29,928,165 of OW121704.1, read as the reverse complement.
GAATTGGTTTGACAAAATAAATAAACGTCACTGTTTATATCTCAATGTTTATTAAATTGCATGTAATTCAAACTATTATTTATTATCTTAAGTTTGATATTAATGCCACGTAAAATAACATTTCGTGCAGATTAAATTATGTTCAATTATCTTACAAGAATTTGTTGACCAATGCTGGGATAAATAAAAGCAAGAGGCCGTAAAAAGGTTAATAGAAAATTATTATCTGCAATCAAATCAATTTTTGTGGTCCAGACTGAAGTTATCGAAAATTATTATACACTAATGTCTCAGAGACAGCCAATAAAAGCATGCTTAAATAGACCTCGTTCAAATATTGTTGTAAACATTGAACAGTGATCTGATCTACCAGATCTGTTTTAATTTCGTGGATTAATTTTCAAATTATTATAAAAAATTGCAAGGTTGTCGTTAGATGAACATGGAAAATAAATAGTAGAATATAAATGAAGTATAATGGATGAAGCGTGTGGGGGGGGGGGCGGTTGGCAAAAATGAAACGTCACAGTTTTAAGACTATATTGTTTACATTATTGTGAAAAATCAAGTCACAAAAGATTGCATGTAATCCAAATTATTATTTATTATCTCAAGTTTGATATTAATGCTACATAAAATAACATTTCGTACATATTCAATTATTTTTAATTATCCTACAAGATTTCACTGACTAATATGCTAAGATAAATAAAAGAGATCGTACAAAGTTTAACAGAAATTATAATTTGCATCAATCTATTATTGATATTTTCTATTATTGATATCTATTATTCTATTACAGATATATATGTATATTCTATTATCCTATTCTATTATTCTATTATCTATTATTGATATTAAGATATTATCAATCAATAATATCAAATTATTGGTTATCGCAAAGTTGTTCACCTTTTTATCTAAAATCGATCATAGCTGTATCATCTTTATTTTATTTTATTTAAAAAATTGGACAGGCCAATCAAGAACTTCCAAAAATAAATCACTTTGCCGCACGATTATGTTCGTTACTCTCATTACTCTGTTTTGCGTGGAGAATGTTAATGCACATAATTGTTACACCGATATACCGTTGATTTCAAAATTTAAATTTTGGTTTTAGTACAAATATAGGATACTGGTTTCCTTAAAAGGTTCTTTAATTAAAACAATTTAATCTGTACGTAATGATATTTTCTGTAGTATATTATTAATATCAAGATAATAAATAATAGTTGGGATTACATGCATTTTAAACTTTGTTCTGCATGGTTCTTTGAGGTAGAAACGTAAAAAATAAATATATGCGCTTGTATAAACAATCTAATGGAAAAAGAGAAGTGAAATACAGGGTGAGTCCAAATGAACAGAACACCTAAATATCTCCGTTACTTTTCGTTGTACAAAAAACTTCTTAGGACCAGGTTACACTGTTTGAAGGGCCACATGTAACGGTGTAAGGAAAAAAAATTTCAAGGTCATTTTTTTACAAGATTTCAAGGTCATCGATATTTTTTTAAATGGAATAAGGTATTTTTTAATACATCAATCGATGCAGCTGGACATTCGTTATAAAAAAGTACTAACCCATGTATGTCGAAAAGTTAGTAGTTCAGGAGATATTTCAATTTAAATAACTCTAAAACACCATTACTGTCGTACTAAGACGTTAGCGTTTGCTTGCTAGTGTAAATTGAAGAGTTGAAATTGAAATTGAAAAATTGACGCTGAAAATGAAATTAAAGATTTGAAATTAACGAATTGAAATTGAAAAATTGACGTCCAATTGAAAGATTGAAATTGAAAAATTGAAGTTGAAGGGTTGATATTTGAAATTTAAGTTGAAATGGAAGAGTAGAAATTGAAGTTGAAATGAAGTGTTGAAATTGAAGTTGAAATTAAAGTTGAAATTGAAAAATTGAAGTTGAAAATGAAGAGTAAGAGTTGATATTGAAATTGAAAAATTGACATTGAAATTGAAATTGATGTTAGCGTTTACTTACTTGTGTAACGTCTTAGTAAGACAGTAATGGTGTTTTAGAGTTATTTAAATTGAAATATCTTGTGATTTACTAACTTTTCGACATGCATAGGTTAGTACTTTTTTATAACGAATGTCCAGTTGCATCGATCGATGTATTAAAAAATACCTCGGTCCATTTAAAAAAATATCGATGACCTTGAAATCTCATAAAAAAATGACGTCGGAAATTTTTTCCCTTACACCGTTACATGTGGCCCTTAAAACAGTGTAACTTTGTCCTAAGAAGTTTTTTTGTACAACGAAAAGCAACGGAGATATTTAAGTGTTCTGTTTCTTCGGACTCACCCTGTATGTATATGTTTTTAACGTGAACAACAGTTACCCCTTATTCTTATTCCTACGGAATATAACTTTTATTCGTTGTTCCAAGTAGAAATTCTCGTTGAATCAAATTTTGATAGCTATTGGCCTTTGAAATCGTGTAACGCGAAGCCTCTGTTGATTGACGTCAGTCAGCAATTATGGTCGTGATAGCGGCAAGGAAGCAAAGCTAAGAGCCCGGGCACCGATCCGACCACGTTCTCTCGACATTATCGCAGATCATCCTACGATTCCAGCAACTTCCATTACGCGAGCGGCACGTTTGTCAGCAACCACGCGGCTGCAACTTGTCAATGACGCATCGAATATGATGCCGCCATAAACAAAACGACAGTGCACGTCATTACTCTTGCAAAAAACGAACTAAACGTTCCTTCTACTGAATTGTTTTTATTCGGGGATGTACAGTGGAGCCAAAAAATTTTCCTGACGCTAAATTTCGGATTCTCGAAAAATTGATCAGTATTTAAAACGAATTGTTAAACGAAATTTAAAGTTTCAAATGGATTTAATACGCTTAGTTCGTGGCAATATCTAATAATTACAAGCCTATTTATTTTAATTTAAAATGCGATATTTATTAACATTAGTTTTCGAGGTATTTACGTCAATTTTTTACAGGTCTATTTAGTTTAATATAGAATGGAATATTTACTAACATTACTAATGGAATATTTACTAACATTACTAATGTAATGTTTATTAACATTACTAAGAATTTTACAAGTCTATTTATTTCAATTTAGAATGCAATATTTATTGTCAGTGGTTTTCCCAATGTCCCTGCTACTTAACTATTTTTATCCAAGGATGTACAGTGGACATTTGAATTTGTATCATTTTCAAAATGATCAACATTCAACTATACCTGATTTGTGTCAATCGAAGTCGAAAGACCTTAAACGATAAGAGAGGTTGATCCAATTCTAAGGTTGCGATGCCAATATAAACTCAGATTATGATTCATCATTCCTTTTAGAGTGGTAGGCTCCTACTGGTAAATGGCTGCTCTTAGCTTTCCCCAAAGAAAAAAAGAGTCTAACAGCTCTGATTCGACGAACGCGTTGACGATAATGCACTCATATAAATGGGCGCTTACTGCACTTATGCGAAAGAATTTACATTCACTTTAAACTTTAAACAGTTATACAATTGTTTTAACTATCCATGAAGATCGTGATACAGATCCTTTTACACCGCTTTTGCAGTTAAAAGTGGTAAAAGTGTACACTAGTTGCTCCAAATAATTAAAAAAAATCTGTGCAAAGTTTGAGCTCAATCGGATAATGGAAGAATGTGGCCCAACTGAATTAAACATTAAAATAACTAACTCAAACTTCGTAAAATCGTCTTTATTTTTAAACTGGAAATTTTCCTAAACTTAAACTTGAAATTTCCCTAAATTTATACTTGAAATTTTTCCTCAATTAAAAATTTGAAAATCCCCTAAATTTAAACTTGAGATTTCCCTTTTAAACTTGAAATTCACCTCAATTAAAACTTAAAATTTCTCTTTTAAACTTTAAATTCCCCTCAATTAAAACTTAAAATTTCTCGAACAGTTCACGGGAAAGAAATGTATTAAACATTAAAATAATTAAACAACGATTCATAAAATCGTTTTTCCCGAATATTTTTGAAACTATTTACCGCGTCGAAAACTGTGTTAGATAAAATCTGTAGATTTGGACAGGCTGCGTCTTTTATGTCGTATTACTTTTTGTCGTAGAACAAACGGTTTCCGAGAAAATAAAAAAAAACTTCGTACCAAATGAATGAAAAATTGATATAATTAATTGAATGTTGAACATTGTGAATCGTTCTTCTCCAATATCTTCGAAACTATTTACCGCGACAAAATATGTGTCAAACGAAATCTGCAGATCTGGACTGGCTACGTCTTTTATGTCCTATTACTTTTCTCATAAAACAAACAGTTTTCGAAAAATTGAGAAAAATGTCGGACCAAATGAATTAAACATTGAAATAATTAATTTAAGGCTCGTAAAATTGTTTTTCTCGAATATCTTCGAAACTATTTACCGCGTCGAAAAATATGTTAAACGAAACCTGTAGATCTGGACAGGCTGCGTCTTTTACCTCCTATTACTTTTTTCATAAAACAAACGGTTTTCGAAAAAATTGACAAGTATAAAAAAGTACTTGCAAGTACTTTCAGGTACAAGAAAGTAAAATGTGTTAACAACGGTATAAAATGTAATCGTGCAAAAGAAGATCCAGGTTTATATCACATTTAATGAAGTGCAAAATGTGATGTAGTCTGATGTGAACCAAGTAAAAAATGGTTTAATTTCAGAAGCGGGGAAGAGATTAACCAATGAGAAACCTCGAAAGGAGAGGACCGCATTTACGAAACAACAGATTCAGCATCTGGAGTATGAATTCGCACATAGCAATTATCTGACACGATTACGCCGTTATGAAATAGCAGTCGCGTTGGATTTAACGGAGCGTCAGGTGAATCAATAATACGACGATGCCTCTAAATGAATCATTCAGTCAACACTCGATTAACCAGGATTAAGCCACAGAATTTACCATTCAAGTTCAAGTCCAAGTCCAAAAATTCATAATTTAAAGTTCAAGAGATCAGATTCAACAGTTTCTAAAGACTTTAAGTTAACAGAGTTCAAAAGTCCAAAAGTTCAAGTTAAAGAGTTCAAAAGTTCAAGTAAACTTTTGGACTTCAACTCGAACTTCTGCATTTTTTTAGTTGAACTTGAACTTTTGAACTCTTTAACTTTTGGATTTGAAGTCTTTAACTTTTGAACTTTAACTCTTTTGCTTTTGAACTTCTAGACGAACTTTTGAACTCGAAGTCTTTAACTTTTGAACTTGAACTTTGAACCGTGAATTTTCGCACATCAACTAGAACTTCTGGAGTAGAAATTCAACTCTTGTTCTACAACTTTTGAACTCCTTAACTTGAAGTCTTTAACTTTTGAATTTGAACTCTTTAACTTTTGAATTTGACCTGTTTAACTTTTGAACTTAAACTCTTTAACTTTTAAATATAAACTTGAACTTAGATTCGTGAATTTCTTGACTTGAACTTTTCAACTCTTTAACTGGAACTTTTGAACTTGAAGACTTTAACTTTCGAATTTGGACTCTTCAACTTCTGATCTTCAAGTTCTTAACTTTTTATTTCCTTTTATTTTACAACTTTAAGTTCAACTTCAAACGTTCGAGTTGAAGTCCTAAAGGACAAGTTCAAAAGTTTTACTTTATGTTGAAATGTTCAAATACGTATCCAAAAATTCGCGATTCAAAGTTCAAGTTCAAAAGTTAGAAACTTCAAGTTCAAAAGTTCGTCTAGAATTTCAAAAGTTAATGACCTCAAGTTCAAATTCAAAAATCCAAATGTTCGAGTTGAAGTTCAAAAGCTAAAGAGTTCAAGTTCAAACATTTACGTTTCAAAGTTGAAGAGTTAAAGTTTAAAAGTTAAAGAGTTCAAGTGCAAAAGTTCAAGTTGAAAAGTCTAAAAGTTCGTACTTTCGGATTAACCATCCCAGAATCACAAACGCATGATTAACTTTTGTTTAATACAATTACCTATGTTTCAGGTGAAGGTTTGGTTCCAAAACAGACGAATGAAGTGGAAGAGGACGAAAGGTGGTGCTGGAAACAATCAAGAAAAACTAGCTTCCTGACCAACTGTTTTTATTCAAACTTGATTAAGCTTATATTACCATATCACTGTAAATAGTGTTTTATACAAAACGATTACGTTTAATGTGTCTATAATACTTAAGTTTAACTTCTGCGCTGCAATTACGTACTATTAACATTAAAAGTATTTATGTAATAGTTACGCCTCCGTATTATTTGGTGCAAATGTCAGATCAACGCCCATACCTTTCAATTTCTGTTCTAGAGCAGACAATTTATCTTTCGTACTCTGCACAAAACTCTTATGGCTCCTAGTACTTGTATTTTTTAAGCTATTCGTGGTATTTCGGTTTATTAGTTTCGGATAAACCTCGCTCGTCCATGGAGTTCCAGCAAAGAAGCGTGAATGTTGCTTCTCCGGTGGAAGATATGTAGCTAAACAATATAAAATTTCATTTCGCTTTGATTTACCATAAATTAAGTAATACTCGTTTATACAGGGTGAGTCCGAAGAAACGGAACACCTAAATATCTCCGTTACTTTTCGTTGTACAAAAAAACTTCTTAGGACAAGGTTACACTGTTTGAAGGGCCACATGTAACGGTGTAAGGGAAGAAATTTTCAAGGTCATTTTTCTACAAGATTTCTAGGTCATTGATATTTTTTTAAACGGAATGAGGTATTTTTGAATACATCAATCGATGCAGCTCGACATTTGTTATAAAAAAGTATTAACCCATGTATGTCGAAAAGTTAGTAGTTCAGGAGATATTTCAATTTAAATAACTCTAAAACACCATTACTGTCGTACTAACTAAGACGTTAGCGTTTACTTGCTAGTGTAAATTGAAAAACTGACGTTGTCTTACTAAGACGTTACACAAGAAGTAAACGCTAACATCAATTTCAATTTCAATGTCAATTTTTCAATTTCAACTTTATTTTCGACTTCAATTTCAACTCTTCAACTTCATTTTCAACTTCAATTTTTCAATTACAACTTTAATTTCAACTTCAATTTTAACTCTCCCATTTCAACTTCAATTTCAACTCTTCCATTTAAATTTCAGTTTTTCAATTTCAACATCAAAGGCTATAGCCGGGTTTGATGATGAAATTCGCCCCCGGCGGGATTTTAATCGAACTTGGACCATTCGATAGCCTACCCAAAAAGACCCCTCTCTGCCAAGTTTCAGCCCCCTATCTCATCTGTAGTTATTGAGAAAAAACGAAAAACCAGTTTTTGGCCCATTTTCCCTATTTATTGACAATTAAAAATTCTGAAAAAAATCTGAAACATTTCGGATACCAAGCCACATATTAGGTATAATTTCCAGATTTTTCCGCTGCAAGCTCTGCTTGTAAAAAATGAAAAACACGAAAAAATCGAAAAAATGCAGATTTCATGTAGAAATCTATAAGGTGCTACTCTAGATTTAATTTAGCAATGAGATATTACCGTAAGTATTATGCTCAATTTTTTTCAAATGGGGCGTCATAGTTAAAAAAATAAAAACCACTTTTTTTGGCGTTTTTCTTAAGTTATACTTATATTTTCTAAATCATAAAAATATATTATGTGATATTAAACGTTCCTACGTTCAGAAAAACATCTCTCAGACTTTAAAACTCGCTTAATACGAGAAAGGAAAATAATATTATGTACATATATTCCAATATTGCGAAGATAATTTCAACAGAGCCGGTTGGTGCAGCGGCTATGGTCACCATCTGTGGAACCGCTGAAGTCTTTTTGGACCAGATACGAATCCCGATCAGGTCAATTTTTTTTCTAAGTTAATCAGATGTTTTTACGCTTTCTAACGATATGATTGTGGTTAAACCATTGTAAAAAAAACATATTTGAACTATATCTAGACTATCTTAAAATATTTTTTCGGAAAAATATTTTTGGAGTACTTTCGGCCGGTAAAGATAAAAGACTTAAAAATCAAGTCGATGCACAATTCCATGTAAAAAATGTAAAGTAGAGCTGTAATACAGTCCGTAAATGACTAGAAGCCGAAAGTACTCCAAGAATATTTTTCCGAACAAATTTTTTAAGATTTTTTAATTATTTTAGTATTATTTTCGTATTTCGTATTAGGCAAGTTTTAAAGTCTGGGAGATGTTTTTCTGAACGTAGGAACGTTTAATATCACATAATATATTTTTATGATTCAGAAAATATAAGTATAACTTAGGAAAAACGCCGAAAAAAGTGGTTTTTATTTGTTTTAACTATGACGCACCATTCTCAGGAATTTGAAAAAAATTGAGCATAATACTTACGGTAATATCTCATTGCTAAATTAAATCTGGAGTAGCACCTTTTAGATTTCTATATGAAATCTGCTAATATGTGGCTTGGTATCCGAAATGTTTCAGATTTTTTTCAGAATTTTTAATTGTCAATAAATAGGGAAAATGGACCAAGAACTGGTTTTTCGTTTTTTCTCAATAACTACCCTTACGGATGAGATGGGGGGCTGAAACTTGGCAGAGAGGGGTCTTTTTGGGTAGGCTATCGAATGGTCCAAGCTCGATTAAAATCCCGCCGGGGGCGAATTTCACCATCAAACCCGGCTATAGCCTTTTGCATTTCAACTTCAATTTCAGTATCAACTCTTCAACTTCATTTTCAACTTCAATTCTTTCATTACAACTTTAATTTCAACTTCAATTTCTACTCTTCCATTTCAACTTCAAATTCTACTCTTCCATTTCAACTTCAATTTTTCAATTTCACTTCGTTAATTTCAACTCTTCAATTTCATTTTCAACGTCAATTTTTCAATTTCAACTCTTCAATTTACACTAGCAAGTAAACGCTAACGTCTTAGTACGACAGTAATGGTGTTTTAGAGTTATTTAAATTGAAATATCTCCTGAACTACTAACTTTTCGACATACATGGGTTAATACTTTTTTATAACAAATGTCGAGCTGCATCGATTGATGTATTCAAAAATACCTCATTCCGTTTAAAAAAATATCAATGACCTAGAAATCTTGTAGAAAAATGACCTTGAAAATTTCTTCCCTTACACCGTTACATGTGGCCCTTCAAACAATGTAACTTTGTCCTAAGAAGTTTTTTTGTACAACGAAAAGTAATGGAGATATTTAGGTATTCTGTTTCTTCGGACTCACCCTATATACATAGAATACTAGGTAAGTCTTCATACTATACCTTTTAGTAGTCTACCACACATTAGATAGTTATTCATTGTGTCCGCAGCTATTTTTGCTACATCCGAATGCTCGAATTCAATGTACCCATAACCACGGCTCTTGCCAGTCTACAATACAAAAGTCCAATTTCTATTTGTTTCATTTTCTATTTCTATGTTAGCTTGTAAATTAAAGTATTTTTAGTATCTTCGAAAGTGGCTTTTTAATCCACATCCGTCCCTCGTTTCGCGAACTGAGCTATTGGCTACGTATTCACGCAGAGTACAATCACAGATTTCTTTAATATGTAAGAGCCTAGTAGATTATATTTACTATATGCATACAGCGTGAGGCACTAACTATTGCCATCTACAATAACTCCAAAAGTATCATAATAGTAGAAAAGTTTTCGAAATAAAAGTTGTATCAAACAACAGTAGCCATAGCGTGACGTTAATTTTTTGATGCTAGGTGGAGTCGCTTCAGAGGTGTGAAAGTCACCTTTGTTCTTTTAAAATAGAATGCTATGTTTCGGTAGCTATTTTCTGATAGCGGCTATTCAGACGAATCCAACAAGGTGCAACATTAATGTCTTTGAAGGTCAGGAAAGGTGATTTATGACAAAAAAGTTGAAATAAAGTTCTCAATAAAGTTCTTTCATTTAGATATTTGAAACTATTATCATCAGTAATAATTCAAGAAGACAGAAAATTAGCCAGTGGATGTTCATGCGTAATAAAAATGTTCTACCTGAATTGCAACAAACTGGAGTGAAACAGAAACTTATTTTCTCTTTTAATATGTTTAATAAATTTAAAATAATATAATAGAGTTTCTAAATCCTTCTAATATTTTCACTGTTTCAAATTGCACCTATTTAATCATTTTTGTCATAAATGCATAGAATCCGCTGTCTATCAATAAAGTTTTCTACAAAATTCGAAGCACACACTTACATTTTTCGACCTAGAAACTCTCACTCTCGTCACTTTCCCAAATTGTTTGAAATAATCTTCCATTTGCTGTTCGTAAAAGCCATGAGGAATGTGACCCACGTAAACAAGGCCTCTCGTACGTTCTTTTCTTGTTTTGATTATTTTCTTCGCCGGTTTACGTCTACGTGATTTAACTCGTAATATTGATACCTTTTTCGCCAAGCCTGCATTCTTGTCCTGTGGAATGAAATACAATTTTTGGGAAATTTCGTAATGTATAAGGTATACTTTTTACACGTGACAACTAACCTCCAAAACTTTTTTCACATTCTTCAACGCTTTCGATACGGTTGATTCTCCTTCGACATCCGATGATTTTCGTTTCACTTTTATAGCTTTCTTTACAGGTGGAATTCTTATTGCGTTTGATTTCTTTTTTAATTTCATTTTGTGAAATTTCTGCTCGCGGTAAACGGAGTCAAAACACACAGTGGGGTCTACAGTCTATAGTCTATAGTGGTCTACAGCAAGAGGCAACACTCCGAGCGGTACTTTTGATGTCGGTCGTTAACGCGGGAAATTTGAATAAGTTGTACATAGGCACGCGGGAAAGGGTATAGCCGGATAAGATAGTCCAAAATGCCCTTGAGCCGAATTTTATCGATAATGTGCCATTCGATAGAGCACCAAGAAAAACCATACTGTGCAAAGTTTCAACCCTGTATCTCGATCGGGAGGGTAGTTATGGGGTAAAATCGAAAAATCAGTTTTTGGCCTATTTTCCCTAGTTAATGACGTTTAGAAATTCTGAAAAAAATCTGACACATGTAAAGAAACCAAATACATACTCTGCAATTGGTTTCAGATTTTTAAAGTGAAAATCCTGCTTGTAAAAAATCAAAAACCGCAAAAAAATCGAAAAAATGCAGATTTCACATGGAAGTTCTAGAGTGACAACATTTATATTTTTACAGTAGCAGTATATTGTTATAAGTAGTGTTCATGAATTTTTTCAGATTTTTTGGTTTGGTGCGCCGTTGTTAAAAAAAATAAAAACTGATATTTTCGACGTTTTTTCCGCGAAGAACTAAGCTATCCTTAAAATTATTACGTTCTGTTTGTTCTGTAAGTCTATCAGGCACTGATAAACCTTGAACATTATTAAAAAATAATTAAACAATGAAATGGGCTTGATTAGTATTTTTACTATGTCAGCGTATTATATCTGAAAGTATTAAACACAATCCCAACAGCTCGGTTGGCTCAGAGCGTTAGGCGCTCGACTGTTGATTTGCTTATACTAGGTTCGCGCCCGGCAAACGTATACACTTTTTTTTACTTGATTAATTCTTTTTTTTTATGTCTAACTATATAATAATCAATGGCATGTTTGTAGATTTCTTTTCTATATGTAAAAAGGCGGCACTTATTGCAGAGTATATCACCAACAGTCACTTCTTTATTTAAAATTCTAGACCACCTCATTGATTCTATAACTGTATTTATCTGTTTTCTTGTACCGCGTAATTTCCGAACTAGAATGTTACATTTAATACACCTAACACGCGAGGTTTTGGTATCAACGATTTATATCCTTTCACTTGCCATGCTGATAACACTCAGAAAATAACTAAAGAACTCAGAAATAATTCACTCACTACAATCTTCACCGTTCGGAGCTCGGTCCAAGAATGACCAGAGTTGCTTGGAATAACAATTTTCACATTTCGGGGTATCGTTTTCCCCTACCCGGGTCTGGAGGGTGAAAGTTCAGCTTTTTGACCGTACCATTGCCCTCAACTACACCCGCGACCGATAAACGATTAACAGGTAACGACAACCCTAGTAATCCGTTACCTGGTACTGATGATCGACAGAGTCATAAAGCGAGTAGAGAAAAGAAAAGGTGAACATAAAGGTAAAGGTAAACGGACGGGCTAAAGGTACAAAATTATAAAACACGGACACTTTGTCCGTTTTTACAAAACTTTTACAAAACCGTTTTCTCTATAACGGAGTATTTAAAACTCGAAGACACGTATAGATTTACTGCAGAAAATATTTAATACTGCCAGATTTAAGAAGATGTGTAACTAAAAATTGATGATGTTAACAATTGCTCCAAAATTTTTTTTGCGAATTTTACCTTAAAATTATTTTTTTAATATTTAGATATTGCTTCTAAAAGAAATCTACAAACATGCCATTGATTATTATATAGTTAGACATAAAAAAAGAATTAATCAAGTAAAAAAAAGTGTATACGTATACCGGGCGCGAACCTAGTATAAGCAGATCAACACTCGAGCGCCTAACGCTCTGAGTCAACCGAGCTGTTTGGATTGTGTTTAATACTTTCAGATGTAATACGCTGACATAGTAAAAATACTAATCAAGCCGATTTCATTGTTTAATTATTTTTTAATAATGTTCAAGGTTTATCAGTGCTTGATAGACTTACAGAACAAACAGAACGTAATAATTTTATGGTTAGCTTAGTTCTTCGCGGAAAAAACGTCGAAAATATCAGTTTTTATTTTTTTTAACAACGGCGCACCAAACCAAAAAATCTGAAAAAATTCATGAACAATACTTATGACAATATACTGCTACTGTAAAAATATAAATGTTGTCACTCTAGAACTTCCATATGAAGTCTGCATTTTTTCGATTTTTTTGAGGTTTTTGATTTTTTACAAGCAGGATTTTCACTTTAAAAATCTGAAACCAATTGCAAAGTATGTATTTGGGTTCTTGACATGTGTCAGATTTTTCTCAGAATTTCTAAACGTCATTAACTAGGGAAAATAAGCCAAAAACCGATTTTTCGATTTTACCCCATAACTACCCTCCCGATCGAGATACAGGGTTGAAACTTTGCACAGTATGGTTTTTCTTGGTGCTCTATCGAATGGCACATTATCGATAAAATTCGGCTCAAGGGCATTTTGGACTATCTTATCCGGCTATACGCTTTAAATATTCCTCGAGATTCACCATTACCAGGAACATCAGATCCAATGCCCTTTGTATTTATTGGAGACGAAGCTTATCCACTATTAAGGCATCTGCTAAAACCGTATAATCGACGAAATTTAGACCCACAAAAATAATATTTTAACTCTCGCTTTTCTAGAGCGAGACCTATTGTAGAATGTGCATTTGGAATTATGACATCGAAATGGAGAATTCTCTGTCAGCCAATACATACATCGCCTGATTTTGCCGACAAAATTGTTAAATGTATATGCATTTTACATAATACAATTATTGATATGGAGGGAATCGAAAATATAGAAACATACTACGGGAATGTAGTTGAAAATGAAAGTGCTATTGGAAGAAGGGAAAATAGATATTCAAGTGAAGTCAATAAGCAAAGGGTCGCCTTTAAAATGTTCCTTTGGCAGAATCAAATTTGAGCCACCGTTTTCATAGAATATATCACCTATATTTCAATGATTTATCTTGTATGCATACATATAGTTATATGCTATAATAAATTTAAATTAATGATATGGATGAGGAAAATGTGATTTATTGTAATGCCTGTGATTTCGATATATATACAGTGGATCATGAAAGTATTTGAACGCATTTTAAAACAGTATAACTTTTTTTAATTGGATCAAACGACCTGACTTTTTTAAACATATCAGAAGAATATAATACATATAACTTAACAACAATATAATAATTCGCTTAGACTTAATATAATACATACAATCATTCAAAATTTAAATCATTGAAACTCTCTATTTCTCTCTCTCTCTCTCTCTCTCTCTCTCTCTCTCTCTCTCTCTCTCTCTCTCTTTCTCTGTTGGCTCCGTTTCATATACGTGACGGAATACAGTTTTTGAATTTCCATCATTAAAATCAATTTTTTTCATCTGAAAGTTTCTTTACATGCGGAATGAGGCTTTTAAAAAATAACAAATCCTCTTCTTCCTTGTCCTCCGACATTAGACGGAACTTCTTTTCTTCGATCTCAATTAATTGAGATGCTATTGAATTATTTCTTGAGAAATCATTACATCTTTTAAAAGATTTTGTAGTGCTGCTATTGCCAGCAGCAGATGAAGCCGGTGAAGACGGTGCTGTCGATGGCGGAGAAAATATATCGATGTCTTCTTCATTCTCGAGCGCTTTTTCTAAATTTCCTCTATTAACACGTGGTGTGAATTGATTTTTTAAAAAACATAACAAATTAAAATATTTCCATGAAGATACGATTGAATCTCTTTGTATATCCTCATCCGTGTCATCAACGTATTCTTCAGTTCCAGCACCTGATCTTGGTGTAACTATTTTTTGTAACTCCAATCTAAATTTGTCTCTTAGATGCTTCCATTTCCCTTTTACAATTTTACCTGAAATAAAAAGAATTAATATTTATTTTTTGAAGAACTCGCTTTTACTACGTGTTTATAGATTCCTTGCAACTGATTTCACCTGAATTTGCTGACAATATTGTCAAAAGTATGTGCTACGTTTACTTACTTGTCGATTTCATTTCGTTGGCTACTTCTTCCCAGAGTTTGTCCAGAACATATTGATTGTGAAGGTTTTTATCTCGTTGGTCCCAGAATGGACGATTTTTAAAAATCAAACTAATTAATACTTCAACCGACATAATGTGGCACGATGACGTCTGACAGCAAGCAGGATACTTCTGAATCGCGATTGTCTTCGCTACTATCAGAAACAAACATTTTCGTTTCTATATTCACCACTATCTGCGCCGCCTTGCTCGCAGCTCTTATTATCGCCCCACTTTTTAGTATTTAAAGTTGTATTTACTTACATTGATTTGTCTTTCCTGCGCTGTTCACCGCGCCGCTATTACCTGCGCTACCTTGCTCACAGCTCTTATCACCGATCACTATACACAGTTGCATTTAATTACATTGGTTTGTTACCGCCGCGCTGGTCACCGCGCCGCTATCATCGATGCTCACCACTCCACTATAAATCCACCCTTAGTGTCCAGCTCGATCCAGTTCTCAAATTATTCCTGTTTCAAGCTATCTGGGACAATGATTATTTGTCTCCTTGCAATTTGCAACACCCTTAAAAACTTAATCCCGATTTAACGGTTATTATATATAACTTTGTTATATATAACTTTGTTATATATAATATATATATATATATATATTTAACGGTTATTATATATAACTTTGTTATATATGATATATATATATATATATTATATTCGCCGCGCCGTATCACATGGAACGCCCATCATAGTGGTGAGCGCTACTGGCGGCAACTCATATCGGGCGAAGATATTTTGCTTTCTGGTTCGAAAAAAACGTCGACCAAGCAAACTTGACAGGGTGGTTTCTCAAGATAAAAGTCTGCTCTTTCGCGTGATATAATTCGATTTTCCGCTAAACCCTTATTTTTTCAGATAAATTCAAAAATATCCGCAAAAATTGGTGCAAAAGTGGTGTTTCTCCGTCTTTAATCATTGTTTACATATGTTTAAACAATAATAATGTATTAATATTGGATATCGCTGTATTCGGGTAGTCTATAGAATCTTTTGCTGTAAAGAACAATTCAATATCTTTTATAATAACATCACAATATATGTTCAAAGTTGAAAAATCTTTTTTTTTAAACTCAATTTTCTCGAAAACTGTACGTTTGGAAGAAAAATTAAGAACAGATTCGGAATCAGCGCGAAAAACTCTATAAGAATCGTATAGTGGGAATCGAAATACTTTTTGGCTGTTGGACAGTGTAACTTCCAAAGTATGCGTTGCACGACAAAATTTTGTATACATAAGTTGCATGGTCTGAATGGGTACATTATGTAGTGTATTTATTTTTTTACAGGTGGACGCGTAAAGGACATGCGAAGGTCAACTTCATTTTTTAAATGAAATAAGGAATTTTTTAATACATCAATCGGTGCAGCTGGGTATTCGTTATAAAAAAGTACTAACCTATGTATGTCGAAAAGTTAGTAGTTCAAGAGATATTTCAATTCAAATAACTCTAAAATACCATTACTGTCATGCTAAGATGTTACACAAGCAAGTAAACACTAACGCATTAGTACGACAGTATTTTTAGAGTGATTTTAATTGAAATATCTCCTGAACTACTAACTTTTCGACATACATAGGTTAGTACTTTTTTATAACGAATACCCAGCTGCACCGATTGATATATTAAAAAATACCTCATTTCATTTAAAACTAGAGGGCTATTGTTGCTCGCTCGCTTCGCTCGCTCGCGAGTAGGGTTGTTTTTACTCGCTCGCTTCGCGAGCTCGCGGGTAGGACTGCTCTTGCGAGAGGGTTAGTGATACGCATGGCTAGTAGGGCCTACTGCTATTAATGTTTTTTATTTGGTGTGTGACTCTCCAAGAGTGACACAAAGAACTTCCTGATTCGTTACTCCTTCGCCAACATCGCTAACATCGTTTTTTTTTTGTACTTTCATCGATATTCTCCCAAAATGTATTCTTGGGAGTAGAGATGATTAACCCACCCTTGCATTGGAATAACTTTCGATTATTCCAAGCGGTAACATTAGCATCAGTTAAAAAAAAAAATTTTTTAAATCTAAAAAAAAATTAAGAAAAAAATTTTTTATGTAATTGCGTTTGGTTCTTTGGTGGAAAATTTTCTACCTCCCTTATAAATTGCATTGTAGAATCGACTCTTTTCGAAAGAAACTAAAAATGTAAAAAACTACTTGACCAAAATGGACCAAAATCTAATCAGCTCTAAGTTACAGCGGGGCACATCGATTGCATCATTCATCATCCTGATCGCGTTGTTACTTTTTCTGAAAACGTTAACGAAAAATTTGATACCACACACACACACACACACACACACACACACACACACACACACACAAACATTTTGATAAATATAGTCTAAAATGAATCCAATGACCATGAAACGTGAAGATCTGCTAAAAAATCGATTTTCGATTTTCGGGGTAATTACACTAATTAAAAATGAAGTTGACCTTCACATGTCCTTTACGCGTTCACCTGTAAAAAAAATAAATACACTACATAATGTATCCCTTCAGACCATGCAACTTCTGTATACAACATTTTTTCGTGCAACGCATACTTTGGAAGTTATTATAGGTGTGCAAGTTGCCTGGACCACCCTGTATATATATGACAAAGATTTTAAATAATTTCGAACGAAAAACACTAGAAAATCTTCCAGAATTGAAACAAACACAGATATTTAGAATTACGTGTTCAAATACATTGTATTAGAACATTTATTATTGTATTAACAGATGTTGACAAGATTACAATCAGTAACGGAATGAATAAATGAACAGAAAACATAAAACATTATTAAAAAAAGAACATTAACACATAGGAACATAAAATCAATAAAAAAGAAAGATATAAACAAAAAAGGTCAAAGTTAATAAATTGAAAATAGCGGTCGTGGGCAAAGATCTGCTTCCTCCTTCTTGAAGTGCCGGAAGCGCCAAGGCGGTACCCGGGATAAACAGCATGTCGCTGAGACGCCACTACTACTCCCTCCTCAGAGACCTTCGCAGGCAGCGAAGGGAACGAAACTCTTCGTGGAGACAAAGGATGTGACGTTGAGGTAGTTGAAAGTGAAGATTTCCGTAACGGAATATCCGGCGAAGGGCTATGCGACACCGGATCACGTAGTGATGAGGAATGTGGTGGTGCAACAGTTGAAGGAGCAGCACTTGGTGACGTAATTTCCGGCAAAGATTGTTGAGTTGGTGAATCATTTGTTTCAAGAAAGGCTGGCTTGAGACAATCCGTTGACACAGTCTTCTCAATCCCACTGAAACGAATCACGAACGTTTTGTTGTCAATTCTTTTAACTACTTCGTGTGGTCCAGTGTACGGTGGGTCCAGAGATTTCCGAATAGAGTCCACTCTTTTGAAAACATGGGAACAGGTGTTTAACTCTTTATGTACAAAGGGACGTACATTGCAGTGTCTGGAAGCAGGAACAGGTTTAATTTTTCTCATCAGTCCGCGAAGCCTGGAGACAAAAAGAGGAGGTTCTATGGGAACGTCTGTCTGTACAAAAAATTCTCCAGGAATTCGAAGATTGCTTCCAAAGAGCATTTCGGAAGGAGACGCTTGTTAATCTTCTTTGAAAACATTACGTAAACCAAGCAACACCATTGGAAGAATGTCTGGCCAAGGAGTTTTCGGACTACACATTAAAACAGCCTTGAGGGAACGGTGAAACCTCTCAACCATGCCATTTGATTGAGGGTGAAAAGGAGTGGTATGAATTCGCACTGAACCAAGCAATTAAGCAAGAGCAGTAAAAAGGGCTGATTCAAACTGCATTCCTTGATCCGTAGAGATGGTAAGTGGAGATCCAAAATTGGTAATCCAGCTTTCAAAGAAATCTTTGGCAACCGTATCAGCTTGTTTGTCTTTGATAGGAACAGCTACAGGCCAACGAGTATAACGATCAATAATGGTGACACAATATTGCATCTCTCGCATCAACGGTAGCTTGATGATATCAACATGAATATGATCGAAACGTCCATCAGGAGTTGGAAAGTTTCCAAGAGCAGTTCGATTATGACGGTTAACCTTAGCACGTTGACAGGCTTCACATGTGCGAGCCCATTGAAGAGCATCTTTTCTTAAACCAGGCCAGAAGAATTTTTCTACAATCATGCAACTAGTTGCTTTTCCACTTGGGTGTGAGAGACCGTGTATGAAATCAAAAGCAGTGTGTCTGAGAGCTACTGGTAAATATGGTCTTAAGATACCAGTGGATACCTCGCAAAAAATGTCTTGACCATCCCAAGTCAGTTGCTTAAAGTTTAGAACTGGATTGTCTTGCAAGTGAATAAGTTCATTGTCTGTGGACTGGGCTTCACTGATGGTGACACCATCCAGAAGAGTTGGCATTGCAATGGCACAAGTACGAGAAAGAGCATCTGCAACAACATTCTCTTCTCCTTTAACATGAACCATCTTCATATTGAACTGCTGAATGTAGTCCAACTGTCTTTGTTGTCTTGGAGATGCTTTATCGGATCTTTGAAATTCTGCAAAAACAAGTGGTTTATGATCAGTCTTCACAGTAAAAGATCTTCCCTTCAAGATTCGTCTGAAATATTTGATTGCTGCAAAAACCGCTAGGAGTTCTCGATCATATGTGGCATAACGTTGCTCAATCTCACTTAATTTTCGCGAGAAGAGACCAACAGGTCTCCAAACACTATCTTCCAATTGTTCAAGAACCGCCCCGATGGCTGTGTTGGAGGTGTCTGTAGTATGCATAAGTGGTGCATCATGACTCAAATAAACAGGACTGACCGCCTTAACAATGCTCTTTTTACATTTCAGAAATGCTTGATCTGCATCTAGTGTCCAAGTCAACAGCTTTTTGGAACACTTGGTGGTTCCTTTAAGGCGATCATTGAGAGGCGCTTGAATGCTTGCAGCACCTGGAATGCAACGTCTGTAATAATTGATCATTCCCAGAAAACGCCGAAGCTTTCAGGTTTGGGAAAATCTTTAATCGCCTTGACCTTAGCGGGAGGAGGACGGTAACCTTCTTTGGAAACGTAATAGCCTAGATATGTGACCTCGGACTGCGCGAAAACACATTTCTGGAGATTTATCGACAACTTGGCCTCTCGTAAAGTCTCAAATACAAGTCGAAGATGATGTAAATGTTCTTTGATTGACTTGGACACCACAAAAAGATCATCAAGATAACAACGAACAAACGGCATGGTACGGAACAACGAATCCATGAAGCGCTGAAAGGTTTGAGCAGCATTCCGAAGGCCAAAGGGCATGCCTAGATATTCGAACATGCCAAAAGGAGTTGTAATGGCTGTCTTGGCAATGTCTTCAGAAGCAACCGTAATGTGATGATAAGCCTTTTGCAGATCGATGGTAGTGAAAACAGTATAACCGTGACAGTGTTGGAGAAGATCTTCGATGACTGGTAACGGGTAACGGTCAGGGATGGTTATTGCGTTTAAACGACGATAGTCACCTGTGGGACGCCACGTCCCATTAGATTTTCGCACCATATGCAGAGGACTGGCCCATTGACTGGATGATGGACGAATGATGCCCGCATCGAGAAGCCTATTGAATTCCGTTTTAGCTGCCGTCAGTAACTCTCCAGAAAGTCTGCGAAGACGCTCAAACACCGGAGGTCCTTCAGTATGAATGCGATGATGCACCAACGGATCCTTTAATTGCGCAGCAGAACTGTTGAAAACAGTAAGATCACTAAACTCTGTAATCAATTTTGAGATTACTTCACGGGGAACAAAATCCAACGAAACTTCGCTGTCTACTAAAGAGACAGAATGCACACAAGCTCGTGCCATGCTACCCTCCGCAGCAATAGCAGTCAGTGGGTCCATGATACGACGACGTTTGACATCTACTAGAAGACCATAATGAGCTAATAGATCGGCCCCGATTATGGCGGAAGTCACCCCCGCAATTAAGAAAGGCCATCTAATTGATCGACGTAGACCAAGGTTAAGTTCAATCATCTGGAGGCCATAAGTCAGAATGGAAGTTGAATTTGCCGCTGACAAAGTGAGTCTCTGAGGAGTCAATGGTCTTTTGATTGCTGAACGTGGTAGGAGAGAAACAACAGAACCAGAGTCCACCAAAAATCGCATGCCTGATTGTCTGTCATTAACATGAAGGCGCTTTTCTTGAAATTTACTGCCGACGTCGGTCGCCTGTACCAGCGCCGGTGCACTTAGTTTTCCGATTGTGCAGTTTGAGAAACCATAGGTTTGAAAGAACAAGGTTGTTCGCATTTGTGAGCATCCATACCGTATCGCCTATGATAGAAACAGTATCCAACGGCGAGAGATTTAGGTGAGCGAGTACGAGCCGGACTACGTCCACGATCATTCCAACGTTGATTTGAACCTCCATTTGATTGACCGGAAACTTTGTCCAAAATTTGACGATTGAGATCTATAAGATGCGTCAACGAAGTGCTGATAGAGGTGAGTGTCGTCATGTATTCATTCCGACTAGCAGTGGACATAAAAGGAGAATGGTTTCGGCGTGCAGGGGATGGTGAGTGGGCATGTACATAAGACTCTGTTGCCGAAATTGAGGTGATGGCCGGTGAGCTCCCCCCATGAGTTCATCAGCAGCGATGGAAAGCTTTGCAAGATCAGCTGCCTTGAAAATTCTTAAAGGACGTTGGACATTTCCAGGAAGCAAATCCAACCACTTCACTCGAAGCAGTTAATCAGAAACACGATCACTTGCCAAAGCCTTCATGCGACGAAGCAGCTGCGAAGGTTTTTTATCGCCAAGTTCAAGTTGTGATAGTAATTTATGTAATTGACGATCTGTAGTGTCTACTAAACGGCGTAAAATAGCTGCCTTGATATTTTCATACTTTCCTGAGTTTGGTGGTGATTTGGCTATGTTTGGGATTGGCTGAGCCGGACATAGTGTCTTGACGCGCGGTCCAATCCCGCATTGCGGCTATTGATCGATAATCGATCAGCGGCGAGCTCCGCGATAGGCTATCACCGCCTGATCGATTATCGACCCGTCTAAAACGCTTCTATTGGCTAAATGTTCATAAACGCAAGTCATAATTCTGTGTGAGAAAACCAGATCGCTGCTGATCGACCGTTGATCATTCTCTTTTGAGTTCTAAAACGTCGTGCGTCGTAAGACCGGTTCAAGAATAGAAAGTAGAGTCATATTCTCACAGCAACGCTGTTCATTCTCTTAAATAAAGTTCAATTCTTTATTGTTATTTCTTCGTCGTTGGTTAAACGCGCGGTTTAACCAAGGGTTGTACATATTCGTGTAAAGTGTTAATTTTGACAATTTCGCGGATCGGTAAATAAAGTTGTTCGTCCAAATCGACTTCCAAGTTTTTCCCCGATTCACGTAACAGACTATGTCAGCCACTTCTTGAAGCGAGTCTTGATCTAATTTTGATAGTACAAGGTTGTATTTTGAATCATCTGAACGTATCCTATAAATCCCGAATGCAGCTTCTACTTGGAAAAACCAAAGTTCTGGATTCGATTTCCAGAAAGGAGGAAGACGACAGCTATTTATAGCACCCACTCCAGGAACTGTTAGTGTGTCACATATTTCCGGGTCTAAGAAACTGCTTTCAAATGGGTCTCTTCGTCGAGCGTTTTCAACTTCAGGAACCACATGATTCGTCGACGGTTCACGAACCTCCGCTGGATCTTGCTGAGTTTGTATTGGAGAGCGCGATATCGGCATAATTAAGATGTACTATTTAACAGTGTTTAATAAAATATCACGTCGGGGTCAACAGTTTAGTATTACGTGTTCACATAAATTGTATTAAAACATTTATTATTGTATTAACAGATGTTGACAAGATTACAATCAGTAACAGAATGAATAAATGAACAGAAAACATAAAACATTATAAAAAAAGAACATTAACACATAGCAACATAAAATCAATAAAAAAGAAAGATATAAACAAAAACGGTCATAGTTAATAAATTGAAAATAGCAGTCGTGGGCAAAAAATCTGCTTCCTCCTTCTCGAATTGCCGGAAGCGCCAGTCGGTGCGCGGGAAAAACAGCATGTCGCTGAGACGCCACAGATATACAGGGTGTCCCAAAACTCCTTCAAGTCCGGGAAATGGGAGGTTCCTTAGGTCATTTGAAGCAACATTTTCCTTTGCACCAATGTCAACCGCGGCTTTGTTTAGGAGTTATTAACGAAAAACACTGACCAATCAGAGCGCGCCCTGGGCCGCCGCGCCGCGCCGCGCTCGCATCAGAGCGTTGGTGGTACGCCGTGACATCGCAACGAACAAGAGTTTCTCGATTATGTGAATGCTCTCCGATTTCAATGAGCTTTGGATATGTGGTCAAGGCCATTATTCTGAACAACATTTCCCTTTAGAATTTGTGGCTGTAGGCTTTAGTTTACGAGATTATCGCGAGAAACTTTACTTGTAAACTCATTATGGGTGTTCATGATAACGGACACGGCCTGCTAATGTCTCCGAAACTACAGCCGACCGTCAACCATTTCAAAGGAAAAAGATATTTAAAACGTCGAGTTTTATAACATTATTTCAAGGTCATTGAAATCGATGAAGACCCGGATCATCCTTACCCGACTTACGGCAACTTTACCCGAACGAGAAAAGAGGCAGAAACTGATTGTTTTAAAAACTCACTTATTCAGCCGTAAATCCATTTGCTGCTGCGAAATGTGTGTCACTGGGTCACTCGGTGACAAACTGCACAGATGTCCTCGGATATACGGCAGTAACGAAAGGTAAGGGACGTACGGCCAGGTCGACGAACTGCACAGCCGGTGGTAGATAGTAGCGCGGTCAAGTCGACGATCCAGAATTTCATTTTCACTTTCGAATCGATAAATAATTCGTATGTTTATTTCATACAGATGCCTTGAAATTTGTCCACACTCACAATCACTGTTCACATTTGTCTACACGCATAGTTATGCACTAATAATAATTTCCATATCCCTTGCACTGCTGCACAAATCACAACAATCAGGTAATGCAATCACGAGACTGCGGATTTCATGCATTTGGAGCAAACATGAGTAGGTACATTTTAAGACAGTAGGGAGATTAAAATAATTTCAAAACACCTATGTATTATTTTCAACTTCTTAAAGTGATCACAGTAAGAATCAAATATCTGTCTGGCTGCTGTCCCTTGTAATAGCGGCAACCAACTTTCATTTTGCATAAAGATCCGCCGTCTAGTGATTAGTTTAAATATCACTATCAAAACACAGCTAATAGCAACCGTTAGCTTTGAATTGACAAATCTGTGGAGATGTTCTCTCTACCGCGACTCGAACGACACTGATTTTCCGCAAGATTTTTCTAAAGATTTTAGGAAGGGCATTTAGAGTGTCGAAATTCGAAATACACGCTGTAGCACAGTTACGAAAACGACGGGACGGTTAGACGAAAAACAGGATACGAGAAGGACCACTGTAAGATTTATGGCAATCACATGTTTAGTTTCTCCTGCAGATTGATACGCAGGGTCGATGGGTAACCATGACGAAAACGTCGTCTGTCCTTCTTTTAGAAAGCTTCTTAAGAAGGTATAGGACAATAGGGATGCTACGCTGACCTGACATTTTTACCCCTTGCTGGGTGAAAGGACCGATGACGTTTTCGAACGGTTACCCATCGACTCTACGTACCAATCTGCAGGAAAAACTAAACATGTGTTTGCCATAAATTTTACAGCGGTCCTTCTTGCTTCCTGTTTTTCGTCTGACCGTCCCGTCGTTTTCGTAAACGTGCAACAGCGTCCATTTCGAATTTCGACATGCTAAATGCCCTTCCTAAATTCTTTAGAAAAATCTTGCAGAAAATCAGTGTCGTTCGAGCTGCGGTAGAGAGAACATCTCCAAAGATTTGTCAATTCAAAGCTAACGGTTGCTATTAGTTGTGTTTTTGATAGTGATATTTAAACTAATCACTAGACTGCGGATATGGAAATTATTATTAGTGTATAACTATGTGTGTAGACAAATGTGAACAGTGATTGTAAGTGTGGAAAAATTTCAAGGCACCTGTGTGAAATAAACATACGAATTATTTATCGATTCGAACGTGAAAGTGAAATTCTGGATCGTCGACTTGACCGCGCATCCCTTAGGCCTTCTTACTATCTACCACCGGCTGTGCAGTTCGTCGACCTGGCCGTACGTCCCTTACCTTTCGTTACTGCCGTATATCCGAGGACATCTGTGCAGTTTGTCACCGAGTGACCCAGTGACACACATTTCGCAGCAGCAAATGGATTTACGGCTGAATAAGTGAGTTTTTAAAACAATCAGTTTCTGCATCTTTTCTCGTTCGGGTAAAGTTGCCGTAAGTCGGGTAAGGATGATCCGGGTCTTCATCGATTTCAATGACCTTGAAATAATGTTATAAAACTCGACGTTTTAAATATCTTTTTCCTTTGAAATGGTTGACGGTCGGCTGTAGTTTCGGAGACATTAGCAGGCCGTGTCCGTTATCATGAACACCCATAATGAGTTTACAAGTAAAGTTTCTCGCGATAATCTCGTAAACTAAAGCCTACAGCCACAAATTCTAAAGGGAAATGTTGTTCAGAATAATGGCCTTGACCACATATCCAAAGCTCATTGAAATCGGAGAGCATTCACATAATCGAGAAACTCTTGTTCGTTGCGATGTCACGGCGTACCACCAACGCTCTGATGCGAGCGCGGCGCGGCGCGGCGGCCCAGGGCGCGCTCTGATTGGTCAGTGTTTTTCGTTAATAACTCCTAAACAAAGCCGCGGTTGACATTGGTGCAAAGGAAAATGTTGCTTCAAATGACCTAAGGAACCTCCCATTTCCCGGACTTGAAGGAGTTTTGGGACACCCTGTATGTATTACACCGCCTCCTTCTGACTTCAAATTCGTACATGAGCACTATTGGAGTGAAATCGCGTATAAAAAAAATTAAGGAATTAGATCCAGAAGCACGAGAATTAATAATTAAATAACAAGAAATGTAATAATAGCGATAATACTAATAATAATTATAACACTAATGGCAATAATAATAATAATAATAATAGTAATAACATTGATGTATTTTACCACGTTTTTATTAGCTCGCTTTCTTGTTTGTTTGTTTGTTTGTTTGTTTGTCAGTCCGATGGAAAATTTTGTAATTGATTTTAAACTAACTTTCTGATGAGCTAGAGACTTGAAATCGGTTACATGGCTCAGAACTAGATGACAATGCATTATTCAAAAAAAATTTTTTAAAAAAGTCTATCCGTTTCGGAGAAATAACAATTAAATATTTACCTGTCCCCCCCCCCGCGAAACCTACGTCATCGCGTTCAGCGATCGCCACGCCGCGCGACAGCGCTCCCTACTCCACTACCCGTTCCCTCTCTGACTCATCCCCACTCCACTGACCCGCTTCGCACCGAAGGAGCTCAGTGTGCGTCAGTGTGCGTCAGTGTGCGTTTGAGCTCCGTGCGGTGTTTACAAAGTTACTACGTATTATTATACTATAATGTTTGTTTACCAATCGATGGGAAAATTACACCGAGATTTTCGGTCGAACCTTTATCTTTGACATTTTACCACGGTGTTTCGATATGATGCGGTCGCAATACCGTCAGAAATTTACTACATGTCTCTGTTATAATCTCGAAATAATGTCTACAAAAAAGGAGCAGTTCGTTAATGATGATTTTCACAAAGGAGTCGCCAAACTACCAGGTATGCCATTAAATATTTTACCACGTTTTTATTAGGTCGCTTTCTTGTATGTCTGTTTGTCTGTTCGGTACAAATTTTACAACTGATTTTAAACTAACTTCTCGATGGGCTAGAGACTTGAAATTTTAAACATAGCTCAGTACTATATGACAATGCAATATTTAAAAAAAAATTTTTTAATTTACAACAGCCTACGCTTTTAGGAGATATAAACTATTAAAAATTTAACCGTTACACGTCCCCGCGCGACGACCGGTAGTGCCCACTCGGTTCCCACTTTGACTCATCCCCACTCCGCTGACCTGCTTCGCATCGAAGGAGCTCAGTGTGCGTTCGAGCTCCGTGCGGTGTTTACAAAGTTACTACGTATTATTATAGTATAATGTTTGTTTACCAAGCGAAAGAACAGTTACACCGAAATTCTCCGTCGAACCTTTATCTTTGACATTTTACCACGGCGTTCGTCTTCGATATGACGCGTCGCAATACCGTCTGAAATTTACTACATGTCTCTGTTATAATCTCATCAAAATGTTCAAAATCGATTGTAAAATTTCACACATATAAGGCTAAAAAGCAGAAAATAATTATTTACATAAAAATAAATTTTTAAAAAATACCACGTTTTTGAAACGGACTAAAAAGTATAAAATAACATTTTTAAAAACGCCACGTTAAAAAACGGACTTAAAAGTATAAAATAATTTTTTCTAGCTCCATACAGATTCCTAACCCCTGAAAATTTGTGATTGTGAATTTTTAATAGCTAAGAAAATACTTGTAAGATTTAAAACGAAAAACGTGGAGCGCAAGATAATACATAGTAAGGAGTGTAGAGAGTAGCTGCCGCTGAGAAATCTCGTACAACACTTCATATCATTTGCAGTGCAATAAAGTTGTTAGTGATTTAGTGTTCATGCATCAATTATCTATTGCATGCGCCCCGCGTTTTTCGTTTTAAATCTTACAAGTATTTTCTTAGCTACAGTGAGTCACAAAATTATTCGCTCACTCGGTAATGCGGCAAAGATATACGAAATAATCAGACAACGCAGGGTATTTTTCAATTTTTTATTTGGATATACATAGCTCAAAGTTTAATTCAACAGAATCGTAAAAGAAAATTGCGAAATTTTCATTTATTATTAGAGAAATGTGAGTTTTAAGAAATCTTGACCGTTTTTCACGCCACAAAATTATTCGCTCACGCCACGAAATCCACTGAAACAAATGCAATTTACAAACTCTGACAGGCATTTGTTTCTGATAGTTGCTAAAGAGAGTCAGTATAACGTAAACATTCGCTCAGTAAGGATCTATTTTCATCTATTTCTTTGATTTTCAAGAATTCGTTACAATGGGTAGAAAAAGTAAAGAAACTAGTCTAGAGATTAGGGAAGTTATAATTTTTCATTGGGAAAGTGGAAAATCCATCAGAGAAATTGGAAATATCGTTTGTAGAAGTTATTCAACAGTACGTTAGATTATAAAACGGTACGAAGAAGAAGGACGAATAATAAACAAAGCTGGCCGTGGTAGGAAAAAGATATTGAATTCCTCGGAAGAGCGTTTTGTTGTGAGAGAAGTTAAAGAAAATCCGAAAATAAGTGCTCCCAAAATCAATACAAGTTTGAAAAATTTTAGTGAAGAAGAAGTTTCTGATGAAACAGTACGAAGAGTGTTGCGAAAGAACGGGTACAACGGCCGCGTAGCAAGCAGAAAGCCTTACGTAAGCGAAATTAATAGGAAGAAAAGGGTAGAATTCGCAAAAAAATACATCACAAAGCCCCCTGAATTTTGGCACAATGTGATATTTTGCGACGAGAGTAAATTTAATATTTGGGGTTCTGACGGTCATCAAAAAGTTTGGCGAAAATCAAACGCGGAGATGGATCTCAAAAACCTGTGTAGCACAGTCAAGCATGGAGGTGGTCATGTTATGGTTTGGGGTTGCATTAGTTATCACGGTGTTGGGAAATTGCAGATGATTGAGGCTACCATGGATAAAGTAATGTACATGGATATCCTAAAAAAAAATTTGAAGCCAAGCGCGGAAGTAATGGGGATTTCAGAAGTGTTTCACTTCTACCAGGACAACGACCCCAAACATAAATCGAGATTGGTACAGGAATGGTTACTGTATAACTGTCCCAAAATAATGCAAACCTCGCCTCAATCTCCCGACTTGAATCCTATCGAGATGGTATGGAACATGCTGGACACAAAAATTCGTAAACATTCAATTACTAATAAAAAAGAGTTACAAAGCAGATTACAGGAGGAATGGCCAAAAATAGACAAAAAATATTTGGAAACATTAGTAGAATCAATGCCCAAACGTCTCGCAGAAGTCATAAGACAAAAAGGATATCCCACCAAATATTAATATTGTTATAATAATAGTTAATCTAAAATGAGCGAATAATTTTGCGGCGTGAAAAACCGTCAAGATTTCTTTAAACTCATATTTCTCTAATATTAAATGAAAATTTCGCAATTTTGTTTTACGATTCTGTTGAATTAAACTTTGAACGATGTATATCCAAATAAAAAATTGAAAAATACCCTGCGTTGTCTGATTATTTCGTATATCTTTGCCGCATTATCGAGTGAGCGAATAATTTTGTGACTCACTGTATTAAAAATTCATAATCACAAATTTTCAGGGGTTAGGAATCTGAATGGAGCTAGAAAAAATTATTTTATACTTTTTAGTCCGTTTTTTAACGTGGCGTTTTTAAAAATGTTATTTTATACTTTTTAGCCCGTTTTAAAAACGTGGTATTTTTTAAAAATTTATTTTTATGTAAATAATTATTTTCTTAACTAATCCTTCATTTGACATTACTACATTGTCCAATCAAAGCTTCGCGTTCATATCTTTTACGAATTAAAAGTTACGAGGAAATGGCACACTTAACCCCAATCCGGACCATTGTGCGCCAGGCCGACTGTACCAACTCGCGTCTAGGTTGCGCTCCATTGGTCCGGGTTTTTCATTAATAACTCCTAAACAAAGCCGCGGATAAGATTTTTGTAAAGGAAAATATTTCTTTAAATGGTCTCAGGAACCTCCCATTTCTGGGATGTTCAGGAATTTTGGGACACCCTATATAGTACTCTTACCTTGTCTTTAGTTCTTCCAAGTTGGAAGGTGGTCCTTCGAGAAATCCTTAGCGGGCACCTCGCAGTGCAAATTACAACAAAGTCCGAACGATCATTCAAGATCAACCGCGGACAATTAACATGATCTATATTAGATATATACAGTGTGGTTAGCTACAGGTGGGAGAAAATTTAAGGGGTGATTCTCGACGATAATATAAAACTTATCAACAGATAAACTTTTTAATTTATTAGCATTTTGCGATGACAGCATTTTGTAGGTTTTATCCCTACTGGTGTCCAGGGTGACCATATTCTCGGGGAACCAGTCCCCTTACGTCTCCGTCCCTCGCCAAGATGCTCCGTCAAGCCTGCCTCGCTTCCCCTACTCTTACCACTACCACTGCCGCGTACCGCGTGGAGCCGACTCGGTAGCATGCTCCACGCGGTACGCGGCAGCGGTAGTGGTAAGAGTGGGGGAAGCGAGGCAGGCTTGACGGAGCATCTTGGCGAGGGACGGAGACGTAAGGGGACTTGTTCCCCGAGAATATGGTCACCCTGCTGGTGACTGATAGGGAAGGCGACCTACTACGCGTTTAGTTCCGATAGATTGGAATTGAATCGAAATCACTGCTGCTAGTATAATTAACAATGATAACTTTATTGACTGTTACAAAGGCACGTATCGCCCACGAGGCAATAGCAAAAGTTCTAGAATGTATACGTTTAGCAACGACTAAGGAAACGACTGCTCAGTAAGACGACTGAGAGCGGAAAGCGATGTAATGGCGCCTAGGCGGGAGAACGCTCTAGGCAGCGGACGAACGATCGTCAAGAGGGACGACTCGCTATGCCGCTCGCATGCGGCCATTGCCAGGCGACACTAGCACCGTGGCAATGCGCGGAAGCGCATGTTGCCTCTACAATTGTGGCGCACGTTGTAAACAAAAATATACAATCTCAATGTATTAGTTTGGAAAGTTGTGTTATTCCGGTAAAATTCTGGAGTCCTGGAGGCGACAAACTTGTTGAATGCCGTTTCAGCATCTCTCTGGGATTTGAAGCATTTCTCCTGGTAATCGGTGGGCGAGAGATCTGGTGAGTATGGTGGATGAGGTAGAGTTTCGTAGCCTAATTCGTTCAACTTTTGAAGGGTCTGTCAGGCGACGTGTGGCCGGGTATTGTCGTGGAGAAGGATAGGACCATTTCTGTTTACCAGTGCTGGACACAAACGTTGAAGTTCTTTGTGCATTTCGTCGATTTGGTGGCAGTCCTTTCCAGCTGTAATGGTTTCACCAGGATTCAGGAAGCTGTGGTGAATCAAAGCGGCCACAGATTACCAAACTGTCACCATGACTTTCTTTTGGTGCAACTGTGCCTTTGGTAAGTGTTTCGGATCTTCGTTGTGGTCTAGCCTCTGAGCCGATCGTTGATTGTGCAAAGGAAATGCAGACAATCCTCGCGTTCTGCGATATGCAGTGTGTGTTCTACGATCTCGATGTATGTTCTGCGATATGCGATGTGTGTTGTATGATCTCGATGTGTGTTGTATGATCTCGATGTATGTTCTGCGATATGTAAGATTGGTATGGATACAAAAAAAATTGCCCTACAGATAGAACATTAAATTATTGCATTCATAGCTATACATCTCATCCTCTTACTGTAATTATTATATCTTTTTTCTTAAAAATATATTTTATTTCTAGTTACTGCTATCAGTGGAGCATACGCCATCCCCCCCTCTCCCCGAAGAGATACAGAGTGCATGAAAGAAGGCAGCACGAAGAGGAGCGAAGAAGTTGCAGCAAGATTGGTATGTTGATACAAAAAAAATCGCCCTACAGATAGAACATTAAACTAGAGGGCTATTGTTGCTCGCTCGCTTTGCTCGCTCGCGAG
Source organism: Lasioglossum pauxillum (assembly GCA_933228785.1). Taxonomy (NCBI): domain Eukaryota; kingdom Metazoa; phylum Arthropoda; class Insecta; order Hymenoptera; family Halictidae; genus Lasioglossum; species Lasioglossum pauxillum. Next base: position 29,896,783 of record OW121704.1, on the reverse strand, counting down.
TAGAGTTGTTTTTGCTCGCTCGCTTCGCGAGCTCGCGGGTAGGACTGCTCTTGCGAGAGGGTTAGTGATACGCATGGCTAGTAGGGCCTACTGCTATTAATGGTTTTTATTTGGTGTGTGACTCTCCAAGAGTCACACAAAGAACTTCCCGATTCGTTACTCCTTCGCCAACATCGCTAACATCGTTTTTTTTGTACTTTCATCGATATTCTCCCAAAATGAATTCTTGGGAATAGAGATGATAAATTCGCCCTTGCATTGGAATAACTTTCGATTATTCCAAGCGGTAACATTAGCATCAGTTAAGAAAAAAAAAAAAAAAAAAATTTTTTTTAAAATTAAGAAAAAAATTTTTTATGTAATTGCGTTTGGTTCTTTGGTGGAAAATTTTCGTCCTCCCTTATAAATTGCATTGTAGAATCAACACTTTTCGAAAAAAAAGTAAAAATCTAAAAAACTACTTGACCAATATGGACCAAAATCTAATCAGCTCTAAGTTACGACGGGGCACATCGATTGCATCATTCATCATCCTGATCGCGTTGTTACTTTTTCTGAAAACGTTAACGAAAAATTTGATACCATAGAAACAGCCATACGCACACACACACACACACACACACACACACGAACATTTTGATAAAAATAGTCTAAAATGACTCCAATGACCATGAAACGTAAAGATCTGCTAAAAAATCGATTTTCGATTTTCGGGGTCATTACAATAACTTCCCTATAAAATCGGGAAGTTAATTATTACATTCATAGCTGTACATCTCATCCTATTACTGTAATTAGTATATCTTTTTTCATAAAAACATATTTTATTTCTAGTTACTGCCTCCAGCGTGGAATTGCTGACTCTAAACAGACCCAGAGAGTTTGAAAGAAGACAGCAGGAAGCGGAGCCAAGAGGTTGCAGCAGTGGGAAATAAGAAGCAAATGTCCTTAAAATCTTGTAATGTTCGTAAATGTCCGTATAATCGTGTAAAATCTTGTTTGTTACATATACCAAATGCAAAAACAATTATAAAATAAATGAAATTTTAAATAAATGTTACTTCTTTAAACCTTTACAAAATGTTACTTTCGAACATTCTAAAAACTTTTTTAGGAACGCCCAGAGAACGTTACTTTCGAACATTCTAAAAACGTTTTAGGAACGTCGCCACTGGGCGTTCACAGGATGTCCAATTTCGTAACATGAACCTTCCTGGGACTTTCGTACAACATTACTAGGCCGTCACTAGAACATTTGGTCGTTCCCTGGACGTTTTCCGAACGCCCCGAATCTCCGAAGCGGGCGTTTTCTGAACGTACATAGGATATCGTTGTGCTACTTGGGTAAAGAACTGGTCATCCTTTAATATTGAAACACTGCACTTTATTAAACTTGATTTACGTCGCGAGACTCGCTCACAAACGGAACGGACATCTTGAGTACGTGTGATTTCTGCGAACATAAATCTTCGACGCGTGCGAGAATAATCGTCTGTACAAGCTAGCATTCCACTTTCCACTTTAACCACTGCTTCGTGTAATTTGATGTATGGATGGCAGGCGTTATCGTGTTGATAAATGAAGTTATCGTGTCCAATATCTTCAATGAATGGTATTAAAATTGTGTTTAACAATTCTGTATATTTTTCAGAATTCATTTTAGTAGTAATGCGACAGATTGGTGTCTTGACGTCAGCTCCAAATGCAGCCCAGATCATTAATGTGCCATCACCAGATTCATTGTTATGTCCTTTTCTTTCCTTAAATCGTGCTAGTAATATTTAAAACCCTCTGGCCCATCTAAATTGTATTTCTTTTCATCAGAAAAAATAACAAATTCCCATTCTTTGGACCAGGACATGTGTGTTTTCGCACAATTAAGACGAGCCTGTTTATGTTCTGCTTTGAGTGCTGGTTTCTGCACCATTTTTGTCCAATGAAATCGGTTGGAACTTTTTAAAAATTGTAAGTACTGGAAGTACCGCTGAGAGATGATAAGAAGGTCCCTGGCAAAAATGCGGTGACGTAGGCAAGAATGCGCGCCCATCTCCCAACAGTACGCGTCTCGTAGTTACTGACAAATCTAATTCAACGCGGAGTTGTGCTGCACTTCTCCATTCTTTTGATACAGATCTCATTAACAATGAATGCTGACTCTTTCTCAGCTTTTGATTTCCCCCTTTGCGGTGGGTTTTGCCATAATCTTTCCCCAAACTGACGTAATCATTTACAACGGTATGTGAGATCGATTAATCTTTTTTGCAATTATGCGATTAGAACATAAGCATCAATGGATGCCTTTTCTTCACTGGTCAACGATTGTCCTCGTGGCATTTTACTAATAAGAAATTAATATGTTGGGTCGTCGGGAAAGTCATGACTGAATGGCCAATACGTTAATTATTGATTGAAAATTACCCAAAAATACGTCATAACCTCCCGACAACCCAATATAACATATTACGATTTCAATAAATTTACTTTTTAATTGCAGTTACACTTCTTTTATTATACCCAGCTGGACTTATTCACTCAAAATCTAAGCACAAACTAAGTATCTTTACAGAAATTTCGCACTTATCCTTCACTTCGTGCAGAAAAAATGTAAACACACCCAAAAGGTGAACATTTCCGAGCAGATAATCGTAGATTTATGATTAGTGTCAACTAAATATAATTGTAGATGAGAAAAAGTAGGTGGCAAAATATAGGCGGCTTTGTGGAAATTTCGGGCACTGTATTTACTAAATGAATCGTGGAACGATATCACATTCACAGATGAATGCTATGACACATACCATTAGTGGCAGGAATATCAACCATGAAGACTTTATGGAAATATTATGGCATTTGGATGGCGAGGAAAAAATTCGTACAGAAGATGTATAAATTGATATACGAGATGAGGAGGAAGAGACGAACATGGGAATGAAAATAGAAGAACTCGGAAAATGAATCATCACACGAGGGAGGAACATTACACGAGGCAGATCCATCGCATGTAACAGGACCATCACATGAGCCAGGACTACCACACGAAACTGAACATAGTTTTATAGAGGAGAATATGAAATTTTTAAGCATAATGGAAGATGGTCTGAAGAAGCTCGCCAAGGCCAAGTACAATCAAACGCTGTTAATTATGGGAGAGGGGCATTTTTAAGATGTATGGAAAATGAAGCACCTCAGATACAGAGAAACCATAGTTGAAAGTGCAACAGTAAGAAAGACCAGATTCTGTCAAACTAAATTAAAGAAAAAGAGAAAATCATTTTACATCACAAAATTGATTTAAAAACGTACAACTACTGTAAGGTTTATGTAACGTTATAATCGCAAAGAATAAAATGCGGCAGCGACAGAATTTTTCGTTTTTTATGGCAATTTCGCATTCATCGCGAAAGAACCGTTACACTAATAATATGCATACTGTTAATTGTCCGCGGTTCATCTTGAGTGATCGTTCGTACTTTTGTTGTATTTGCACTGCGAGGTGCCCGCTAAGGAATTCTCGAAGGACCACCTTCCAGTTGGAAGGACTAAAGGCAAGGCAAAGTACTATATAAGACTATATTTTTTTTTTTTGTTTGTTATTTAACGTCGCTTTTTGAACTCCTTTTCGGAATTATTTCACGACGGGACCTACAGTTTTTATAAGGTGGGTTCCGAACCACCTTGGGCACCACAGTCTACAGAGCACATGGAGTATTCCAGAGGTGCTGGCGTCGGGGATCGAACTCGCGACCACGGAGTCCGTAGGCACGCGTTCTACCCACTGAGCCACTGCGTGCCCCCAAGACTATATTTACAGTATACATATGTACAAGAGTTGAGAGCGAGACTGTGACTGTTTATACTAATTCTAATATGCAGTCTAATGCGGTCGGACTAACCTTAACGGAGGAACCTTAACGGCTCTAATGTAAAAAGTTAAAAGAAAAGTATTAAAAATGTTACTACGACGGGACTCGAACCCGAGCCCACGCCGCGGCGTAGCAGTTCAGCTCGCTCCCGTTACGCCACACCATTACTTGGTAACAGAGTGAACTATATAAACTGACATGTTACGTCCACAAAACTTTAATTTGCAAATATCTCGAAAATTACTGAGTAGTTGCCCCTATAATGAGGTATATTCGTAATCAGGGGAACGAGATCTATAACTCTGTAAAGTCCCAACTAAATCTGTGACGCGAAGGCTTTGCATTCTCCTTGTGAACATAGTCACTTTTCATGACTACAATAGGATCCTCGTATTCACGGCATTGAATATTGGCTGTAAGTCGTGAAACACCGTAGCCCTTCCTAAATACGGAAATCCTGCTACACTATGCGTTGTGTGACGTAAGCAGCCGAAAGGGCGTGGTCACGCAACGAGTACGGGAGCGTCAGAGGTGGGGCTAGGCGGCGCTAGCTGGAGATCCCTCTTGCCCCTGTGCCCCCGCCCCGCGGGGACACTGGTATACCAACCTTTTCAAGTATACACCAGTGGTCTGACTCGTCCGGAAGACCCAGCTGTCTATAAAAAATACAATTATTTGTCAATAGAAATAACTTTATTATTTTAAATAGTAATTCATTTAGACTTGCCCAAATAATAAATAATTATTTGCGTTCCGCAATTTAATGATGCGCGAACGTATCTACAATGATTTTCAATCTTCTTGTCTCTTGCGTCCTCGCGAGGACTGTCAATTTTTTTAAAATTTTTGTATATAGAAATTTATAGATATGTAAATACTGATCGACTTTTGTTGGAAACATTTTTTTGGCAAATCATAGGAAATGTCTTAAAAATCGTGTTAGCAGTACTTTTATGCCGCAAGAATAATATAAGTAACAATAAGAACACAAATAAGATAAAAACATAAATAAAATCATTAATGTATTAATGTATTATATATTATACATATATATACATATACATATACATGTACATGCACATGCGCATGCACATGCACATGCACATACACATACACATACACATACACATACACATACACATACACATATATACATATATTGTTAGACACGTCAACGGACGTTCAAAATATTCGGCGCTACGCGAATATTCTATACACGATCTAGCGCTTTTCGAAACCGACCGGTAAAATCTCCTCTGCGAGAAATACTGTAACATTCGTCTCTCCCCTGCGAGAAGTTTCTGTTTTGTGGGTCCAAAGCTACTCCATACCACCGGTAACAATTAACGTTCTCTGTGAACTGTAAACCACGATTGAGCCAGTGAGTTCGAGTTGTTTCAACGTCCGAATTTTCGACTGATCCTTCGACCTTTCGACAGTCCTTCTTCGCACGCGATTTCAGCAATTTTTTAGTTCACGGACCCTCGGCTTACGACAGGATCGGTGTAACATATATACATATAGATATACATTATTTATAAATATACATAAACTATAAAAATATAATAATGTATGAACATAAAATATCAAATTAAAATATAGAAAAACATAATTGCTACACTTCAACTGACACTAATTCTATGTCACCTAAATGTTGTAATGTAGGAAATATTCCGTCAAAATCTTCAATATGTAGTTTTAATTAACTTCCCGATTTTATAGGGAAGTTATTGTAATGACCCCGAAAATCGAAAATCAATTTTTTAGCAGATCTTTACGTTTCATGGTCATTGGAGTCATTTTAGACTATTTTTATCAAAATGTTCGTGTGTGTGTGTGTGTGTGTGTGTGTGTGCGTATGGCTGTTTCTATGGTATCAAATTTTTCGTTAACGTTTTCAGAAAAAGTAACAACGCGATCAGGATGATGAATGATGCAATCGATGTGCCCCGTCGTAACTTAGAGCTGATTAGATTTTGGTCCATATTGGTCAAGTAGTTTTTTAGATTTTTACTTTTTTTTCGAAAAGAGTTGATTCTAGAATGCAATTTATAAGGGAGGACGAAAATTTTCCACCAAAGAACCAAACGCAATTACATAAAAAAAATTTTTTTCTTAATTTTTTTTTAGATTTAAAAAAAAAATTTTTTTTAGATTTAAAAAAATTTTTTTTTTAACTGATGCTAATGTTACCGCTTGGAATAATCGAAAGTTATTCCAATGCAACAGTGAATTTATCATCTCTACTCCCAAGAATACATTTTGGGAGAATATCGATGAAAGTACAAAAAAAAAAAACGATGTTAGCGATGTTGGCGAAGGAGTAACGAATCGGGAAGTTCTTTGTGTGACTCTTGGAGAGCAGTCCTACCCGCGAGCTCGCGAAGCGAGCGAGCAAAAACAACCCTACTCGCGAACGAGCGAAGCGAGCGAGCAACAATAGCCCTCTAGTTTAGTTTTTTATTATCCATCTTGCTATCGTCACATTATATACAGTTGCATTTTTAAAATTACCAATGACCTTGAAATGTTATTGAAAAAATTATTTGACAAAAAATTTTTTACCATTAGATTTGCTCCTTAAAATAGTGTAACTTTGTTCTGAGATGTTTTTTCATAGGGCCGTAAGTAGGGAAGATCTGTAGGTGTTCCCATTTATATGGTCCACTCTGTGTACTATGTATATGTATACATATATAAGCATAAACGATGTATAAATAAATTTTAAATTGTACGATATATGAGGTTCCTGGAACGAAAATATTTCAGTCGCATATGCAAACGCGTTCGAAACGCTTGAAACTTCCGGTAACTATTTATTAAAATCGATGTACTAGGTGCGCAACTAAGTTTCCGAGTTTTTTCGATCAATTAAAAACAGAAAATTTCAAAACAAATACAAAAAATTAATTCTTCAAAATATCGTTCCTCGCTAGCTACACAGTTTTTCCATCTCTCTGGCAATACAAGAATACCGCGACGATAAAACGACGCATCTTTGGACCGAAACCATTCAGCCAACCAATTTTGCACTTCTTCGAAATTTGTCAAGTGTAGCCCAGCCAAGCCATGCGCCATCAACCGGAATAAGTGAGGTCTGGCGAATACAGCGGGTGCGGTAACAGATCCCATTTCAGCGTTGTGATGATATCCTTGACGATGGAAGTGCGATGGTACGAAGCGTAGTCGTGCTGCAATATCACTCGTCCGTTCCATCTGTCCATTTTCCTTCCTTTTGGATTTTTCCCATGGCACGTAAACGTTTGGAGATACCTTGACGAGTCGCGTTTAATACTTCCGCAAGTTGATCTTTTGTTTGCGTATCATTTTCATCCAATAACGCTTGCAGATCGCCGTCCACAATTGTTTTTGTCTTCCGGAGCGCTCCTTGTCTTTAATGTCGAAATCGCCAATTCTGAAGCGTTTAAACCAATCTTCACAGGTAGTTTTCGATTGTGCATGGTCGCCCGTAGGCTTCCTCGAGCAAACGACGTGCTTCAGCTGCATTGCGTTTTAGGTCAAAATAGAAAAGCAAAACTTCCCGCAAATGCTGTTTATTTGGCACAAAACTCGACATCTTTGTTGTTAGAAAAAATACTTTTGCGTAGCGATATTTTTAAATATTAAGATTGTTCAGAGATGTTTACACTATAAAAACAATAGAACTTCACACATGTATGTCGACTACATGCGTCGCAAGCGCCACTCATATGTGAAACCCGGAAACTTAGTTACGCACCTAATACAACTAAAACGGGCAGACGAGGGCACTTGAAACTTTCTACGCTACATATATTCAGAAATGTCTATAGTTTCTTATACAAAAGGTTCTATTAGTGTTCCTGTTTTCTCAACATTTTTCATTTCTCGAGAAATGAGAACTATATTTCTATCTCGAGAATCCTCAAGAATTTTTAATGAAATAAAAAAATATTGGAAAATTTATGATATTTGGATTATCGTTGATAATATTTATCGAAACCGCAAAAAACATTAACTCAATGTTTATTCCTGTCCAATATGTACATTAGGGTGGCCCTAAGCTATACTTGGAGAAAGATTTTTATCGCGATACAATGCACGCAACTATCCAGTATTGTTCCCTTAGGTGAGAAAAAAATTTGGGCAAAGTTTCAGATCGATCGGATAAAAGGATGACGTGGCGCACTTAAATTGAAAATTTTGAAAATTGTGAAATTCACCTTAACTATGGATCATGGCACATCGTTGGATTTGTCTTTTTTTCTGAATAGCAATATAGAATAATTACATGACCTCCTTTAAATAAAGATAAAGATGACCTTGAAATTTCGAAATGTAATTTCCAACAAATTTTTTTATTTTGCCATTATATTCACCTTATTGAACAGTGCAAATGTCTCCTCTGACATTTTTTCGTATAATCACAAGTAACAGAGATATTTAAATACCTACATTAAAATGTAGCATATTTTGACTGATGGTAGGATACAGTCGGTGTTACAAAGTATTCGTACATCTTTTAAAAACGAATAAATTTTTCAAAATTGGTCTCAGCAGCTTGAGTTTTTTTGAGATATTAGAAGGGTTAGTTTACTAGCTAATGTGTAAATAACTTTTTTTGTAATTGTTCTTGGTCGCAATTAGGAAGAGAACAGTAAAGACCACGATTTTTTAATTTTTTATCTGTGCCTGTAATGAAAATTGAATACATGTATTTTGTAAAGCTAAGTAAGTTATACAGGGTGTCTCAAAATTCCTGAACTTCCCGGAAAAGGGAGGTTCCTGAAACCATTTGAAGCGACATTTTCCTTTGCAAAAATGTTATCCGCGGCTTTGTTTAGGAGTTATTAACGAAAAATACGGACTAATCAGTCGGCCCGGCGCACAGTGGTCCGGATTGGGGTTAAGTGTGCCATTTCCTCGTAACTTTCAATTCGTAAAAGATATGAACGCGAAGCTTTGATTGGACAATGTAGTAATGTCAAATGAAGGATTAGTTAAGAAAAAATACATCAATGTTATTACTATTATTATTATTATTATTGCCATTAGTGTTATAATTATTATTAGTATTATCACTATTATTACATTTCTTGTTATTTAATTATTAATTCTCGTGCTTCTGGATCTAATTCCTTAATTTTTTGTATACGCGAGTTCACTCCAATAGTGCTCATGTACGGATTTGAAGTCAGAAGGAGCCAGTGTAATATATCTGTGTTTGTTTCAATTCTGGAAGATTTTCTAGTGTTTTTCGTTCGAAATTATTTAAAATCTTTGTCATATATATACAGGGTGGTCCACGCAACTTGCACACCTATAATAACTTCCAAAGTATGCGTTGCACGAAAAAATTTTGTATACAGAACTTGCATGGTCCGTCACCGGACTCCCTCCTTATATATTTGCACTACAGGCAAATATATAAGTAATTAATATTAATATCTAAGAAGACTCTCATCTGACGCCATGACTTTGGAATGTGATCTCGTCAAACCTCAGTGATTTCGGGCATAACAATTCCAAGGCCTGATCACTCAAGCATGCGACTCTATTGTTTCCCCCACGGATCCACTGCCTGCTCTCTCAAACGTGTAATCCTCCTATTGTCCCCCCACCAATTCTTCTATTGTTCCCCCACCACAAGTCCACCTGGCAACAGGCCTATAAAAGCCAGGATCGGAGAGCAGAGCGATGTTTAGTAGAGCGATCATTAGCATAGCAGATTTCATTTATTATTATTCGATTATTCGATCAGTATCAGTAGCAGCTAGTATCAATATTATTTCAAATCAGTATTATTTCAAGTATTATCATATTATAATCAGTCAGGGAAAGTTCCACAGTAATCATTCAACGTTTCAACGATTCAACCACCGAACAATACAGTTCTCATTGTTGAATCAATGCGGGACGCTATAAATTATTTATAGTTGATAACCGTGATCTGAGAGAACGCTTCCTTCCCCAAAGGTCTCTTTTTCGTCCACGTGCGGTTCATCAGAAGTTCGATTCATCAAGTGACGTGTGCGTGTGCGACGGAGAGAGTGTCACGAGTGAGAGTGAGAATCGCGTACCGGGCCCAACATCGTTTCTCCCTCGAACTAGGCGGACTTGGTCCAGCCGTTCGGGCCAACGTTCCAACCCCGAATTAGGCGGACTTGGTCCAGCCGTTCGGGCACCCTCCACATTCACGGTCAGGCGGACTTGGTCCAGCCGTCCGAGAATTCCCAAATCCTAAGTCAAACCCACGACGATCGAACCGCAACATTCTATTCGACCTCTCTCTCGGACCGGATCTGCGCGGTACGCTCCCATGTCACCGCGAGTCGCGAACCACACGCAAATTCGAGTGCCACTTCGATTCATCTCCCCGAGTCTCATACGAAATATTCCAAATCGTCCGCGATATCGTCCTGAGGTCAAACCTCGGACGTAACAGAGGTATTCTTTAATACATCAATCGATGCAGCTGGACATTCGTTATAAAAAAGGACTAACCCATGTATGTAGAAAGTTAGTAGTTCAGGAGATATTTCAATTTAAATAACTCTAAAACACCATTACTGTCATACTAAGACGTTAGCGTTTATTTGCTAGTGTAAATTGAAGAGTTGAAATTGAAATTGAAAAAATGACGTTGAAAATGAAATTGAAGATTTGGAATTAACTAATTGAAATTGAAAAATTGACGTTGAAATTGAAAAATTGAAGTTGAAATTGAAGTTGAAGGGTTGATATTGAAATTGTAGTTGAAATGAAAAAATTGACGTTGAAATTGGAAAATCGAAATTGATGACATGAAATTGAAATTGAAGTTGAAGGGTTGATATTGAAATTGAAGTTGATATTAACGTAATGAAATTGAAAAATTGAAGTTGAAATGGAAGAGTAGAAATTGAAGTAAAAATGGAAGAATAGAAATTGTAGTTGAAATGGATGAGTTGAAATTGAAGTTGAAATTAAAGTTGAAATTGAAAAATTGAAGTTGAAAATGAAGTTGAAGAGTTGATATTGGAATTGAAGTTGAAATTGAAAAATTGAGATTGGAATTGAAATTGATGTTAGCGTTTACTTACTTGTGTAACGTCTTATTGTTAGTACGACAGTAATGGTGTTTTAGAGTTATTTAAATTGAAATATCTCGTGAAATACTAACTTTTCGACATACATGGGTTAGTACTTTATATAACGAATGTCGAGCTGCATCGATTGATGTATTAAAAAATACCTCATACCATTAAAAAAAATATCGTTGCTTTGAAATCAAACATAAAAAAATGACCTCGGAAATTTTTTCCCTTACACCGTTATATTTGGCCCTTCAAACAGTGTAACTTTGTCCTGAGAAGTTTTTTTGTACAACGAAAATTAACGGAGATATTTAGGTATTGTGTTTCTTCGGACTAACCCTGTATATGTACAAAGTTTCATTTAAGTGGCTGATGGATAAAAAAGCTATGGGCATTGTAAGATGTAAAAAAAAAAGCAAAACACTTCGTGTAAAGGTTGACCAAGTTCCCCGGCCCATCCACTTCAGTGATATGAAGGATGGACCAAGTTCCTCTTGCCTATCAAAGTCGTGGTATGATGGATGGACCAAGTTCCTCTTGCCTATAAGGGCTGTGATATCGGGAAAGACCAATTCCCAGAGGCCAATGATTGTTGCACTTACCTAATTCAAACTTTACAACCTAGGGAACTTGACGTCGGCGCTGGCACTAGTAGGTCATCATTTCATTAATTTTATAAGTGCTACTGCATTTATTTGGTTGCAAATTATTTGTTATTTCAGTAATATTATCTACTGTCTCAACACATTTTATTTAGTTTTACACTTTCTGTTTGATTTCTGTTCTTCTGTTCGATTTATGGGAATTGGTCTTTCCCGATATCACAGCCCTTATAGGCAAGAGGAACTTGGTCCATCCATCATACCACGACTTTGATAAGCGAGAGGAACTTGGTCCATCCTTCATATCACTGAAGTGGATGGGCCGGGGAACTTGGTCAACCTTTACACGAAGTGTTTTGGTTTGGATATCATGTTATTTTTGTAAGAAATGGCCAGATATTCAGATTCATAGGCGGAAGCTAATTTGCAGTAAATAGCATGATGATGCGTCTGACTTAAGACACGCACAGTATATTGCAATATTGTTACACACAAGATTTATTTGTAAGGTGTCCGTTGATTAGCGTAATGCGGACAGCCTTGAAATTAAATGTCGAGTTTACATCGTCGTGCCCTTTCAAAAGATACCCCACACGTGGGTGTTCTAAATTTTTAACCCTTTATTTGTTAATAACTTTTTTAAACAATTAATTTTTCAAAACGATCTACGGGGGGCAACTCCTGGGATCGCCCTGAAGAGTTTAAGTACCCACACGGGGGGTTTAGGACGATTTTGAAAATTGGCCCTTATGGGCCCTAAAAACTTATTTTCACGTCTAGGGCATGTGCTTCGTTAAAAGGCAGGCTTCTAACCTCAACGGAACCTGTTTTTCCGTGATTGCGGGAACCCAAGACAGAATTGGGCCTTATGGGCCTCACGAGCTTGAAGGGCTTTCCGAGCCCTTTTAACGGATACCCCACACGATAGGGTGCGGGGACTCTATCGCAGAGTAAAAACGGATCGAAAATTGTTGAAGACAGTTAGCTAAATCGGCAATTTAAATATTTTTAATTTTGACTGTTGACCCCTCGGTTTAAGGGTAGATAATAACGAAATTTTCAAAAAGCTGAAACGAAAATAAATAGGGTATGCCCAACCACATGATGCATGTAGTCTTTCTATATAAAAATAAAAAAAATTTTTTAAATTAAAAAATGACTGTATCTCGGGAACGGTGCGTCCTACCGCAAAAATAACGAAATTTTCAAAAGGCTTAACTGAAGTCATATAGGGTACGCTCAACCACATGACGTATGCAGTCTTTTAATTTTTTTCCAAAAAAAAAATTTTTTTTCGGGATTTCCGATTTTTCCTGTTGGTTTCGATATAAAAGACAACTGATTAAAAAATTTCAAGTTTCTAGCTTCTCTGGAAGTGTGTTAGAATTAACATGATCATCATCATCATCATCATCATCCTATATATATTCCAAGAATTATGCGTTTTTGGGGTATTTTTATCTCATGTTCCAGGCTAGGTAGAACGAGAGAGAAATGAGAGTTAGTTGATATTATATCTAGCTAAAATAATAATTTTGGTTGACCTCGGTTACCGGGGAGAGCGGCAGTGGCGGTGGCAATATGGCAAAAAGCGCAAATCTCCCGTACGAGACTAACTACTCGGCAGCTTAGAGGTGGCGGACGGGGAACTTGGTTCGCGCGCTGCCGCGCGCGTTGATCTTTGAATTTACGGTTTGCGATTCATTTAAATCGCAGATTCTTACGATTTTTGCTATTTTCAATCAATTATATTTTGTAACATCCTTGATCGATTTCGATGAAACTTTGTACAACTATACATATAACTGACTTAGACCTACCAGATGCGCCTTCTAAATTTTCATTACAGGTACAGATAAAAAATTTTAAAATCGTCACCGTTTACTATTTCCTTCGCAATTGCGACCAATAGCAAGTTTTAACTGGAGGGTTTTGTTGCTCGCTCGCGAGTAGGACTGTTTTTGCTCGCTCGCTTAACGAGCTCGCGGGTACGACTGCTCTTGCGAGAGGGTTAGTGGTACGCATGGCTAGTAGTGCCTACTGCTATTAATGCTTTTATTTGGTGTGTGACTCTCCAAGAGTCACACAAAGAACTTCCCGATTCGTTACTCCTTCGCCAACATCGCCAACATCGTTTTTTTTGTACTTTCATCGATATTCTCCCAAAATGTATTCTCGGGAGTAGAGATGATAATCTCACTCTTGCATTGGGATAATTTTCGATTATTCCAAGCGGTAACATTAGCATCAGTTAAAAAAAAAATGAAATAAAACAAAAATTTGTTATTTAATTACGTTTGTTTCTTCGGTGGAAAATTTCCGTCCACTCGTATAAATTGCATTGTTGAATCAACTCCTTTCGAAAAAAACTAAAAAACTACTTGACCAATATGGACCAAAATCTAATCAGCTCTAAGTTACGACGGGGCACATCGATTGCATCATTCATCATTCTGATCGCGTTGTAACTTTTTCAGAAAACGTTAACGAAAAATTTGATAACACACACACACACACACGCACGCACGCACGCACGCACGCACGCACGCACGCACGCACGCACACACACACACGCACACACACACGCACACACACACGAACATATGAACATTTTGCTGAAAATAGTCTAAAATGACTGCAATGACCATAAAACGTGAAGATCTGCTAAAAAATCGATTTTCGATTTTCGGGGTCATTACAATAACTTCCCTATAAAATCGGGAAGTTAAAAAAGATATTTACACTGTGACGTCCGTCACCAGACTCCCCCCTTATTTTTGCATCACGAGCAGTTATAAACTAACATTAATATTCGAGAAGACTACTTCCATCGATACGTCATCACTTCGGAATGTAATCCCGTCAAGCTCCAGTGATTTTGGGAATACAGTAATTCTTCAATCGGAGTCCTGGGTCGCCTATCTAACCGTAGTCCAGTGCCTACTCACTCCATTGCCGGCCAACGCTGCGCCGCGCCGCACAGTGGGCCAGATCGACGCGCTAGCTGTTCATGAGCTAAAAAATCGAAGTCCTCATATCGATTTTTAACGAATGTGCAATGTTTCTTAAATGTCCATTACATTCAAAAACGATAATATTAGTTAAAGTTATTAAAAACTTTCGTTGCAATAAGCATTCAAAGATCAAACTTTTTAAGATACGATTTATCACCGAAAAAATTCTTTTCTTCATAACGATGTCCTGGAAAACCTACTAAAGATTAATTGCCCAATTTTTTTTTGTATGAAGAATGTATATCTATGTTGAGAACGCACCAAGAACTAAACATTAATGTTCATAATTTGTTAGAAAAAAAAATACTTAGTCAACCAAGGAATACCGTCAAAATTTTTCACCTTTGACAAGGGATAAGTTAAAAGTGTTATATAGTGTCGTGCTCTAACAAAGTGAAACATTTTCAGCAACGTCTCCTCTAAAAGATCCTGCAAATTTCACATCCAAATCGATCCAAACTTGGAAATTATGATGGTTTAAAGCGTCGCGTGTCACGCAATTCCGCGGCGAATCGCGTTGCGCGAGACGCATTGACGACCACTCAGCACCTCTTAAGAGTGTAAAGACCTAACCCAGACCTATCTTATGAAGTTTTTAGATTATACGACCATTGATAAACATTCGAACTTATTACTAGCTCACAGTTGAATCATTTGTATTTGAGAGATTATAGTAACAGCATCGTAGTATAGCATCAGAGCAATTTTTCCATATTAAAGACCTGTATTTTACCTTTGTTAAGAGGAATTATAGTATCAATTTTTGTTTATTCATAGATAAACAGAGTTATAAGCAGAAAATCCGTATGATCAATCGAATATAGTCAGGAACTTTGTAAAATATAATACTTAATCTTGTTTGAATTTTTGTAATTTTTTAAATAAGACAGTAATAACACATTTTTGTTATTTCATTAAATATAATAAACTTCATTCATTCAATAATTATGAATTACTCTTGTTTGAATGCCTGAATAGCCAGTTTTCAAATATTATTCATTATTCACACGAGTTTACAGACATTTCCGGTGATGTAACAAAAAAATGTTTCCTACAAAAAATAATCAGTACTCAGTTTTCTACAAATCTCCATACAAAAAATTTCAATAATTTCTTTCTTTTAATAAAAAATGGTGTTTACCTTCATTATTTATTTATAACTATATATTTTTTATTCAATAATATTATAGCTGAAGCCGAGACGAATCCGACGATATATTTAATGTGGCCTTTATGTTTTGAAATAATGGTGAAATACGCGTGAACAGCTAGCGCGCCGATCTGGCCCACTGTGCGCCGTAGGGCGGCGATGTTTGATCTCGGCTCGGGTATATCGGTGTGAACACCACACATTGACTCGACTGAATCGAAGTCTCAAACCTCTTAATTTTAATGATCGGTTTATGGGACTTTAACTAGCTTATTCCTGGCGTTTCGCTGATTAAAATGGTACCAAGAACGATATCATTGGGCCAATATTTAGTGGTTTAATCAACGATGAAAGTTTCGAATGCAACGAAGAAGAGCGTATTGAAGAGAAAGAGACGCGAACAGTAGCCGTCGCCGGCACAGTTCAAAGGCCCGCGTTGTCGCTGTTCTTCGTTGCGTTCGAAACGTTCATCGTCGATTAAACCACTAAATATTGGCCCAATTATATCGTTTTTGGTACCATTTTAATCAGCGAAACGCCAGGAATAAGCTAGTTAAAGTCCCATCATGATATCATAGAAAATAAAGAAGTTAAGATTTTGGTGTTTCATTGTGATGACGCACGGGCCTTTAAACTGTGCCGGCGACAGCGACACGCTTCAGCCACGCGATCCTATTTCATTCTGTCCTTCTCTATGTTCGGCTCGTCGTTTGCAGTCTCGGCACGGTCGACGGAGTCATAAAAAAATAGCCTCTCTACGCTACCCAAGTCCGTTCAAAACACGGGTGTTGGGACTCCGATCGAAGAATTACTGTAACAGTTTCAAGGCCTGCTCCTTCAAGCGTGCGATCCTATTGTTTCCCCGCCGAAGGATCCACCGCGCGACAACACCTCCTTCTCCTAAATACTCCTTTCCATTCTGCGCGAGGATCAATCGAAAAACAAACTCATCGGCTGACGTGTGCGTGTGTGACGGGAAATAGTGTTACAAAGAGAGTGAGAATCGCGATCCGGCCCGACATTGTCTCTCTCTCTCGAACTAGGCGGACTCGGTCTAGCCGTCCGGGCACCCTCCTCATTCACCGTCAGGAGGACCTCCCTTAAAACTGCCCTTAGAGGTTTTTCAATGGCTCTTGAACCATTCGAAAGCTGACCAATAAAACCCCGTCTGAGTAAAATGTCAGCCCTCTAGTTTGCATATGAGGATAGTTATAGGGTAAATTAGATTTCGCGATTTTCCGCTTATTTTCCACTCTCGGATGCTTTCTAAAATTCTGAAAAGAAATGTGGCACGAGTCGGGTCTTAAGACGCATTTTATAGAATTTTTTTTAGATTTTTTGGTTATAAAGTATGGTCGTGAAAAATGAAAAACTCTCAAAACGTCGGAAAAATGAAGATTTCTCAAAAATATGAAAACATGCTATTTTACTGTTTAGTGCCCTAATAAGCTACCCTCATTTCCGGCTTATGTGTCGTGATTTTACTTGGAATTTAATAATATTATGTTGTTGAATTAAATAATGCATATTTGTATTATTCAGTTCCATTTTCTAAAATACCTAAATATCATGTGCTGAAAGCGGCTTTTTAAAAAGTAGCTTCGCTTTCGTTTGCCTCATAAACCGCTTGAACTATTACGAACATGCACGTCAAATTTTTTATTGTACATCAGCCGGAAATACTAAATACTCCAAAATTATTTTTGTATGTATTTTAGTAAAAAATGTTAGTTAAATATTTTTAAAACATGAAAAAATATTGTTAAAATTATATACGTAAACCATATAATAAGAAATTGAGAAAATAAAAAATAATATATGGAAAAAAAACTTCGCGGTGGGTAGGATTTGAACCCTAGCATATCCACTACGTAATCAGATGACTTAACCATTGCGCCAACCGGTGATGTTGAAAGCGAACATTTTGGTATATATTCCACAGGAGACGATTTTTTCACTGTCTTAAATCGCATTTGTGAGGTAAACAAATTGCTTAATTCAATGTAGTAACACTAATTAGAGCTCTATGTACCACCACGGTAAAACCTGCAAGTCTAGCTTTCCTTCTAGCAACAAAAACGTCGAAGCAGTTTGGTTTTTATTGTTTTTGACAATGATCTCGCGCAACAAAAAATCTGAAAAAATCGAGGACACTGCTTTTGAGGGTAGCTTATTAGGGCACTAAACAGTAAAATAGCATGTTTTCATATTTTTGAGAAATCTTCATTTTTCCGACGTTTTGAGAGTTTTTCATTTTTCACGACCATACTTTATAATCAAAAAATCTAAAAAAAATTCTATAAAATGCGTCTTAAGACCCGACTCGTGCCACATTTCTTTTCAGAATTTTAGAAAGCATCCGAGAGTGGAAAATAAGCGGAAAATCGCGAAATCTAATTTACCCTATAACTATCCTCATATGCAAACTAGAGGGCTGACATTTTACTCAGACGGGGTTTTATTGGTCAGCTTTCGAATGGTTCAAGAGCCATTGAAAAACCTCTAAGGGCAGTTTTGACCATCTTAATCGGCTAGGCCAGAAATACTGTAATTTCTCGAGAAAAGAGAAATAACCAATTATAAAAGGGTATAGCCGGATAAGCATGTACCAGCGGCCCCCGCTCCGATTTTCCTGATTCCTGTCTTAAAACATCGTTTTATGTCTAAAAAGACATTGTGTAAAATTTCAAATGTCTACCCCCACCGATAGGGGTGATATTGAGGTAAATTCCCCCGCACCTAAATGCAATTTGCTCTAAAACGAGAAAATATATCGACATGGGATAAACGGCAAATAAAAGATATAGATACACTCTATATTTCAGATTTTTACCAGAATTTTTTGCTAATTATTTATAGTTGAAAATAATTAATTAATTTTTTGGGAATTTTTTTAACTATCTTCCCCTGGGTTGACACCTACCAAAAAATTCTAAAATATTGCTACCATTCTAACCTATTTCGTAAAAAAATTTCAGAAGTGTCCGTTTGGTGGAACAGTGTCACAAAAAATAAAGTACGCCGGCGAACGCTCGGTTTGATTAGTAACGGCGCAGCGACCGATTCCCCTTGTGGTGGCTAGTGAGGGGAGCGAACGGGAAGTCGGCGCTTGTACGGAAAAGCTGATACATGTAAAAATGCGACTAAATCTTCCAATACATGATTATAGTTGGAAGTCTAAACAATTATATTCTAGGAAATAGCTTACATTGAAGAAGAAAAATCCGTGTGAAGCTAGTTTGTTACTGTCAAGTAACAGAAAGAAGAAGCTTCTCACAAGTATGTTGTATGGTCACGGTATTAGAGGTTCTGCTCGATGCTCTGGAGGGCTCCAGTTCGAATCCTCCTCAGCTCAACTTTTCTTGTTTTTTTCTTTTTTTTATATGTATTTATAAACTAAACGATTTTTATTGTTTGCACTTCAATATTCTATAAAACAAACATAATTATTAATTGAATGAATTCTCGCGTTTCGCGTTTCGCTCATTTCGCGGCATGCCGTCTTTGAACATGCCGCAGAGTCGGCATATTCCTTGATCGCTAGCCGACGTTACAATGTTATCTGGTCACACGCTCATTCGTTTGGTTATACACGATCAGAATGAGTGCGGTTCGATTCATCGGCTGGATTACAATAATAAAAGAAAAAATTATTGTTGTTACGCAATCATCCATTCGCGGTCTTGGTACACGCGCAAGATATTATTATTTCACAGTGTTCAGAATTTGAGCGCAGAAATACAAAGCAGCATATTGCATTATAGCAAGTTTGTTTTATAGAATATTGAAGTGCAAACAATAAAAATCGTTTAGTTTATAAATACATATAAAAAAAAGAAAAAGACAAGAAAAGTTGAGCTGAGGAGGATTCGAACTGGAGCCCTCCAGAGCATCGAGCAGAACCTCTAATACCGTGACCATACAACATACTTGTGAGAAGCTTCTTCTTTCTGTTACTTGACAGCAACAAACTAGCTTCACACGGATTTTTCTTCTTCAATGTAAGCTATTTCCTAGAATATAATTGTTTAGACTTCCAACTATAATCATGTATTGGAAGATTTAGTCGCATTTTTACATGTATCAGTTTTTCCGTACAAGCGCCGACTTCCCGTTCGCTCCCCTCACTAGCCACCACAAGGGGAATCGGTCGCTGCGCCGTTACTAATCAAACCGAGCGTTCGCCGGCATACTTTATTTTTTGTGACACTGTTCCACCAAACGGACACTTCTGAAATTTTTTTACAAAATAGGTTAGAATGATAGCAATATTTTAGAATTTTTTGGTAGGTGTCAACCCAGGGGAAGATAGTTAAAAAAATTCCCAAAAAATTAATTAATTATTTTCAACTATAAATAATTAGCAAAAAATTCTGGTAAAAATCTGAAATATAGAGTGTATCTATATCTTTTATTTGCCGTTTATCCCATGTCGATATATTTTCTCGTTTTAGAGCAAATTGCATTTAGGTGCGGGGAATTTATCTCAATATCACCCCTATCGGTGGGGGTAGACATTTGAAATTTTACACAATGTTTTTTTAGACATAAAACGATGTTTTAAGACAGGAATCAGGAAAATCGGAGCGGGGGCCGCTGGCCCATGCTTATCCGGCTATACCCTTCTCGAGAAAAAATTGTCGAGAAGGAACACTAGGTTCTATGCTTCCCGAGATGGCCGTTTTTTAAAAAACTTTCTCAAAGTTTACATTGTTTAAACTTAGCACTATTTGTTTATGGATAGAAATATGCTAACAACTGTATTGCACAGCTAAAATACACCTGCTGACACGTATGAAAATATCATTTAAACTTGTATTTTGATAGTCTATGATGAATCTATTTTGAACGTTTTATTTAATCCGTATTTTACGGAGTTTGTCTTCAAAACGTTATATCTCAGCACGGAATAATCTGAAATGAATAGTAATTTGGATTTCGAAGCTTTAAAGAGTTCTTACTCTGTTACAAAGAAAATGTTTTGAATATCTTAATCTTGAAAAATTGACTTTTGGCCACAAAAAGCGGGTTTCCAGACCGCGGCGCGGCGCGGCGTACGCCACTGGCGACGTCTCATGTCAGGCGAAGATATTGTGCTTTTTGGTTAATGAGTGGTTTCACAAGATAAAAAAGTCTGCTCTGTCGCGTGATATAGTTCGATTTTACGCTTGACCCTTATGTTTTAAGATAAACTGAAAAATATCATCAACAGTTGGTGCAAAGGTGCTGTCTCTCCATCTTTAACGATTGTTTAAACATGTTTAAACATTCATAATGTATTAATACTGGATATCACTGTATCCGGGAAAGTCTGAAGAATCGTTTGCTGTAAAGAACAATTCAATATCTTTTATAACATGACAATATTTGTTTAAAGTTGAGGAAAAAAATGAAGGGCAGATTCAGAATCAGCACAAAAAAAACTGTATAAGAATCAGTCCAACAGTAATTGTTGAACAAATTTGGTGTTGGACAGTGTAAATCGAATCGAAAACTTTCTTCCAGCAGTTCTATTAATCGGTAACTTTTTCCCGTGTAACATCTTGTTTATATTCTAGTTTCTTTGTTATAATAAATGGGAGCTTATGTTATTTTGTTGTTTGACAATTCCTTGATAAGCCCCTCGTCATTTCCCATCAGTTTAAACTCCATAAAGTAATATTTCATACTTCTAAAACACGAATGTTTTCTGTAAATTCCGTATCAATGCCTCCGAACGGAAACTTCTTGCCACAGGTTGTCCGCCGAGTGCTGAGAAGATCTCTGGCAGGAATGCGGTGACGTAGGCAATAATGCGCTCGCTGATTGGTTAGCTTGGAAGGAGCGTGCCTTCTATTGGCCGAAGCGGTCACGCACACACTAACTATTGCTATGCAGAACGATAGACCTCTCTTGTCTCTGTGCCCCCCCCCCCCCCGGGGGACCTTCTTCTCAGCACTCTAGTATACGTTGTACGCAAGCGGCCGTACACAACTAGTGCACTTAGCTCGATGGTAACTCCTGCCATCCTTGCGAAAAACCTATAATTAAGACTGCAGGAAATATAACTGGTGCATGTTTTGTGATACTTTGTGATACAGTCAGCTCGTATATAAAAACTTTCATTTTGACCGTGAAGTTTGAATATCTCGCGCGACGTTCATTCTACATATAGTTCAGTGGATCGTCGAACGTTGACTGGACATTGATTAATCATAATGAAGCCGGTGATAAGCGTGAAACAGGGAAAATTGCGGGGCACGTACATCAAAGGTGTTGTAGGACTCCCTTACATCGTGTTTCGAGGAATACCATTCGCAGCCCCTCCTATTGGCGAACTTAGGTTTAAGGTAAACGATTTATCGTACGTAGATTGCGGATCTTCATGTAACATAAACATTTTCTGCATCTGTTACAAGCTACGCGAGCCATTTAAGGGGACAGACACGTTTTTTCAGGATTGCAAGGGTGCGGGATGCGTCTTTTCATTTCTCGATAATGCAACTGATGTTTTTTTTCTTTTAGTATTCGAAAGCGCTGGATAAAAGATTAATCTAGGCCGCGATCGCCCTCAAAAGTTCCATTTTTACGTTTATGGGGCCTAGTTTGCATCACAGTAGAACCCCGATTATCCGGGCCTCTGATATACGAATTCGTTATCGTCTGAATACTTTCCTCAAAGAATTAGTTTGCGTTAAACTTATCCATACGCTACACGATTTACTGCATACTTCAATAAGTATTATCCGAACAATCATGTTCCACTAATTAGCGCGGATAATCGAAGTTTTACTGTATTCGGACGCATAAAGCTGCGCATGTAGCTACTTTTATAAAGCTGCGACAGCTAATACAGGCTGGCGATAAATGCAAATTGCGCCTCGTAAACGTGAAAATAGGACTTTTCAGGACGATTTCGGCTTAGATTGATCTTTTATCTAGCACTTTCGACTACTTTGCATTATCTTTGCATTATCGAGAACTGAGAAGGCGCATACCGCACCCTCGCAATCTTTGAAACGCGTCCACCCCCTTAAGCGATCATTCTGGTTCCAGGGTCGTCTTAAGATATTCGGCGCTGGTGGGCTACTAAAAATAATGCGCCCCTCTTCATAAGAAAATACACGGGATGGCTAGCGGGAGCGGGGTGACCAGCAAAGTTATACAAAAGTGTCAGAACTAGAAAAAGTCAATTTATTACCATTACAAAATTAAAAAAAACCTATGTGAACAAAAACAAACTTTATAGTAAAGAAAAAAGAAAAATAACTTATATATTTATTTTCCTAGCTTTTTCTTTTGCAAATTGATTAATAATATCACACATATTTAAGTTATTAAATAAGTCACTCTCTATGGATAAAATACTGAAATCATTTAATTTGCTCTGTCCCAAAGAAGACCGTAAATAATTCTTTATCCTTTCCAGCGCTGAAAAAGATCTATCGCCACTGCAATTTGTAGTGGCATTACTTAAAAAAATGCACAGTGCTGTGACCACGTTAGGAAATGTGGACTCAATTTCCAAGTCAATTATTGTTCTTAAACTAATTTACGCAGTAGATATATTTTCTTTATTTTCCAATAAATGTACGTGTTTAAAATGAAGGCATTCTTCAATAAAATTATTTTCTAAATCGTCCATATACGTTTCGCACAACTTTGCAGCATTCTTTCTAATTGTGTCTTCGTTTAAATTTTTTAAATTGACCAGGAACCCAAATTTTGTGTAAATGTCATCATAGGCACACTTTCTCTTTTGTACTTCTGCCAGAAGTTTATCAATAATAGCATAATATGTATATATGCGGAATTCGTTATTGGCATCAAATTCAACTCCTTCCGACGTATTTTCGTCGTACTGTTTTTTTATTTTGCGTATTCGTTTGTACTCATCACGACCGGACAATTTTATTCCTTCAGATTTGTAAAAGTTAAATAATTCTATATATTTCGTCTCGACTGTACAAATTTTTCTAAAGAAGCGTATCATCCAATAATGCTTGCAATTGTTGTATCAACTTTTTGAAGAGATATATTAGTTTTATCTATTATGTTTAATATTTCGCTCCGAAAAGCTACGATAATAGCAGTTTCCAGTGTGTTGAACTCATTTAACAACCCCTCAGCTTCAACTTTTGTTGCAGGTTTTTGAAAATTATCTTCGTAAATTTTATACAAAGCATCTCTAAAATTTTCATAACCAGAAACCACTGCCTTCACTGAATCAGCTCTTGCTGACCAACGAGTGTCGTTTAATTTTTTGGGAACTTTGTTTTTTACTGCTAGCGTATCTTTCAAAATTTTCCATCTTGATGTTGACGCGACAAAGAAATTGTATAGCTTTTGTATAAATAAAAATAATTTAGTAGATTGTATGCAGCATTCCGCCGCCGATTCTCCAACTAAATTTAAAGAATGTGCTGCACCGGGCACATAAATGGCAAGATTGTTTTTAGATTTAATGCGTGCTTGAAGGCCGCTGTATTATACCCGACATATTAGAGGCGTTATCAAAAGATTGTCCTCTACAATCTTCCAAATTAATATCTAAATCAGATAATAGCTTTAAAATACAATCTTCCTTTTCTGCGCTCTTATGGCCAGTATTTACGAAAAATTTTAAAAACCTTTCAACGGGTGTTCCATTTTTATTGACATATCTAACGACAATACTTGTGCGTTTTACGCGCGTTATTTGAACCCTAAAACCGCACCATTACTCTTTGACAGAATGGTTTCAACTGAATTCAATCAGAACGAGGTAGAGGCTTAGCCGAATGCTTATCTTTTGTTAAACAGTTCCTTCGATGGGTCTCGTAGTATTAGTATTACAGACCCTCAACATCACCAAAGAACAAGCGGGTGGAAAATGCGTGCTTTTCACCATGGCTATATATTTAAAAAATAGCGTTTTTTGTAATAATTATTTCAAAAAGACGAATAACGTTCAGATATTGATTATAATCTAGAGTACTTGATTGAAAAATAGCTACAAACTTTACAATCTGATACGCTCCTCTTTATGGACAGATTTTGCACTCAAAACATCCGTCTCAGTAAAAACGGTGTACAGTACAAAAAGTAGTAATCTGAAGCTTTAAAATGGTTGTTTTTCATGAAATTTGCATAAATTTTAGCAAAGTTACAGCAGTTTCAATATTGAGCGAATTTTGAACTAGCTGTGGCCGCTGTAATCGGGAAAATACCCCACTGTGCGACGCTACTGACGCTGCAGTAGTATGGCTGGCACTTCATAAAAAACTGACGCTAACCGAACCAAAACCGAACGTATTTCATTGATACACTATACTACTATAAGTGACCGGGGAAATTCTAAGAGCACACATATTTATTACCAAACTCCAAAACAAAGATATGCATACATATAATATTTTCTATTTCATTTATAACAGGTTATTTGGTTACTTTTGTCGTGAAAAGATTTTGAATAAAAATAACTAATAAATAATAATAACAAAAAAATATAATACCAATAAAAATTGCCGCCCCCGGAAGGCTTGTGCCCCGGGGCTTAGCCCATTTAGCCCTGTGGTTAAGGTGGCCCTGTCTGGTTCCTAATTTTCAAAAATACTTTCTGCTCTGCATTTTCTTCATCCTTAGACCGGTCATGTGGGGATCCACAAATCTCAACGAATTTTAATCTTTCATAATACTGTTATATCAATTATGCGAGTCTTGTTCTTTGGCCCAGCTGCGTTATATATAGAACAGCAGGATATCTCGGAAGGCGTTGTCGTTATCAAAAAAATGTTCGTACAAAAGTTGTTTGGCATGACGGGCTACATTATGTAATATTAATTGCTTTCTTGTGGGTGGAGTAAGTGGGCAAGATCTGAATATCAATCTACTTCTCTTAAATGGAATATTATATTTTTCTATTCAGAGAATAATAGCAGGTACCGAGACAAATTCGAAAAGGTGCTATATGATATTATTCTGAGTTGGTTGAAGTTGAATCGTTAGCTTACGTTTTGCATCAACCGACAACCGCTGCTGAGTGGCGTCGAATGCGTCGACACTAGTAGCACAAAATATTGTATACACATTCATGTGATATTAAAAAGATCTGCTTTTAATATTCAAATATACGTACAATATTCATTTTACATTAATAGTAAATATTTTTTGTTAAATATGCATGAAATATCTATTTCATATTACGAGAAAAATATTTTTTTCTAAATATAAAATGAATCTTTATTTCATATTAGGAATAGAATATTTTTTCCTACTATACAGATAATATTTATTTCATATTAAGGAAAAATATTTTTTTCTAAATATAAAATGAATCTTTATGTAATATTAGAAATAGAATTTTTTTCTAATATGCAGGAAATATTTTATGTTTAACGTTTAATATGGAAAAATAGTTGTTCCAGAATATGCTGGAAGATATACACACCTTTCATATTACGAATTAAATATTGGTTTCAAATATAATATAAATTAGAGATCGTGGTTTTGTACGTGTATTAATAACACACGTGTAGTACACGTGTATTTAAATACACGTACCTCAGTACTTGTCGTTTTAAGTACACGGGTTAACGTGTACTATTTCTCGTGTATTTCACTACATGTATTTACAGTGACTCGGATTAATATTCGCACGCACTAAAAAAGGCGATAACTTTTTCAATATTGTTCTATACGATTTCATCTTTTTTGGGAAGCTAGAGCAATTAGTTTACTACAGGATGCGGGAAAAAATTTTTTCAAAAATTGCAATTGTTCGGAACAGTAGACCTATATTGAAAATTTAAAAAATACGTTTTGCGGATCTGTGTCAATTATATGCACTGTGAAAGTTTCGAAAACGACAGTCATTAAAAGATGTAAGAATCCGTAGATTTATAGCAGTTACCATCTTTAAATCTGTTTGTAACTCGTTGCAACGTCGATCAATTTTTAGGAAATTTTCAGAATATGTTTAATTGACACAGATCTTCAAAACGTATTTTCGAAATTTGCAATATAGGCCCACGTAAAAAAGTTGTACAATAAAACTTTTAGTATTTGTTCTACAATTCCGATCAACTGCAATTTTTGAAAAAATGTTTTCCACATCCTGTATCAAGTAAGTTTGGCCTGATGCATTTTCTTCTATTTTCAAAAGCAAACTTAAAAAAATTTTTTGAATAAGTACTTTACATTTTTATTATTTGAATAATTTTTAAACAAATTTTAAATAAATTGTTTTGGCAATAAAAATTAATTTATTTAAAAAATTTATTAAATAATATATATATATATATAAATAAATTTGTATACATACAAATTTTCACCATAAAAATTTACTTAATGTTAGAATTTTCCGTTCTAAGAGAGCGCGCTTGGCTCTGAATGTAATATAAAGTGAATATAATTATTACGCTTATAACGAAACGCGGTTCGCTACGCACGCGGTACTTTACGTGTGACTCGTCCGAGAGACGCGGCAAGAAGGAAGAGGCCAAGCCATCGCAAACAAACGCAAACCGAATAGGGACGGCGACTCGGCAAACGCACACGCGCAAATACCCACGGATCACCGCCAAAATTCAACACTTAACTAATTGTTTAAATATTAAATACGTATTTAGATAATGAATATATAAATAAAGTAAGCATTATAAAAAATTATTTAAGCAGACATTTGAGATTTAATTATAATTCGAAGTTTGCAACCGCAAACGAAAGACGCGGAAAGCTAAATAAAATATTTAAACATATCATGAACAGCAGTTGCTCCGGAATTGTGTATTCAAACAGTTAAGAATATTGGTATCTCAAAACAGTCGTTTATAGTCGGAACATTAAAACATATCAGATTCTTCTCTAATACACTAGAGGTTTAGTTAATTACATTTTTTGTAATGGGAGTGGTTTTCAAATAAAATTTTGTATCTATTTTATATACCCATACTTTGCTTTCGAATACACTGTCCAACAAATTTCAACTTTTTTTATGTTCCCTATTTACTGTTGGGTCCTTCTTATAGAGTTTTTTGCGCTGATTCCGAATCTGTTTTTAATTTTTTCCCTATACGCACAGTTTTTGAGGAACATGGCTTTGAAAAAAACATATTTTTCAACTTTAAACAAATATTGTGATGTTATTATAAAAGATATTGAATTGTTCTTTACAGCAAAAGATTCTGTAGACTTTCCCGAATACAGCGATATCAAATATTAATGTGCCTACGCGACGGGATACGGAGTGGCGAACGACCGTTGTAATGGTGAGCGCCACTGGCGGCAACTCATGTCGGGAGAAGATATTTTGCTTTCTGGTTCGAAAGAAACGTCGACGTTTCAAACTTCAAAGCGGGGTTTCTCAAGATAAAAGTCTGCTCTATCGCATGGTATAGTTCGATTTTCCGCTGGACTCTTATTTTTTGAGATAAATTGAAAAATATCCTCAAAAATTGGTGCAAAAGTGGTGTACTTTCCGCCTTTAGTGATTATTTAAACATGTTTAAACAATCATAATGTATTAATATTTGATATCGCTGTATTCGGGAAAGTCTACAGAATCTTTTTCTATAAAGAACAATTCAATATCTTTTATAATAACACTACAATATTTGTTTAAAGTTGAAAAATATGTTTTTTTTTCAAAGTCATGTTTCTCAAAAACTGTGCGTATAGGAAGAAAATTAAAAACAGATTCGGAATCAGCGCAAAAAACTGTATACGAAGGACCCAACAGTAAGTAGGGAACAAATTTGGTGTTGGACAGTGATATTAGTAACTGTATCCTAAAAATAAATTCGAATTAAAAAGCGGATACGTTAATACACGTGAATTTAAATATACGTGAAGTAGTACACGTGTATTTAAATACACGTGAAATAGCGATCTCTAATATAAATCTTTTTAATGTACTTCGAATTCGTGTGTCACTTAATCGACATACATTTATAATGTAAAAACATGAATTAAGTAATGTTCTTATTATGTGCGACTAAATTGGTGCACGAAAAATAATCGTAGCTACTACGTCTTATGCAATGTGATTGAACTGTAAGATTAGAAAGTTCGTAACAATCATTAATATAGGAATTAGCAACTCTCCTTATAGCATTCCTGGAACCTATTTGAGATCTTTCTCGGCTTCGTCTAAACATGCAGAGTCTGGAGTTTAGACTCGCAGCGCTAGAAAATACAGGGTGTTTCACGCAATTGTTTCAGGCCATAACTCCGTTATTTATGCATTGTTACGAGCCAGGGCCGCGAGCAGCTCTAGTGGCCGGCGATGTATTTATACGCAAGGAATAGGATTTTAATCTGTTAGTAAGCGTGGACGAACCCAATGCGATTATTGGGGAGCCACTGGGAATTGAAGATTGCGAGGACGAACCTGATGCGATTGTCAGGGAGCCTCTAGGAATGCAGTTAAGCGCAGACGAACCTGATACGATTGTCAGGGAGCTGCTAGGATGTGGACGAACCTGATGCGATTATCAGGGAGCCGCTAGGATAGTACAAATTGCGTAGACGAATCCAATGCGATTGTTGGGGAGCCACAAGGTGAAGGTATAATGATAGAATTGCTAGAAGGAAATATAGGGTTTTCCAATTGGGACGGGTCGATGTTGACAGTCTGTAGCGGCCGTGTTGTTTTAGTGGCGGCGGTCAAATCTGTTGTTTGTAATTCAGTCATTAATGCCAAATCACCATGGCAAGTTACACGATTCCAGCAGGACGGCGCTACGAGCCACACAGCAAAGGCCACGATGGATATTCTGCATCAACGATTTGAGGGTACGGTTATCTCTCGCAGAGGTGACGTGAATTGGCCACCAAGATCGTGCGATTTGACCCCGCTAGACCTTTTCTTGTGGGGTTTTCTAAAGTCTCAGGTCTATGCCAATAAGCCGCAATCGACCGATGCCCTCAAAATCAATATAGCCCAGGCCATCGCTCAAATTCAGCCGGATCTATGCGGCAGAGTCATTGAGAATTGGACCTCTCGGATACGTGCCATCGTGCGAAACCGCGGCGGACATTTGAACGATGTCATTTTTCATACATAATGGCATACATGGGCCTTTCAAATAAAAAAAAAATTTCGTTAATACCTCGCACACAGCTTGTTTTATTCCATTTCAACATCGACCCGCCCTTATTGGAAAACCCTGTAGTATGATGTGGACGAACCCAATGCGATTGTTGGAACCTGATACGATTATCAGGGAGCCGCAAGGTTGGATGATTTGGATGGGAATTGTTAGTGGGCCTCGTAACAAGTATAATCGAATTGATACAATCCGAGCGGGTAGATTGTATCATGTGGGAACGTTCAATTACTCTATTAGGATTGTGGAACGATAATTGAGGGTTGAGTGAGTTTACACGAATTTATCAAAGAACACAAATACGTATATATTCTAAATAAGAGAGTGCATTACAGATGTGTAGATGTCGCGTAAGAAATGAATCAAAGAAAATATAGTTGAATGGTTACCTAACGAAATGCTCAGTTTGATGCACTGGCAATGCGGGGGTCTCAAGTCAATTCGTTGAAGAATACCTAATAGATTGTATAAAGAATACACGGAATCTATACGGTTGACGTTGTTTCGAAGGGGAACTTTAGCCTGATCTAGCTGGAAATTGACTTATCGAGAATACAGCACGACTACGAAGGTACTAGCCCCCGAGGATAGAAATCCACGGGTTTATACAGGGTGAATTCGATAAAGCAGGACACCTAAATATCTCCGTTACTTTTCGTTGTACAAAAAAATTTCGTAGGACAAAGTTACACTGTTTAAAGAGCCACATATAACGGTGTAAGGGAAAACAAATTTTCAAGGTCATTTTTATGAGATTTCAAGGTTATCGATGTTTTTTTAAATGGAATGAGGTATTTTTTAATACATCAATCGATGCAGCTGGGCATTTGTTATAAAAAAGTACTAACCTATGTATGTCGAATAGTTAGTAGTTCACGAGATATTTCGATTTAAATAACTCTAAAATACCGTTACTGACGTGCTAAGATGTTACACAAGTAAGTAAGCACTACCGTCTTAGTACGACAGTAATGGTATTTTAGAGTTATTTAAATTGAAATATCTCGTGAACTACTAACTTTTCGACATACATAGGTTAGTACTTTTTTATAACAAATGCCCAGCTGCATCGATTGATGTATTAAAAAATACCTCATTCCATTTAAAAAAACATCGATAACCTTGAAATCTCATAAAAATGACCTTGAAAATTTGTTTTCCCTTACACCGTTATATGTGGCCCTTCAAACAGTGTAACTTTGTCCTACGAAGTTTTTTTGTACAACGAAAAGTAACGGAGATATTTAGGTGTCCTGCTTTATCGAATTCACCCTGTATATAGGAGGATGATGATGATGAGGAGGAGGAAGATCATGTTAATTCTAACCCACTTCCAGAGAAGTTAGAAACTTGAAAATTTTGAATCAGGTGTCTTTCATATCAAAACCAACAGGAAAAATCGAAAAACCCGAACAAAATTTTTCTTTTTTCTTTAAATCAAAATACCACATACGTCATGTGGTTGAGCATACCCTATATGCCCCGGGTCAAAGCCTCTCGAAAATTTCGTTATTTTTGCGGTAGGAAGCACCGTTCCCGAGATACAGCCATTTTTTAATTTTCAATTTTTTTTGAAGCCCTTTCGGAAACAGGGGTGGACTGTGATTTGGTTTCAACTGGAAATGGTCTCGCAGGCTGCCCGGATTACGCTAATCAACGGACACCACACAAATAAATTAGTCACTTGTGTGTAACATTATTGCAATATACTGTGTGTGTTTTAAGTGAAATGCATCATGCTATATATATTTTTTGCAAATTAGCTTCCGTCTATGAATCCTCCTGGAATATCTGGCCATTTCTTACAAAAATAACATGATATCCAAACCAAAACACTTCGTGGAAAGGTTGACCAAGATCCCCGGCCCATCCACTTCAGTGATATGAAGGGTGGACCAAGCTCCTCTCGCCTATCAAAGTTGTGATATGATTGTAAGGAATAAGCCGTATTTATTTGCAAAAAACCGTAAGACGCAAGGATAACCAATGGTTGACAGACGTGTTTCTCGCGGGCGCTCGTTTCGATCTGATCTTCTTTTTACAATTCGTTGGCGATTGTAATTTCACAATTCTTCTGTTGTTTGCGATTCTCTATTTTATAAATTTAATCATATATAGGGCTGCCTATCAACACGCATACATACAATACACGTATACATCCGTACTTCAACCCTATATGATGAATGGATCAAGTTCCTCTTGCCTATAAGAGCTGTGATATCGTGATGGACCAATTCCCAGAGGCCAATGATTGTTGTACTTACCTAATTCAAACTTTACAACCAAGGGAATTTGGCGTCGGCGCTGGCATTAAAATTTTGACTTGCATGAGAAAAATTTATATCCGTATCAATTATTGGCCTCTGGGAATTGGTCCATCCCGATATCACAGTCCTTATAGGCAAGAGGAACTTGATCCATCCATTATATCACAACTTTGATAGGCGAGAGGAACTTGGTCAATTCATCATATCACAACATTGATAGGCGAGAGGAGCTTGATCTATCCTTCATATCACTGAAGTGGACGGGCCGGGGAACTTGGTCAACCTTTACACGAAGTGTTTTGGGTTGGATTTCATTAATTTCAACTCTTCAATTTCAATTTCAATCTCAATTTTTCCATTTCAACTTCAATTTCAATATCAACTCTTCAACTGCATTTTCAACTTCAATTTCTCCATTTCAACTTCAATTTTAACTCTCCTATTTCAACTTCAATTTCAACTCTTTTTTTTTACGTCGGGGAAATCCATTATGGATAAATTGGTGGAAATGAGGGGGCTAATGTCGGACACGCTCCGACTAAAACCGTCCCAAGACTAAATGCGTGGGGTCACGGATCACGGTAGTACGCAACATGACCCCACGCTGCCTTCACAAGGTCACTCCAAGGGGGGGAGAAGCCCCCCACGTTCGACTCGAATTAAGGAACCGTAGCAACGGCAACTACGTTCTTGTCGGGGCCTTCTTCTTGGGGATAAGGGCCTGGGCTTTGGTGGGTCCCGGAGCCGACCGCGCTGCGACCACTGTAGCCGCCCGCTTGGTCGCTTTACGGGAGACCACCTCCAGCCAGGTCCCCCCACCCTCGTCATCGCCCCGGACCTCCCCGAGCTTCCCGAGAACGATCTCGGGGGCCGCTTAGGGGTCCTCGTCTTCGACTCCGCCTTCTTGCGGGGGGCCTGAGTCCCCGCAGGCGGAGGGCCCATGAGACGCGCCGCGCGTCCTTCGGCACCTCCCTTCCGCCGTGCGGAAGGAGCGCCTCTATGAGGCGGCTTTCCATCGCCTTAATTGTACCCTCGACGATGCGTTCAACATCGGGTGGCCAAGCGGGCCATCGACCCGAGCCCGCGATCGCCGGATGACGACGCCGGGGACGCTCGCGCGACAGCGTCCTCACCGCCGGTACTGGGGTATCCCTCCCCTGCACCGTAAACCGATTTCGTTGAAGACTTACGGGGTATATCACAGTATATAAATCTCTCCCGCTTGCCCTTTTCGTCATATGGAAAGCCGTCCCTGGGGTGCACTGCTTTCGTCTCTGCACTGCCATACAGAGGTTCCAGCAGTGCACCCGCTCACCCCTCACTCCGATTTCAGGGTCCACATTTGGGAGGTGGAGTGAGGATTTAGACCTCGGGCCTCCCTCAAATAGAGAGAAACAAACCGGCAGTGGATCCGAGCCACCACTGTAGGCGCCCAAGGCCCTAGGACCCCCCTCGGACATGCCTAGCCCACCGCACAGGGGCACTGCCTCCTGCGCAGAAAGCGCAGTAAAAAGTGACAGGGAGTGGCCTTGTGCACCCCTCGCTCCGTTAGCACACACCGCAATCTGTCCCAGGGTCCACCACGAGGAGGTGGAGCGAGAGGATTCAGCTCTGTGACATCCCTCAAATAGAGAGAACGGACCGACAGTGGATCAGAGCCTCCACTGTAGGCGCCACAGAGCCTAGGACCCCAATTTCAACTCTCCCATTTCAACTTCAATTTCAACTTTAATTTTAACTTCAACTTCAATATTAACTCTTCAACTTCATTTTCAACTTCAATTTTTCTATTTCAACTTTAATTTCCACTTCAATTTTAACTCTCCCATTTCAACTTCAATTTTTCAATTTCACATCGTTAATTTCAACTCTTCAATTTCAATATCAATCCTTTAACTTCAATTCGTCAATTTCAATTTCAACGGCAATTTCAATATCAACTCTTCAACTTCAATTTCAACTTCATCTCTACAATTTCAATATTTCAATTTCAATTCGTTAATTTTGTAGAACAGTGATCTGCATAGTCACATTATGCGCCGAGATGACTGACAATGAGTGCGCTACGGACGGGGATATGTGAGAGTGGGGGCGACTGCCGTGTCGGTCCGCTGCCGCCCAGGGTCTCCACTAGTACTAGATCTAGCACGTTCGTACTAGATCTAGTACCTTTTACAAATTTTGAGTGTTCTAGTACGTTCACCACCAGATCTAGTACTTTCGTGATGTTCCGAATAATAATAACTCACATGCGGAATCTCTCGCAGGATGGATTCCGATCTTAAAGTTGTATGTTCATAGGCGTTCGAGTAAGCATATGATCCATGAATATAGGAATATATCCATGATATGAACACATATGCGAAGTTACGTCTGTGAATATACAACTCTCAAATCGGAATCCCGGCCACAGCCAGTGTTCCGGTATCATCCAAGGTTTTTTGTGCGATGGATGGCCGCTGGTGGCGCTTTCAGCCTCAGTGAAGTTAGATTCTCGATAAAATGGGGTACCTTGAGCACCCCGCAGAATTTGAAAAGATTTGTATGATTTGATTCTGAAAAATGCATGTATAACATGTGTATTTGTGTATATTTCGTAACTTATAGGACACGTCCTGAAGTTTTTTGTCCGGAACAGATTGTTTCGGTACTTTCGCGTCAATATAACTGTTTCAAGGCGCAGGGCGCCAGGGCTTCACTACCTCGTTATCATAGATACGTTACTGTATTTTCCGCGCAGCGCCACCAGCGGCCATCCATCGTACGAAACATCTTGGACGATATCGGAACACTGGTTCACGAACTCTTTTTTTTATAATACAATAAATAGAATTTAACAGTTTTATATTGAGTTTATCTGAAATATTAAGGTACATAGGCATATATGCGGTATATATGGTATATACAATGCCCCTAATTAGAATGAAACGTAAGGAATTCAAAATCTAGTACTTTTTTCAAATCTAGTGCCTTTTCTTGTATATTCTAGTACGAAATATTTTTGCTCAGTGGAGACCTTGCTGCAGCCTTAATTAAGCCTTAAATGTTCGATATAATTGTTCTTCAAATATATTTACCCGTTTTCTAAATCGTACGAGTGCCTTACGTTCTTTTCATCTTGACATCAATCAAATCCTTTTTTTTATCGTGTGGAAATGCCTTACGCATACCCCGGCCCCCTGGGGGGAAGCCGGGGTTATGTGGGGCTCCCTCGGGGAAGGGGTCGTCGAGCTGACAAAGCTCGTCGATTCCCTCCCCCAGAGTACCCACTAAAACCACACGCCCACCTAAGCTATGTAGGAGGTGCCTGGATCTCGCGAGAACTCAACAGGACACCTCCTGGCTTTACATACATCCCGAGGGGAGGGGTTCGCTCCCCCCATACCTAGACACAAACTGGACCCCGAGCGGAGGGACCCGCTCGGTGTCCCCATCCCTGGAGCCTTCGGATTGGGCTTCCCGAGCCCTAGCTCGGTCCACCCATAGCTTCCGGAGCCTTCCTGCCTCGCTCGAGCAGGGAACCCGTAGAACCCCCGCCCGGCCAGGGCAGGAAGGCGCCGACATCGGCAAGGGAGGGTCGTCGGAGGCGCATCCACACACATCTGAACCTCGAACTCCTCCTCTTCCTCGGCCGTCAGCTCCTCCCCAGGGGGCGGCGGGATTCGCAGGCGATCCGGTATACGATCGCCAGCCCCGCCGCCACCAAGTGGAAGGGAGGAACCACGGCCAGGAGGCCCGCCACCTCGGTGGAGACGGTGCGGTACCCCCGTATGGCCCGCAGGGCCAGCCGACGCCGCACTCTTTCCAAGAGCGCGATGTTGCGTCGGCTGGCCTCGAGCGAGCGGTGCCACACGGGGACCCCATACAGGGCAATGGACAAGCGCTGACAATGGACAATGGAGAAAGACGATATTGGGCAAGCGCGGCCGCTGTAATCTCGAGTCGGGGGGCCAGGAGCTCGAAGTGATCTTCGAAACGCCAGCGGCTGTCGATGATCAGGCCCAGATATTTCATCGTGGGTCCAACCTCGACGGGGGTGTCAACGACCCGGATACGGAATCCCTGGGGCAGCCGCAGCAGCCGAGACGAGTCGTACAACCAAATCGCCTCGGTTTTTGCGGTGGCCACGACAAGCCCCATTCTCCGGATCCGTCCAACAACGCAGTCCAGGGCGGACTCTACGAGGCGTCCTGCCTCCCTCCATTTCCTCCCCTCCGCATGGGCTAGGCTGTCATCGCAGTAGCAAATAGCACCCGTCCCGGAGGGGAGGGGGACAATCAAATCCTACAATTTCAAATCTTCAATTCGTTAATTTCAAATCTTCAATTTCATTTTCAACGTCAATTTTTAACTTCCCGATTTTATAGGGAAGTTATTGTAATTACCCCGAAAATCGAAAATCGATTTTTTAGCAAATCTGCACGTTTCATGGTCATTGAAGTCATTTTAGACTATTTTTATCAAAATGTTCGTGTGTGTGTTTTAAATTTCTTGGATTTACAGGTGGAAAGTATACACTCTGTTATATCCCGAATACTACATACTATCTCCAAAGCAAACACGCAAAATCTTAGGATTGTATCGCATACATACCAAAATTATAGAAAGATATGTAAACACGGACTGACATTGCTTCGACAAAAGTATAAGACACTAACACAAAAATGTTTGATTAAGCAAGTAAAAATTCAAAATTAATACTTTGTGATACCTCCCTTGAATTGTACTACGCCTAGTAATCGCTTTCGAATAGTTTTATATAACTTTTTGATTCGTTTTTGTTCTAAATGTGCCCAATTGTGATTTATTATACTTTCTTTGAATTCATTTACGTTATTATATTGTCTCCCATTCGCGTAGACTCGCCTTGACAAATTTCCCCACATTTTTTAACTTCCCGATTTTATAGGGAAGTTATTGTAATGACCCCGAAAATCGAAAATAGATTTTTTAGCAGATCTTCACGTTTCATGGTCATTGCAGTCATTTTAGACTATTTTCAGCAAAATGTTCGTGTGTGCGTGTGTGTGCGTGCGTGCGTGCGTGTGTGTGTGTGTGTGTGTGTGTGTGTGTGTGTGTGTGTGTGTGTGTGTGTGTGTGTGTGTGTGTGTGTGTGTGTGTGTGTGTGTATGTCCGTTTCTATGTAATCAAATTTTTCGTTAACGCTTTCTGAAAAAGTAACAACGCGATCATAATGATGAATGATGCAATCGATGTGCCCCGTCGTAACTTAGAGCTGACTAGATTTTGGTCCATATTGGTCAAGTAGTTTTTTAGATTTTTAGTTTTTTTTCGAAAAGAGTTGATTCTACAATGCAATTTATAAGGGAGGACGAAAATTTTCCACCAAAGATCCAAACGCAATTACATAAAAAATTTTTTTCTTATTTTTTTTTTAGATTAAAAAAAATTTTTTTTTTGGTTTAACTGATGCTAATGTTACCGCTTGGAATAATCGAAAGTTATTCCAATGCAAGAGTGAATTTATCATCTCTACTCCCAAGAATACATTTTGGGAGAATATCGATGAAAGTACAAAAAAAAACGATGTTAACGATGTTAGCGATTAAAAACATTAATAGCAGTAGGCCCTACTAGCCACGCTTATCACTAACCCTCTCGCAAGAGCAGTACTACCCGCGAGCTCGCGAAGCGAGCGAGCAAAAACATCCCTACTCGCGAGCGAGCGAAGCGAGCGAGCAACAATAGCCCTCTAGTTATAATATTTAAGTCGGGAGAACTAGCGGGCCATTCCAAAATATTGATATTTTTTGAAGAAAAGAATTCATCATCAACTACTATGGTCATTAGCGACGGGACCTACAGTTTTTATAAGGTGGGTTCCGAACACCACCTTGGGCACCACAGTTTACAAGCACATGGAGTATTTCCAGAGGTGCCGGCGCGGCGTCGGGGATCGAACCCGCGACCACGGAGAGTCCGTAGGCGCGCGCTCTACCCACTGAGCCACTGCGCGCCGATCGAAGAAAAGAATTGTTTCACTGATTTTGCAGTATGGATTGCTGCATTATCCTGTTGAAAAATATAGTCACCGCGCGTGATACGGGCTGTATGCTCGTTTAACTGATCTGCTATTAGCTCAATATGTTTATTACTATTTATCCGACCTGATAAAAAGTTTATTTCTGTTTTTCCATAATAACCAATACCGGCCCATACCATAACACTGTCACCACCCATTTGACGACGACTCAAATGAAGTTCTTCCTTTCTGCAATCATGAAAGTAGTAGGCCCAGCCGTCAGGGCCATCTAAATTGAATTTTTTCTTGTCACTAAAAATAACTTTTTTCCATTTTTTCATCCAGTGGACGTGTTCACGAGCGAACTTTAGTCTTCTGTTTAATGTGTTTGCTTCCCTGTAATATGCAATGTACATTTCTTTTTATTTGCACACCTGCTTCTTCGGCTGTTTGTCTTGTTGTGCCCTTAAAATTCGACGCAACACGCAAAATTGCACGTTTATCACGTTCGGAAGTAACGCTAGGTCTTTCACTTCTTTTCGTTTTTCCATAAGCAGTTGGATTTTTTAACACATTATATATCGCACACCTACTTCTGTTTAATAATTTCGCAATTTTATTAATACTGTACTTTTCCGAGCGCAACAGAACGATTCGATCGACCTCACTTTCATCTAGCTGCTTTCCTCGACCCATTATTTATTTTTCGTTGTAATAAATGTGCTTATACTGTAAGAAAATCACAAGATTCAACGTCTGAATACGTTCGCAGTTGAACACTTAATGGTACAAGTCATATGAGTGGAAAATGAGCCAAATGTCTTATACTTTTGTCGAAGTAATGTCAGTCCGTGTTTACATATCTTTCTCTAATTTTGGTATGGTATGCGATACAATCCTAAGATTTTGCGTGTTTACTTTGGAAATAGTATGTAGTATTCAGGATATAACGGAGTGTACACTTTCCACCTTTAAATACAAGAAATTTAAAAATATGCTAGGTGTCTTATTATTTTGTCGAGGACTGTAGTAATACCTGAAATTATTTAAATATTCATATAACTGCGTTTGCATATTTTGTAGCACATTCCTTGAAAAAAGTATCATGTTAAAAATTATACATATGATTTTGATGAAATAGCAGTTGCTTGATTGAAAACCTCAAGGTATTTCGCAAAATCTTCGATATTACTCCATGAATTAATTGAATATTGGATAAACTCTGGCCTTTCATCACAGAGATAATTTAAAAAACTTCTTTCATATGGATAGCTCGTTCTAACATTAGATATGAGCTTAGTAAGAGTTAAATATTTACCATTTAATGAATTGCAACATTCTTCAAATATCTGTTTTCGCTTTGCAGAAAATGTTACAAAATGTACCAGTTGTTACAACGATATTTAAAACGTGAGCAATACACGGTATATGCGTAACGAATTTATACTCGTCATTTCTTTTCAATAACTGTATGCATTTATAATTCGCTGCTTCATTATCTGT
The DNA here is from genome assembly GCA_933228785.1 of Lasioglossum pauxillum. Taxonomy (NCBI): domain Eukaryota; kingdom Metazoa; phylum Arthropoda; class Insecta; order Hymenoptera; family Halictidae; genus Lasioglossum; species Lasioglossum pauxillum. Next base: position 29,857,280 of record OW121704.1, on the reverse strand, counting down.
TGTGCGTGCTATAAGTTTGTCTCTAGGTCCAAATTCTTCAATAACAGATTTAATCTTCTGTACAATATCTTCGCCTTTGTGAGGATAAGGAATAATATCAAAATCGAGTATTATCGCGAGTACAACATATTTTTCACAACAAAATGACTTGTAATAACGATATATGGTTCATTTGTTACCGACGTCCAAAAGTCAAATGTTAAGGAAACTTTATATTCCAATTCTTTTACATATTTAATAATTTCGTTCTTTTTTTCTTTGAATGCACTGTTACTGATGAAATGACCTTGATCTTTGAAAATTAAAGTTTTATTGTTTGTTATTGTTTTAAGAATGTATTTTTCGATCAGATACACGGTGCAATAAAATAAAAATGTAGTTATGTATAAAAAAACATTGATGACCTTGATAACTCCGAAAAAAATGACCTTTGGAAAAAAATATTCTTGCCAGATATTTGGTCCATTGATGATATGCGCATTACATAACAAATATTTTTTGCATCACAATAGCCTAAAGAGATGAACCGCGCAAAGGAACGCCAATTTTCGAAGATCAAGGTCATTTGAAGGTCATAGTGTAGCACATCATTTAACTCGTCTTGGCATCAGCTGTGGAGTTAAAAATATATGGTGCTATTTAAAAATCATCGATGACCTTCAAAAGAACTTGAAAACGACTACAATCGGACCATTTTTTTATATCACCATATTTGCCCCCTTTAGCAGTATAACTTTTCTCTCTAACATTTTTTTCTATCACTAATCCTAACGGAGCTATTTAGGTGGCATGTTTGTCGTGAACCACCCGGTATATTCGTTACAGTATGCTGGTAGAGAGTTTATAATCAGGTTTGAGTGCACTGACAAATGTAATGAACGCATTTTCTTCTACTATTCGTATTGAGTGGGTTCCACGAATTATGAAATTTATTAATAATTTATGAAGATCCTTTTTAGTCTCCAATCTTTCAGTACTTTCTTGTTTTCTTTGTAATATTATTCCTTCATGCCTCTTATAATGTTTTTTCAAAATACTATGAGATGTTGGCTGTGTTTCTGTTTAGGTCCATCATCAGAATTGGATGAAATTTTGCAAATAGGTTCTTTTTTGACTAAAATGATGATTGTCAAAAGGATTTCTGGCGACTCGAAAAAAAACTTTTTATCATTTCGATGTCGGTCTCTATCGTACCGACTTTCTATCTCATGTCTGTTCTCCAATTGTTAAACCAATTAATTGTATATCTATAATGGGAAGATTATGCGATCAGAATTAGTTAGGGTTAGGTGGTGGTGGGGCCAGGAACACGAAAATCCAGCAGTAGTATTTTATTTTATTTTATTTTAATTACGTACAAAAGAGAGAGAGAGAGAGAGTCGGTAAGTCGGTAAGGTAGGGAGTGACATCGAAATGGTAAAAAAATTTTTTTCGAGTCGCCAAAAATCCTTCTGACAATCATCATTTTAGTAAAAAAAGAACCTATTTCCAAAATTTCATCCAATTCTGAAGATGAACCCAAACGGAAACTTCGCCGAGATGTTTTAGAAGAGAAAGTATGATCACATCTACGACAGCGTAATCTATTTGTGTCTTTTTGTTCAAAACGATCCCACTTCCAACACTTTCTACGAGTTTGTGTTAATGCTTTAGTTTCTGTGTCGTTATCAGACGACTTTTTTACTAAATGAACTGTTACTTTCGTCCACCATTATTACTTTCAAAGAAAGTTTAAAGGATCGATACACTTTCCGAGATTCTTCTTCAATGTTTCGATGATAACTAACTAGAGGAGAGATTGTATTGAAACATCCGCTTATGTTATGATATTTGTCACAGAGAGCACAGCCGCATCTAGGCTGTGTATAATGTATACATATTACATCGGAATATTCAAACACATCCAGGCAATACAGAAGACTCGAGTCTTCGAGTTTCAAGCTCAAGTGTTGAGGTCTCCAGTTCTCACAACTCAAGGTTCAAACCTGGAAAGCTCCAGCGTCTACGACTGAAGTCGCAACTCGAGCCTTCAAAGCTCAGGACTCAGAGCTCATTTTAACAACACTAGGTCGTGGTGTTGCGTTCATTCAGTTCTATTTCGGTCAATTTCGGACTCCAACAAGAGACATCGTCTCTCGGAGTCATCCCCTCATTCTATCTCGCGTATTTCCATATCTTGCGTTTCTATATCTTACTATTCCATACCAGTATTACTATATCTTGCGTTCCATCAAAAAAGACTAAAAAGTAGAAAATAAAAAAATATATAAAAAAGCTTTTTAAAAACCACGCTTATATTAAAATGCACTAAAAAGAAGAAAATAAATTTTTTAAACATTAGTGACTATAAATAAAAGCCTGGAGCACCCACGAAGATTATGTCAATATAGTATACATAGTATACATTGATATGATTAAACAACAGACGTGAGCGATACGAAACAGATGATTAAAACATTGGAATTAGGAATCGATACGCGTAGCGACGGAGGCTTTTCGAAAACGAAATCACGTCGAGGTTCACGCGTTACGACACGAAACGATCACGTATTAATACAGTCAACGAAAAGTTGTAGAGGGAAATGGAAGTTACACAATTTTTAACTTTGGGTCTTTCCTTGGACTAGTGAGGAGGTAATCATACTAAAAGTCCCACTCCTAGAAGGTGAGCGGGGTGCAGAGGGGCACGTTTCCGCGTATATCTCGGAAACTATAGGTCCTAGCGACAAGACCATCCTATACAATATTAAAGCTGACAAAATGTGCCACAGGATTGATTCAATTCAGTTTTTCGCTATCGCGCATGGTTTCCGAGATATCCGTGCTCAAAGTTCACTAATTGCGCTGCAGAGTCAGCTAGTCAAGTAAGGCAAAACACGTGAGGCAAAAATTTCTTTTTCACAAGTAGTGAACTTTGTGCTCGGATGTCTCGAAAACTATGCGAGATAGCGAAAAACAGAATGGAATCAATCTTATAGCACATTTTGTCAGCTTTAATATTGTATGGAATGGTCTTGTCGCTAGGACGCATAGTTATCGCTAGGACACATAGGATATCTCGGAAGATATCCGCGCTCAAAGTTGACTAATTGTGAAAAAGAAATTTTTGCCTTGCTTGATTAGCTTCAGCACAATTAGTGAACTTTGAGAGCGGATATCTCGGAAACTATGCGAGTTAGCGAAAAACTGAATCGAATCAATCTTGTAGCATATTTTGTCAGCTTTAATTTTGTATGGAATTTGTATATTATCGCTAGGACATATAGTTTCCGAGATATAACCGGAGAACCGAAAAAAGCGACTGTAGCTCGTGCCCCCCTGTAGCCCGCTCACCTCCTAGGAGTAGGAACTTTTAGTATGTTTACCTCCTAACTAGCCCAAACAAAGTTCCAAAGTTAAAAATTGTGTTCCTTCCATTGCTCTCTACGCACCCATTATGAGCATTCATTGACTGGACTATACATTACGGAACACGAACGCAAATTACGTTTAAAGAGTCTAACGTTTAACTGGCGCACAGTGTGTCGAATGGTCTTTTTAGCTGGACAAAATTAACTTTCAAATAAACAAAAACTAACTGTGCCAATATTATATAAAAGAACCATGTATTAAAACCCTTGAATATTAAAACCTTAAAATTCTTTTGTTGTACAGTGCCCGAAATTTCCATAAAGCCACCTATATTTTGACGTATTTTTTTTTAAATATGTCAAGTTTACTACTTTTTTTCATCAACAATTATATTTAGTTGATGCTAATCGTAAATCTTCGAGTATTTGCTCGGAAATGTTGACCTTTTTGGTGTGTCTACATTTTTTGCTGCACGAAGCGAAGCATAAGTGCGAAATTTCAATAAAGCCACTTAGTTTGTGCTTAGATTTCTGAGTGAATAAGTCCCGCTAGGTACAATAGAAGAAGTGTAACTACAATTGAAGAGTAAGGATTTGCGTAAAAATAGACCTGTAAATTTATTGAAATCGTAAAATGTTATATTTTAATTTCTCATTAGTAAAATGCCACGAGGACAATTGTTGACCAGTGGAGAAAAGGCATCCATTGATGCTTATAGGGATATGGGATGTGTTCTAATCGCATAAGTGCAAAAAAAATGAATCGATTACGTACCGTTGTAAATAATTACGTCAATTTGGGAAAAGATTACGGCAAAAACCTCCTCAAAGGGGGAAATCAAATGCTGAGCAAGAGACAGCATTCGTTGTTAATGACATCTGCATCAAAAGAATTGAGAAGTGCAGCACAACTTCGCGTTGAATTAGATTTGTCAGTAACTACGAGACGCGTACAACAAATTTTAAAAAGTTCCAACCGATTTCACTGGACAAAAATGGTGCAGAAACTAGCACTCAAAGCGGAACATAACTAGGCTCGTCTTGATTTTGCAAAAACACACATGTCCTGGTCCAAAGAATGGGAATTTGTTAATTTTTATGATGAAAAGAAATTCAATTTAAACGGGCCAGATGGTTTTAAATATTAATGGCACGATTTAAGGAAAGAAAAAGACATAACAATGAGTCGCAACTTTGGTGGTGGTACATTAATGATCTGGGCTGCAGTTAGAGCTGACGCCAAGACACCAATCTGTCGCCTTACTCCTAAAATGAATTCTGAAAAATATACAGAATTATTAGACACAATTTGAATACCATTTATTGAAGATATTAGACACGATAACTTCATTTATCAGCACGACAGCGCTGCCATCCACACATCAAATTACATGAAGCAATGGTTAGGTCAAAAGAATATCAGGGTTTTGACATGGCCAGCTCATTCCCCAGATTTAAACCCAATAGAAAATCTGCGGGGGATACTCGCAAGGAAAGTTTATGGCAATTGCGAGCTACACAGTACTATTAATGAATTATGGAAAGCGGTGAACGAAGCATGAGCATCTGTTCAAGAAGACACACTTCAAAGTTTGATTTCGTCAATGCCCCATCGTATTTTCGAAGATATTCGAAGAAATGACAGTTCTACTAATTATTAATATAGAAATAAGAAAGAACTTATTGTTCATTTTGAACCTACTTATTTAAAAAATATGTGGCTTTATAGAAATTTCGCAGATTATTTTATGTAAAATTATATATTTACGTTTATTTTTTTAAATAAATATTATTTCTATTATTTCAATCGATATATATGTGTTTTTGATACGCCTAAAATGAAATCATACTCAAATTGATCATAAGTACAGAATAATTATAAGATATTACCAAAAAACGTGGTGGCTTTATGGAAATTTCGGGCACTGTATGTTTACAGAGCGTGTAAATTTCACCTAAAAGGCGAACGCCTAATCTATAAATGAATGGGCACATTACCATACGCACTAGAAATATGTTAAAATGTACTAAGGAGTATTTAAATTTCCTATGTATGATGGATATAGCATCTCAAAACATGTACTTTCACTTTAGTAATTCCAAATTATCGATAATATTTCTCTATTTTTGTAAATTAAGTGTCAAAGACGGTACTTATTTCTCCACAGAAATGCCCATGTTACTCTTCTTCGTTAATGAATTAGTATATGCCCCACGTCGCCCCACGCGATGATTTTTACATTATTATAAAGTAGATATTCTCTAATTTATTGTAGTATCAAAATTGTCTTGCTATACGTTGCTATACTATACTAATTTTTACAATGAAGTTACGTCGTTTTACGTTCACGCTCGTGACAATCACAGCCCGGGCCATGCGCGCGTTCCGAACGCAGCCGATGTCGTCGCCACTTAGCGGTTTGTTTAGTCTACTCGAAACCTATGGATTGGTCTCGTTCATTGTATATTTAAGGAGTAAACAACGATGATATCTCCAAGTTTTCCTCTGAACTTTCTTCCTATGAAAATTCCTTTCTTCAGTCTCAAAGCGATCAGCGTGCAGTCTACATCTCCCTTGCGTTTTTCTTATATCTTTCAGTTTCGTTATTTTTATTGTTGTTGTTGTTTTTATATATAATAATAATCTTTATTCTCAAATATATGCCTTTCGGCGTTACATTTTTTCTCTTCTTCCTGCGTTTCACACACAACATTTCTTACATTTCTTACACAGTTACATTTTTCTTACATCTAGCTTATCCTCTAATATTTACAGAACAATTTACAAACTGTGTATATCTTTGTTTCTCTCTACTTTTTGTCCCTATCTCTCTTTACCCTCTCTTTTCCCATGCTACTTATACACTATTTTATTTCCCACTCCTCTCTTTCTTTCTTCTCCACCCTTTCTCTGTTTTCTCTTAGTTTCCTGCCCCAATTTGCACCTTTCCCACTTTCGTCTAGTATTTCTTCTATTTTTCCTTCTATTTCTTCCATCTCCCTACATCTTCCAACTAGGTGCTCTAACGTCTCCTCCTCTCCTCTACACATCCTGCATTTTTTTTCCTTCCTTTTCCCAGAATTTATTTGCTCTTTCCTCGTTACCACACCTCAGTCTTGCTATCGTCTTCACCCTATCCCCTTTTCTTCCTCTTTTTCCTACCGGGTATCTCGGTCTCCCCACCGTTCTTATCTCTTTGTACCTGGGCACACTTCTTGATTTCCACACCTTTTCTATCCTTTCTTGGTCTTGCACCTCCCTGTCTCTGCTTACTACTTTCTCCTCTATTGTTCCTTCCTCTTCTCTTAGTCTTATTACCTCCTTTACCCCCATTCCGCATCGCCAGTAGTATCTTATTCTCTCTTCTCCCCATCTATCTAGCTTTCCCTCTTCTTCATCCTTCCTTCTTTCTCTCCAGCATTCCTTCAATAACTTTCTGTTTCCTTCCTTACTAATTTTCTCCTCATATCTGACCGCTCTCTTGCCTGCTTCTATTCTTATCTTGTCTTTCTTCATTTCGTCTCTTACTATGTAACCTGGTGTTGTTCTTTCTACACCCAGTATCCATCTAATGTATCTCTCTTGTAGTCTTTCCATCTCCTCTCTTTCTTCCCATCCCCAGATTTCTGCTCCATATAATAATATTCCTTTCACCACCACGTCAAAAAGCTTCATTCTCCACGTCACGTCTGCCCTAAACTTCTTCCCTCCTATCCCCCATAATCCTCCCATTACTTTCCTAGCCTTTCCTACTCTTTCTTTAATGTGCGCCGTTTCACTATTCGTCCTACTCAATGTGTAGCCTAAGTATTTAATTTCTTTTACTTCTTCCACCTCTTTATCTCCCCACTTCCAGATCTCTCTCTTCCTTTTTCCTTTTCCGTTACAGCATACTAATACCTTTGTCTTTTCGCTATTCACCTCTAGCTTTTTCCTCTCAAAGTAACTGCTTGTCCTCTTTATCATCTCTTTCAGGCCCCTCTCATCTTCCGCCATAAGCACCATGTCATCTGCATATCCTAGAGACCAAATTTTCTCTTTTCCGATTACCACTCCTCCGTCTTGTCCCATCCTCAACGTACCCTCCAGGTCTGCCACGTATATATTAAACAATGTCGGGCTCATCGGGCACCCCTGTCTCACTCCCTTCTCCACCCAGAATGGTTCCGACATTTCTACCCCCACCCTCACTCTCCATCTCGTCTCCCTATATATTTCTTTTACTTTATCTATTAACTTCTCTTCTATTCCCCTTTTTTCCATTGCCTTCCATAGTATACCTCTATCCATTCTATCGAATGCAGCTCTTAGGTCGACAAATGCCATGCATACTTTTCCCTTCTTTTCTTTCAACCTTTTCCCTACCACATGTTTAATTATATACACATTATCCATTCCCCCCTCTTTTTCCTGAATCCCGATTGTGTCTCGTCCAATCCTTTTTTCTCCTCCAGGCTTTTTATTATTCTATCATTTAATATCATTGAATAGATTTTGTACGCTGTCGACGTCAGGGTCACTCCTCTGTAGTTCTCCGCGATGTCTTTATCCCCTTTTTTGTATATGGGAACTACTACCCCGTCCCTCCAATCGTCTACGTATCCCTCTCCTTTCCATATCTTCCAAATAACTTCTCCTAGTTTTTCTCCTATACTTTTTCCCCCTGCTATCCATGCCTCGTTCTTTATCTGGTCTATTCCCTCCGCTTTTCCTTCCTTTAATCTCTTTATTTTCTCCATCACTTCCGCTTTTATTTGTGATCCCTCCTCTTCCTCTAGCGTTTCCTTTCACCCTTCCGCTTTCTTTCTCCTCTGCCAATACCTTCTTTCTCTCTTAACCCCGCCCCCTAATACATTCATGAAGTGTTTCCTCCATTGTATCATATTTATTTTATCGCTCACCCTCACTTTTTTCTTCCTTTCTCTGTTTATATATTTCCAAGCTTCCCCCTCATCTCTGATTTCTTCTATCCTTTTTTCTTCTTTCTCTCTCCACTCTCTTTTCTTTCTTTCGCATAATTTTTTGTACTGTCTCCGCTCTTCTTTGAATTTTCCCGCTTCCACTTCCCCTCTCCCTTTCCCCTTTCCGATCTCTTTCCATGCCTTCTGCAATTTCTTTTTTCGTTCTCTGCATTCTCCGTCCCACCATTCCGTTTTCCCGACTATCCATTTCTTTTTCCATTTCTTCTTCTTGGTTTCTTTTTTTATTGTTTCTGCTAGCTCTTTCCATTCCTCTTCAACTCCTTGTTTCTCCCATTTCATCTCTTCTATTTTTCTTTTGAATTCTTCCATCTCTTCCTGCCCCCATGCCTCCTTCTCCTCCGATCGTGACTATTATCGGTTGGTGGTCCGGCTCTATCCTTCTTTCTATTTTAAATTCTTTTATCTCTTCCCATGACGCTTCATTTACTATCCCATAGTCTATCGTCGTTTCTATCTCGTTCCTGCTGAACGTTGTTTCCCCTTCTTCGTCTCCCTTCGTATTCCCATTCAATATTGTCCACCCCCTTTCCGTTACCATTTTCATTAACTCTATTCCCTCACTGTTCATTGTGCGATCTTTTGTTTTTCTCTTCCCCCTCCTGGTTGTTTCCTCTTCTTCTCTCTCTCCCTTTTCCCCTATTCTTGCATTGAAATCTCCTATTATTATCATCTTCCCCTCATCTTCTTCCTTTCCTACCACCTTCTCTAGTTTTCTCAGTTTCTCCGTACTTCCTCCCCTGTTGTATATCGTTATGATCCTCCATGTTGTATCACCCATCTTCGCTCTTCTCTCTTTTATCCCCTCTTCCTCTGTTTCACTTTCCTTTTCCACCGCCATTCTCTTACTTCTCTTACTTCTCTTCTCTTATTATTCCACCTCTAGCTCTCCCTTTCTTCTCTACCCGCTCTGCTCCTTGACATTTCAACTTCCAACCTTTTGGCATCTTCCTCCTCCACCCTTCCCATTCTCTTTCCTCTATCCACGTCTCCGTCATTCCTAGTATCTCGTATCCTCTTATATAATTCCAGAAGTCTTCGTCCTTGTCCCTTATCCCTGCAACATTCCATGATAACACCTTCACTCCTTTCTCGTCTTTTCCTCCCTACCTTCCCCCTCTTTCTCCTCTACCTCTACCCCCTCTTCCTCCGCTTCCGTTTTCTCCTTTCTTTGTCTCCTCCTTTTCTATTAGCTGTTCTCTGAGATCGTTCCAAATCCATACTTTTTCTCCTATCCATATCTTCTTATATCCCACTTTGGTTTTATTTCCATTTTCTCTTTCTTCCCTTGCTCTAACTCTTATCGCTTCCTGTACTTCCCTTTCCTTCCTTGTCAGATCGACATCTATATATACTTTCCTTCCTCTTAATTTCCTTTTCATATTCATCATTCTTCTTTTTTCCTCCCACGATCCCAACTTTACTAGGATCGCTCTCTTCCCTCTTCCAATCTCCGCGACTTCGTTTAATTTCACCCTTGTTTCTATCATCTCCTTTGGTATGGTCCTTGCCATCTGTTCGGTCTCTACCTCGTTTTCTATCTCCTCCCCTCTTATAATGACGTTGTTCTTTCTCTCTTGTTTCTCTTTTCTTTCCCACTCTGTCTCTAATTCCTTTAATCTCCTTTCCTGCTCTCTCTGTCCTGTTTCTTCTTTCTCTCTGTCTTCTTTCTTTCGCTCTTTCATCTTCTCCTCTATCTCTCTCAGCCAGTTTTCGTTTTTCTCCTCTTCTTTCTTTTCCCATTCCTTTCTCTCTGCTTCCAATCTCTCTATCTTCACCTCCAGTCTCCTTCTTTCTTCCTTTTCCTTTTTCCTTATTTCTTCTATCTCTTTCCTTGTTTTTCTTGCTTCTTCTCTGGCCTCTTTTCTTCCATCTTCTATCTCTCTTCTCATTCTTCTCATTTCCTCCATCAGTCCTCTCATTCCTTCCGACATCTCCGAACACATTTGCATCACCGTTACCATTTCTACTTGTTCTCCCGTCCCTTTCCTTACTTCGTTTTCACCTCCTTTTTTCTTTTCAGTTGGGATTTTCCTTTTCTCCGGTGATCTCTGCGTTACCAAACTCTTTTTGAATGCTCTAACCTCTTCGTCTGTCTCTCCTTTGCCTCCTTTCTCTTCGTCCCCCCGTCTCTTTCTCTTCCATAACTCGAGCGTTCCATATGAAGCCGATCTCTCTCTACTCCAGCCGAGTGCATTCGGCGGTCTTCCCCTTCTTTTCCCTCCTGGTGAGTTCGTCGGTGTTCCCCACTCTTCTGTCCCAGCGTCGTCCTCCTCTATCTTCTCTTTCTCCTTCTCTCCGAGTTCTACGAGCCCGCCCCTCCTCCCTCTCCTCCGCTGCTCTCTCTCCCTCTCTTTGTCCTTTCTCCCACTCTCTCTCTCTCTGCCTAAGCCTGCACATTCTTGGTATATCCTGTTCGTCAACTTTGAGGTTATCTTTCCTGACCTGTTTCTCTCACTCTAATCCCTCACTATATTTTTCAATATATTCCTATTTCTGGTTCCTCTCCCTTCTTTGCCTTTTTATCAACACTTCACAAGGACCTTCAGGTCGCAGAAAAGCGCCTCATTTAGGCTATAATCCGATGTAAACGGGTTGACAGCGCCACACGCCGCCACGCACGTGGCTGCAGTTTCTACGGAGATAACTTCCGAAATGCCACGATTTCAGATAATTCACGTATTCACCACGTTTCTACACCTGTCCGCTACCCACTGAGCAACTTTCACCCTCTAGGCACATGTAACTACTGTCAAATTTCACCAAAATCACAGAGCGATGATAACACACGTGCTATACACTGCGCCACCTTCTCCTTCCTCCTTGTTGTTTTTATTGTTATTGTTATTATTACTGTGATTGTTGATAGAGTTTTATTTGTTACGTTATTAAAATTTTCCTTAGATAATCGGGTATGTTGAATCAAAACATGATTCGAACTGTGAAGAAAATTGTACGTAGTTTCAGAAGGCAATCTCCTGTTATAATAATGAAATCGATTAATTCTTTTTATATTTTTTTGGAAAATTATTAATTAGAAATTAGTTTACGTTGTCGGTGCACAGGTTCGATCCAAATTCAAAACAAAGCAATTTTGCAATATAAAGATTTTACTCATTTTTTCGACCCAAGTATGGATTCTTGCCAGCATGGAATACAGTTGCAAATTTAAACACTTATAAACAATTTACACTTAGAAATTATTTTGTGGTTATTATTGACCTTGTGAAACACTCAGCACAATATTTAGTATTTTTCAGACGCAAAATTCGCTTGAAAATGATCCATACTTGGTTCGAAACGTTGAGAAAAATCTTTTAGAATTGCAAAATTGCTTTGTTTTGAATTTGGATCGAACCTGTGCGCCGACAACATAAACTAATTTCTATTAATTCATTACGATCGACAAAACGGAATATTTATTATTAATTAGAAAATGTTTGTACATGCAACCGAACGTTACTATTCAATACTTTGATTTTGATCTCTGTTATTTTTTTTTTTCTATAATTTACGTTTTTATGTTATTATATTTTTATTAACGTAATAAACTATAATATAAAACAGATTTGTTATTTATAAATTGAAACCTTATACTAAACCAAAGAATAATTTTTTCCCGTTAGAATATCTGAATCTCCAAAAAACAAATAAGTAAATTATATTTACATTCTGTTTGTCCATAATTAAAAATTACGTCTTCTTTGATAATATCTACTATTTGTTCAATCATTCTGTGCTACATAGGTCTATTACTAACTTTGTTGTAATTTATATTTAATTATAAATAACTTAAAATATATTGTTTAATTAACAAAAATCAACTAACTGTGATAAGAATTTAATAATCATTCATAATTTATACAACTGTCAACATATTAATTGATAAATATAGAAAAATAGGCGATTTAGACTTTTGTCCAGCTAAAATGCCCATTTGGCACACTGTGTGGCGTAGGAATGTACATTGTTAACCAAAGTTGTGTGCTTTCTTTTTAATAAATAATTTAAAACATCTTTACTCTTACACTTTACACTAATGTCTAAAAAAATTGTTTTCTCCTTTTTAATGCATTTCAATATAAGCGTAGTTTTTAAAAAGTTTTGTTACTAATTATATTATATTAAATGTAGCTCCCAAACTTTGTTGTAATGTATGTTTGTGGAACTTATATTTGTTTTTTACTAAAAAGGATGACTTAAATAAATAAAGAAAGAACCAAATACATATAGAAACACGTTTTTTTTAGATTTTCCGTTCTCCGATGTCGAGTCACACTCGACAAACGAGTGAAAAGGGTTAACTATCACATGAGGTCGTTGCACACGAAATGTCCGATTTTTAACAGTAACGTTAAACAATCGCAACTATCTCTTATTGATCAAAGAATCACATGTTTCTTGATTGTATTATGGTAGAATTTAAATTTTTCCTATTCTTTCGTTTACGGAGCGTAATTTGCATTATCGGGCAGCATGTAGCTATGAAAATAGCTACATGCGCAGTTGTATGCTTCCGAATAATGGAAATTACGCCTCGTAAACGAAAAAATAGGACTTTTGAGGGCGATAGCGTCCTAGATCGATCTTTTACCTACCGTTTTTCACTACTGAAAAACACCATTTTTGCATTATCGAGAAGTGAGATCGCGAATCTCGCACCCTTGCAATTGTCACGCGGCACAATCGAGGAAAGAAGAAAACTAACGTATAGTCATCGAACTGACACTCGTACTTTTGCCGTGAATGAAATAAAAGAAAGATTAACTCGCGAAGAGATATCTTATGACTCTTAAGAGGTGAGGTGAAGCGAAATGGGAAGTGTTCGTGGGAAAAGACAATCTTTTATTACCAATTTTACAGTAGCTCATCGGTCATATATACTGGGTCTTATCGGCGCATCGTGGGGGTATCGATTGGGTCTCAGGTGAATTGTCTATCGAATGGTTTTCTTATCAGCGTGTCATGAGGATACCGATTCAGATATTGATTGAGGTGTCGGTTGAGGTATCGGTTGAGCTATTGATTATGTTTCGGATTATCGCATGGTTACACAACCCTGGAAAAAGGAGCTACTCCCTTAAGCATTACAATAACTGTAGCCATACAAAAAATATAAAGTTTCTTTTCCCTCCTACGACATTTTTGGGGATAAAGACTGAAAATCACTGTAAAAATCACTGTAACTGTAAATAAAATGGTACGGCAAGGGGTTGAAAGGAAATTTACATAAGTAAACTAAAATTGCAGATAGAATCGTAAGCTTTGTACCTCAAAGTGGCGTACAATGAAATCGGACATTTTATATGTAACAATGTAATATATGTATACATATAAGAATAATTCACGACAAATACCAAATTTTGATTTCTGTACACAAAGATTAAAGTAAATTTGATCTACGTTTGTATTGCACTAATATTTTTGTCCTTAGGATCCAAAACCACCTGGAAGATGGAAGGGTATAAAGGATGCCACCGAACGTGCGGTAAACGTATCTCCGCAAAGACTAGAGACCCCGCCTTATAGTATACTGGGCGATGAGGATTGTCTATACTTAAACGTTTCTACTAGTTCCCTTACCGGATCCAAACCAGTAATGTTCTGGATCCATAGCGGTGGATTTACTACAGGGGCCGGAACTTCTGTAACTTGGGGGCCCGATTATATAATACCGAAAAATGTTGTTGTTGTTACACCGAATTATAGACTGGGCGCTTTCGGTTAGTTTAATTTTGTATTTTGGATCTCGCGATATGCACACCTCTTTTCTATATTTTTTATTGATTTGCATCCGTTAGCTTAAAATCGAAAATTATTATATTGTAATTGTACACTCCTCAAAAGAATTAAGATAATAACTCCGTCAACAATTGCTGTACCGATAACGTTAAACAATGGTTTGAAAGCCTGAAACCTCTAGTTTCAGATGCTCTGTTTAAAATTGTTGCTATGTTGGCTTTCTACAAAGTTATACCGAGATGAAGACAATATTGACGGTTAACAAAAATTTTGTGCAAATTTGGAACATAACACGGGGAGAAAAAATTTTTTTTGATAAATCGCGTTAATATCATTTGGAAGGGCTATCTTTCCTGTGTAAATTGCGTGGTTGTTGATTATTGTGCGATTTTTTTTATTCGAGTTATTCAACATTGAAATAAATGTTGGCTTTTTAACTTTAACTGGCTCCAGAAAGCGAAAAAATTATCGTAGAATCTTGCGCACAAAAGCAATAGAAAGAGCGTTTCTTTCTCTTCAAGGCACTTCTTTTGTTATTTCAATTTCATTAACATGCTGATATACCAGGTGTTTCTGAAAATATGCTGAAAAAATGCACAATTTCCATTTTTCCTTTAACTCGCTGTATCTCGGCGAGAAATAATCGTAATACCATGATCCGAACGTCAGATTTAAGCAGAGATTCTGTCGATTTGATTGAGTACCCCGTGAACTCACTGCGGCAATTTTTTACCTATGGCAGCTGTGCTTGAAGTTAGTGCTTCGCAAAAATTAGCGCGCCACGTACAGCGGCTGCCTGACATCTCTGAATAGTATTCAGTATTCAGTGTTCTGTATTCTGTATTCAGTATTCAGTATTCAGTATCCAGTATTCAGTATTCAGTATTCAGTATTCAGTATTCAGTATTCAGTATTCAGTATTCAGTAATCAGTATTCAGTATTCAGTATTCAGTAATCAGTATTCAGTATTCAGTATTCAGTATTCAGTATCCAGTATTCAGAGCTGTCAGGCAGTCGCTGTACTTGGCGCGCTAATTTCTGCGAAGGGCTAACTTCAAACACAGCTGCAATAGGTAAAAAATTATCGCAGCGAGTTCATGGGGTACTCAATCGAATCGGCAGAATCTCTGCTTCAATCTGACGTTCGGATCATGGTATTACGATTATTTCTCGCCGAGATACAGCGATTTAAAGGAAAAATGGAAATTGTGCATCTTTTAAGCATATTTTCAGAAACACCTGGTATATCGGAATGTTAATGAAATTGAAAAAAAAAGAAGTGCCTTGAAGAGAAAGAAACGCTCTTTCTATTGCTTTTGTGCGCAAGATTCTACGATAATTTTTTCGCTTTCTGGAGCCAGTTAAAGTTGAAAAGCCAACATTTACTTCAATGTTGAATAAGTCGAATAAAAAAAATCGCACAATAATCAACAACCACGCAATTTACACAGGAAAGATAGCCCTTCCAAATGATATTAACGCGATTTATCAAAAAAAATTTTTTCTCCCCGTGTTATGTTCCAAATTTGCACAAAATTTTTGTTAACCGTCAATGTTGTCTTCATCTCGCTACAACTTTGTAAAAAACCAACATAGCAACAATTTGAAACAGAGCATCTGGAACTAGAAAGTTTCAGGCTTTCAAACCATTGTTTAACGATATCGGTACAGCCATTGTTGACGGAGTTATTATCACGTAAAGCGGGAGCAATTTTTCGGGTTCGCAGAAGTGATCCCTTATTAATTCTATTGAGGAATGTATGATCCAGGAATTTATTCATTACATGAGGTAAATAATTTTAGTAATCTACTATCCTAGATTGAGATGTAGAAATATTTACTAATTTTTCAAAGGTTTCTTGAACCTGGAGCACAAGGATGCGTCTGGCAATATGGGCTTGAAAGACTTGATTCAAGCTTTGAAATGGGTGATACAGAACATCGAAAATTTTGGTGGAGACCCCAATAATATTACGGTATTCGGGTGCAGTGCAGGTGCAGCTTTAGCTCACTCTATGGCCATATCACCATTGTCAAAAGGTAGTTTATCTTCTTCTAAAACTGTACAAATATAAGTTCAGCAAATCACTATGACTTTTTCTTTTAATCGAATCTCTTAAACCCTTTGCACTCTTTGTCGGGTGTGACTCGACATTAGAGAAAGAAAAATGTAAACAAAACGGGTTTTAATATGCATTTCGTTCTCCCTTCATTTATTTAATTGTCTTATTGTCTAGTTAAAAACAAATACAAATTACCACAAAGTTTGAGAGCTATATGTAATGTAATTAGTAAATAAAATTGTTTAAAATAAGTAGCAGTCAAGGAACTGTCTAGTATATTTCAAAATTGTTGGCAACAAAATTGAAAAATAATTCGGAGTACAAAGGGTTAATAATATCAAACGAAAACAGGGCACAATCGTACTTTGTTATTCAATTTTTACTCTCGTTTTAAGAATTCCATTTTATTATTTGTGTTATAATTGATTGGCTATTTGATTAAAAGTAAAAGATTCAAAATAACACGAAGAAGACTAAAAAAGTATGTCAAACAGTTTTTTTAAAAAATGAATATTTATATTGACCTTTTTTCAAGAATAGGAAAGCTAGTCAAAAGTGAGAATGTATACATAGATGTTATTAATAACCCAAAAAATATACATTTGGTAAGACAGATATTGTTTCCAAGATTGGAACCCTTCTATTATCTAATCCCATACTTTTTTTATTATTAATATTATATTGTGTTGCTATTTGTAGTAGTATTATTATTATTAATGCAATCTAATAATCTGGTCTCATTCCTTGTTTTAGGGCTTTTCCACAAACTGATTTTACAAAGTGGAACAGTAACATGTTCCTGGAGTTTTACAACAAGTGAAAGAAGCTTTAGACTGGCATCAAACCTTGGCATAGACTCCACTGATCCAGACGAAATAGTACAGCGTTTGAGAGAATTACCTGCTGCGGACATCATCAAGGCTCAGACTTCCATTCTTACGACTCATGTACAAATTTTTTCCATTAACACGCATGATTCCGTATCATTGCACTGTCGAATGCTACATATCATGTGTTTCTTGTCCTTTTATAGGAGGCATGCATGTACGAACTCGAGTATGGCCTTTGCATAGATACAGCATCCGAAAATCCAGTTTTCCCTGAGCCGATAGAAAAACTACTTTCAAATGATGTTAATTTGCCTATAATAATAGGACACGTGTCAGATGAATTTATTGTGTTTTTTAAAGGTAATTTTCATAAAAATGTAATGAATATAGAAGGACATTATCAAGCTTTGCTTTGGTACTATAAGCTTTTTGAAAAAACTTTACTAGTATTTTTTATAATTGGAAATAGTCAAGAAAATTTCGTGTCATCGTAAATGCCCTGATAGCACAGCCTGGCATAGCTACCAGCTGACCCATAGCTACCAGCCTGCAGAGCCCGTGACCTGCAGGTTACGGGCAAACACAACGCTGGAGCTGCTCGAGGCCCAGGCAGGTCGATTTTGTTCGGGCCCCTGTGCGCACCAATGTGCCGCATATCACCTGCAAAAGCTCGAGCCCAGGGCCTGCAGGCCGGGCCTGTTTGTGAGAGGTCATCACGGTCACATTAATGTGACCAATCAGGCCGATGCCAGTATACAGAACACAAGGTGGGTCGTATGAATGTGGCAGAAATCGTTAAAGTAAAACAATAATACTTTTGAGGGCGATTGCTGCGTAGTTTGATTTTTTATCTGGCGTTTCTGGCTACTGAAAAACCCCGTGTTTGTATTTTCACGAAATGAGAACGCAAATCCTGCATCCTTGCAATCTTGCAAATAGGCAGAATACCGGTCCGGCCTGCAGGCCCTGGGCCCGAGTTTCTGCAGGTGGTATGCGCGTATTGGCGCGCACAGGGGCCCGGCCAAAATCGAGCCGGTGTGCTATCTGGGTAGTGTCATTTTTTGTAAGGAAAGCAATTAGTGTAAAATATTCTTCGAATGAATAAAATTGTCCTTTATAATTGTCTTTATTTACTATAGAGAACATTAAGAAGAACGTCGATATTTGGAACGAGTATTTCCCAAAGTATGTAGAGGTTTTAGCATCGGCAAAAAAACTGGGATCTGAGGAAATAAAAGAATTAATGGAGACTGTCAAACATCGTTATTTTAAAGAGCTACCAGTCAGCCAAGATAACATACGGGAAGTGTTAAACTTCATGGCTGACGTGTCTTTTGTAATTCCTATTAAGCTGTTTTTGGAGGATCGAGTGAAAAGGTCATCACAGCCTACGTACGTTTATAAGTTTGGATACGTTGGTAATCAAACGACACCCACAGATCTCTTGATAAATCGATACATTACCGGTAAGTGTGTTTGCAAACTTAAATGTTTTATCTTCATTCGACTATTCAGATTAAGTAAAGAATTTTGAAATTAAATTGAAATATAAGAAATAATTGTATTTTAATTATCTTTCAATCTTCTTCATAAGGTCCTTATTGTTTTCCAGTACACAACTAACCAATACTAACGTAAAACAATTATTTAATATACTACAGTTCTTATTGTATTGTCCAAATTCGTTAAATGATTTTGAAAGATGATCGTTTAACTTTATTCTTATATAAAAATAAAAGTTTCTTACTGATAACATTTTCCGCCGTATAGACAATAAATACATTAGATTGTCCCAAAAGTTTCTTTCGGAATGTGTTCCTTTAATATTGCTAAATAAATATTAGGTTGTCCCAAAAGTTGATTTTCGATTAATGCACATAATGCAAATTTATGTTAAGAAATACTAAAACATTAACATAAAGATTATCACATTATTTGTATTTATTTAGCAACATATTTAAAGGAACACATTCCGAATGAAACTTTTGAGACAACCTAATATTTTTCGAATTGTGGCTCTAATAATTTGATCATGTGTTTATATCATCCAAATATATTCGTCTGAAGTGATTATATGTATAAAATCTATATATAATCAACATCATTTCAGGAGTTTCCCATGGAGATGAATTGGCGTATTTGTTCAACTTACTTTCTTGTAAGAGTGAAAAAGACGTGGTACCTGCGAGAGGAACAAAAGACCGATCTGTAATCGAACGTTTTACCAAAATGTGGGTAAACTTTGCTAAAACCGGGTAAGTCATTTATGAGACTCTAAATCAGTGCTTCCTAAACCGTGCGCCGCGAAATAATTAAAATTATATCAAAACTGAGTAAAATATGAAATAATATTCTCGATATAAATCATTAAAATAATTAGCTACTAAAATATATGCATATACTACATATATAGGGTGGGTCGCCATATTTTGCGACCTCAAATATCTTTGTTGTTTTTAAAGATACGTCAAATGTCTGCAGGACAAAGTTGAATGGTAAAATGGGGCTCATACGATACCAAAAAAATTTTTGTTTTTATGTAATTTTTTTTAGAGATATGAAGGTGACCTTCATTTTTTTTAATGGAATGAGGTATTTTTTAATACATTAATCGATGCAGCTGGACATTCGTTATAAAAAAGTACTAACCTATGTACAGTAATTCTTCAATCGGAGTCCTGGGTCGCCTATCTAACCGTAGTCCAGTGCCTACACACTCCACTGCCGGCCAACGCTGCGCCGCGCCGCGCCGTAGGGCGGCGATGTTTGATCTCGGCTCGGGTATATTGGTGTGAACACCACACATTGACTCGACTGAATCGAAGTCTCAAACTTCTTAATTTTAATGATCGGTTTATGGGACTTTAACCAGCTTATTCCTGGCGTTTCTCTGATTAAAATTGTACCAAGAACGATATAATTGGGCCAATATTTAGTGGTTTAATCGACGATGAAAGTTTCGAACGCAACGAAGAAGAGCGTATTGAAGAGAAAGAGACGCGAACAGTAGCCGCCGCCGGCACAGTTCAAAGGCCCGCGTTGTTGCTGATCTTCGTTGCGTTCGAAACTTTCATCGTCGATTAAACCAATAAATATTGGCCCAATTATATCGTTCTTGGTACCATTTTAATCAGCGAAACGCCAGAAATAAGCTAGTTAAAGTCCCATCATGATATCATAGAAAATAAAGAAGTTAAGATTTTGGTGTTTTATTGAGTTGACGCACGGGCCTTTAAACTGTGCCGGCGACAGCGGCACGCTTCGGCCACGCGATCCTATTTCATTCTGTCCTTCTCTATGTTCGGCTCGTCGTTTGAAGTCTCGGCGCGGTCGACGGAGTCATAAAAAAATAGACTCTCTACGCTACCCAAGTCCGTTCAAAACCCGGGTGTTGGGACTTGGGACTCCGATCGAAGAATACTGTATGTCGAAAAGTTAGTAGTTCAGGAGATATTTCAATCTAAATAATTCTAAAACACCGTTACTGTCGTAATAAGACGTTACTGTTTACTTGCTAGTGTAAATTGAAGAGTTGAAATTGAAATTGAAAAATTGACGTTGAAAATGAAATTGAAGAGTTGAAATTAACGAAGTGAAATTGAAACATTGAAGTTGAAATGGAAGAGTAGAAATTGAAGTTGAAATGGAAAAGTTAAATTTGAAGTAGAAATTGAAAAATTGAAATTGAAGAATTGAAAACAAGTTGAAATTGAAATTTAAGTTGAAGGGTTGATATTGAAATTGAAGTTGGAATTGAAGTTGAGGGGTTGATATTGAAATTGAAGTTGATATTAACGAAATGAAATTGAAAAATTGAAGTTGAAATGGAAGAGTTGAAATTGAAGTTAAAATTTAAAAATTGACATTGAAATTGAAATTGATGGTAGCGTTTACTTACTTGTGTAACGTTTTAGTACGTCAGTAATGGTGTTTTAGAGTTATTTAAATTGAAATATCTCCTAAACTACTAACTTTTCGACATACATGGGTTAGTACTTTTTTATAACGAATGTCAAGCTGCATCGATTGATGTATTAAAAAATACCTCATTCCATTAAAAAAATTATCAATGACTTTGAAAGCTTGTAAAGAAATGACCTTGAAATTTTTTTCCCTTACACCGTTACATGTGGCCCTTCAAGCAGCGTAACTTTGTCCTAAGAAGTTTTTTTGTACAACGAAAATTAACGGAGATATTTAGGTGTTCTGTTTCGTCGGACTCACCCTGTATAATATACATTTCCTTTGTAAAAATGTCGTCCGCGGCTTTGTTTAGGAGTTATTAACGAAAAACATGGACCAATCAGAGCGCGGCTACAGCGGAGTGATTCTGGCTGGGCCAACGGCGACGCCGCACAGTGGGGTATTTGGCCAGTTTAGCGCACCAAAAGTCAATATTTTTAGTTTGTGTTCAAAATGACTAAAACTTTCTTCTCATAAATCTGAATATATATGCGAGTAATCTACAATAATATTTTTCCATAGAGAGTACTATTTAGTAAAATTCAGATACTTGAAAGTAACATTTCTCGTGACCAAGAGAAGTGTCGAAAAACATGTGTTAAAGAAATGATTTGTTTCACTTCAGTGTATAAAATCGAGATAGGACCAAATCTAGGATGTAAAGGAAGGTGTATAGATTAATTTCATGGCTTTTTTTTATTCTTCTCGGTGGTTTCGATAGAATAAACAATCGAAAGTGATATATACATATCACTCTACATCAGGCATGGGCAAAAATAGCACGCGAGCTAGGGAATTCAAGGAATACCCGTGGAATACCCTCACTTCTCCCGGCTGCGCGTCTCGCTCCCCGTGGCGGACCTAGTGCTCGGTGCAACTACGGCTGCCAAGGGGATTGAGACGCGCGGCAGGGAAAAGTGGGGGTATTCCTTGAATTCCCTAGCTCGCGTGCTATTTTTGCCCATGCCTGCTCTACATATCAAATCTTTACCACAGCAATGCGTGAAATTTGTTTGCAATAGTGATTTCTCTTAATCTGACGAAAAAATGTTTGAAATAAAAGTTTAACAGTATTAACATAGGTATAAGCTTCCATATATAAAACTTCGAAAAAATTTTGTTTAAAACAAAAAAACAAGGTCGCTTCGATTTTTTGAACATTAAGTTGTATTTTTGATTTGATAGTGTTGTAGCTGGTTTTAATACGAATTCAACGATATATAATAGTATGACCTTCACACTATTAATAACGTCGCAATAGTTTTGGCGCGCTAAACTGGCTAAATACCCCACTGTGCGCCGCGCTAAGCGGGACCTGTCGCCGAATCGGACTCCGTTCGCTGTCAATAACTCCTTAACAAAGGCACAGACGCCATTTTTGCAAAGGAAAATGTTGCCTCAAATGATCTCAGGAACCTCCCATTTTCGGATGTTGAAGGAATTTTGAGACACCCTGTATATAATATAGGTGCGCCGTAATTTTTTCATTTGCTGTAAAGTGCGCCGCGAGTAAAGAAAGTTTGGAAAGCACTGCTCTAAACTCTAAATGATTCAGGAAGGTATCCAATACTCATTTGTTCAATATTTATAATGCAGGAACCCAACTCCTACCCTCAGTGACGATATAACGGTCTCTTGGGAACAGGCGACGAAGGATAAGATTTATTATTTAGAGATCGATGAAGAATGCAAATTATCCGTCCTTCCACCACACGTGTTAAATACACACGAGAAAATATAACAATTTAGCATTCAGAGTAAAAGATAAACAAATAGCAAATAAAGGATCATTATACAGAAAGCTGACGCCATCTTGGATTTCGATGATCTTTAAATATGTTGTCGGATGCATGATTCTGAAGACAACTTTCTTCTGTACATATAACATATTAGTTTCTGACACATATCACAACACGTCTTTTAAATTTTCGTTATTGGCCCAGCTAAAAAAGTCGTAAAATCCAATTTTAAAAACGACATCTTCAAAAAGGCGTCTTTTAGACCTGTACAAGGCGTTTTTTTGGGACGTAAGGCGTACAGACGTAAAAACGACGTGAAAACAACGTCTAGAAGACGTTGCGTGCTATCTGGGTATTAACATTGATTTTCGGATTGTAATTTAGATTCCAATATTTATTAACATCGGTTTTCGATATTTTAAATTTAAATACTTTTTAATACGTTTAAATACTTTTACGCTAATTTTACAAGTCTATTTTACAAGATTATATAGTTGAAAAGAAGATACTAATAAAATTACAAATAAAATGATAACTAGACAATATATATATTTTAAGAATATTCATTACGGAGATATTACAAAAATGTTCGTTGAAAATTGTTACAAATAAATTATCATAGTATACATTGAAACCATGGCTAACCTAACCTAACCTAACCTACTCTGCAGAGTAGGTGCGTATAATTATCGTCAGCTTCTTTCGACAAATAAATAATAAATTCAAAAATAGAATAGTGAATTTCAAAAATTAAATAGTTTTAAATAGTGAAATCCACAAAAAAGTAAAATAAATCAATAGCCACATTTGTTCTACTTACATTAACTTTATGCAACAAATGACAACAACAATATATTTGTATATGTATTATTTACTGCTTATAAGCAGAGAAAGCTGTATTTAATCTGATAAAAGTATGAGGAAGATACATCGATAATCGATAGAATCGTCAGAATTTAACGTGGATAAAGTGGGTCGGTTTTCCTGCGTCTCTGCGGAGAAATAGAGGAGAAAATCGCTTGGGGTCTTGAAGCTGTCACTCCTTTTTTCCACGTGGAAATTTTCCAAAAACCCTGTTAGCTCTCTAGGAAAAGGGTCAGGGCAAACGATATATAGGTATTGTGTGGGTTTTTCCATTAAAAGCGTACAAACTTCTCCTCGAAGCTTGTAAAAGAGGAACCTAACTCTTGCAGACATTCAATGTCCTCATACAATCAGTTCGTTATCTGTGTAATATTATAATTTTCTAAGTTGAACAATAAATCGACGCTGCTATTCATCTATATTGAATACACTCAATGTAATTGGCAGCGTAAACTTGCCAGCAACTATACTGTAATTAGGAATCGAAGTTAGTCCACCATAATTAGGAGTGCGAAGGTAATTAATAGACTGCGGATCTTTATGCATTTATGGCTTAGAAAGATTTTCAAAACATGCTGGAATAAAAAATTCGATAGAATTTCGTAAGATTTGAAAGAAAGAGAAAATGGAGATATCTATCAGCGTATATGGTAAACACTATTTACTATTTATTAAAGACTATTTACTATGTACTAGAAACAGCAAAATTCAGTGAGAGCTAGAGATTATACGCTGAAAGATGATCTACAATGGCTGATATTTGTACAATAAATTATTACAGGGTCTTCTGTTTAAGTTTTACAATTTTACAACTGTAGAACTTTACAATTTCACAAATTTAGAAGTTTACAATTTTTCAATTTTACAATTCTTCATATTTACCAACTTCAAATATATTATCTGAATGGGCAGAGAGGCAGTAAAATTGTAAAATTGTAAAATTGTAAAGTTCTAACTTATCGAATCACATGTTGTAACAATTTATTGTACAAATGCATTTAATTGTACGGCGTGTAGAGTGAGAACGTTGAGGATATCAATCAACGTATTTACTAAACCTGGCAATAACAAATAAACACTTCTGGACGCTATCGTAGGACGTAGAACATCAATTATAAAAATGGTAAGATTAGTATCATCGAATTGTGATAAACGACTCGTGATAAACGTTTGACGAGCGGTGCAAACGATTGTGAACACCAAAACGAAATGTGAACAGCTTTAGGACCATTATCCGAAAAGTTTCGCTACGTTCAGACGTAAGAGTTTTCCGATACGAATCTCTGGCTGTACCGTACCTTGGGTAACCAGAGATTTTTGCCTTTTTCTTGCGTAATCCTGTAGATTTTGGCGAGAGAATTCCGAAAATCCAAGTTTCAATGTTAGGAACCTGTATTCAACCATTTTATAGGCTTTGCAAAACGATTACAACCTTTTAAAGATTTTGTAAATCAATACTACCTTTTGCAAGTCAAATTGAAAGTTTTGCAAATCAATTACACCTTTTACAAACCAAATTGAACATTTCCAAATCAATTTCAACCTTTCTCAAATGAATTTCACCCTTTTGCAAATCAATTTGAACCTTTCCTGTCTTCCGATTCCCCACTCCGGACTAGAGATGTGACTTATGAGATACTCGGGTACTCGGGTAAGCCATGAGATACCCGGGTAAACGAAAATTACCCGAGTACCCGGGTATCTCATGAGATAGTCGGCTACCCGGGTATCTCATGAGATAGTCGGCTATCCGTGTACTCGATTCCAGGGCGCTGCGCGACGCAACAAAGTATTTACTATTACTTACTTTGCCGGTTGAGGCCCGCGCGTAGTCTTTCCACTTTTGACCCACAATACGCCGCGAGTTGCTCAACACTGGTTTAAACATATAAATTTTTATAATTTATTTCTATATTCATTATTTTAATTATTATTGCAATAATAATTTATCGTCGAAATAATTGTTTAAACATATAAATTTTTATAACTTGTTTCTATATTCAATATTTGAATTATTATTTCAATAGTATAATTTATTGTTACAATAATTGTTTAAATTCTAAATGAATAAATTTTTACAATTTATTTCTATATTCATCCATTCAAAAAGTTATTTATTTAAACAATTATTTTAACAATAAATTATTATTGGAATAATAATGAAAATAACAAATAAAACAAGTTTCTATACATTATAAAAATGAATTTATTTATAAATTGTTTAAACAATAAATAATAATTAAAAACTATTTAAATAATTATTATCTAAACAAATGTGTATACATTATTTGTGCAGCATAAAAATGTATTTAATAATTGTTTAATAATAGATACGTATTTAAGTGAATATACAAATAAAATTGTAAGCATTATAAGAAACTATTTATTTAAAAAATTGTTAAAAAATTAATAATACTATATAATAATTTAAATAATTAGTATATAAACAAATTTGTATACATTATATGTGCAGCATAAAAATGTATTTAAATAATTGTTTAAATAACAAACACTATTTGTTCAAAATGTCGATTTGTATACCATAATAAAAAATCATCGAAATCAGTGTAGTGGTCGAGATATCAATAATTGCCCGATTATGCTAAACAATTTTTGTGTTTTTTAATCATATACATGTTAATTTACGGTCACTCTGTCTGCTTGCATACATTGTACGTTCTTGGGCCGAACAGAATACAGAATAACAGGACCGAATCATAACCGAAATTCAGCTCGGGTAGTAATAATTCTAGTAGCCAGTTCTGACATCTCATGAGACGCTTGGGCACCCGGGTACCCGGGTACTAGGCTGTCTTATGAGACGCTTGGGCACCCGGGTACCCGGGTACTAGGCTGTCTTATGAGACGCTTGGGCACCCGGGTACCCGGGTACTCGGCGGTCTTATGAGATACCCGGGTATTTTTGCTCTACCCGGGTGTCTCATGGGTACCCGAGTACCCGGGTATCTCATATACTCGGGTAAAGGTACTAACTCTACTCCGGACTCCCGTCTGTGTTCGCATCCGATCCTATATTCCAGGCCTGGGCGATAGTCCAGTCAACGAAAAGTAGAGGGAAATGGAAACAACACAATTTTACCACGTTTTTATTAGCTCGCTTTCTTGTTTGTTTGTCTGTTTGTCTGTTTGTCTGTTTGTTTGTTCGGTGGAAAATTTTGCAATTGATTTTAAACTTCCTGATGAGCTAGAGACTTGAAATCGGTTACATGGCTCAGAACTGGATGACAATGCATTATTCAAAAAAAAAATTTTTAAAAGTCTATCCGTTTCGGAGATATAACAATTAAATATTTACCTTTTCACCCCCCCTCGAAACCTACGTCATCGCGTTCAGCGGTCGCCACGCCGCGCGACAGCGCTCCCTACTCCACTACCCGTTCCCTCTCTAACTCATCCCCCCCACTGACCCGATTCGCACCGAAGGAGCTCAGTGTGCGTCAGTGTGCGTTTGAGTTCCGTGCGGTGTTTACAAAGTCACTACGTATTATTATACATTTTGTTTACCAATAGAAGGGACAGTTACACCGAGATTATCGGTCGAACCTTTATCTTTGACATATTACCACGGCGTTTCGATATGATGCGGTCCCAATACCGTCTGAAATTGACTACATGTCTCTGTTATAATCTCTAAATAATGTCTACAAAAAAGGAGCAGTTCGTTAATGATGATTTTCACAGAGAAGTCGCCAAATCACCAGGTATGCCATTAAATATTTTACCACGTTTTTATTAGGTCGCTTTCTTGTATGTCTGTTTGTCTGTTCGGTACAAATTTTACAACTGATTTTAAACTAACTTCTCGATGAGCTAGAGACTTGAAATTTTAAACATAGCTCAGTACTATATGACAATGCAATATTTAAAAAAAATTTTTTTAATTTACAACAGCCTACGCGTTTAGGAGATATAAACTATTAAAAATTTAATCGTTACACGTCCCCGCGCGACGACCGGTAGTGCCCACTCGGTTCCCACTCTGACTCATCCCCACTCCACTGACCTGCTTCGCACCGAAGGAGCTCAGTGTGCGTTCGAGCTCCGTGCGGTGTTTACAAAGTTACTGCGTATTAGTATACTATGTTTGTTTACCAAGCGAAAGAACAGTTACACCGAAATTCTCCGTCGAACCTTTATCTTTGACATTTTACCACGGCGTTCGTTTTCGATATGACGCGTCGCAATACCGTCTGAAATTGACTACATGTCTCTGTTATAATCTCATCAAAATGTTCAAAATCGATTGTAAAATTTCACACATACAAGACTAAAGAGCAGAAAATAATTATTTAAATAAAAATAAATTTTTTAAAAATACCACGTTTTTAAAACGCACTAAAAAGTATAAAATAATTTTTTCTAGCCCCATACAGATTCCTAACCCCTTAAAATTTGTGATTGTGAATTTTTAATAGCTAAGAAAATACTTGTAAGATTTAAAACGAAAAACGCGGGGCGCATGCAATGGATAATTGATGCATGAACACTAAATCACTAACAACTTTATTGCACTGCAAATGTTATGAAGTGTTGTACGAGATTTCTCAGCGGCAGCTACTCTCTACACTCCTTACTATGTATTATCTTGCGCCCCACGTTTTTCGTTTTAAATCTTACAAGTATTTTCATAGCTATTAAAAATTCACAATCACAAAGGCTGTAGCCGGGTTTGATAGTGAAATTCGCCCCCGGCGGGATTTTAATCGTGCTTGGACCATTCGATAGCCTACCCAAAAAAACCCCTCTCTGCCAAGTTTCAGCCCCCTATCTCATCTGTAAGGGTAGTTCAATAACTGAGAAAAAACGAAAAATCAGTTTTTGGCCCATTTTCCCTATTTATTGACAATTAAAAATTCTGAAAAAATCTGGCACATTTCGGATACCGAGCCACATATTAGGTATCATTTCCAGATTTTTCTGCTGCAAGCTCTGCTTGTGAAAAATGAAAAACACGAAAAAAATCGAAAAAATGCAGGTTTTATATAGAAATCTAAAAGGTGCTACTCCAGATTTAATTTAGCAATGAGGTATTACCGTAAGTATTATGCTCAATTTTTTTCAGATTTTTGTGAGTGGTGCGTCATAGTTAAAAAAATAAAAACCGCTTTTTTCGGCGTTTTTCCTAAGTTATACTTATATTTCCTGAATCATAAAAATATATTATGTGATATTAAACGTTCCTACGTTCAGAAAAACATCTCCCAGACTTTAAAACTTGCCTGATACGAAATACGAAAATAATACCATGTATATATATTCGAATATTTCGCGAAGAGAACTTCTACGCGATGTGTCGTTAGACATAACGCTACGGATGTTATGAGATGTGTGATTAATGATTACGGGGAATGCTACGTGATACTGCTACGAGGAATACATTAAGATATGATTATTATACAAGGGTTAAGATAAGAATGGGGGTATGGTATGACGCGAGAATCGGATTCGATGATCGGAGCGAAGCATGACTACTTATATCTAACGAATATTATTAATAATTACGGTTGCAATATCCTACTCTTATTAACTATATGCTTATAACCTATGGCAACACGTTGGCAGACGTGACATTATTTCATGCCACTTTCTTAAAATTTGTCTATAAAAATTAAAAATTGCCTAAACATCCGGCAGTCTAGCGATTATGAATTGTTGGTTAATAAAATCGCTCTGGTTAATACCATTTAGGAGGAAGATCACTGAGTTATGTTTTGCTGCTTATCTACTGGGTACTTCTTACAAATCTAATAAATTTGATAAAAATGCGATGTAACTCGCAATTTTGTTTTGATTTAAGTTATTCTAATTTATATTAAATTTATAAGAGATGTTGATATCATTTAAATTAATATTCAAAATACGTTTTCCATGTTCCAATAATTTTTAAATAGTCGATGCCTTCAAAACCTATTTAAATATCTAAATTAATGCAACAATCTGCTGCTGACAAGTCTGATGAACGAGGTTAACATTTATACATTCAGAGACAGGCACTGGGACTTCACATTTTAGTACCGCATAAAATCGCACAATCCATTAAAGTTTATTACATTTCTCAACTTTCCGTGCATTACTCACATACATTTCATTACAGAGTTATGTCTCGAGTGGAATTAATAATAATTTAGGAGAACTCAACGCAGTTTCGAACCTATCTGCAAGCACCGGTTTTGGTTTGAGAAATTAAGGATTAATTCACATACAAAATGGTTAGTACGACAAAATTCATTAAAAATAATAATAGTAATAATGATGATGATAATTACGATCCAGGGCCGTGAACAGTACGAGTGGCCGGCGGTTTGTTACCCTAGGAATATGGTATCAATTTATTAGTTAAGGTACGCGCGTGTACCCAATGCGAAATTGGGGAGCTACTAGGATAGTATAGTTTTCGTGGACGAACCCAATGCGAAATTGGGGAGCCACTAGGTTGGATAAATCTTTGTTTGGACAATTGGTATGTCGCGAACGAATCTGATGCGAAATCAGGGAGTCGCTGGGATTATTAGTAAACCTCGTAACTAGTATAAATTAATTGATACAATCCGAGCGATAAGACTTGTATCGTGTGGGTTCAATTACTCGATTAGGATATTGGACAATAATTATGGGTTTAATGAATTTGCGTTAATTATCAAAGAACACAAATGTATTCTGATTATAAGAATTCGTATTACAAATGTGTAATTGTCACGAATGGATTGAATTTAGAATAGAAAGAATTGAAAGAAGATAGTACCTAAATAGTCCAATCAATGAATGCTCATAAGGGGGGCGTAGAGGGAAATGGAAGGAGCACAATTTTTAACTTTTGGACTTTGTTTCGACTAGTTAGGAGGTAAACATACTAAAAGTCCCTACTCGTAGGAGGTGAGCGGGCTACAGGGGGGCACGTAAAAGTCATCTTTTGCGGTTTTCCGCTTATATCTTGGAAACTATGTGTCCTAGCGATAATATACAAATTCCATACAAAATTAAAGCTGACAGAATGTGCTATAAGATTGATTCCATTCAGTTTTTCGCTACCTCGCATAGTTTCCGAGATATGTGAGCTCAAAGTTCACTAATTGTGAATAAGAAATTTCTGCCATATTTGACTAGCTAACTCTTCAGCACAATTAATGAACCTTCAGCGCGGATATCTCGGAAACTATGCGAGATAGCGAAAAACTGAATTGAATCAATCCTGTGGCACATTTTGTCAACTTTAATTAACTTCCCGATTTTATAGGGAAGTTATTGTAATTACCCCGAAAATCGAAAATCGATTTTTTATCAGATCTTCACGTTTCATGGTCATTGGAGTCATTGTTTAGAGCGTTGTCAAGTCCAAGATTGCTGCTGGTTCAAGAGCAATCAAACGCTCTGGGTTGCACAAGAATGTGTACACAAATCACACACTTTGTCATAAACTCTTGTAACGTCCAAGGTTCTACAGTTCAAAGTTCAGTCCATAACACAAGTTCACTGAATTGTTCGTGACGAGATCACAGAAAGTCCATAGAAATAATGAAAGGAAGTTCATAAAAATAACGAAAGAAAGTTCATAAAAGGTTCGAAAGAAAGTTCATATAATTAACGAATGATAGTTCACATAGAGTTCATGAGTTCACAATAAAAAGTTCATAAAAAGTTCGTAATACAAGTTCATGAGATGGTTCGTAAGAAAAGTTCATAGAAAGTTCGTAATACAAGTTCATGAGATGGTTCGTAAGAAAAGTTCATAGAAAGTTCATAGAAAATTTAGAATAAAGTTCACAATCCAATGCACAGTTCAACTTCGTAACTCCCGTTCACAATTCAAGTTCGAATCCGAATTAATGCGTTCTAATAATGCGATTCGTAACGTTCCACGAATTAATAGTCCAAGATACAAGGTTTGTATGATTCTCTCAAAAGCCCGTAAAGTTCTGCTCGCTATGTCTCTACAATTCCCTACCAAAGCTCGGGAAGAGCTCCTTTCCTTGGTAGGGATAACCAAAGGACCAATCATCAGTTCGGGGCGTAATCCAAATTATGTGCTACGCCTACTAAAATCTGTGATTTGTTTCTCACGCAAGCCTCGTAAATAAGTCAAGTCTATGCACAAGGAACCTTTGTTCAGGTATCTGCCCCAAACTGGTGTCGCCTTTCCGCTGAGTGTGGGCCTGCGATGCGTCAATTGTCATTGACTGGGGTACGATTGGTTTGCTTTCCCGAACCGAAAGAGGACACTTAACTTTCAACCGTACCCAAGTCCGTAACTAATTCTAAGAGCTAAGCACGCCCGTAAATAACTCGACCTGACAATGTTTCATTCGATCGTAGCACAGGCCCAGACACAGTGTCTAGACAATTCTAGACAGTCATTTTAGACTATTTTTATCAAAATGTTCGTGTGTGTGTGTGTGTGTGCGTATGGCCGTTTCTATCTAATCAAATTTTTCGTTAACGTTTTCTGAAAAAGTAACAACGCGATCAGAATGATGAATGATGCAATCGATGTGCCCCGTCGTAATTTAGAGCTGATTAGATTTTGGTCCATATTGGTCAAGTAGTTTTTTAGATTTTTAGTTTTTTTCGAAAGGAGTTGATTCTACAATGCAACTTATAAGGGAGGACGAAAATTTTCCACCAATGAACCAAACGCAATTACATAAAAAATTGTTTTCTTAATTTTTTTTTAGATTTAAAAAAAAATTTTTCTTTTTTTAACTGATGCTATTGTTACCGCTTGGAATAATCGAAAGTTATTCCAATGCAAGAGTGAATTTATCATCTCTACTCCCAAGAATACATTTTGGGAGAATATCGATGAAAGTACAAAAAAAACGATGTTGGTGATGTTGGCGAAGGAGTAATGAATCGGGAAGTTCTTTGTGTGACTCTTGGAGAGTCACACACCAAATAAAAAACATTAATAGCAGTAAGCCTTACTAGCCATGCGTATCACTAACCCTCTCGCAAGAGCAGTCTTATCCGCGAGCTCGCGAAGCGAGCGAGCAAAAACAACCCTACTAGCGAGCGAGCGAAGCGAGCGAGCAACAATAGCCCTCTAGTTTTGTATGGAATCGTCTTATCGCTAGGACGCATAGTTTCCGAGATATCCGCGCTCAAAGTTCACGAATTGCGAAAAAGAAATTTTTGCCTTATTTGACTAGCTAACTCTTCAGCACAATTAGTGAACTTTGAGAGCGAATATCTCGGAAACTATGTGAGATAGCGAAAAACTGAGTCGAATCTTGTGGCACATTTTACCAGCTTTAATATTGTATGGAATGGTCTTATCGCTAGGACGCATAGTTTCCGAGATATACGCGGAGAACCGAAAAAGAGGACCTTCTACGTGTCCCCCTGCACCCCGCTCACCTTCTAGGAGTGGGGACTTTTAGTATGTTTACCTCCTCATTAGTCCAAGCAAGGACCCAAAGTTAAAAATTGTGTTAATTTCATTTCCCTCTACAACTTTTCGTTGACTGGACTAAATTGTAAGATGCACGGTGTTGACGAACTGGCAATACGGGGGTCTCGGAGCAACCTCATCAGTGCCTAATAGATTTTACACCGAATTCGCGGTATCTATACGGTTAACTTTGATTCGAAGGGGAACTTTAGCCCGATCTCACTGGTAGTTGACTTCCGAGATGCAGCACGACGCGGCACGATTCGTGACTACGATAGTACTAGCCCCCGGGTGCAGAAATTCAAGGGCTTATATACCTTTACAATGACGGGGATGGTACTTATCAGTACACTTGGGATGAACATTCGTGTTTTGTCAATGTCCAGTTGATCGTGCGTACGTTCGGGCCCTAAACTAAACAGCTATGTGGATTTATCTAGCGTGGATCCGTGCTTTTATCTAGGACGGTTCCTGCAAGAGATAATCTCGAACATCTGTTCATCATCCGTAACAACAGTTTTACAATATTGTACGATTGTAAAATTGTAAAACTGTGAAATTATGAATTTGTAAAATTGTGAAATTGTAAAACTGTGAAGTTGTAAATTTGTAAAATTGGAAGGAGCGCATATCTTTAACTTCCCTATTCTCATTATGCATCTTTCTTATTGAGTTCCTATCACATTTTCTTCTTTTCCTGAAGTTCAAGTTTAAATAATAGGATCAGCGATTTCAATCCGTAACTGATATTAAAGAGAACGCGGAAAGGACGCTGAACGTTATTACATCAAGAATTTTCAATATCGTTAAAATACTGTGATAACGTAGTTAGTCGTGCATTAAAGATTCTGCAGACACTTTTAACACTGATCCAATCACCACCACCGGTTCCAGATTTTTTATTTTGCAATTATCGGAATTATAAATACACTTTCTTGAGGATTGACAAGAGAATTTTTTACGCCGACCTTTTAAATTATTACGAAAATAATTAGTGAGAAAATAATTCTTGCAAAAGATGAAGTTAATCGGATAAGAGGAAGACGCGGCACATTCGCGTTCAAATTGCGATAAATATGAAATTTTACATGAATGGGAATACATAAAGGAAAGACTTCTGATTATGGATAAACGTTCTTCTTAGGCGAAAACATTTATCGTAATAGTAGCACAATGTAATTATTTCAATATATGTATTTCATTGTAAGTACCAATTCTTTAATAAATTGTGTTCTTACATGTATTAATTTAAAAAGTAGCGAAATTCACGTTCGACATAAACATGTTATATTTAATCAGAGCATATGTTTGACCGGATGTCAATTTGATTTGCAAATGGATCAGTTTCATTTTCAGAAGGGT
Organism: Lasioglossum pauxillum; assembly: GCA_933228785.1. NCBI lineage: Eukaryota > Metazoa > Arthropoda > Insecta > Hymenoptera > Halictidae > Lasioglossum > Lasioglossum pauxillum. The sequence goes on along the minus strand of OW121704.1, from coordinate 29,822,980 downwards.
GAAATTGATTTGCAAAGGTTCAATTTGACTTGCAAAAAGGTGAAATTGATTTGCAAAAGAATCAATTTAATTTGCAAAAGTTTGAAATTAATTTGCAAAATAATGAATTTAATTTGCAAAAGATTGAAATTAATTTGCAAAGGTTCAATTTGACTTGCAAAACATTCAATTTGGTTTGCAAAGGTTCAATTTGACTTAAAAAAGTGTGAAATTGATTTGCAAAAAGGTGAAATTGAATTGCATTAGGTTGAAATTGATTCGCAAAAGGGTGAAATTGATTTGCAAAGGTTCAATTAGACTTGTTATAGGATGAAATTGATTTGCAAAAGATTGAAATTCATTTTCAAAAGTTTGGAATTCATAAAAAATATTCATGTAAAAGATTGAAATTCATTCGGAAAAGGGTGAAATTTATTTGAAAAAGGGTGACTTGGAATGCAAAACCCGTAAAAGTTTGAAACTGATGTGCTTTGTGAAATTGATTAGTAAATCGTTCAATTCGATTTGTGAAAGGTTCAACTTGATTTGGAAATGGGTGAAAATGATTTGCAATGGTTCAGTTTGACTAGTGAAAGGGTGAAATTGATTTGCAAAAGGTTGCAATTGATTTGAAAAACGATCAATTTGATTTGCAGAAGGTTCAATTTGATTTGAAAATGGGTGAAATTCATTTGTAAAAGGATGCATTTGGAATGCAACACCTACAAAAGGCGAAAATTCATTTGCAGTAGGTTGAAATTGATTTACGAATACGTGAAATTTATTTGCAAATGGTTCAAATTGATTTACGAAATTGTGACATTTATTTGCAAATAGGTGAAATTGATTTACAAAAAACGGGAGGTTTTGGAATGTAAAAGCTGTAGTGCCAAGCGACTTGCATAGTCATCGAATGCACTATACGCGTAAAGATCTTTTAAAAACTCATTCGGCAATTGGAGCTTGGATCTATGGTTTTAACTACAATTTACTGAGAAAAATACAAATCTAATGTTGATCTCTAAATAACAATATATTTTTAAACAATACATAGCCTGAATTCCATTTTCTTCATTCTTTGATAATGTAAATTGATCTCTAAATAAGAAAATTTTTTAAACAATACATAGCCTAAATTCCATTTTCTTCATTCTTTGATAATGTAAATTAATATCTAAATAAGAAAATTTTTAAACAATACATAGCCTGAATTCCATTTTCTTCATTGTTTGATATTGTAAATAGATCTGTAAATAAGAATATTTTTAGACAATACATAGCCTGAGCAATTCATTTAATTTGCGGTGGGTGAATTAGAGTTATTGTTTCAATTGGAACGCGTCATTCTCACCGGTATACGCTTCGCAAAAACGGACTTGTTAGCGGGCGGTGTTGGACGGAAAAGTCGACAGGCCAATTAATTAATGTGAAATAATCTGAATTCGTGCAAAGTAAACTTGCGTTTGAACGCATGTATGTAATTATATTTTTGGAGGTATAAAATATTTAACTTGAATTTTCATTGTACTCTTCACATTTAGCGTGCAGTTGTTATATTTTAAAACTTCGCATTCGATGTTACCACGCCTTCACGACGTCAAATTCACTTCAAATTTTGTGTGAGTCATTTTTACATGAAAAGAAACTTTCCAATTTTACAGTTTTACAATTTTACAATTCCACAAAATTACAATTCTACAATTCTACAATTTTACAAATTTACAATTTTACAATTTTACAATTTTACAATTTTACAATTTTACAATTTTACAATTTCACAATTTCACAATTTCACAATTTCACAATTTCACAATTTCACAATTTCACAATTTCACAATTTCACAATTTTACAATTTTACAATTTTACATTTTTACATTTTTACAATTTTACAATTTTACAACTTTACGATTTTACGATTTTACAATTGTACAATTTCATAATTTTACAATTATATAATTTTACCATTTTGACAATTTCACTTTTTTAAAATAGAATGATGTGTTTGTTAATATATCAATGGATGAAGCTCGACATTAGTTATAGAAAAGTATTAACTTACTTACAGTTAGGAGCATAATGTGGATTGATTTGCTGTATTTGGGTTGAAGCACCTAGTATACAGCAACAGAACCTGACATTTAACAACATTCAAGCTGTTTATAAAATGGTAGGTTTTATACAGATTTATTTATTTATATTATACATATACAGGGTTTCCCAAAATTCGTGAAAATCCCGGAAATGGGAGGTTCCTGAGACCATTTGAAGCGACATTTTCCTTCGCAAAAATGTTATCCGCGGCTTTATTTAGGAGTTATTAACGAAAAACATGGAGCAATCGGAGCGCGACCTAGACGAGAGTTGGCACAGTCAACCCGGCACGCCAACTGTCGATTGGCCGACTATGCCAACTCGCGTCTAGGCCGCGCTCTGATTGGTCCGTGTTTTTCGTTAATAACTCCTAAACAAAGCTGCGGATAACATTTTTGCAAAGGAAAATGTTGCTTCAAATGGTCTCAGGAACCTCCCATTTCCGGGATTTTCACGAATTTTGGGACACCCTATATGTATACAAACGCTATTTCCGAGAGCTTCAAGTACCTACAACTCGAAACTTCAAACTATTATATCCCATCATAGAAGTATTTGACAAAAAAATGTTTCAAAAATTGACTTGTTTTTTCCGGTAGAATCTAAATATGTAACATTTTATAGGGGGTTCCATTTAAAATTACAAAGGTACCTCCTCTCCCCCGTTAAAGGGGAAGGGAGGCCACTTAACGTTTATGTAGTCAGAAAGGCCCTTCAGTTCCATGCAATTTAAGACTAAGAACTTTAAAATCGATGGCATAGTTTTCGAGATATTGAGCTGTTCAGAGTTATGTGGGCCACCCTGTATATTAAAATATATCCATGCAACTTGCACACCTATAATAACTTCCAAAGTATGCGTTGCACGAAAAAGTTTTGTATACAGAAGTTGCATGGTCTGAAGGGGTACATTATGTAGTGTATTTATTTTTTTTACAAATGGACGCGTAATGGACATGTGAAGGTCAACTTCATTTTTTTTAACGGAATGAGGTATTTTTTAATACATCAATCGATGCAGCTGGACATTCGTTATAAAAAAAAAAAGTACTAATCTATGTATGTCGAAAAGTTAGTAGTTCAGGAGATATTTAAATTCAAATAACTCTAAAATACCATTAGTGTCGTACTAATTGTAAGACGTTACACTAGTAAGTAAACGCTAACTTTTTTTTTTTTTTTTTTTGTTTGTTATTTAACGTCGCTTTTTGAACTCCTTTTCGGAATTATTTCACGACGGGACCTACAGTTTTTATAAGGTGGGTTCCGAACCACCTTGGGCACCACAGTCTACAGAGCACATGGAGTATTCCAGAGGTGCCGGCGTAAACGCTAACTTAGTACGACAGTAATGGTATTTTAGAGTTATTTGAATTGAAATATCTCCTGAACTACTAACTTTTCGACATACATAGATTAGTACTTTTTTTTTTTATAACGAATGTCCAGCTGCATCGATTGATGTATTAAAAAATACCTCATTCCGTTAAAAAAAATGAAGTTGACCTTCACATGTCCATTACGCGTCCATTTGTAAAAAAAATAAATACACTACATAATGTACCCCTTCAGACCATGCAACTTCTGTATACAAAGCTTTTTCGTGCAACGCATATTTTGGAAGTTATTACAGGTGTGCAAGTTGCGTGGACCACCCTGTATAGTATTTATTATATAGATTTATAAATACGGTGATGTTATGTTTCTTTTTTACAATTGTGTTCATAATAAATAACTCTTTGTTAAATGATCGTTGGGTTGCTTGATTTAAACTATATTTCAAACCTCCCACACGTAATTGATCACACACACTTTAAATCAGAATAACTTTTCTATGAATGGACCATGCGACTTCAATTTGTCTGCAAGGCTAGAAGAATTATTTTAGTAAATGACGTGTCAAAATAAATAAAATAATAAATAAAAATTGCAATTTCTTACCACTTTTTATCATTTATAATTCGTAAACCAATTTCAATTAAATTTTCAGGATGTATATAATTTATACGAGTTTACGAAACACATAAATGAAATTATTGTTATTGGCCCAGCTAAGAAAGTTGTAAAAATCAATTTTTACTATTGTTTTTCACAATTCCGACTAAATGCATGTTTTAAATATATTTATTAGACGACATTTACTAAACTAATTCTTCTAGTCTTACAGAAAAGTTGAAGTCGTTTGGTCCATTGATAAAAAAGTTATTCTGATTTAAAGTGTGTGATCAGAGTAATGCTCCTAACTGTATAGTGTATACTATGTAATATTGTATGTTTCGTACATGCGTTTATAAATGCTACGAAATAAATTTCGTAATTAGTTATTGTTGTAATGTAAAAAGGAAAAAAATTGTCTTATATGTAGATGTTGTATCATTTTAAAATTCTAGAAAATAATTATGTATATGTATAGTATGTCAAGAAAAAACACTGTCCGTACATGGTATTGGAAATCTACAATTTTCTTGAAATTCTGCAAGTTAGACACAGATTTTCAAAGTGGGAAAACACTCGTTTCCATATTCTAAAATATTTCAGCTTAAATTTAATAAAAAAATCATCGCCCTATCTCATTTATATCGAAAGTTTTTTTATTTTTACACAAAATTTATCGGTTTATCCCACTGTGCGCCACTGCATGCTTGTTTTAAAGCCATTCAGACTCTGTAAAACTGATTGACCAGCATTTAGCCTTCTCTGATGATAAACAATTGCCGATAACAATGCCGAGCGCGAGGAATTTCCGGAAACAATATTTAACGAAATGGGTAAGAAGCACGTTTGAAAACAGGAGCGGAGTCGCCAGATTAAGACTCGTCTCACCACTCAACCTTCCCCTTCTACGACGCTATTCCCCCACGCTTCCGCCATGACCTGTCGCGTGACGCGCACGTCACTGTTGAGCATGCGTCACAATGTCACGTGACAGAGTGGGAGGGAAATCTTCTCCCCTCGATTCGAGATGCACAGTTACAGTGGAACGACGGATATCAGTGGTTGAAGTGATAATAGTTAATACAGTGATTTAAATTGGTAACTGATCATTTCGGTAAATAAGGAAAATAGTGCAATAATATAACTGGACTCATTTTAAACAGTGAAGCTACTACTTTAATATTTTCTTCTAGGATACTTTATTTATTTCAATCATTTTATTTAAATCTGAATGAAAATTCAACTTTCAATTTTATTATATTTGAATCTATATTCAAATTCAACTTTCAATCATTACATTTAAATCTAAATTCAAATTAAAAAGAATAGTGCAACATAAACCTGGACTCATTTTAAACAGTGAAGCTTCTACTTTACCATTTTCTTCTACGTTTTCATTGCACGACGAATTAGGTGAAAAACCGAGAATATTTCCATAAGAAATTATTGAATTAATTTCTCTCTTTCATATTGTTCTAAAAATTGCAAGTCATCTAAATAGATTCAGTCGTGTAAAAATCATTAAATAATTGGAATCGAAAATTTAAAAAGTACAGGGTGTATAAAAAGTAATGGTCGTCTCTTCTAGGGGTGAATCTACACCTCTGGATCGGTGGAAATTTGTAAGAGAAACTCGCCGCAAAATTCTTTATAAGAAAGACAATTGTTGTTGAAGTTGTTTTTTACATCAACACCTTCCACTCATCCAGAAAAGAAAAAGTTTGAAAGAAGTCACATGTCGCAAACAAATAGTTATTGAGATAAGCTGTTAGCTTACCTGCAATATTATGGGAGCTTTCACAGTTCAGCGGACGGTACGCGCGCGGAGCGAGCGGCCGCAGTCCGCACGGCTCCTCCGCGTCCGCGCCACAGAGTTCCATCTAATCAAATGTAGGCTTTCACGGCCGCGGAGCAAGCATCTATTGTATACATATACAGGGTGAATCCGAAGAAACAGAACACTTAAATATCTCCGTACCTTTTCGTTGTACAAAAAAACCTCTTAGGACAAAATTACACTGTTTGAAGGGCCACATGTAACGGTGTAAAAGAAAAAATTTTCAAGGTCATTTTCTTACAAGATTTAAGGCCATTGATATTTTTTTAAATGCAATGAGGTATTTTCTAATACATCAATCGATGAAACTGGACATTCGTTATAAAAAAGTACTAATGTATGTATGTCGAAAAGTTAGTAGTTCACGAGATATTTCAATTTAAATAACTCTAAAACAACATTACTGTCGTACTAACAAGGAGAGTGCAAGGCCTTCGGGTCACCGATTCAGTTGAGATTTCGTATACTTATAGATTACGATCTCCCTTTTACGAATACAATATACCATTATAGGGGCAAACACTCAATAATTGTTGAGATATTCATAAACAAAGTTTTTTCATAAACATTAGTATAAATATGCTATTGTAGAGAAAGTATACAACGAATAATTTCCTGGTGTAGTGGCAACGTACTAGACTTGCAAGCCGGTATAACCCCGGTATTTATTTATATTATCTATTCGCTGTGTAACATTGACTTGTTCATAAGAGATTACACATTTATTACAAATCAAAGAACAAAAGTTTTAATAAATTATAAATAAATTAACCGAAATTAATAAAATACAAACAATAATGCGCACTAATTTTTCCATCTATGCTGGAACATTCATGGTATGTAGCCAGATTTACAGCAGAGAGATAAATTTGTGAAAACGTCAATTAATTCTGTTTTCCCATAAATGTACAAAGAAACAGGTGCCAATGCAATAATACTGCACTTAACGATGTGCAAGCTGTTTCTGCGTATTATGTTTCGTATGCTTTTACGACATGTACCACTGTTATAATTAAAAATATGTACTGCTCGGAGATGACAAGAAGGTCCCTGAGGGGGCATAGAGGCAAGAGGGGTGTATTGTTCTGCATAGCAGTAGTAGTGTATGGTGTGTGACCGCTTCAGCCAATAGAAGACGCGCACCTTCCAAGCTAACCAATCGGGTGCGGTTTCTTGTCTACGTCACCGCATTCCTGTCAGGGACCTTCCTGTCATCTCTCAGCAGTAATTGTAAGTACAATATTATTAAATTTATCGTATACCATATTTTCTCTTCCTATATTTATTTTACTTCTTCTGTTTCCAGGCATGAGAGGGTAATTAACTATTTTATTCATTATGGTTAATTTATTTATAATTTATTAAAACTTTTGTTCTTTGATTTGAAATAAATATGTTAATTCTTATAAACAAGTCAATGTTACACAACGAATAATATAAATAAATATGTAAAAAAATATGTTTCCCCGGACGAGAACCAAACCCTAGCCTACCGGTTTGTAAGTCTAGTACGTTGCCAGTACACCAGGAAATGATTCGTTGTGTACTTCCTCTACAAAAAACTTTGTTTATGAATATCTCAGCAATTATTGAGTGTTTGCCCCTATAATGGTATATTGTATTCGTAAAAGGGAGATCGTAATCTATAAGTATACGAAATCTCAACTAAATCGGTAACCCGAAGGCCTTGCACTTTCCTTGTAAGACGTTATACAAGTAAGTAAACGCTAACATCAATTTCAATTTCAATATCAACTCTTCAACTTCATTTTCAACTTCAATTTTTCAATTTTAACTTTAATTTCAACTTCAATTTCAATTTCAACATCAAATTTTCCATTTCAACTTCAATTTCAATATCAACTTTTCAACTTCATTTTCAACTTCAATTTTTCCATTTTCCACTATAATTTCAACTTCAATTTAAACTCTCCTATTTCAACTTCAATTTCAACTCCTCCATTTCTACTTCAATTTCTATTCTTCCATTTCAATTTCAATTTATACGCTCCCATTTCAACTTCAATTTCTACGCCTCCATTTCAACTTCAATTTTTCAATTTAATTTCGTTAATATCAACTTCAATTTCAATATCAACCCTTCAACTTCACTTTCAACTTCAATTTAAATTTCAACCCTTCAACTTCAATTTGAATTTCAATTCGTCAATATCAACTCTTCAATTTCAATTTTTCAATTTCAACGTCAACTCTTCAATTTCAACGTCAATGTTTAAATTTCGATTCATTAATATCAAATCTTCAATTTCATTTTCAACGTCACTTTTTCAATTTCAATTTCAACTCTTCAATTTACACTAGCAAGTAAACGGTAACGTCTTATTACGACAGTAATGGTGTTTTAGAGTTATTTAGATTGAAATATCTCGTGAAATACTAACTTTTCGACATACATGGGTTAGTACTTTTTTTAACGAATGTCCAGCTGCATCGATTTATGTATTAAAAAATACCTCATTCCATTTAAAAAAATATCAATGACCTTGAAATCTTGTAAAAAAATGACCTTGAAAATTTTTTTCCTTGCACCGTTACATGTGGCCCTTCACACAGTGTAACCTGGTCCTAAGAAGTTTTTTTGTACACCGAAAAGTAACGGAGATATTTAGGTGTTCTGTTTCTTCGGACTCACCCTGTATAGGCACTGTGGCGGCCATAGCGCTGGTCTACGCCGCACAATGGGACAAACTGACAATTCTGTGTCAAAATCAGAAAACTTTTGATAGAAATGAGATAGGGCGATGACTTTTTTTCAATTACAGCTGAAACATTGCAGAATATGGGAAAAGTAGAGAGATTATGGTACGAATGTTTTTTAATCGTGAACAAATTCGTCAAACTTGCACAATTTCAAGAAAATTGTTGAAATCTGGTCTCAAAATTTGTCTACGACCTCAGGATTTTGCAAAAAATCGATTTTTATGAACAAAACTAATGAAATCATTTTTTCGTTGAAATAACTCACTAGTTTGTAGGTATGTTGTATTCTCATATATAAAACACAATAAAAATAAATATAACGAAGTATTTGAACATTTACTTTGGTCGTGAATTGCGATTAACGATTACATTCCTTTCAATTGTAATCGTCAATCGGATATACAAATAGAAATTATAAACTTGTAATTACGTTCCAATTTTTCCAATTAATTCTTCAAATGATCATGTAGACCAGGTATGGCCAGAAGTAGTAGTAGTAGTAGTAGTAGTAGTAGTAGTAGTAGTAGTGTTTATTGCCGGGGAGGGGCGGTTCGGCCGCCCCTCGCTTCCTTAGGGCACACCGGTTCGTTCATCACCAGTATCACAATTGGCGCTGCCGGCACTCGGCCCTTTAGCGGGTTGCAATTGTCCTCGTTTTTCAGCCGTCCCCTCTGTTTTATTCGGCCCGGGCCATTTTCAGAGTCGTCGACTTACTAGACGGGTCTCGGTCATCATTGATGAGCGGGCCATGCTACCTAATTTTTGTGAGTTTTTGAGCTGTTTTACGGCTCGGTGTGAACGTCGGGCCCCCTCACCTTCAGATCTGCAGGGTGTCTCGCCTGCCCTTTCAGACTCCCCCCACTTCACCATATTTTCATGTCGAATGTGTCAAGTGTTTGAAGCCCGTCCCTATTCTGTTTCCAGATAGTCCAGAAACCTGCCCCCACCCTCCCCTAGGGCTAATCCCTCCGCCTATGCTGTGAGTCTATTGGGAGTACAAATGCAAGGGACCGCGTATTGTTTTTGACCATTGGGAAGAAGTAACTGCTACTTCGGATCCAATCCGACTTCATCGAAATCTCGGCTGGGCCGAGATATCAATTCCATTCGGTCTTCACCTGCCGACCTACTTCGCGATGGGGTTGAGAAGGAAGGGTTCACCAACTTCACCGAAATCTGTCTCCTGAGAGATTTGATATCAGGTTCATCGGGATCTTTCTTCTTGGGTGGGCTTGACACATCCTAGAAAATATGGCTGATTGTTCGGATGTGACCACCATCCTCGCTTCTGGTCGGTGTTCAGCTATTAGTTCCGTCCACCCGGCTTTTCCCTTAAAGGTTTCTAATTGATGTGCCGTTTGCGTTTTTGATTCCGTTTTTTGGTAGGGTCCATGCCCAGTTTTTCCTCAGTAGTACCATTTGTTCGCTGACCACCCCCTTTCCTTACTCTATCCCCCAAACAGAGGAGATAGAGCCGGCGGGTACCTTTATGAGGCGGGATGGCCAACTTGGGCTCCCAATAGTTTACCGATTCCCTGAATAAAGGGGAAATCGTTGCCATTGGTTGTCCCATGATCCCGACAGTAGGCACTGAGCCCGTAGCAGGAGAAAAAACCACCTTGGAAATTTATGCCACCCCGGAAATCAAAACCACCTGGCCTTCCTGCTACGAATCAGACACTCTACCACCTGAGCCACTGACCCGCCTATGGCCAGAAGTAGCATGCGTGCCAAGGATTCTCAAGGAATACCCCCACTTCTCCCGGCCGCACGTCTCACTCCCCGTGACGGCCATATTGCTCGGAGCAACTACGGCCGCCAAGCGGATTGAGACGCGCGGCCGGGAGAAGTAAGGGTATTCCTTGAGAATCCCTACCACGCGTGCTATTTCTGGCCATGCCTGATGTAGACATACGAAAATAATTAAAAAATTTGCCTTCGTTGTTACGTAAATCTACGTATAATGAGACAAACGCGCCTTTTAAACTCCGCTTAGCAATAAGCGGATGTACCCAGTATCGCCTGTTCGTTAGAATTTCTTTTTTTTATTTATATAATGAACAGCAACAACATTAAGCAATAATTCTGTCATACTTGCAGGCTATACAGGGTGTCCCAAACTTCGGGAAAATCCCGAAAGAGGGTGATTCCTCAGACCATTTCAAGCGACATTTTCCTTTGCACCAGTTAGCCGAGGCTTTGTTTAGGAGTTATTAACGAAAAACACGGACCAATCAGAGCGCGCCCTGGCCCGCCGTGCCGGCAAGCGAGCGTCGGTGGTATGCCGTGATATCGCAACGAACAAGAGTTTCTCGATAATGTGAATCCTCTCAGATTTCGATGAGCTTTGGATATGTTGTCAAGTCCATGATTCTGAACAACATTTCTCTTTAGACTAGTTGCCGGTCGGCTTTAGTTTACGAGATAATCGTAAGAAACATTACTTGTAAAATATGGGTGTTCTTGATAGTGGGCACGGCGTGTTAATATCTCCGAAACTATAGCCGATCGCCAACTATTTCAAAGGAAAAAGATATTTAAAACGTCGAGTTTTATAACATATTTCAAAGTCATTGAAATCTGTGAGTGATTGTATTTGATTGTATTAAAAACTCACTTATTCAGCCGTAAATCCATTTGCTGCTTCGAAATGTGTGTCACTGGGTCACTCGGTGACGAACTGCACAGATGTCTTCAGGTATACGGCAGTACCGAAATGTAAGGGACGTACGGCCAGGTCGACGAACTGCACAGCCGGTGGTAGACAGTTGGTACACTAAGGCCTCAGGGATGCGCGGTCAAGTCGACGATCCAGAATTTCACTTTCACTTTCGAATCGATAACTGATCGATACTGATTTTCCGCAAGAATTTTCTAAAGATTTTAGGAAGGGCATTTAGAGTGTCGAAATTCGAAATGCACGATGTAGCACGTTTACGAAAACGACGAGACGGTGAGACGAAAAACAGGATACGAGAAGGACCGCTGTAAGATTTATGGCAAACACATGTTTAGTTTTTCCTGCAGATTGGTACGCAGGGTCGATGGGTAACCATTCGAAAACGTTACATAGGTGTTTTGAAATTATTTTAATCTCTCTACTATCTTAAAATGCACCTACTCATGTTTGCTACAAATGCATGAAATCCGCAGTCTAGTGATTGCATTACCTGATTGTTGTGGTTTGTGCAGCAGTACAAGGGATATGGCAATTATTATTAGTGCATAACTATGTGTTGACAAATGTGAACAGTGATTGTGAGTGTGGAAAAAATTCGAGGCATCTGTGGAAAATAAACATACGAACTATTTATCGATTCGAAAGTGAAAATGAAATTCTGGATCGTCGACTTGACCGCGCATCCCTGAGGCCTTAGTGTACCAACTGTCTACCACCGGCTGTGCAGTTCGTCGACCTGGCCGTACGTCCCTTACATTTCGGTACTGCCGTATACCTGAAGACATCTGTGCAGTTCGTCACCGAGTGACCCAGTGACACACATTTCGAAGCAGCAAATGGATTTACGGCTGAATAAGTGAGTTTTTAATACAATCAGATTCTGCTTCTTCTCTCGCTCGGGTAAAGTTGCCGTAAGTCGGGTAAAGATGATGTGGGTCCTCATCGATTTCAATGACCTTGAAATATGTTATAAAACTCGACGTTTTAAATATCTTTTTACTTTGAAATAGTTGGCGGTCGGCTTTAATTTCGGAGATATTAACACGCCGTGCCCGCTATCAAGAACACCCATATAAATTTACAAGTAATGTTTCTTACGATTATCTCGTAAACTATAGCCGACCGCCAACTAGTCTAAAGAGAAATGTTGTTCAGAATCATGGTCTCGACAACATATCCAAAGCTCATCGAAATCGGAGAGGATTCACATTATCGAGAAACGCTTGCCGGCGCGGCGGGCCAGGGCGCGCTCTGATTGGTCCGTGTTTTTCGTTAATAACTCCTAAACAAAGCCTCGGCTGACTGGTGCAAAGGAAAATGTCGCTTGAAATGGTCTCAGGAATCACCCCCTTTCGGGATTTTCACTAAGTTTGGGACACCCTGTATACTATCGACTAAAGCTGCATAGGGGCTGCGGACGCTCCGCTTGACTGTGAAAACAGCATCGACTTGTCCGCGCGCGGAGCTCGGACGCACAGTGGTCTGGTGACCAGGGTGACCATATTCTCAGGGAACCAGTCCCCTTACGTCTCCGTCCCTCGCCTAGATGCTCCGTCAAGCCTGCCTCGCTTCCCCCACTCTTACCACTACCGCTGTCGCGTACCGCGTGGAGCCGACTCGGTAGCATGCCCATATATCTCAAATATTTATTCGATTTTTAAGCATTGTTTAGTTCATACACGAATAGCGTAAATTAATAGCATTTCAAACTTTGAAAAGAATTATACAAAAACGCTTAAGACCGCTAAGCATCGGGCTTGTTTTATATGAAAGCTCGAACATTTACTAAGAATATCATGTAAATTTTAACTGCAATCTCCCGCAATCTTGAACTATAAACGGATTTTAACAAAATCCGCGGTTATTCGACGCTTGGATACGCAGTTCCACTTGAATCTTGCACAGCAGCTTGGAATTACAATGTATGTATATGTTTTCTCTGCGCCAGTCAGAGACCCTGAAAACTTCTCATTAGTAGATTTCATATAATTCCTACGAAGACTTCAATCTTAGCTACTTTTCCGCGATTTCTAGACAATAGTATGCATTGTGAGAATTGTTAACAAGATTTTCCAAATATTTCCGATGATCTGACAAAAAAATGTTTTCAACGAAAGTCAATCAGTATTCACTTTTCTACAAACTTCAACGCAAAAAGTTAAAGAAAAATCTCTTTTTTTATAAAAAATGAAGGACACCTCAATGTTTTAAACATTAACATATATTTTTTACTTCGTAATATTCTAACGGATATCAAGACGAATCCAACGACCTATAATAATATAACATTAAACCTTGAAATAACGCTACAATAGATTTGGCCACAAAAAGCGAGCTGCCGGAACACTGTGGGACGGTCCGCTCAAATGTGAAACGGGGCTTAAGTTTTTGCATAATTTGATTGTGTGGAGTTATACGTATAGACAAAAGCCTACTACTACAGTCCACCCGATCATGTCAATGAAACAGAACATAATCGTGTGTGTGCCTCGACAAACGAAATTTAAATTCGTCGGTAGGCCCGTACGATATCATCGTCTCCCTGCCCATTCGGATTATTTTGAAGTTGTAAAATATGAAGGAATATCTTATATCCATTGTTATAAGAATATTAACACTAAACCTACCGCCCATCAAAAGTTACTGATATTTTATAGTGTTATAAAAATAACAACATTACATTTATTGATATTTTGTGCGATGTTTTCTATAATATACAGGGTGAGTCACCTAACGTTATTACCCGTTTCTTTGTTGTTTTCAAAGATACATTAAATGTCTTGCTGACAAAGTGAATGGTAAAATGGGGCTCATACGACACCAAAAAAATTTTTGTTTTTATGTCATTTTTTTACAGATATCAAGGTCACCTTCATTTTTTAAAAATGGAACCACCCTTTTTTAAACATCTGTAATGATGGTCCCTTTCATTACGAATTCAGTGACTATAATTATTCAAGGTCATTCAAGGTTACGGACAGAAAAAACGTATAAAACTAAAATATGGAAGCAGTGAAAACGACAGGCACTGAAAGATGTAAGAATTCTTAGATTTATTAGGGTTAGATTGATTACAGTTGGAGGTCGAAGATCGTAGCTCCAAAAAATTACGACAGGTAGGATAACACATAGCACAGCTGATTCTTATAAAAATTCCTTTTATACAGGGTATCTCAAAATTCCATCAACATCCGGAAATAGGAGGTTCCTGAGATCATTTGAAGCGACATTTTCCTTTGCAAAAATTGCGTCCGCGGCTTTGTTAAGGAGCTATTAACGAAATACACGGACCAATCAGAGCGCGACTACAGCGAACGGAGTCCGACTCGGTGACAGGTCCACTTAGCCTGGTGTCGCCGTTGGTCGAGCTAGAATCAATCCGTTGTAGCCACGCTCTGATTGGTCCATGTTTTTCGTTAGTAATTCCTAAACAAAGCCGCAGACACCATTTTTGCAAAGGAAAATGTCGCTTCAAATGATCTTAGGAGGCTCCCCTTTCTGGATGTTGAAGGAACTTTGAGATACCCTATATAGTTTAAACGGTTAACGGTAAACAAGAGTGGTTAACACTAACCCTACCACCACCGGTCAAAATGACCGGTTCCAGATTTTTTATTTTAAAATTATTGAAATAACAGAAATGATTGTATTACAATAGGAGAGCCGCACAAAGTCTAAATAAAATGAATCTTGTAATTTTCGTAAGGGATCACGTACCAGTTTCTTTTAAGGGTGTGGGTCGGATTTTGACCTTGGTCGAGTGCGAGTGTGGTAGTACCTTAACACACCGATAGATACTGTATACGTACACGAGATTGCAAGGGTTCCGTAGATTTCGTTTGCTGTCTCTCTAACGCACATTTGGGGCCCCTACGTAGTCACAATCGCTAGATAAAAGACCCACAATTACGGGATGCTTCCATATATGGCCTACTTTTGCGTTTTCGAGGCGTAATTTGCATTATTCGGCAGCATGTAGCGCAGTTTCACAAATATTGGACGAAGCGACAGTGCTGCCATTGTCGAGACACATACATTTTCTTAAATATCGAGAGATTTAGGATTCTTATAGACCAAAATGTAGGCATCCCGGAATTCAGGGTCACATACAATGTCAATGAAACCTTTATTATGTTAAACTATACGTGTTTAAACACAGCAAACGAAATCTACGAAGTAGATCCCTATACGGGAGATTTTGGTGCAAGTATTAGTTCCATGGCATTTTTAGCTAGGAGCGCTAGCGTTTTTAGTCACTATTTTACCGATGTTTTACCAATACAGTGACTGAATCGGTAAAACAGTGACTAAAAACACTAGCGCTCCTAGCTACAAATGCGGAGGGCACCGATACTACGACCAAGGTCAAAATCCGACCCACACCCTTAAGGCTCCGTAGGTTTTTTTGTTAATTTCGGCAAGGTCCCAGCGTTAATACACGGCGCGAACTGACGCGCCCAACTAAGCGAGAGGGACGATACCGGAGGGGAGCAGAATAGGTATCAGGATGGTGACTGCTAGAGAAACTGCTTTAAAGGTCAAATATAAGGTTTTCAAACTTAAAGTTAAAGTTTAAAGTTTAACATTAGAGTTCAAGCTCAAGTTCAAAATTCAAGTTCAAATTGCAAGTACAAAGTTCAAGTTTCAAGATCAAGATTAAAGTTTAAGCTTAATCATTAGTTTTAGAGTTCAAACCCATTATTCAAGTTCAAAGTCCAAATACATAATTCAAGTTGAAGCTCATAGTTTAAGTTTAAAGTTCAAGTTCGAAGTCCAATTCCATAAATCAAGTTCGCCAGTGAAGTTTAAAGTTCAAGCATAAAAATCAAGTATAAAGTTCAAACATAAAGATCAAGTTTACAGTTCAAGCTTAAAGTTCAAGTTTAATGTTCATGTTCAAAATTCACGTTCAAAGTCCAAGCCCACGATTCAAATCTAAAGTTCAAGCATTGTTGCAGTGTGAAAATCTACTAAACGGAGTTTTACATTGAATTTCGCTGCGCTCGCGATAAATAAACAAGCGCGGTTAATTTCGGCAAGATTCCATCGTTAACACACGGCGCGAACTGACGCGTCCAACTACGCGAGAGGGATGGGAGCAGAGGGGAGCAAAATAGTTGTCAGGAGGGAAACTGCGAGAGCGCAAGTCTTTGCGCAAGTATCTTTGAATGAATGCGATTTCATAGCTTCAGTATCTCCGCCGACGCTGTGCCGCACGGTTGATCCTACGACTTGGTTAACAATCTTTAAATCGAACGATTAGGGTAGTTCGCATTCACTTATCAGACCAGTGAACGATTGTGCGCGTCCGTTTCGAAAGCAATGGGAACGCTCCGCGTGAACGCGTCCGACGGCAATCAATTCGAATAGTTAACGCACGAAGGGTGTCGAATTTTTTCGTTTACCCTTTAATTATTCATCACGGGTTTCGCACACACTTCCACTCGGTGCGACACTTTTTTCACAATATTTCGAATATTTCGACTCCGATAAATTGTCAAATTGAAATTGAAATTTCGACGGTAAAAATAGAGTTTAATCTAGCAGAATAAGGACAAGGACGATTTTAGCAGGATAACAACAATTTTCATTGACATCGTGTGCAAAACAATGTTTTTAGGATGAAATGTAATCCCCCAAAATTTGAAGCTGTTAACCCCTCGTTTTAGGGTGATATGAGGGTAAACAGCCTAAACATTATCATTTCTTTTCTCAGTTGTTAATCAACATATTGAGATGAAAAAAATACGTAAATACTCGAGCTTACCTCCTGCATTTCATATATTTCTTCGGAATTGTGAGCAAGTTATGAGGCGTAGGAAAAAAATATTTATTTCTACCAAAACATTCGAGAACAATGTTTTGATACCTATCTAATATATCTGAATGTTTCATTTTTTTCTCGGTTGTTGGCTTATATGTTAAGATGAAAAAATAAGGAAATACTCGAGGTTACCTCCCGCATTTCATACATATTTTTCAGAATTGTGAGCAAATTATGAAGGATGGAAGAAAAATATTTATTTCTACCAAAAAATTCGAGAACAATGTTCTGTTACCGATTTTATATATATGAAATTTTCATCTTTTTCTTGGTTAATAATTCATATATTGAGATGAAAAATATACGGAAATACTCGAATTTATCTTCCGTATTGCATATATTTTTTCAGAATTGTGAACAAATTATAAAAGGTTGAAAAAAATATAATCTAATATATCTGAATGTTTGAATTGAAAATATGTAGTTGGAAATTAATGAATTATAAATATTCATTAATAAATATTCAGACATATTCCGATATATTAGATTATATTTTTTGTTCACCCTCCATAGATTGCTCACAATTCTGAAAAAGTATACGAAATGCAGTAGGTCAGTTCGAGTATTTTCGTATTTTTTTCATCTTAATATGTTGATTAACCGAGTAAAAAAATGAAACTTTGAGATATATTAAATAGGTAACAGAACATTGTTCTCGAATTGTTTGATAGAAACAAATATTTTTTTCGATCGTTCATACTTTGCTCAGAATTCTGAAAAAATATATAATGCAGGAGGTAAGCTCGAGCATTGTCGAATTTTGTTCATTTCAATATGTTGATCATCAACCGAGAAAAAGAATGATAAACTTTAGTCTGCTAACCCTCACGTCACCCTCATGCGAGGGGTGAGCGATTTAAAATTTTGGGGGATTATATTTCAACCTAAAAGCATTGTTTTGCTCACTATATTTTGCGCTGGACAATTCTTATCCTGCTGGAATCTTATATATCGAATCCAAAAAGCCAATACGAAACATTTCTCATTTTTGTTACATTCTATTTCATACATTCCGTCATTGGAAATCAGTTTTCAAGTTTAACGAGCAATTTCAAAATTCATGTTTAATGTGCAATTTCAACGATCAAGTTTAAAGTCCAACTCCATAATTCTATTCTAATTCACAGTTCAAGTTTAAAGCTCATCCTCACAATTCAAGTCCAAAGTTAAAGTTTAAATCTCATCATCCCGATTCAAGTTAAAGTTCAAGTTTAAAGCTTATTCCTCTTAATTCAAGTTCAAATTTCAAGTTTAAAGCTCATCCTCACGATTCAAGTTAAAGTTCAAGTTTAGAGCTCATTCTCACAATGCAAGTTCGAAGTTCAAGTTTATAGCTCATCCTCACGATTCAAGTTACAGTTCGAGTTTAAATCTTATCCTCCTTAATTCAAGTTCAAATTTCAAGTTGAAAGCTCATCCTCACGATTCAAGTTCGAAGTTCGAGTTTAAAGCTCAGCCTCACGATTCAAGTTAAAGTTCAAGTTTAAAGCTTATCCTTCTCAATTCAAGTTCAAAGTTCAAGTTATAGCTCATTCTCACAATTTAAGTTCGCATTTCAAGTTTAAAGCTCATCCTCACGATTCAAGTTAAAGCTCAAGTTTGAAGCTTATCTTCTTTAATTCAAGCTCATTCTCACGATTCAAGTTCGAATTTCAAGTTTAAAGCTCATCCACAGAATGCAAATTCAAAGTTCAAGTTAAAAGCTCATCCTCACGATTCAAGATCACAATTCATGTTTAAAGGTCATCCTCACAATTCTAGAATCTTCTAGATTGAATCCAAAAAGCCAGTACGAAACAATTCTCATTTTTGTTATATTTTATTTCAAGCTTTCCGGCATTGAAAATCAGTTTTCCGAGGAAATCCTTTCGAGATATGAAAGTTTCCTCAACTGTTGATCCTCGTCCGACAGATATTCTCATCGAGATTGACTCTTTTCTTATGCTTGCACTTTCATATTTAAATTCGGAATATGGCAGCTGTATTTATATAAGAATGGTTAACCGGAAACGCAGACACTTCGAGTCAGGCTTATATGTATAGATTGAAATTTTTACAATTCTTTGCGAACATCATTTCTTGTAAACTCTTGTTTGTTTTTTTGCCGATCGTCTATTCTAAGTATGTATAGAAATATTTTCAGACTGGATAGGTGTAAATATTTGTAAACATTCGTTCTTCAAATATGTACACTACCGGCGAAAAGTTTGGAATCACGGCGTAAATTCAGAGAAACAGAAGGTTTACAAGAAGAACTGAATGCCTTTAGGACAACCAAGGAAGATGAACATGTGAAAAAAACTTACGAGCAGTAGTATGTTTTTCATTCTGTATTACTTTTCTTTCATCAAGAAATGTGTATTTTTCTTTAAATTGCTCCTTCATTTAAAAATGAAGCCATTATTATTAATAACATCCTGCTAATTAATTATTCGAATGCTTCCGATTTGATATTTTTCCATGCTTCTTGTAGAATTTGCCAAAGATGTGGCTTTAAAAAAGTGCATTCCGGACATTGTCTTACACTGGGTGTATAAACTATACAAGAGCACTATGGGGACAAGAAAATGGTGAAATCTGTTTAGAAATATTATACCACTAATTAATATTTCTTATTATAACGATGGATCATTTCAAAATTTATCGACACATTCGATTTCTACAAAAATCACCAAGTGATTCCAAATTGTTGGCCAGTAGTGTAAATCCACCTGTTGTTCTACACGATGTTTACGAATGAAGTTGATATTCTACGATGAAATATGTGTTCCTGGTGCACTGAAAATATTTACTGTGTTGGAAACAGAACCTCTCACATCATTTGCAAACTGATCCCCTTGCACTGACATTTATATTGAGGTTACAATGATTAGAAACACGTCATCGTTCAGAATTTCATAGAAATAGAAGAAAGTTTTATGCCTATGTTTCCCTCAGTATACACAGAGCGAGGCACTACTATTGCCACCTACAATAACTCCGAAAGTATGATTGTAGTAGAAAGGCTTTTCAAGTAAAAATTGCATCGGACAACAGGGGCAGTAGTGTGGCGTTAATCTTTTGTTGCTAGGTGGAGTCGCTTCAGAGATGCGGAGGCCACCTTTGTTTTTCTAAATACATAGAATTCTATGTTTTGTTAGTTGTTTTCTGATAGCGGCTATTCAGATGAATCCAACGAGGTGCAACATTAAGGTCTTTAAAGGTCAGCAAAGGTGATTCATGACAAAAAAGCGAAATAAACCTGCATTTACAGAAAGTGTTCAAAGTGATTAGTATCGATGCAATGCTGCAATCTTCTTATCACGAATTGAGTAGTGTTTCTTATCACTTCAGCGCTTATCGAATCGCATACTGTAACAATTTATTGTACAAATGTATTCAATTGTACGTTGTACGGCGTGTAGGGTGAGAACGTTCAGAATATCTTTTTCCGCGTATTTGCTAAACCTGACAATGACAAATAAAGATTTCTGGAGGATATCGTGGGACACCGAAAATAATTATTCCGTTTCGTCGATCGTAACGAATTAATAGAAATTAGTTTATGTTATCGGCGCACAGGTTCGATCCAAAATCAAGACAAAGCAATTTTGCAGTTTAAAAGATTTTTCTCAACCTTTCGATCCAAGTATGGATCATCTTCAAGAGAATTTTGTGTTTGCTATGTGTAAATTGTTTACAAATGTATAAATTTGCAACTGAATTCCATGCTGGCACGAACTAAACTACTACTACCCAGTTTAGTTCGTGCCAGCATGGAATTCAGTTGCAAATTTATACACTTATAAACAATTTACACATAGCAAACGCAAAATTCCCTTGAAGATAATTCCATACTTGGATCGAAACGTTGAGAAAAATCTTTTAACTTGCAAAATTGCTTTGTCTTGATTTTGGATTGAACCTGTGCGCCGATAACATAAACTAATTTCTGATAATAAGAATGGTAAGATTAGTATCATAGAATCAAGCGATTGCAAACGATGTATTCTTTCGAACAACAAACCGATATGCTTCTCATTTACGGAGAATGCCAGTTAAATTCAGTGAGAGCTAGAGATTTATACGCTGAAAAATATCCTCAACGTTCTCACCCTATACGCAGTACAATTCAATACATTAGTACAATAAATTGTTACAAGGTCTTACATTCTTCTTTTACAATTTTACGACTTAACAATTTCACAATTTCACAATTTTACAACTTTACGACTTTACGACTTTACAATTTTACGACTTTACGACTTTACAACTTTACAACTTTACAATTTTACGATTTTCTACTATTTTCTAATATAACTGGTCTACCACTGTCATACTTTCTGAATTATTCTAGGTGGCAATAAAATCACATTAATAAAATACAAATTAATAGCATACATATGTATTTATTAGAGTCTGTTCAGAATATTTATCACGAGTGTGATTCGATATCATAAGGCAAGGGATTAAATAACTTAACAATTATACATATAATAGATATATACAGGGTGTCCCAAAATTCGTGAAAATCCCGGAAATGGGAGGTTCCTGAGACCATTTGAAGCGACATTTTCCTTTGCAAAAATGTTATCCGCGGCTTTGTTTAGGAGTTATTAACGAAAAACACGGACCAATTAGAGCGCGACCTAGACGCGAGTTGGCATAGTCGGCCAATCGACAGTTGGCGCGCCGGGCCGACTATGCCAACTCGCGTCTAGGTCCTGCTCTGATTGGTCCGTGTTTTTCGTTAATAACTCCTAAACAAAGCCGCGGATAACATTTTTGCAAAGGAAAATGTCGCTTCAAATGGTCTCAGGAACCTCCCATTTCCGGGATTTTCACGAATTTTGGGACACCCTGTAGATTATTATACGCTCGATTCATTCTCCGAAACTTTAAATAATTCTGATAATTCTTGAACCTGGTCATTACAATTTCAGTTGTTCCTACTACTTGTTATTACGCGATGTGGATTTTAATATTTAATATGCATTTGTGGCAAGAACGAGTTTGCGAAATGTCAACAATATTAAGATTACCGGAGTTCATTTCGGAATATTAAAATTGTTAATGGTAGAAATTCATTTTGAATTCACACCTTAGCACTGGAGCTGTATCTCTGAGACGCCACTAAAAATTGCTGTACCATTATTCGCAATATTGTTTACATTATTAATAGTCTAGTCAATGTATGCTCATAAGGGGGCGTAGAGGGAAATGGAAGGAACACAATTTATAACTTTGGGACTTTGTTTGGACTAGTTAGGAGGTAAACATACTAAAAGTCCCTACTCCTAGGAGGTGTGCGGGCTACAGAGGGGCACGTAGAAGTCACCTTTTTCGGTTTTCCGCTTATATCTCAAAAACTATGTGTCCTAGCGATAATACTATTTCATACAAAATTAAAGCTGATAAAATGTGCTATAAGATTAATTTCATTCAGTTTTTCGCTATCTCGCATAGTTTCCGAGATATCCGAGCTCAAAGTTCACTAATTGTGAAAAAGAAATTGCCTTATTTAACTAGCTACTCTTCAGCACAATTAGTGGACTTTGAGCGCGGATATCTCGGTAACTATGCGAGATAGCGAAAACATTTTTTCAACTTTAATTTTGTATAGAATGGTCTTATTGCTAGGAAGCATAGTTTCCGGGATATCCGCGCTCAAAGTTCACGAATTGTGCTGAAGAGTTAGCTAGTCAAATAAGGCAAAAATTTCTTTTTCACAATTCATGAACTTCGAGCGCGGATATCTCGGAAACTATGCGTCCTAGCGAAAAACTGAATCGAATCAATCCTGTGGCACATTTTGTCAGCTTTAATTTTGTATTGAGTGGTCTTATCTCTAGGACGCATGGTTTCCGAGATATCCGCGCTCAAACTGCAGTAATTGTGAAAAAGAAATTTTTGCCTCACGTGTTTTGTCTTACTTGACTAGCTAACTTTTCAGCACAATTAGTGAACTTTGAGCGCGGATATCTCGGAGACTATGCGAGATAGCGAAAAACTGGATGGAATCAATCTTATAGCACATTTTGTCAGCTTTAATGTTTTATAGAATGGTATTATCGCTAGGACACATAGTTTCCGAGATATAAGCGGAAAACCGAAAAAGGGGACCTTCTGCGTGCCCCCTGTACCCCGCTCACCTAGGGAGTGGGGACTGTTAGTATGTTTACTTCCTCGCTAGTCCAAACAAAGACCCAAAGTTAAAAATTGTGTTCCTTCCATTTCGCTCTACAACTTTTCGTTGACTTGACTATAAACATGTTGATGTCCAATCAATTATTAAACATTTAAGCATTGAGAGAAACATTTAAGTATGAGAGAAATTGATATTGAAATTTAAAAGATCAAAGAGAATATTCTACGTCGAATAAACGTTTAATTTTCGAGTTGAAATCACTCCGAGTGATTTCAAAGGGTTAATGCAAAAATGGCGCGAGTCAAAATAGTTAATCATTGGAGAACGAGGGAAAGTAAAAAAGTTCTACATATAAAACACAATAATATTGAACGATGTTACGTTTGCCTTGTGTGCAGGCCACTCTGAAATTACATTACAATTATTTCATTTGAGAACTTGAAATATTTTAGTTAACAACTTAGTATACTGTTTTAGTATTTTACTTTAGAACTTTGCAATGTTATGATTTTACTTTAGAACTTTGGAATATTACAACTTTACAACTTTACAATTTCACAATTGTACAATTATACTGTTTTAGTATTTTAATTTACAACTTTGCAATGTTATGATTTTACTTTAGAACTTTGGAATCTTACAACTTCACAACTTTACAATTTCTTCTGCAATTTCACATTAAAATTATATTAACTCTGCACTCGGAGGTATTTTAACTGGAAAATTAAACATTTCTTCCCACCTAGAATAATTCGATTCTCTATAATACTAATATTCAAGTTTGAAGTTCAACTTTAAAAATCCGGTTTAAAGTTCTACTTTAAAACTCAAGTTTAAAGTTCTACTTTAAAGCTTAAGTTTAAAGTTCTACTTTAAAGCTCAAGTTTAAAAGTCAAGTGTAATGTTCAACTTTAATGCTCAAGTGTAAAATTCAAGTTTGAAGTTGAAGTTTAAAGTTCAAGTTTGAAGATCAGGTTTAAAGTTCAATGTTCAACTTTTAAGCTTAAGATTAATGTTCAAGTTTAAAGTACAAACAGACGAATATTGACTCACCTCGCTTTCGCATTAGACAATTCACTTCGCACCAAGTGGAACAAACACTTTCAATTTTAATACTTAAGTGTTCCTACAATACTTAAATATTTAGTAATTAATTAAAAACAAAGATATTTAATTATCTAAATATTTTGAATAATGGTACAGCAATTGTTTGTGGGGACTCAACACTCGAGTGCTAAAGCCCTTGGAACGCGATTTTAAATCAAACAGGCAAATATTGGCTTACAACGCTTTAGCAATGAACAGATCACTTTGCACGAAGTGGAATGATTACTTTTAATGGTAGAAGGTCATTTTTAAATGACACCTGATTCTATTCGGACCGTAATTCAAGTTCAAAGTTCAAGATCACAATTGCAGTTTAAAGTTCAAGCTCAAAGTTCAAGTTCAACGTGCAATTTCAAAGTCAAGTTTAAAAATCTAGATTCAACTCCAAATCCATAATTCAAATCCACAATTCAAGTTTAAAGTTCAAGTTCAATGAATAATTTAGTCGATTTTATGAGTGTTAAATAATTTATTTTAATATTGAAAACTTTCCCAAGACATTTTTTAGAATTATTC
Source organism: Lasioglossum pauxillum (assembly GCA_933228785.1). Lineage (NCBI taxonomy): Eukaryota > Metazoa > Arthropoda > Insecta > Hymenoptera > Halictidae > Lasioglossum > Lasioglossum pauxillum. Next base: position 29,798,162 of record OW121704.1, on the reverse strand, counting down.
TGAATAACTTTGTTGAATAACAAATTTCGACAACAGTAAGTATGTTAAAAAATTCTTAAAAATCGCATGTTTTCAGTGAAAACATTTCTCGTCACACGAGAAACCCTGCTAAATCCAAACACACGATGTTTGGCGTGAACACGCCATTAGGGAGAGATCAATTTTTCTATTAAAGCAGTGCGAGACGCTCTTCGCAAATATGAACACTGACAATCAGACGTTGAACGGCGTGTACAATTGTAGTGTGACGTTGCTGGGACTGAATCTCAGTCTTTTGTTAATGTTAAATGACTCCGAGCTAACGACGGTAGTAGAGAAGACCATCGACAGTTCGCCTGAAAGTGAAGTTTTATACAACGAGTTCATGGAGTGTCTGCCTCACTATCAAAAACGTCCGTACGACCTACCATGGTGGCAGGAACTGGTCTGGTCGCTCATGTTCGCCGTGATGCTGCTGATAGCCACTGGAGGAAACATAATTGTTATTTGGATTGTACTCGGTAAGGTTTACCAAATCTTATTGTACTAACTCTTCTGACATCGACAGCCTTTTTCTGTAGAGTAGAAGGTCTAGTTCAAAGTTCAAAATTAAAGATCAGGTGGAATGTTCAAGTTCAAAGTTCAAAATTCAAACTGAAGTTCATGTTTAAAGGTAAGGCCTAATGTTCAACTTTAAAGCACCAATTTAATGTTACGGTATAAAGTTCAAGTTTCATGTTGAAGTTCAAGTTTAAAGTTCATGTTTAATAATCACGTTTGTAGGTTAGGTTCAGAGTACAACTTTAATGTTCGAGGTTGAACTTAACCCACACCAACTGTTACTATACTAACTCTTATGACTTTGTCAGCATTTTTCTACAGAGTAAAAGTTCAAATTCAAAGTTCAAAAATCAGACCCACGTTCAAGTTTAAAAATCAAGTGTAAAGTTCAAGTGCAATGTTCAAAATTCAAACTCATGTTCAAGCTTTTGAACATCAAGTTTAAAGTTTAAAGTTCAAATTTAAGGATGATATTTAAAGTTTAAGTTTAACGCTCAAAAGTTTCAAATTTAAGTTTAAAGATACGGTTCAGTATTCAAGAGTGAAGTTTAACTTTGAAGGTGAGGTTTAAAGTTCATTTTTAAAGCTCAAGTTTAATGTTCTGGTATAAAATTCCAGCTTCATCGGACACATACCGAGCACCCAAATGCATACTCTGCAATTTGTTCCAGATTTGTAAACTGAAAATCCTGCTTGTGGAAAATCAAAAACCTCGAGCAAATCGAAAAAATGCAGATTATTTCAGGATTTTTATTTTTCACAAGCAGAGAGTGTTCTAATATGGATAAATTAAGAAATAAATTTTGCACAGTTAAATTATATGTAGGAAAATTTTAACATTGCGTATTCGGAAAATTGAGTAACGTCTGTGGTGGAAAGATTGCAATAGTTAAATACTTGAATGAAAAAGTGCATTTCTCGATTACACCGGTGAAGATGAATATGAAATTTTAATCTGGACGAAAGAGATAGATTCTACCACCTTGCAGAATATCCCACAAGTGAGTAAACGTGTCCGAACATAAAGAACAGTATGAACGTTTAATACAAAGCTCGTGGATATTTAAAAGTACAATAAACCGGTTTCCGTTCGCGTAATCTCGGTGTTATGCGGAACCAATAATGAAAAAATTTAACTAATACCATAACGAAAAATTAATTACTGGAAAATCTAGAATTTCGCTTTGAGATTTTATTAATCCTTGCACGTGCTGTTGCAGGTGCATTAAAATTACTGAAAATATGGTACCGAGAATATTTACGGCGTCGTGCTTAGAAGATAGTAGTATAATTTTCATAACAATGAGCTGTAGTAAACGATTCGTAGACAATTTGTTGTAACCAAATAATTCGTGTTCGATATTCAAGATATGCACTAAATATTTTCAGTGCCGTGTGCGTCGCACAGATATGCAAGGCAAACAGATCCTATTCAGCGTAATAAATGTATTGTTCCACAAAACTAACGGATATCGCCACATTCTTAGATTTATTACAGTTAAAGGCCGAAATTCGCAACTTCAAAAGACTGCGACAGGCAGGGCTGCACATAGTAACAACTGATTCTCATTAGATCGTATTCTGATACCTCCTATAGTTTGAACTTGATGCAATAAAAATTTCAAGATGTCAACTAAAGTCAACTAAACGGCATAGAAACAGGTACTTGAACAATGTCTATGATATTTCGCAACTTGAAATATTTTAGTTCACAATTTTACAATTTCATATGATATTTCACAATTTCTCAATTGTACAATTTTACTATTTTACTTTACAACTTTAGAATTTCACAATTTTACTATTGCACAACTTTACAATTTCACAATTTTACTATTTTTCTTTACACCTTTAGACTTTCACAATTTTACTATTTTACTTTACAACTGTACAATTTCACAATTTCACTATTCTACTTTACAACTTTAGAATTTCACAATTTTACTATTGAACAACTTTACAACTTCACCATTTTACTATTGTACAACTTTACAACTTTACAATTACTCCATTGTACAATTTTACTATTTTACTTTACAAGTTTAGAATTTCACAATTTTACTATTCTATTTTACAACTTTAGAATTTCACAATTTTACTATTGAACAACTTTACAACTTCACCATTTTACTATTGTACAACTTTACAACTTTACAATTCCTCCATTGTACAATTTTACTATTTTACTTTACAAGTTTAGAATTTCACAATTTTACTATTCTATTTTACAACTTTAGAATTTCACAATTTTACTATTGAACAGTTTTACAACTCCACAACTTTACAATTTTGCAACTGTACAACTTTTCAATTATACAATTTCACAATTTTATAATTGTACAACTGTACAACTTTTCAATTTTACAATTTCACAATATTACAATTGTACAACTTTACAATTTTACAATGTTACAATTCTACAGGGTGTCTCAAAATTCCTCCAGGACCCGAAAGGGGGTGGTTCCTGAGATCATTTCAAGCAACATTTTCCTTTGAAAAAATGTCGTCCGCGACTTCGTTAACGAGTTACTAACGAAAAACACGGACCAATCAGAGCGCGAGCTAGACGCGTGTTGCTCGGCGCGCCGGCAGCCGAGTGTCGGTGGCACGCCGCGATTTCGCAACGAACAAAAGTTTCTCGATGATGCGAATCCTCGCCAATTTCGATAAGCTTTGGATATGTTGTCAATACCGTGATTCTGAACAATATTTCTCTTTACAGTCTTTGTCGATCGGCTTTAGTTTACGAGATAATTGTAAAAACATGTAATTGAAAATCGATCGATGTATTATTTCTTGGCCAATCACGATGAGCTTTGGATATGTTGTCAAAACCATGATTCTGAACAACATTTCCCTTTACAGTTTTTGTCGGCCGGCTTTAGTTTACGAGATAATTGTAAGAACTTGTAATTGTAAATCGATCTCCTCGCCGATTTCGATGAGCTTTATTGCATAGGAAAAAGATATCAAAAACTTCGAATAAATATCATATTTCAAAGTCATCGAAATCAGTGAGGACCCACATCATTGGCAACTTTATCCGAACGAGAGAAGAAGCAGAAATTTATCGAATTAAAAACTCACTTATTCAGCCGTAAATCCATTTGCTTATTACTCCGGTGAAACACAAAACACGGAACACCACATTTTCACACAATTTCTGAACACATAGCACACTTTTCTAATTCGTATCGATAGCGAACGAAATTACATACTCCGACGCGGAAAGAGTTCCATGCTCTTCGCGATTCCGCGCGAAACTATGCTCTCCCAGACTACAATGTATTCGATGAAGGCGTCGTTTAAAACAAATGAAATCGTTGCCAAGGAAATATTGATTTTTCGAGAATCATATGGTATTGATTTTTCGAGAATCATGTGATTCCCGAAAACATCGATTCTTGACGAACGAACGATGCCATGGACAAGATATCTCGTGTACCTTTATTACTGATATAACGTGCTATGTATTATCCATTCACAGCATCGTTGCTTCGACATCACGGAAACGAGATATCTCGTAGATTGTAGTTTCTGTGCCCCTCTGAAAGGGACTAATTAAAAATTTTATAAAAAAAAATTAAACCGACTTTGAAGAAACACACACATGAACTTAAATACAATACAATCTTTTTGAAGGCGGCACAAAATTGAAAATTTTGAAAATTTCGACACTGGAAATTACGAAAATCCTTATTCAAGTACGTGTGTGCGTTTCTTCAAAGTCGGTTTAATTTTTTTTTATAAAATTTTTAATTAGTCCTTTTCAGAGGGGCACAGAAACTACAATCTACGAGATATCTCGTTTCCGTGATGTCGAAGCAACGATGCTGTGAATGGATAATAGCACGTTATATCAGTAATAAAGATGCACGAGATATCTTGTCCATGGCATCGTTGGTTCGTCAAGAATCGATGTTTTCGAGAATGACATGATTCTCGAAAAATCAATACCATATGATTCTCGAAAAATCAATATTTCCTTGGGAACGATTTCATTTGTTTTAAACGACGCCTTCATCGAATACATTGTAGGCTGGGAGAGCATAGTTTCGCGCGGAATCGCGAAGAGCATGGAACTCTTTCCGCGTCGGAGTATGTAATTTCGTTCGCTATCGATACAAATTAGAAAAGTGTGCTAAGTGTTCAGAAATTGTGTGAAATTGTGTGAAAATGTGGTGTTCCATGTTTTGTGCTTCACCGGAGTAATAAGCAAATGGATTCACGGCTGAATAAGTGAGTTTTTAATTCGATAAATTTCTGCTTCTTCTCTCGTTCGGGTAAAGTTGCCGATGATGTGGGTCCTCACCGATTTCGATGACTTTGAAATATGTTATTTATTCGATGTTTTAAATATCTTTTTCCTATGGAATGAAGCTCATCGAAATCGGCGAGGAGATCGATTTACAACTACAAGTTCTTAGAATTATCTCGTAAACTAAAGCCGGCCGACAAAAACTGTAAAGGGAAATGTTGTTCAGAATCATGGTTTTGACAACATATCCAAAGCTTATCGAAATTGGCGAGGATTCGCATCATCGAGAAACTTTTGTTCGTTGCGAAATCGCGGCGTGCCACCGACACTCGGCTGCCGGCGCGCCGAGCAACACGCGTCTAGCTCGCGCTCTGATTGGTCCGTGTTTTTCATTAATAACTCGTTAACGAAGTCGCGGACGACATTTTTTCAAAGGAAAATGTCGCTTGAAATGATCTCAGGAACCACCCCCTTTCGGGTCCTGGAGGAATTTTGAGACACCCTGTACATTTGTACGATTGTACAATTGTACAACTTTACAATTCTACATTTCTACAATTCTACAATTTTAAAATTGTACAATTTTACAACTTTACACTCTTAAAATTGTACAATTACTTTTTTTTTATCGTGTGGAAATGCCTTACGCATACCCCGGCCCCACTGGGGGCGAGCCGGGGTTACGGAGGGACCCGCCCGGTGTCCCCATCCCTGGAGCCTTCGGATTGGGCTTCCCGAGCCCCAGCTCGGTCCACGCACTGCTCCCGGAGCCTTCCTGCCCCGCTCGAGCAGGGGACCCGTAGGTCTCCAGGGCAGGAAGGCGTCGACACCGGCAAGGAAGGGTCGTCGGAGGAGCATCCGAACGCCCCGACCACCCCCCACGCGCCCCACCCCTGAGCACGCCTCTGGGGTGTGGCCGGCACCCCGCCACAAAGACTAGAGTCTCGGGGTGCCGTGCCACCCCGGGGTTAGCTCACTCCCCCGGCCCCACCATCCTCCGCCCCACTCAGCGGGGGCAACAATTACTGTAACAATAACTGTACTTCGTACATATTTTAGCTATTAGAATGCACACCTATGAATATTTTCAGAATTTTTGGCTTCGAAATCGACTTTTAAAAACTAAAACAAGTTTTGAAACTGCAGAGGAAATACTAACAGTTGTTGTCTACAACTTTTTAATTTGGGCCTATAATTAAAATTTAAATAGTACATTTTATATATCTGTAACAATTGTAAATACATATTGTGAAAATTTCATCAACTCAGTCTATGCGTAAAAAAACGACAACCATTGAAAGATACCAGAATTCTAATTGTAAGATTAATTACAGGTAGTGGCCGGAGATCGTAACTTTAAAGTTCAAGTTTAAAGATCAAGATTAAGATTCAAGTCCATAATTCAAGTTTAAAGTTCAAATTTAAAGAACTTCAACATTAAAACTCAAGTTTAAATTCCAAATCCATAATTCAAGTTCAAAGATCAAGTTTAAAGGTCTAGCTCACAATTCAAGTTCAAAGTTCATGCTCACAATTTCAGTTTAAACTTCATGCTCACAATCCAAGTTCAAAGAACTTCAACATTAAAACTCAAGTTTAAATTCCAAATCCATAATTCAAGTTCAAAGATCAAGTTTAAAATTCAAGCTCATAATTCAAGTTCAAAGTTCATACTCACAATTCCAGTATAAACTTCACACTTACAATTCAAGTTAAAAGTTCATGCTAACAATTCGAGTTTAAAGTTCATGTTCGCAATTCAACTTTAAAGTCCAAATCTATAATTCAAGTTCACAAATCATGTATAAAGTTCAAGTGTAAAGTTCAAACTCACATTTTACGGTCATAATTCAAGTTCAAAGTTCATGCTCACAATTCCAGTTTAAACTTCATGCTCACAATTCCAGTTTAAACTTCATGCTCACAATTCATGTTCAAAGTGCATGCTAACAATTCGAGTTTAAAGTTTCATGCTCGCAATTCATCTTTAAAGTCCAAATCTATAATTCAAATTCACGAATCAAGTATAAAGTTTAAGTGTAAAGTTCAAACTCACAGTTCAAGTTCACAGTTCAAGCTCACAGTTCCAGCTCGCAATTCAAGCGTAAAGTTCATGCCGAATGTTCAAGTTTAATGATCATGTTCAAAGTTAAAGCCCACAATTCAAGCTTAAAGTTGAAGTTTAATGTTCAAGTATAAAATCCATAATTCAAGAGATCTCGATTCAAGTTTAAAGTTCAAGCTCACAATTCAAGTTTAAAGTTCAAGCTCCCAATTCATGTTTGAAGATCTAGTTTAGAGTTCAAGGTGGAAGTTCAAATTTCGTAATTAGTATTGACTAGAATGCCCACTCAATCCACCACCGTGCGGTGTTACAGATACGTAAAAAAATTATAGTTGTAGTAGAATGAAAATAAATTACTAAAATTAATGTAATTATAATTCTTATCAGAATTCCTATATATTTCGATATACTTCAAAGTTGATTCAATAAAAATTTCAAGACGTGATTCTTTGAGACTTTCTATTACTGAATCGTTAATGTCAACTATGCAGCCTAGTTCCACAAAACCGACAGATATCGCCGCATTCTGATTAGCAATTGTTCAGATTAATCATCCACGCTTCACCAGCTGCCATTGCGAATACCGCGTCGAGGTATTTCCTGCTACAACCATCCGCGACGGGCGGGAAAAATATGGATTTTCTTCGCCTGTTTCCTTTTATTACTCTGAAAATAATGAACTGCAGGATCATATTTATCTTATTTTACGTCACAAAGATGCGAAATGGTAAAGTGCAACCGTACCTTCAAAATTGATCATAATTTTCGACTAACTACACACTGTGTTTCACAAAATAATTGCTTTCTGGAATTCTGTTGTTTCATGGAAGGCCAGATGCGTGTGGAATGGGAAAATGATGAACTCGGTTTATCTCGTGGTAAATACACTGCGGATTTTATGCATTTACAATATAGGACAAAGATAAATTACTGCTATTTAAAACAGTGGAGAGAGATTACGATCGACTGAGATTGTTAAGGAAGAAACAATTCCCTAAGTGGCACCTGTTTCGTGTAACAGATGAATACAATTTTTATTTTTCTAAATAAAAATCTGCAGTCTTTGTCTTTCTAGGGAACTTCAAATAAAGATCTTAATGAGATCTGCCAAGTAATTATTTATTAGATCCCTCAACCGTAATAAATGCTTCAATCGTGATCATCAAACGTAATCTAATAATTTTGTTTAGGATTATTGACACAGCACAGTTACTGAAAAGCACGTTATAAGAAAAATGAATATCCTCTCCACTGCGGCGACTTCATTATTCCTTTATGAGACTTTCGCCAACTCATTTGTGGCATTTGTCTGATTATTATGAAAAAAATTAAACCGACTTCGAAAAAACGCACTAAAAAGTATGAAATAATTTCCATTTAATTTATGTGAATTAATTTAAGTGAAATAAATATCAATATCAAAAACACAGCTAATAGCAAATAGTTTCAATTAGCTTTGAATTGACAAGTCTTTGGAGATGTTCTCTCTACCGCGGCTCGAACGACACTGATTTACCGCAAGATTTTTCAGAAGAATTTAGGAAGGGCATTATGCGTGTCGAAATACGAAATGCACGCTGTGAAAATGAATGGTGGCGTGTTTTGTTCCGTCTGTAAAACCAGCAATATTTAAGATAGTGAAAAATCCATTGAGATTCGTTTATATGTCACTGAAGACTACATCACATTTAAATTTCAACAGAATCCGAAATTTTACTAGAACAAGTGTCCGTTTTCGCGTGGAATGACCTAATCGTTAATTGTTCCATTAGAAGGAATTAAGTAAAAGTTGTATAAAACAAAAATATCAGAGGTTCTTACGTTTGTCTTGTGCAAGCATCGCTGAAATTATATTAAAATTATTTTATTTAATACTAGATACTGTGGCGGATAAGTGGGTGGAAAACCATACTCGTGTATATAGAATTTAATAAACCACGCTTGTGATTATAATTAAAAACATTAGTGTGATTTTAATCAGACAAATGCCACAAATGAGTTGGCGAAAGTCTCATAAAGGAATAATGAAGTTGCCGCAGTGTAGAGGATATTCATTTTTCTTAAATCCTACGGTTTGTGTTTTCATAGATCGAGGCCTACTGTAACGCCCTTTTCAATAATTGTGCTGTGGCAATAATCCCAAACAAAATTATTAGATTACGTTTGACGACCACGATTGAAGCATTTATTACTGTTGAGGTATTTAATAAATAATGGAGATCTAATAAACAATTAATTTGCAAGAAAATATTCACTCAGGAATAGAATTACTTTACTTTCTTCTTTAGGAATACATTATTTTAAGAGGCTTGATTATTTAACAAATTGGATCAGATATACAGGGTGAGTCCGAAGAAACAGAACACCTAAATATCTCCGTTACTTTTCGTTGTACAAAAAAACTTCTTAGGACAAAGTTACACTGTTCGAATGGCCACATGTAACGGTGTAAGGGAAAAATTTTCAAGGTCATTTTTTTACAAGATTTCAAGGTCAACGATATGTTTTTTAATAGGATGATGTATTTTTTAATACATCAATCGATGCAGCTGGACATTCGTTATAAAAAAGTACTAATCTATGTACGTCAAAAGGTAGTTCACGAGATATTTCGATTTAAATAACTCTAAAACACCATTACTATCGTACTAAGACGCTAGCGTTTACTTACTTGTGTAACGTTTTAGTACGACAGTAATGGTGTTTTAGAGTTATCTAAATCGAAATATCTCGTGAACTACTAACTTTTTGACATACATACTTTAGTACTTTTTTATAACGAATGCCCAGCTTCATCGATTTATGTATTAAAAAATACCTCAATCCATTTAAAAAAATATCGATGACCTTGAAATCTCATTTAAAAAATGACCTTGAACATTTTTCCCTTACACCGTTACATGTAGCCCTTCAAACAGCGTAACTTTGTCCTAAGTAGTTTTTTTGTATAACGAAAAGTAACGGAGATGTTTAGATGTTCTGTTTCTTCCGACTCACCCTGTATAAGGAACTATGTGTCCTTTTTTTGTGTATTAGCTTACGAAAAGAACTAGTTTTAACTTCAACGTATTCGTGATATTCGCGACATTCGTTATATTTCGTGACGTGAAAAATGTTAAAATAACTCGGGATATTTTATAAAAACTATGCACAGGTGAATTATAAAATACGACAGTATCCCCGTTTTCTTAGAAACGCCATTAAAATGCCTGACATAACATTTTTGAACGGTGATGTATTTATATTGTGTTCATGTGCCGCTATTTTCATGCAAAAGACTCTCGGAAATTGAATTTTACCCGCGGCGTTTTTTATCGAATGGTGTATCTAACTGGAAAAGTTTTATCAATATGCGATGATATTCATGCAACCGACGAAATTCAGTGGATTACACAAGATCAGTCGCAATGTTTTCAATCGGAAACATCAAGCAAAATCAGTGGGTATTTCGAAATTATAATGCTAACGACAGAATATCGATAAATGGAAGGAAATTTCAAGTTTAAATTTAGAGAAATTTCAAGTTTCAATTGAGGGGAATTTCAAAATTAAGTTTTGAAGTTTAGATCGAGGGTAATTTCATCTCTAAATATAGGAAAATTCCAAGTTTAAACTAGAGGGCTATTGTTGCTCGCTCGCTTCGCTCGCTCGCGAGTAGGGTTGTTGTTGCTCGCTCGCTTCGCGAGCTCGCGGGCAGGACTGCTCTTGCGAGAATGTTAGTGGTATGCATGGCTAGTAGGGCCCACAGCTATTAATGTCTTTCATTTTGTGTGTGACTCTCCACGAGCCACACAAAGAACTTCCCGATTCGTTAGTTGCTGTATATTATTATTATTATTTATTAAGTGTACGTTTTCAGAAGATTATACGTTTTCAGGGAAATTCAATAGTTTTCTATTTATCAAAATGTTTGCTATATGGCGTCGCATTAAACCAATATCGTATGCTCGTTGCTCGCTTGGTTCCTTGTTATAGCATACTAATGTTGCAAAATAAATTGTCTTAATTAGTTTTTCGCAAACGATACAACTCATCATTATCCGGGTTTGCAGTATTGATCTTGGTTTTCTCCGATACTATTAATTTAAATTTTCTCAAAATATAATTTAAATTTTCTCAAAATATATAAACCGCTCAATTTTGAAACTCTGCTCAGTGCTACATACAACATTTGTAAAGTTCGTATTTCTGATGTTTTAAAATCCATACATACTTTCTCGTATGTTTGTCGCTGACTTTTATGAATCGCAATCGCTTCAGCAGGAACCACTGGAAATTGACTACGTCTAATTTGTTATTTTCCTTCAATCGAAATATTTACTTGATTCGATATTTTTTTATTATTGGTGTTAAATTTTGATTTATATTTGCATTTTTCATATAATCACGATAACGAGTTCTTACTTTCACTCCTACCCTGGCCAATTGAAAATCTAACCACAATATAGACGGAATTTTAGTATTTTCTTGAAAAGTAATAAATTTTAATATTCCGCATGCTCCATTAACCAATTCATCTTCAACGTCAATGTTATTAATTATCATATATTTTATATTAATTTTCAATTTAATCTCAGTTAACAATTCGTTTTGAACTCATTGTTTATTTAAAGATTGTAATATAAATGTTTTTGTACTTTCATCGATATTCTTTGAAAATGTATTCTCGGCGATGATTAACTCACTCTTGCATTGGAATAATTTTCGATTATTGTATGCGGTTACATTAGCATTAGTTGCATAATTGGAAAAAACATTTTTTTTAATTAAAAAAAAAGAAAAAATTTTTTTTAAATATGTCTAAATATATATATTTAGTTACGTTTACTTCTTCGGTGGATACGCCTTTCGTATAAATTGCAATGTTTAATCAACTCCTTTCGAAAAAAACTAAAAAACTACTTGACCAATATGGACCAAAATCTAATCAGCTCTAAGTTACAGCGAGGCACATCGATTGCATCATTCATCATTCCGATCGCGTTGTTACTTTTTCTGAAAACGTTAACGAAAAATTTGATACCATAGAAACGGACATACGTACACACACACACACACACACACACACACACACACACACACACACACACACACACACACACACACACACACACACACACACACACACACACACACACACACACACACACACACACACACACACACACACACACACACACACACACACACACACACACACACACACACACACACACACACACACACACACACACACACACACACACACACACACACACACACACACACACACACACACACACACACACACACACACACACACACACACACACACACACACACACACACACACACACACACACACACACACACACACACACACACACACACACACACACACACACACACACACACACACACACACACACACACACACACACACACACACACACACACACACACACACACACACACACACACACACACACACACACACACACACACACACACACACACACACACACACACACACACACACAGACACACACACACAGACACACACACACAGACACACACACACAGACACACACACACAGACACACACACACACACACACACACACACACACACACACACACACACACACACACACACACACACACACACACACACACACACACACACACACACACACACACACACACACACACACACACACACACACACACACACACACACACACACACACACACACACACACACACACACACACACACACACACACACACACACACACACACACACACACACACACACACACACACACACACACACACACACACACACACACACACACACACACACACACACACACACACACACACACACACACACACACACACACACACACACACACACACACACACACACACACACACACACACACACACACACACACACACACACACACACACACACACACACACACACACACACACACACACACACACACACACACACACACACACACACACACACACACACACACACACACACACACACACACACACACACACACACACACACACACACACACACACACACACACACACACACACACACACACACACACACACACACACACACACACACACACACACACACACACACACACACACACACACACACACACACACACACACACACACACACACACACACACACACACACACACACACACACACACACACACACACACACACACACACACACACACACACACACACACACACACACACACACACATACCGACATTTTGATAAGAATAGTCTAAAATGACTCCAATGACCATGAAACGTGAAGATCTGCTAAAAATTCGATTTTCGATTTTCGGGGTAATTACAATAACTTCCCTATAAAATCGGGAAGTTAAAAAAACGATGTTAGCGATGTTGGAGAAGGAGTAACTAATCGGGAAGTTCTTTGTGTGACTCTTGGTGAGTCACACACCAAATAAAAAACATTAATAGCAGTAGGCCCTCCTAGCCATGCGTATCACTAACCCTCTCGCAAGAGCAGTCCTACCCGCGAGCTCGCGAAGCGAGCGAGCAAAAACAACCCTACTCGCGAGCGAGCGAAGCGAGCAAGCAACAATAGCCCTCTAGTTTTCAAGTATAAATCGAGGGATATTTCAAGATTAAATTGGAGGAGACTTCAAGTTTTAAATTGAGGGGAAATTTAAATTTATTATAAATTGCGTAGGAAATTTCAATATTAAATTGTAACGAATATAATTACATCGCTATTGAAGTGAATAAATAAATGTTTAACATTAAAGTTCAATTCTCCCTTCGGCGAAGTTTCCGTTTACGTCCATGCTCAAAATTGGAAGAAATTTTGGGAGTAGGTTCTTTTTCGACTAAAATGATGATTACACTGTCCAACAAATTTCAACTTTTTTTATGTTCCCTAATTACTGTTGGGTCCTTCTTATAGAGTTTTTTGCGCTGATTCCGAATCTGTTTTTAATTTTTTTCCTATACGCACAGTTTTTGAGGAACATGGCTTTGAAAAAAAAACATATTTTTCAACTTTAAACAAATATTGTGATGTTATTATAAAAGATATTGAATTGTTTTTTGCAGCAGAAGATTCTGTAGACTTTCCCGAATACGGTGGTATCCAAAATTAATACATTATGAATGTTTAAACATGTTTAAACAATCATTAAAGGCGGAGAGACGCCACTTTTGCACCAATTTTTGAGGATATTTTTCAATTTATCTTAAAAAATAAGGGTCCAGCGGAAAATCGAACTATACCACTCGATAGAGCAGACTTTTATCTTGAGAAGCCACCCTGTCAAGTTTGGATCGTCGACGTTTTTTTCGAACCAGAAAGCAAAATATCTTCGCCCGACATGAGTTGCCGCCAGTGGCGCTCGGGACGAGATACGGCGCAGCGACGGGATACGGAGCGGCGAACGACCGTTGTAATGGTGAGCGCCACTGGCGGCAACTCATGTCGGGCGAAGATATTTTGCTTTCTGGTTCGAAAAAAACGTCGACGTTTCAAACTTCAAAGAGGGGTTTCTCAAGATAAAAGTTTGCTCTATTGCATGGTATAGTTCGATTTTCCGCTGGACTCTTATTTTTTGAGATAAATTGAAAAGTATCCTCAAAAATTGGTGCAAAAGTGGTGTCGCTCCGCCTTTAGTGATTATTTAAACATGTTTAAACAATCATAATGTATTAATTTTGGATACCGCTGTATTCGGGAAAGTCTACAGAATCTTTTGCTATAAAGAACAATTCGATATCATTTATAATAACACTACAATATTTGTTTAAATTTGAAAAATATGTTTTTTTTTCAAAGTCATGTTTCTCAAAAACTGTGCGTATAGGAAAAAAATTAAAAACAGATTCGGAATCAGAGCAAACAACTCTATACAAAGGACCCAACAGTAATTGGGGAACAAATTTGGTGTTAGACAGTGTTATCAGGAGTTTTGGCGCCTCGAAAAAAATTTTTGAAGTGAAACTTCTTTGCTGAGGGGGATACAATTTTCTAGCGTTACGGAAGTGACGTGGTCGATCGTTACGGAAGTGACGCGGTCGAGCGTTACGGAAGTGACGAAATTTCGCGAATAACCTCGAATAGTTTGACAAGTAACATTTTCATAATTAATTTACTAACTTTAAAGACTTCATTAGTAAACTTTTAAGATTGTAGAATGTAAAATGAAGCCTTGGCTACATTCCCATTTCTGTTTTATGCAAATTTGATGCTTAAATTGTTAGTTATTAACAAATTTTGGAGAAGTGGTATGCTATGCATGTCTGTCCTTGTCGCACAGTTCGACCCTCCTTGTCTTACGTATTATGGGAACTTTCGAAACAATCAGCTCGGGCGACCATTGTTAATAACTAATTAACCAGAGTTAATTTGTAAACATTTGCAATTGGATATGTTACGTCCTGAGGTGGACGTATTTTAGATTTGAATAGTTAAAATTGAAATTTTATTTGAATAGATTGAAATGATTGAAAAGATTATAATTGAGATATAACGCAGTTTTGAACCTACCTGCATTCACCGGCTTCGGTTTGGGTAATTGAGGATTTCTTATTCTCTATAATATTCTATATTATATGGCTTTGATTTAGGAACTGGTACAAAGAAATCGAAGATGGGTAAACTCTTTAAAAATGATTTGAAGTTTTGATTTGATTAAAATTTAACAAAAGTATTTTGTAAAACATCAAATTTTGGATACATAGAGTTATTGTGATATTATAATAAATTGTTAGTATTTACCGTTCGCTGATCTCGCTCGAAATTTAGCTCGCTGATTCGCTCTTTCGCTCGCTGTTGAGTATACTCGTGGTTGATCAGTAGATCGTTCGAGTTTCTCGTAAACTTGCACGTAGTGTGCCGACTAACTTTAACTAAATGCTCGAAGGACCACTTCCATCAGTGGGAAGAACAAAATTGCAAAGTTTCAAACAATACTTTATTGTGACTATAATATATGAGATCTTCAACTGCCGCTACAAATTGTCTGAAGACCGAAGCTACTAGGTCGACAGTCGGAAAGAATCTGCCTCAGCGCACGCAATACAAAAATGAGGAAAGGAGTCCTTCCCTCTCCTTTACAATTTTCCTAGAGTGGGGGTATCCAAGGGAAAAAGGGCGAGTCGCGATAGACGTCATCGAGAAACTGGCCCAAGAGTGGACCCTGTAAATCTATAAGTTTCGAATTTCGGCGTCGTGGCGACGACAAGACGGCGCTCGAAGAAGTTACATAAACAGTCGCAGCTATGAACCACTTGAGTGGTGACCCAGGCAATAACTAAGGGTAGAATTTCGACGCCTGGCCGATGACGAGACTACTATCAACAAAAAATACAGACCAGGCGGGCAACTAAACAAAGGGCACCCTATTCCCAGGAAAAAGCTTATATATATCTAAACATACCGCCCACCTTGAACGCATTGCGTTCAACATATCGCTCAGGTTGCACAAAAAACGACGTGACAATACTAAATCAATTATATGTCGAGAATAAGATGATAATATGCGCGGCAGTTCCGAATTACACAATACAAATACGATAAAACAAACTAGTAATTAAAAAACGCAAAAAATACAAGAAACAAACGAATAAGACAAGGAAATAAATCAGATGTAAAAACAGACGGATACGCAAATAAATATTTAAAAAAAACGACAATTAACGCAATATAATGAGACACAATAATAAACATAACATTAAACGCTAGTGAAAGTATATATAAAAGAGAAAAACAAACGATATCAATAAGAAACATAACATTAAACGCTAGGAAAGTGTATATAAAAGAGAAAACAAACAATAGCAAACCTATAACAATTTACAGTATAAGAACACAAATCAAACCAACTAAATGTACTCAATAGTTATACTAGAAACCGAATTTTGACTTAACGCAAGCAAATCACACAATGGAAGAACGATGAAGATTAAAAATATATACAACGTGAAAATAACAATGTGCGCATTACGCGGAAGAGTCAGGTGGTTGTATTGCCTCAGGCAAAATACAAATCTTTGTCACGGGTCTCTTGTAGACGCCGTTTGCGGTTCGGAGGGAGACCACCCTAGTGACGCCGTCATGACCTGGATGCAGCTCGGTGATGCGACCCAATGGCCACTTCATGGGGGGCAAATTCTCCTCCCTAACTAGCACCATGGTCCCAACCTTGAGCACTTCAGGGGGGCCGAATCTCCATTTCCTCCGTTGCTGCAACTCATGAAGGTACTCCTTCTGCCACCTCTTCCAAAAATGCTGCAACATCTGCTGCAACAGCTGGTAACGATTTAGCCGATTTTGTGCCAAATCAGTGAGATCAGGCTGCGGGAATGATGTCAGAGTGTCTCCAATCAAAAAATGACCAGGGGTTAAAGGATTGAGATCCAAGGGATCACTGGACATTGGATGGAGAGGACGCGAGTTCAGCACTGCCTCAATCTGCGCCAACACAGTGGAAAACTCCTCAAATGTCAATCGTTGCTCACCAACCACCCGTTTGAGATGCAATTTTACCGATCGAATTCCCCTCTCCCATAACCCGCCGAAATGGGGAGCACGCGGCGGGATAAAATGCCATTCCATTTGTTCCCTTGCGGCGGCATCCACGAGGGCATTCCTATGAGCGCTGCTGCTAAACAATCTGCTAAACTCATTCAACTCGTTTGATGCGCCTACAAAATTTTTACCATTGTCCGAATATATGCGATTACATCTACCACGGCGAGAAATGAATCTATGCAGACAGTTCACAAAAGCGTCGGTTGTCAATTCCGTGGCGAGCTCGATATGCACGGCCTTAGTTACGAAACAAATAAATAAACAGATGTAGGCCTTTCGAAAAGTACGGGCACGTCCCGATTCCTTTATTAGGAACGGACCGGCATAATCCACCCCGCAGGTAGAAAAGGCGCGCGACGGCGTAACCCGGGCGGCAGGTAAATTTCCCATCTGGTAACTAGTGTCGGGGGGATTTGACCTGAAGCAAGCAATGCACTGTCATAAGACCTTTTTTACGACTCGTCTGCTAGAAATTATCCAGAACCGGGCGTGTAATGACAATAGAGTCTGTTGAAACCCGGCGTGAAGTAAGCGTAAATGCTCTCGTCTTATAATTAAGACTGTTAAGACCCCCGAACTTGGAAGGATTATCGGATGCCTCCGATCATATTCTATCGGGGCATTGCAAAGGCGTCCGCCCACCCTAACAAGTCCGAGTTCGTCAATGAACGGATTTAAGGCGGCTAATCGGCTACCCTTTGCCAATGGTTTTTTCAGCAACAGCTGATCTATTTCTGCACGAAAATGCAGCCCTTGAACTTGCTTGAATATCAAAGTCTCGACCCTTTCTATTTCTGGCGCGGATATGGGACTATGCGTGGCGTGGCTGGCTCTAAAACCCTTAATACGGACATTATTTACAAATCGGGAGCAATAAGCCAACACCCGAACTAATTTCGAATACGAGGAAAAGTGTGCGGCTAACTCCAGAGTTAACGGGTCACGAGTCACTGTCGCCGTCAGCTGAGTGATCGTTTTCCGTCGTTCCTCGGGAATCTCCAACACGAACGGTTCGACAGTAGGCCATTCGTCGGATTCTTCTAAGAGCCAAAGCGGCCCGTGCCACCAGAGCTTGTTGCCCTTTAAATCTGTCAACGATGAACCGCGCGATAGACAGTCAGCGGGATTCTGGGCCGATGGTACATGACCCCAATTTTCTACTACTGTGCATTGTTGTATTTCCGCAACTCTATTTGCAACAAACGTATGCCAACGGCATGGTCTACCTCTAATCCACGCCAGCGCTGTTCCCGAATCCGTCCAATAGAATTCGCGAAGTTCATCAATTTGTAGAGCATTTCTAACCTTCTCCATTAATTTAGCCAACAGGAAGGCACCGCACAATTCTAATCGTGGGATACTGAGTGTTTTCAACGGAGCCACACGAGATTTCGCGCATAATAACCGGCTGTCCCAATCGCCATTGACCGTGCGCGACCGCATGTAAACAGCGGCCCCGTAAGCTTTCTCGGATGCGTCCGAAAAAGCGTGGAGCTCAACATATTGTATATTATGCACCGCACGCCGGGGAATGCGCAATGACGAGATGGTCGAGATCTCATCCCGTAATTCCCGCCACCGTGAATGCACCTCCTGTGAAAGACTTTCGTCCCAATCAACACCCATCTGCCATAGTTCCTGCATCAACAATTTTGCCCTGATCACTACGGGACCGACAAGGCCCAACGGATCGAAAATTTGCGCGGTCTCCGCAAGTATACACCGCTTGGTAATTTTATCCCTACAACTATACGAATTGGAGTAGCCTAGTTCGTCTCTAACTGTGGACCAGAGGAGGCCCAATGTTTTCGCATCCTTGTCCACAGCCTTGAATTCTACTCTACTAATCGTATGATCTTGTGCTACTACCTTGGAGTCGTTGCTTGCCCATTTTCTTAATGGAAAACCGGCCTGAGCTAACAACCGTGTTAATACGTCACGCAACTGAATCGCCTGTTGAATGGTTTCGCAGCCAGTCAACAGATCGTCAACATAGAAATCGTTTACTATAGCCATGCTGGCGCTAGGGTGCGAACGCTCACAGGACCTTCCCACCTCCTGTAGAACCCGAGTGGCCAGGTAGGAAGCCGAAGCCGTACCGTAAGTGACGGTATTTAATGAAAACGCTGTGACGGATTCGGTATCATGATAACGCCAAAGTATGCGTTGATACTGGCGTTGCCGGGAAGCTATTAAAACCTGTCTATACATTTTTTCTATATCTGCTGACAGAACGAATCTATGCTTTCTAAATCTAATTAGAAGACTAAACAGATCACCTTGAACTGGTGGACCTACTAACTGAGCATCGTTCAGAGAAATCCCAGATGATGTCTTCGCCGAACCATCGAATACGACACGCAACTTTGTGGTCGTACTGCTATTTTTAAACACGGCATGGTGCGGCAAATAATAACAAGGTTTAACCTCTAAAATATCTACAGGTCCAAGCCTCGTCATATGACCAAGGGCTTCGTACTCGCGCATGAACTCTACATATTGACGTTGAAGATCAGGATCCCTACGAAATTTTCTTTCCATGCTGATTAATCGTTTCTCAGCCTGGTCACGAGAATTGCCAAGACTATCGAGTTTCTGGTTGAACGGGATGCTAACCGTATATCGCCCCTTGTCATCACGAGAGATCGTGGCCTTAAAATAACGTTCACAAATGTCTAAACTATTTATTTTTGCTAGATCGCGCGAACCGAGTTCCTCTATCTCCCAGAAACGCGCGAGTCCTCGTTCTAATTGAGTGTCAGTGACGGCATGGCACGAGCGCACAATAGTACTACCATGCGATTTCGGGAAGCTAATGCCACCACCCAATACCCAGCCGAGCTGGGTCTTCTGCCACACTAAACTTCCTACACCGACCTTGAATTGACCGATGCAGAGCAAATCCCAAAATAATCCCGCACCGATCAGAAGATCGACGCGACCCGGACGCTGAAAATCGGGATCGGCGGGTCTCACCCCTCGCGGGATCGGGATATTGACCTTATGCAACGGGATATTGGGCATTTCGTCAGTAATGCTATCAATTACTAAGCAATCGATTTCGCGATTAAAATTGCCACATCCAGAAGAAAAATGCAGCCGCGTCCTACTATCTATGGAGTTTCTGGATCTTCCAATTCCACCTACCATCGTGTCCGTGGTCGTGGTCGGAAGGGAGAGTTTATTGCATAATTCCTTGCTAATAAAATGGGCTTGTGATCCCACGTCGAGTAATGTGCGACACCTATGCTTGCGACCATTATGGTCCACTACAAAGACTATGGCGGTAGACAGAACTGTACATTCGGTAGGTATATTTGCCGAATGAGCCAAATAAGTTTCAGAACCCTGAGGGGTTGATTCTACCTGCGATGTCGAAGCCACTTGTTTGGGAACCGGTGGGGTTTCGACGACTGACTCTTCTCGATGTAGCAAAGTGTGGTGCTTCTTACCACACTTTCTACAGCCTCCGCGCGTACAATTTTTGATATTGTGCCCCGGCGACAAACAATTGAAGCACACATAAACCTGCTTTATCACCGCATGTCTCTCCGGAAATGACATTGCTAACAATTTCGAACAATGATACAGCGCGTGGTCACCATTGCAAATCAAACACTTGCTTGATCTGCTAGCGGTGTATGACGATGGGACGTATTGCCTATTAGGTGCCTCGCGAGATTTGGAAGGCTTACCGCGTTCGCTCGCCACCGTCGTCACGGAAGGTTTGTTACCATCTTTTCTAGCTAAATATTGTGCGCGCTGCTCTACAAATTTGGAAAATTCGCGAAATGTGGGTCTCGAATCGGACTGCATTACCTGCTTTTCCCATTCGTCTAGGGATGCCGAATCTAATCTCTTCGACAAATGAATACAAATCAACGCATCCCATAATTCGTCGGGCTTCAACAATGACTCTAGTGCCCGCATGTTGTTTACGGATCTATCACCAAATTCGCACAATGCCTTAGCATTCGATTTACGAATTGGCTCCATCGCCAGTAACGAATCAATAAGGTGCGCGAGTAAGGCCCTCGGATCGTTGTAACGTTCCTGCAACCTAGACCACGCAAGTTCATAATTCGCCGCGGAGATGCTAAAAGATTCCACGACCAATGCAGCCGCCCCCGTCAACGCGGAAACTAAATAATTAAACTTATCTATTTCAGACAACCTGTCTGACTTGTGCACTAACGAAGTGAATGTGTCACGGAAACGTATCCACTGGCTGAAATCCCCGTCGAAGAACGGCAACTTTATCACTGGCAAACGCGTGTTGGGATGATGCTCGGAAGTGTCGCGCGTTACGCTACCGGCCGAGGTCGCCGACGGATCCTGATCACCGCGGAGCTTTACCAATCGTTTGTCTGCCGCGGATATTGTTTCAAAATACGACTGCTCGAATGTTTCGCGTTCCTGCTGCTGTAATTCCGCACTAGGGGTTTCGTATGCCAACGCTTCGATTTGCGTTTGCAGCTCGTCAAATTTATCGAATAAGGAGTCATTCGACCGAACGCGTCTCTCAAATACCGACAAATCCGTATCATCGGACGCTGAATCGACACATCGCTTGAGCAACGTTAATTTAGATTTCAAGGCACCACGGTGAGCAACTAATGACTTCATATCGGTCTCCATGGTCCACAGCAAGCGAAAATGAAACACTGCTTAAGAACTCACGTGGGAACGAAGAGACTGGATCGGAGCTGAAAGTTTGTCCCGATGGCCCCTTGCGGTCGACGCTGCCACGGTTTGCGCTGCTTCTATCTCGGCCAAAGGGTGAGCGGCTCAAGCGGTAGCTGTCACGCTCCTCTCCTGGTCGGTGCAGCCCAGATGAAACGTCGCCACTGCCCACGTGGTCCAAAAGACTCCTCAATAGGATGGTGAAATGTCACCAGATGTCCCCGAAGATGCACGTCGCCAGCTGCTATCAAGCCCAGAGGTGCGAGTGATGATCACGCGCTGTAGCCTTCCTGGGTGTACTAGACGACGTCCACAGCCTCGCAGGATTTCCAAGGTACCGTATAATCCGGCTCGAAGGACCAATGTTGAGTATACTCGTGGTTGATCAGTAGATCGTTCGAGTTTCTCGTAAACTTGCACGTAGTGTGCCGACTAACTTTAACTAAATGCTCGAAGGACCACTTCCATCAGTGGGAAGAACAAAATTGCAAAGTTTCAAACAATACTTTATTGTGACTATAATATATGAGATCTTCAACTGCCGCTACAAATTGTCTGAAGACCGAAGCTACTAGGTCGACAGTCGGAAAGAATCTGCCTCAGCGCACGCAATACAAAAATGAGGAAAGGAGTCCTTCCCTCTCCTTTACAATTTTCCTAGAGTGGGGGTATCCAAGGGAAAAAGGGCGAGTCGCGATAGACGTCATCGAGAAACTGGCCCAAGAGTGGACCCTGTAAATCTATAAGTTTCGAATTTCGGCGTCGTGGCGACGACAAGACGGCGCTCGAAGAAGTTACATAAACAGTCGCAGCTATGAACCACTTGAGTGGTGACCCAGGCAATAACTAAGGGTAGAATTTCGACGCCTGGCCGATGACGAGACTACTATCAACAAAAAATACAGACCAGGCGGGCAACTAAACAAAGGGCACCCTATTCCCAGGAAAAAGCTTATATATATCTAAACACTCGCTGTTTCGCTCGCAGGATGAGAACTATCGCTTCAGCAACAAAGTTGAAGATGATGATGATGATGATGATGATGTTGGTGTTTAATCCTGCGGGTGTACACGCCTTATAACTTTATATATATTTTATATGAAATCCGGCGGGTGTACACGCCTTATAACTTTAACAACTGATTAACTTTTGAAAATTGACTTTGACGACTTTTGAACAGCGACTGAGCAGATTTGAACATAGACTGGTCTGGACCTCTTGAAGAGCCATCCCTTTTATAGGTTAATCAATCCATTGTTCTGAACCTAATCTCCATGGAGTGAGTGCGTCCCCAGCATTCTTCGAAATCAGTTTTCCTATGAACCAATATCTCTTGACCGGATGAAGAGTCTTTGATTCCCTTTTATCGTTCTCTTGGCTCGATCATGTTGCCCCACACATCCTGCCAGGTAATTAGTTACCAGCTTATTATTCATCAACCTCCTACTCATTTTGAAGTATCCATCTTCACATTCTTCAGCGATGAACAGTCTTCAACGGATATTCATTCGCAATTTATGTTTCAAATTGGCGCTTCATTATTTAATAATTCAACTGTGAAATATATCTTATAAATTTTCCTTAATTCTATTGATTCTGCCGCTCGCTATATAATATAATATACGACAGTTCAATATTAGTTATTAACTACAGTATTTAATATTTAATTTCAATACAACATTACTTGAGTAAGTATAAGTATAAAAGAGATTCAGAAATTATATATTATACATGATTATGATTAATTTCTATCGATGGCTGAACCACCGGACGTGACAGATAATATAGAATCAGCTTCCAGCTACTTTCACATGCAGTTTCTCATCGGATTTTGTTCCGACTGAAAGATTTATAAACAATTATCCAAACCCTTGTCCTAAACTAACCCGAAAAATTTTGACAGGTGTCAGCCCAGATAGCACAAAGACATCTTAAAATACGCCTAAAAGTTGCCTGACGCAAGACGTAACGTACGTCTTTAAGTCGTACGTTACGTCTGTGGCACGTCGTTTTCACGTCTTTTTCACGTACTGTGTACGACTTTAACAGGTCTTTGTTACAAAACTGTGCGATTTAAAGTCGTCTCTCACAGGTCTTTTCGATGTCTTTAAGATGTAAAGACGCAAAAAAGTTGCCTTTTTGGACATCTTTTCGGAGGTCTTTCAGGCATCTTTTAAGCGTCTTTTTACGCGGGTTCCGGGCATCTTTTAGGCATCTTTTAGGCATCTTCTTCAGACGCACAAAATCTTCAAATTTAAGAAAAAATTATTTAAAAAATTAGAATCTATATACACATTACTACTTTCATGTACTACTTGAGAGAATATTCCATTTTGTCTCTTCGAAAAAACCTTATTACAATTTAGAAATTTTTATGCACTATATTGGGCGGGATTCGAACTAGGGGGACCTACCGTTTAACTTCATGATGGCTTCCTGGCTGAGCCATGCGAACCTTTACTGTGAGATTCATTACTTTTTATTCTTATAGGTTCGAATCATATCAAATCATATATATTATTATATAAAAAATATTTTATCAGAAGTTTATCTCTTCTAATAATTATATAACCTAATTATTTAATTATTTACCAAAAATATTTTTTAGGTAAAAATCAAACTACTTTTTTTTAATGAAGCATAGTATCAGTATATTAACGATTAAGAGATATACATGTTTTCGTAAGTACTTCAATCGTTTGTGCCGTGAAAACGGCGCGGCGCACAGTGGGCCAGGTCGGCTCGCTAGCTGTTCACGCGTATTTCACCATTATTTCAAAACGTAAAGACCACTTTAAATATATCGTCGGATTCGTCTTGGCATCAGCTATAATATTATTGAATAAAATATATATAGTTATAAATAAATAATCAAGGTAAACACCAGTTTTTATTAAAAAAAAGAAATTATTGAAATTTTTTGTATTGAGATTTGTAGAAGACTGAGTACTGATTATTTTTTGTAGGAAACATTTTTTTGTTACATCACCGGAAATGTCTGTAAACTCGTATGAATAATGAATAATATTTGAAAACTGGCTATTCAGGCATTCAAACAAGAGTAATTCATAATTATTGAATGAATGAAGTTTATTATATTTAATAAAATAACAAAAATGTGTTATTACTGTCTTATTTAGAAAATTACAAAAATTCAAACAAGATTAAGTATTATATTTTACAAAGTTCCTGACTATATTCGATTGATCATACGGATTTTCTGCTTATAACTCTGTTTATCTATGAATAAAAAAAAATCTATACTATAATTCCTCTTAACAAAGGTAAAATACAGGTCTTTAATATGGAAAAACTGCTCTGATGCTATACTACGATGCTGTTACTATAATCTCTCAAATACAAATGATTCAACTGTGAGCTAGTAATAAGTTCGAATGTTTATCAATGGTCGTATAATCTAAAAACTTCATAAGATCGGTCTGGGTTAGGTCTTTACACTCTTATGAGCTGCTGAGTGGTCGTGAATGCGTCTCGCGCAATGCGATTCGCCGCGGAATTGCGTGACACGCGACGCTTTAAACCATCATAATTTCCAAGTTTGGATCGATTTGGATGTGAAATTTGCAGGATCTTTTAGAGGAGACGTTGCTGAAAATGTTTCACTTTGTTAGAGCACGACACTATATAACACTTTTAACTTATCCCTTGTCAAAGGTGAAAAACTTTGACGGTATTCCTTAGTTGACTAAGTATTTTTTTTTATAACAAATTATGAACATTAATGTTTAGTTCCTGGTGCGTTCTCAACATAGATATACATTCTTCATACAAAAACAAATTGGGCACTTAATCTTTAGTAGGTTTTCCAGGACATCGTTATGAAGAAAAGGAATTTTTTCGGTGATAAATCGTATCTGAAAAAGTTTGATCTTTGAACGCTTATTGTAACGAGAGTTTTTAATAACTTTAATTAATATTATCGTTTTTGAATGTAATGGGCATTTAAGAAACATTGTACATTCGTTAAAAATCGATATGAGGACTTCGATTTTTTAGCTCATGAACAGCTAGCGCGCCGATCTGGCCCACTGTGCGACGCGGCGCACAGTGGGCTCGATTGAAGAAGTACGCGACATTTTGCGAAAAAATCAACTTTCTAATTTTTATATTTTTTCAATTGATATCGATTTCTAAATGTCCACCGACCACAAAAATAATAAAATTAATCAAATACAATAGCAGTTCTAGTTGTGATACACGCATGAAGTTAGACAGTTTAAGAATATCGATTTTCCCTACATAATTTGGCTGTTCATTCTTAAAGTGTCCTGATAACTGTGATTAACTTCTTCCCCTGAATTTTTTTCTACATCAAAATGCACACTTTATTGATAAGAAATCATACTTTTCAATGACAATTATGATATATAACATATTTAAAAAGAATAATGAGCAAAATTAAAATAATCGTCGAAAATTTGTTTCTTTGATATGCACGATCTTTCAGGTCCCAGGAGATCCCAGTTTTTAACAAGTAAGGATCTTTTCAGTGAACCTTCCTCTATGTAATGTGACAAAAATGATTTCCTTCTTCGACTCCTTTTTCGAGATATTATTGTCTGAAGACATCCGCGTCGCGTTATCTTGTCCGCGCTCGGACGCGCGCTACGCGCTGAATTCGTCAACTATGCAGCCTCTGAAAGTCTGACAGAACTGTGTGGAATATTTATATTTATATTATATTTTTATTTAATATTAATTTCTATTTTACAGTAAATAAGTCAGTCTTTCGTCTCTGATATTTTGACTGCGTTGAGTTTGACGAATTCTTCTCGACAGTGCGTAAGTTACATTATAATTGTTTACGAAATCGATCTTCAAATCTTTTGAAATTTCTTTTCAAACGTTTTGTTTTGTCGACACAAATTGTGGATTGAAACAGAATTATAGTCAATCAGAGCAGAACTATCAGCCTGAGCAGTACTGTGATTCCGATATTATTTAGAATTTTATACGTTTTCTGTTCATATTATTTAATATAATACATCAAGTAAGTTAATATATATCAATTATATTTTATTTTTAGAACTTCATATATAGTAGGAGCATAACTGATTCCACACACTTTAAATCAGAATAACGTTTATATGAATGGACCAAACGACTTCAATTTCTCTGTAAGGCTAGAAGAATTAGTTTAGTAAATGACGTCTAATGAATAAGTTGAAAAAATACATTTGGTCGAAATTGTGAAAAACAATACTAAACATTGATTTTTACAACTTTTTAGCTGGGCCAATAACGAAAATTTAAAAAATGTGTTTTGTCAACTGTTATAAATTATATACGCTCTGAAAATTTCATTGAAATTGGTTAATTAGTTTACGAATTATAAACGATCAAAAGTGGTAAAAATTGCAATTTTTCAATATTTTCGGTCTTAACAAATTTTTCTCAAGAATGTAAAACTTAAACATTGTATCTATTTGCATTAAATAGCGAAAATATTAAATACATTATAGAATAAATAATTTATAAAGCTGTTTTAAATTAATAAAAACGGTTAAACAAATGTGAAATATATTAAGTTAAAAATCATTGAAAAGGAATGATTTTTTTATATATATTGAGTTCAAATTTCATTGCAATATCTTCAGTGGTTTAGGAGTTATTCAAAAATGTCGCGTACTTTTTCAATCGAGCCCACTGTGCGGCGTTGCGAAAGAGGCAACTTTTACACATCCATAAAGGCATCTCTGCTGGGTCGTCGTTTTCACGTTTGAAGGCAGGTGCCTTTTATGCATCTCATTTCTGCTGTGAAAACGGCGTCCCGAAAGAGGCAACTTTCACACGTCCATAAAGGCACTGCTGGGACGACGTTTTCACGTTTGAAGGCAGGTGCCTTTTATGCATCTCATTTCTGACGTGAAAACGGCGCCCCGAAAGAGGCAACTTTTACACGTCCATAAAGGCACCTCTCCTGAGACGAAGTTTTCACGTTCGAAGGCAGGTGCCGTTTATGCATCTCATTTCTGACGTAAAAACGGCGTCCCAAAGAGGCAACTTTTACACGTCCATAAAGGCACCTCTGCTGGGACGACGTTTTCACGTTTGAAGGCAGGTGCCTTTTATGCATCTCATTTCCAACGTGAAAACGGCGTCCCAGAAAAGATGCCTTTATGGACGTCTAAAAAGCGTCTTACTGAGACGTGAGACGTAAAGACGTAGAATGGACATGAAAACGGCGACTTAAAGTCGTCCTGTGCTATCTGGGAGCTAAGTAAAAAATATACGCGTGGATAACCACGCGCGGCAGAAGTGAAACTTCTTGCAGTCTAGTAATGTTTAGAAGTTAATTAAGATTGGAAATGGTAAATAATCCTAATGAAGCGACAACGAGATTAGGAACAACTCTCGATGCAGTATTTGCAAGACATTTAGACAAAATTGAATCAAGAATATTTATATCTTATTTTAGCTATCACAAGCCAATTGTTTCAATGATAGAATCATAGAAAATCATAGAAAAAATAATGAACGATCAAAATTTGCGACGCAAAGGAGAGCGTATGGGAAATGCTATGAACTATGTCTCTTTCTTTCCCGTACGCTCTCCTTTGCGTCGCAAATTTTGATCGTTCATTATTTTTTCTATGATTTTCTATGATTCTATCATTGAAACAATTGGCTTGTGATAGCTAAAATAAGATATAAATATTCTTGATTCAATTTTGTCTAAATGTCTTGCAAATACTGCATCGAGAGTTGTTCCTAATCTCGTTGTCGCTTCATTAGGATTATTTACCATTTCCAATCTTAATTAACTTCTAAACATTACTAGACTGCAAGAAGTTTCACTTCTGCCGCGCGTGGTTATCCACGCGTATGTTTTTTATCATTTCAATGTCACTCTCTACCTTACCGACACCACTCCTGTATTTCCGTATGCGTGGAGAAATACTCCGCCGCCCCCCTACCATCTAATCCTAACTAATTCTGATCGCATAATCTCCCATTGTAGATATTCAATTAATTGGTTTAACAGTTGGAATTTTGGAAACATTTTATATTAATTTCCAGAATATACATATTTAATATCTTTAATTAATTGCAAAAATGGATCATCACCAGCTTTGTTGACCTCATAGCGCCATAAAAATTCACACATGTGATCTATAATTGCACCATTCTTAATGCCACCTCTACTTAGACTCTATAGTGACATTAAAATAGTAAAAAAATCTTGTCGGTAAGGTTGGGACTGACATTGAAATGATAAAAATATTTTTTCGGAGACGCCAAAAATCCTTCTGACAATCATCATTTTAGTCAAAAAAGAACCTATCCCCAAAATTTCATCCAATTCTGACAATGAGCACGGACGTAAACGGAAACACAGCTCTCCCTTCAAATGAGGTAACATTATTTAAATTATAATATAATTTTGTATAATAAGTCAATTTTTGAAATTAAAATTTAATTCTCCTCGAGTTTTTAAAATTAGAGTTTAATTCTCCCTCTGAACGAGGTAACATTATTAAAACTATAATACTTTGTAGTTATGGACAATATTACAATGTAACCCCGCGTTAGAGGCAGAATACATGAATAAATAAACCCTGTAATACACTCGAGTTTTTTTTATCGATGATGGAAGTAATAACGGATTTATAACAGCATGTCGTTCGACGGTAAAAACAGGTCACCGAATGCTGCTTGTAAGACGACTCTTTGATATCGAAATGTTCTTGTTAATGAAGCTGTTTCTGACTTCCAGCTTTGCTCTTTACAACTGTTTCTTGTATTATGCACATATGTATACATACACACAAAAGAAAGAAGCACCCAGTATAATTAGAAGATATAATGGCAAACGATATCTTTATGCAGAAATTGTAGAAAACTCTATTGCTAGTTGTTGCAAACTTTTTCCTTCCATTCTTCGGTTGTAAATTTGTATTCTCTTAAATACCACCAATTCTCTAGTTTTAGGGATGCTACAAGTAACAACTATTTGTAAATATGAATATTATATGTTAAAACCATTTTATACGCTATCAAGTTTATTATTATTATTAAAAAGAAGTAATTATACACCACGAATTTTGATTGGAAAATAACAAAATTATTTGCGTCAACTTACTTTCCGGCTGGTAAAATATGGACAAGAATTTCAGATATTTGTAATTACTACACTTACCGGAATCCTTTCGCTTCGAAACTTTGTAATCGACTGCGAAAGCGGTCATACTGAATGGTAACACAAGCAAAGGACTAGAAGAACAAGTACAACACGTGCAATAGAAAAAGAAAGCAACGCGTTCTTGAAATTCGGCCGCGTCAACTTAAATATCGACGCGAGTGTATGATAAGTTAAATTGTACCACTTGATTTGTATGTATGTTATGCGTTTCATAAACATATGTTATATTTAGAGTTCGAGTTGTTACGAGCCGAGGTTCAGGCAGCTATGCGGAAACCGAGGGTATTTTGGAATTAGAGATTTTAGAGCAAAGTAGGAAAGGTACACGAGGACTAGCCGATGTCTATCTCATCACCGGGTCGCCTCGAGGGAACAAGGGAGTGGACTAGCCGATGTCTATTTCACCACCGGGTCGCCACCTATAAGGTATAGGGTCGCGGTTCCGCTGACTCGTAACTTATCGAATTGAGATAGATACACCTTGAGCGGCAAAAGTGTATCGTCGTAGATACTAGCGACTGGGAACTCGAAAAGGGAATATGAATAATCGATATTTGAACCCTTAAGAAGTTCACACACAATAATATATTTTTGTATTATAAAAAACGTACAAATGTTCAGTGTAATGTTGTCGCGGTGTCGCGGATTAAACTCTCTCAGTTTTGACGCACCGAGAAATGCGGGGGCGATCTACTACAGAGTGGTAGACAAGAACTTCAACAACCGATCTAGCGCGAATTGACTTTCGACGTGGAACGGTACGTACTGCACGTATTCACTTGAATCAACCCAACTAAATAGGAAGGATCCATGCCCTTATATAGTACCCAAAATCGGATCTAGCGATGGTGGGGGCCACGTGCTACTTGTGATTAGAAATGGATTCTTAGAAGTTACATTGCTTGCAAGAGCCCCTTTATGATCCGATTTTGAGTAAGCCCTTTGTTCTTAAATAGGCCCTCTGTTTCGACACATATCTCCGGAGGGGTCAAGAGTCACCAACGGTAGCGTCCGCATACGTAACAGAGTAAAGAATATGCAGAGTATAGGGGTAGATTAAGTAGCAAGGACTACGAGGAAAAGGTCGTGGTCGTGCTAGAGATGGCAAGCGGAACGGTTACTTTCTGTGAGTAGTCGCCAAATTTATACAAAAGGTGTAAAAGAGTTCCAAGAAGTCTTGGGTCGGGCCGTCACCCAGTGAGCACCTTGGATAATGAAAGGAGTATGGTTGACATTGGGAAAGCAAATGTGGGGTGAACGACCCAAGATGGGGAACTACTACTTGAGCTCGAGGAAGACAAGACACATGTAGAACAATAAACCGTCAACAAACAGTGAGTCGGACCGTCGCTCAGTAATCACCTTGGGTCATAAAAGAAGAAACCATATGGGCAACAGGCGACTCACGATGGTTGACCGTTTACTTGAACTCGCGAAAAACAAAGCAAAATACGGCGAACCGGGAAAGTGACCTGCCTATAATTAGCAACAGTATTGTACAATGATTGATTCATTGCATTTAAAGTAATAGATAATCCGCAATAACACAATTCTCAGAACTATTCAATTAAACAGCGGAATCCTTTTTCAAAACTTGCTGTGTTCTTATTTAACTTTTTACGTTATTCTATTAAATATGGCCGGGTGCTTGTTCCTTTAGCACAGCAGTTGTACTTCCTTGACCATTTCATTTATTTAATTTATATGATTAAACGGCGGCCGCTTCATTCAAGTGGCAAGGACTTTATATATGTATACATTTTCTGTTAGAAATCGACTTTGAATTTCTACGTGGATTGACGCATTCAGATTCCAATATTTATTTTATATATTACATTTCAATCAGTTTCCTAGCAAATCAGGTTCCAAACAAACGCCGAAATTAATTACCAAATAAATTCTCTAATAATTAATAAAGTTTAGTACACTATAACACACTTGGTGTTATAATATATAGCAAGCACCTCGCACTGCGTCCCAACAGTGAACTACTAACGAGACATTGTTACTGTTTACGCATTTTAAATTTAAAGTTTCTTGTTCGGATATAATCGAAGATTGATTTAGCTGGAACAGGGAAAGTTTTAAGGTTAATTACTCGACCCACATGGATTTAACAACCAAAAATAAGAACAACCGGGAAATACAGTAATGTCAAAACCTGAAATTTCCTTCAATTTAATCTTGAAATATCTCTCGATTTACACTTGAAAATTTCCCCTTTTAAAATTGAATTTTCCATCAATTAAAAACTTGAAATTTCCCTCAATTTAATCTTGAATTATCCCTCTATTTAATCTTTGAATTCCCCACAATTTAAACTTGAAATTCCCCTCAATTTAAACATTAAATTTGGCTGAATTCAATACTTGAAATTTCCCTAAATTTTAACTTGATATGTCCCTTAATTCAAAACTTAAAATTCTCGTCAATTTAATCTTGAAATTTTCTTCGATTTAAAACTGGAAATGATGAATTATAAAATCATAAATTATAAATCTATCATACATTTAACAATATGCTATATATAGCATAAACAACTTAACATCTCGACAATTATGTTCTCAAAGAATCAGACTAGAATTATACAAATTGACGGAGCTACAGCCGATTTGGAGGAATTCACACGACTGATTTTAATCAGAAGAATTTGTGGATTTTAAGCAGAAACTGACCAAAAGTCGCGAAAAACTATGATTTTTACCACATTTAACCAGTTGTAACTCTTGGTGAAATTTTCAGCATTTGTATAACTAACATAGATCTACAAAACATATATTTTAAATTTTCATTAAGGGCCCAAATAAAAAAGTTTTACTTGTGAATTAATTTTTGGAAAATCTTTTTTACAGATCATTTATTAAACCAAAGCTTCTAATTACTTGCAAAACATCAGGTCGTTTGGTACAGTTATAAAAAAAGTTACACATACTGCTTTGAAGTGCGCTCAAATACTTTCGTGGTCCACTATAGTTACAAGCACGGTGCATTATACAGGTATGCCGACTTCGCATCTCTGTAACGTTGACGTTTTGTTATAGATGGGTAGTAATTCTCTGGCCGCCGCCAGACGGCGCAAGGACATGGGTACCGTACGTGTGCGAATGAGTGTGATTGTGTGTATGACAATACGTCAGCAGCGCGTCCGAATACACACAATCTCATTCCCACACGTACGGAACCCATGTCCTTGCGCCGCCTGGCGGCGGCCGGGGAATTACTACCCATCATTTTCAATTTCTGAGGGAAGTCGGCACACCTGTATAATGCACCGTGGTTACAAGCAACGCCGAACATATTAGAATATACAATATTAGAATAAACGGTAAATGTAGCTTTGAGGGGACCCATCTCGGATCACCTTCATCTTGACATATGTTGTCAAGGACACCATTCTGAACAACTTAGCTTGATAAATTATTCTCGGCCTTAGTTCCCAAGATATTCGCGAAAAAAGAGTGATTGCAGCAGCTGGTTTGAACTGGTCTGCTTACGAGGCACTACACCCACCCATCTCGGATCACCTTGACATTGGCATATGTTGTCAAGGACAATATTCTGAACAACTTTTGTCATTACATCTACCCGGAGCTCGGTCTTAGTTTTAAAGATATTCGCAAAAAACTATCGCTAATACTGTATTTTCGTATGCGTGGTTTCGCATCTCTCCACACCCCGCCACCTAATCTCAACTAATTCTGATTCATAATCTTTTCATTCTATATAGCCGTCATACAGAATTTGAACTAGTAATGCAAAAATTATGCGATCAGAATTAGTTAGGATTAGGTGGTGGGGGTGGAGAGGGCCACGCATACGAAAATCCAGAAGTAGTCCTTCAGAATTGAAAGCTCACCCTATATAGAGTGACACTCTGTTCTGTTTTCTCTCTTGTCCCCATAACGTGTTTACAAACAGATAATAAACAGATGCCGTTCCGGAACAGGCTTACGTTGCCACGGAGCATGCAAGAATACGGAAAATTCAATACAGTAATAGCGATAGTTTTTTGCGAATATCTCGGAAACAAAGTCCGAGCGACGGATAGATGTATTGACAAAATAGTTCAGAATGTTGTCCTTGACAACATATGTCCAGGTGAAGGTGATCCGAGATGGGTCCCCTCAAAGCTACATTTACCGAATAAACAAATACATTAGATTTTATCAGAATAATTAACCGAATATATTCACATGCACGATACACACCTCTTGCTTCGTTTGTAATGATGAAAATGTTAAATGTAAAATCAGTTTCGCTTGAAAATTAAAGTGTACTGAAACAAGGTAAAATTGAAATATGTCTTGGTAACAAGCGTGCACCAGTTTTAAATGAAATTCTACTTATACTAGTTTAAAATGTGTAGCATGTTAACGAACCGATTCAAAAGCGTCATACATGCTACCTACTGCGTTTTACTTTTCACAGAACGTGATATCGATGACGGGAATGCTAAATTTTCATTAATTAAATGCAGTCATATATATAGGAACTCAGCTATTATATGTAATATAACGTCCTAATTACGTGCACGGCTCGTTTGATTTACGATTTTCTTGCGTGGCTTTACAGTTAAACTCAGAGCTCCTAATTGGGTGCTAATTTTCTACCGGCAATTTCGTTATTAGTCTGCGGATCTACAGGGTGAGGCACTAACTATTGCCACCTACAATAACTCCGAACCTATGATAGTAGTAGAAAAGTTTCTGAAATAAAAGTTGCATCGGACAACAGGGGCCGTAGTGTGGCGTCAATCTTTTGTTGCTAGGTGGAGTCGCTTCAGAGATGCGAAGGCCACCTTTGTTTTTTTTTAAATACATAGAATCCTATGTTTTGTTAGCTTTTTTTTGGTTACGTGGCGGTGGGGAAATGCTGTTACGCGCATCCTCTCAACCGGACAGAGAGGGTAGTGTGGAACTCGGCTCCCCCTAAGGGCGCGATCACAGTGGATCCGATGTCGGACGATTCGGCCGACGTCCGACGCATCTGTCTCTTTTTTCGAGCGTGTGAAAAAGAGACACAACGTCGGACGTCGGTCGAATCGTGCGACATCGGATCCACTGTGATCGCGCCCTAAGCCAGGCATGCACATCTCGTAGCTCTCAGAGCGGCTCATGTGCTCCCAAGCCAGTGTTGGGCAAATTTTATTTTAAATAATAAATAAACGTGTGATTTTATTTGCAAATAATAACTAAACTTGTTATTTAAATTAAAGTTATTTAAATAATTCCATAAATAATCTATTTATTATTTCTTATTTGCAAATAAAAGTTTATTTATTATTTGGATTGAGGTGGAAATCAATTAAATAGTTTTTGTTCTTCTCTTATTTCTTGTATTTTGTATATGTATACAATGAACACGTGACGAAATTAATATCATGATTACCCGTATATATAATATTTAAGTGAATACAACTATTTTTTGTATCAATTTGCTTTTCCAATTGATAATTCGCAGGTCATGTTTGACTTTAAAACTACTCTTTCTTCAAACATAATGTCAGAAAGTTTGTTCGATTTTGGCGTATTGGTCATAGTTGCCAAAGAAAATGCCCGCTCGACTGGAGCCGATGATGATAAAGGTGTGTTATATTTTATAAATATACGTTTTATAGCTGCGTACGTATCCAGACAATTTAAATCTGAGTTTGGATCTTGGAAATATTGTGTTATTAGATATTCTGATGCAGCCACTTTAGGACTAGTTTGTACTACATCAAAATCCAAAAACGTTTCAAGTTTACTGTCCCTGAAACTTGAAAAGTTTCGCACGTGTTGTCCATCTGTCGGAGTTGAAGTTGTCGGAACGCGGTAGTTGTAAATAATCGGCCGATTCGGAGCTGATTCGAGCGCGTTTTTTCTCTGCTATAGCAACCTTTTCAGGTATACCGCCAGTGGTCGGGCTCGTCCGGAGGGCGGATTAATGAATGAAAATACAATTTAATTTATTATTTGTTACTACAAATAATAATTAAATAACAAGTTTAGTTATTATTTGCAAATAAAATCACACGTTTATTTATTATTTAATTATTTATTATTTAAAATAAAATTTGCCCAACACTGTCCCTGCCCCTACCTACTAAAACCCCACCACCAAAAGAACTTCAAACCCATTCAACGCTTTACTCGCGGCAATAATAGATACAGGGGCCTACTATTCGCATTTCTACCTACATCTATTCCGACTCGTCGTACCAGGTCAATTCTGCCCTTACAGACTTATCCAATTCCGAAACCTATGTTTTGTTAGCTGTTTTCTGATAGCGGCTATTTAGACGAATCCAACGAGGTGCAACATTAAGGTCTTTGAAGGTTAACAGAGATGATGTATGACAAAAAAGGCGAAATAAACTTGCATTTACAGAAGGTGTTCAAAGTGATTGCTAGTAAGAGTAGTATTATTGAATCAAACGATTGTAAACGATGTATTCTTTCGAAGAACAACCCGATATGCTCCTCAATTATAGTGAATGCCAGCAAAATTCGTTTGAGGTAGAGATTTATACGCTGAAAGATAGCCTCAACGTTTTCACCCTATGCGTCGTACAACACACATTCGTAACATAAACTGTTATAGGGTCTTCTGTTCCAATTTTACAAATTTTACAACTTTACAACATTACAATATTAGGATTTCATAATTTTTCAATTTGGCAATTTCACCATTTTACAATCTTACAACTTTAGAATTTTACAATTTTACAACTTTACAATTACACTATTTCATAATCTTACAGCTTCAGAATTTTACAACTTTCTAAAATTGTCCGACCCTGAAAAATCGGTAAGTATACTTTACTTTATTATTACTTTTAGTATACTTATAAAGTTTTCTTTCATATTTTACAACTTCTTTATTATCTTGTTACGAGCCAGGGACGCGAGCAGCACGAATGGCCGGCGAAGGGTTGTTACCCTGGGAATATGATCTCAATTTGTTAGTTAAGGTACGCGGACGAACCCAATGCGAAATTGGGGAACCATTACGTTGGATAAATCTCCGTTTGGACGATTGGAATGTCGCGAACGAATCTGATGCGTAATCACGGGGTTGCTAGGATTGTTAGAGGCCCTCGTAACTAGTATAATTTAATTGATACAATCAGAGCAGTAATATTGTATCGTGTGGGGACATTCAATTACTTTATTAGGATTTTGGAACGATAATTATGGGTTTAGTAATTTGCACGAATTACCAAAGAACACAAATATTCTGATTATAAGAATTGTTTTACAATTGTGGAATTGTCGCGGACGGATTAAATCTACGAGCACGGTAGTGCACCAGCCAAGTTCTCGCACTACCTCCTTTTACACGAAACAACTTAGCCGTTTTGTGAGAGATGTAATTTCGTACACTTAGTTAAATCACGTCTCAATATTGACAAAACATTAATCTTCCAACATTAGTAGGTTCCGAGATATAGGACCTCAAAAATCGATAAATTTGTCACTGACTGACTGACTGACTGACTGACTGACTGACTGACAGATCATCAAAACCTTTTGGGTACTTCCCATTGACCTTCAAGCTTGAAATTTGGTACATAGGTTCACCAGAACAAACACTCAAAGGAATAATTATCAAAGTTTAAAATTTTACACCTTACAGGGGTTGTATTGAAAAAAAATATTACGAAATAGGTACGTAGGATAGAACATATAAAAAATGGCTGTATCTCGGAAACGGTGCATCCTACCGCAAAAATAACGAAATTTTCAAAAGGCTCAACTCGAAGCATATAGGGTATGCTCATCCACATGACGTATGTAGTCTTTTGATTTTTTCAAAAAAAAAAAAAGAAAAGAAACATACGCGGGGAATACCATGCGCGACGGAAGTGAAACTTCTTGCTTATTGGGTGTAGATACAGATTTCAACAAAAATTGATGAAATC
Organism: Lasioglossum pauxillum; assembly: GCA_933228785.1. Classification (NCBI taxonomy): domain Eukaryota; kingdom Metazoa; phylum Arthropoda; class Insecta; order Hymenoptera; family Halictidae; genus Lasioglossum; species Lasioglossum pauxillum. The sequence goes on along the minus strand of OW121704.1, from coordinate 29,759,934 downwards.
CCAACAAAAACATTCTGTAAACAGGAGCCAAGTATGGCCGTAAAAAGTTGTGAGATCAAACAAAATACGGCAAAGTTCGTTAGCTTAGAAATACCTCTTACAATACTGGAAAAAGCGTTTGTAAAAATTAATTTAAAAGAACGCTATTTAATTTTTAAAGAGTTACATGGAGGGCTAAATTATTCAAACTTGGCCGCTACCTAACACTTTCATGGCCATAGGTTTAGAAAGTAATGGCCAAGTTTGAATAATTTAGCCCTCCATGTAACTCTTTAAAAATAAACTAGCGTTCTTTTAAACTAATTTTTACAAACGCATTTTTCAGTATTGTAAGAGGTATTTCTAAGCTAACGAACTTTGCCGTATTTTGTTTGATCTCACAACTTTTTACGGCCATACTTGGCTCCTGTTTACAGAATGTTTTTGTTGGGATTTAAAGTGACGAGAATTGAAAGTAGATATTAACTAACTAGGATGCACGGTGTTGACGCAACGGCAATGCGGGGGTCTCGGAGCAACTTTATTACTGCATAATAGATTTAATACCAGACTCGCGGAATCTATACAGTTAACCTTGATATGAAGGGGAACTTTAGCCCGATCTCACTGGAAGTTTACTCTACGAGATACAGCAAGACGTGACACGATTCGTGACTACGATAGTATTAGCCCCCGAGAGCAGAAATACAAGGGCTTATATATGTACCTTTACAATGACGGTTGGTACTTATCAGTACCCTTGGAGTGAACATTCGTATTTTGTCAACGTCCAGTTGATCGTACGTATGTTTGGGCTTTAAACCAGACAGCTATGTGGATTTATCTAGCGTGGATTTGTGCGTTTGTCTAGGACGGTTCCTGCAAGAGATTATCTCGAACATCTGATCATCATCCTTAACAATCTCAATTGGCAGAGAGACGACGACTCGGGACGAAAATTAAAAAATTTGAAACCGCAAAATTCTAAAATTGTAAAATTCCTACAGTTGTAAGGTTGTCAAATTGTCAAATAGTCAATTTGTAAAATGGTAAAATTGTAAAGTTGTAAAGTTGCAAAGTTGCAAAGTTGCAGAGTTGCAAAGTTGTCAAGTTGTCAAGTTGTAAGGTTGTAAAGTTGCATAGTCGCAAAGTCGCAAAGTTGCATAGTACAATTCTAATGTGGTAAAATTGTCAAATTCTAACTTATTGAATCACATGCTGCAACAATTTATTGTACAAATGTATGGAATTGTAAGGCGTGCACAATTTCTGTTTATTTGTCATTGCCAGGTTTAGTAAATACGCTGAAAGATGTCCTCAACGTTCTCACCCTACACACCGTACAATTCAATACAGTTGGACAATAAATTGTTGCAGCAATATAATTTCACCATTTCACAATTTCAACAAGTCTCGTGTACCGTAATAAATTCGTCTACTTCGAAACATGTTTTTATTGGACAAGTTCCAACTGCCCTCGGAGTTTGCCATTGGAGTTTCTGGAATGGATAGTATTACCCGACGTACGCGAGATTCATCAGAGATAACATGGGTATTAAACGAGCACAAAATGCGATGGGGAAACTGAAATGACGTTTTTGCATGTGCAACGCTTCAAGGATTAGTTTCGACAGGATTGACATGTATCCTTCGATATCAAAGATACATTATCGCGACTGAATGGGTAACTTGAGCACCATTGATTTAATTAAAAGCGTTTCGTTAGCGTCGGAAACGCTTCAAAGCTTTTTGAACAAAATCAAATGGATACCCTTTAGAAACTGATAACTATACTTTGTCCCACGAGAGAACCGTACCGCGTGAAGACCAGTTTTCGTTCGTCGCTGCTCATCTTCACGCTAATTGGTTCAAGAAAGTGCCCACCACCATCTTCCAAGTTGCGCGAAACGGTACGATTCTCTCGTGGAACAAAGTGTAGACACTGAATCTTTATGCAAAATAAAAATTGCCTGCATCGATTGCAAGAAACAGAAAATAAATTGAATGTTATTTCTTCCCGTAATGATTTCAATACAGGAGAAATCATGCATTGATATCTCCAATTCAAAAAATTTTTCAACAATTTATTATAAAGAATTATATTATAATAAGACCTTTTGAATTTTAACTTCTTTTGTACTTGAACTTTTGAATTTCAACTTGATCGTGGTACACGTGAAATAGTACACGTTAAACCGTGTACTTAAAACGACACGTACTGCGGTACGTGTATTTAAATACACGTGTACTACACGTGTGTTATTAATACACGTACATCCACGATCTCTAATTTATATTATATTTGAAACCAATATTTCATTCCTAATATGAAAGGTGTGTATATCTTCCAGCATATTCTGGAACAAATATTTTTCCATATTACACGTTAAACATAAAATATTTCCTGCATATTAGAAAACAATTCTATTTTTAATGTTACATAAAGATTCATTTCATATTACGAGAAAAATATTTTTTATAATATGAAATAAATATCTGTATATTAGGCAAAAATATTCTATTTCTAATATGAAATAAAGATGCATTCTATATTTAGAAAAAAATATTTTTCTCGTAATATGAAATAGATATTTCATGCATATTAAAAAAAAATATTTGCAATTAACGCAAAATAAATATTGTATGTATATTTGAATATTCAAATCAGATTGAATCTCTTTTTAATATCATATGAATGTGTATACAATATTTTGTGCCACTAGGGGAGCTTTTGAATTTCAACTTGAACTTTTAAACATGAGCTTGAACTTTTGAACCCCCTTTATTTAACACTTTGTTCATTTAGAACAAAATCGTTGATGGCGACGTGAAAAGCTGACCGATTTGAAATCATTTATTAAATTTTTATCTTGTGCAGTTTATTAATATATTGAAAACAATTAATCTGTCTGATATAAAGCCGCATAAATTCTCTTCATATGGCTAAAATAATTGTCTATTATTATATGTATAATTAGATAGCAGATTTTATGCATTTATAACAAAAATAGAGTAGATGTAATTTGGGATTTGGACTTGAACTTTTGAATTTCAACTTGATATATTGAACTTTCGAATTTCAACTTGATATATTGAACTTTCGAATTTCAATTTGAAATATTGGACATTTGAATATCAACTTGAATTTGTGAATGTAAACTTGTAATATTGAACTTTTGAATTTCAACTTGAACTATTGAACTTTTGAATCTCAATTTGATTTATTGAACTTTTGAATTTCACCTTGAACTTTTGAATGTAAACTTGAAGTATTGAACTTTTGAATTTCAACTTGAACTTTTCTGTTTTACACGGACTACTACATTCAATTTCATTTTGAAACAAAATCGTCGATGACGACGTCAGAAACTGATCGATTTGAAATTATGAATTAAATTGTGCAATCAATTTGAAATGAATTTTGGTCACGTGCAATATACTCCATCATCTTAACTATGTGTACAGTTTCATACACGAGCGCTCCGCTTTATTTGACACAATGTCGCAGCTCATCGGCTGATAGCTCGTGCAACAGGTTCTTCGTACATATAGTGTTACCTCATTCGGTGAAAATACAGAACGCCCAATGACCAATTGTACAGAAATGGATAGTTGACGAACATTGCAAGCCGACAATGACATTTTAAACAGAAACATTGGCGTCGAATAGTATTCGCAAAATTGATTTTTACCTTTCTTTCGCCTCGGTCTGATACCTTGATCTAATAACACGGGGTTGTTGGGAAAGCTTTTTTACTTCTGCCACCTCGTAGGTGGTGCTACAATTTCGTTAGTGTAGTAGACTGTAAACTCTAAGGCTTTACGTTAACACGTTTCCTGTCAGACTAACATCCCGAAAAGTTCGAAATCGAAGACATCAGTTTCCGCGTTTCTCATCTTTTTAAATAAAATTTTACATTTTCATTGCGACAACTGAGCAAACAATCTTTAAATATAAACTCCATATGACAATTTAAATGCAATTCAGCCTAACACAATTTTACAAAATTACAACTTTGCAACTTTAGAATTTTACAATTGTACAATTTTACAACTTTAGAATTTTACAATTTTGCAATTTTACACGCAATCGTACAGTTTTGCAATTTTACATACGATCGTACAATTTTAGAACTTCACAAATTTTACAATTTTACGATTTAAAAATCTTACAATTTTATAATTTTATAATTTTAAAACATTACTACTTTACAATTTCATGATTGTACAAGTGCACAATTATACAATTTTACAATCGTACAATTGTAGAATTTTGCAATTTCATAATTTCATAATTCCACAACTTCACAATTTTACAACTTTACAATTTTAGAATTGTACAACTTTGCAACTTTACAATTTTAAGGCTTTATTTTAAGGCTACGATAACGTTAACATGTTTCCTGTCAGACTAACATCCGTAAAAGTTCGAAATCGAAGACTTATTAGTAGACTGCGGATTTTATGTATTTGCGACAGAAATGGGTACGTACAATTTAAAGCTGTGGACATGTAAAAATATGTAAGTGCATCAATGTGTTCGTCTCAGCTTAATACGATAATTAAAATAAGAATATAATTTTTATTTGGCTCCTGTGCCCTACAATCAATGCAAACATTTTTTATTTTGCATAAAGATTTGCAGTCTACAGTTTGTCAAATCTAGCTGTGCGGCTGAATGTCCCCCGTAAGGGGAAATGACCCCGCTGCGCAGTGGTAAATAGGCGGAACTTCACAACGATAGAGAACTGATCGTCACCTGTCAAATGATGCACGTGGCGACAGTTCAGTTAAAAAGTAAAGTGACACAAGTGTATTCACACAAACATATAAACAGTTGTGTTGTATGTTTACTGCTGTAAGAAATAATGGACAGTACGCACTTTTGACGAGGTGTGTACCTTACCGTTCAAATGTTGCATCCTTCTCTCGTCGAGTGCTGTCATTCTGCGCATTCCTAAGTTTTGTTCAACCGCACAGCTACATTTGACAAGCTGTACTTATCAGTTTACACGTTTTCCATCTTTTTAAGGGGTAGACTCGTTTCTAGGATTGCAAGGGTGCGGGATGCGTCTTCGCATTTCTCGATAATGAAAAGATGGGGGTTTTCAGTTGTCGAAAGCGCTAGATAAAAGAAAAATCGCTCTCAAAAGTCCTATTTTTACGTTTGCGAGGCGTAATTTGTACTATTCGACAGCCTATTTGTTACACATTTAGCTATTAAAAATTTCAAGATGGGATTCTTCGGGATTTTCCAGTTCTTTAAAATCGACTAAACGGCATAGAAGACTAATACTTCAACTATGTCTATTTCACAACCTGAAATATTTTAGTTTACAACATTACTACATTACAATTAGGTATATAATTTCACAATTGTACAATTTTACTATTTTTCTTTACAACTTTAGAACTTCACAATTGTACAAATGTACAATTTTGCAAGTTTTTAACTTTTCAATTGTACAATTGTACAATTTTAAAATTTTACAACGTTACAGCTTTACAGCTTTACAACTCTGCAACTATACATCTTTACAATTTTAGAAATGTACAACTTTACAATTTTAAAAGTGTACAACTTTACAATTTTAGAAATGTACAACTTCACAATTTCATAATATTTTACACTTTCACAATTCCACAATTTCATGATTTTACAATTTTACAATTACACAATTTCACGATTTTACAATTTTACAATTTCAGGATTTTACTATTTTTCTTTGCAACTTTAGAACATTACAATTGTACTAATGTACAATAGTAGGCCCTGTAAGCAGGCCTCCCGGACAGACAACGTGCTGCCAAATAATGTAAATTACGCCTCGAAAACGCAAAAGTAGGCCACTTTGGTAAGCTCGCGCGCTAGATTGATCTTTTATCTAGCGATCGCGACCACGTAGGGGTCCCAAATGTGCATTATAGAGAAATGGTTTGTCAGATGCCGAACCCTTGTACTTGCACAATCCGCCTAGGCACACGTACATGCTGCCCGAGCGGTGAGTCTGTGCCACACACTCTCACTCGAGCACACAACGCAGCATCATATCGTCAGCCATCTAGTGATGTAACGTTTACGTATGAAGCCTAACTTACCGGCAACACTTCTCATCTTCTGTTTTACCGATACAGTGACTGAGTCACCGGGTCACCGACGAGATACTATTAAAGACTGCCAGCCTTATGGGAGTTGGTGTGCCTCGAATTTTTCGGTGTTCTCTTACGCCCTCTAGGATATATTCTGCCTGGAGTGAGAACCAGAACGTTCCGTTCCCAACGCGCCCGCGCGCTACACACACGAGCGTACCTCTACTATATCCGTGTGCGCTGCTTGTGCGCTTGCGCCAGCCACAATCTATTTTTAGCACTTGCCGTGTTGTATTGCTCTACAGAAACGAAACTGAAATTCGGCTGTCGAGCCGTCGAGCGTATGAATCGCAATCTGGAGCTAGCCTTCGAATCCCTGTGCAGCGATTTTTATTTTTATTTCTCATTACTTTTTTAATTACATTTTTAACCTTGCAAAAAATTAAAAATGTAAACGTTTTGTTACTGTCATAATTGCATTAATAAAAATTGTTATATGAGAACCGGTTGATGGTATTTATTTGGACTGATTGGAGAATACGAAAATGCAGAAAGTATTTTTTAGTTTATGAAACAATTTATAGATTTATTAGTTGTTAAACAAATAATAGAATAAATTGGATAATATATATAAATTGATTTTACTAGCATACACAAGTTTATTTGATCTTCTCTCTTCCTATAATAAAAAAATACAGTCATAATTATAATTATAATAGAATTTCATAGAATATTGAGGTTATTGCAAACTCATCTTTTTTCGCAATGATGTTCTAATTTCATTGCTTCTCTCAAATGTCCATTTCCTTCCGAGACAGTGGCGTTTATAGGTGTAAATAACAAATGTTGATATTCATCATAATTAAACTACAATTATTCTAATAACGTGGAATGTAGTACATATTAAGTGTTAGTTACCCGGATTTTCGTCTTCGACGTTAAGCACTCTTTACTGCTTCTCGTAATTTACGTATATGTAACATTAGGGTTGACCTTATTTTTCGACCATGAAATTTTTTTGGTCCCGTAAACCAGAATTGCAACAAATGTTGAGAAAATGTTCTGGAAAAATTTTGGGGCCGTTTGGATCATGGGAAAATGAGGCGCAGCAGATTTGAAAATTTTGAATTTTTTAAATCTTGTCATAAATAGACGTTATGATATATCGTTGAATTTGTCTTTTTTCTCTTTAAGAGTCCATATATAGTATAAACAGTTGTTGACAGAAAAAACATCCGTGACCTTAAAAACTTTAAATAATAACTTTGAAAAATTGTTTTTTCTTTGAAACTATATCCACCTCCTTATATACTACAACTTTTGTTTGAAGAGTTTTTTCATATATACATAACTGACCGAGATATCAAGGGGCGGAATTTGCATTATTCGGAAGCATAGAACTGCGCATGTAGCTATTTTTATAGCTACATGCTGCCGAATAATGCAAATTACGCCTCGTAAACGAAAAAATAGGACTTTTGAGGCAGATAGTGCCCTAGATCGATCTTTTATCTAGCGTTTTTGACTAGTGGAAAACCCCGCGTTTGTATTATCGAGAAATGAGAAGGTGAATCCAGCACCCTTGCAATCCTGGAAGTCTCTCTACTCCCTTAAATAAATTCATTAATACGCTCCAATCTACAAAAAAAACAGTTCTAATATCGAAAAAAGAAGTTATTATGAATAATAAGCAGTCTGACTGAAACATGGACTGAATGTGGTCAATGATACCGCTGAACGGGGCGTTAAACTAATGGAGGATCATAATTAAATTTTATCTGGAAACAAAGAGGAGAAATAATATATACTATACAAACTGTGATGGAATATCGAAAGCAGTACATCCTGACGCCACAAAATAGAATTTATCAAAGGATTTTTAAATATTTTTTAATATAGAGAGAAACACCTGATCAATCCCTACATGATTAATTTCATTTTTAAGAGGCATTGCAGACTGCTTATTAACTGAGAGTTATTACATTTTTAATTTTCCTCAGAGTCAGTAAGTCCTTTATTTTTCTCGGAGTCGATACGGTCGTGATTCAGCATCAGAAGCAACATTGTAACGCACACCGTATTGGCATTTACTAACTAAAACCAATATTACTCATTATGAACGTTATCGTAATGATATCATCACCTATCGATTGAAAATGTTTTCCCAATCAAAATAAGCTCAAGCACGGCATAAATCGGATAATAATAATAATACAGCCAGGTTGCACTAGAAAATATCAGGCGAAACAGTCATGTTTCAGGCGTACGAATCGTCAAGTCGGAGCACTGACAGGACAGACAGTCGAGGCGTCGAGCGAGCTCAAGCGGACTCGAGTCGGGTACGCGATACATCAGACACATCCGGCGGCCCATGACTCACCTTTGTCGGGCGGCTTCTAAAAGAATAGAATAAGATCGCGCGAGCGTGTTATCACGATACCCGAAAATCAACTCTGCGTTCTTATGAAATAGATAATGATAATAATGGTACGTATTTCTTTCATAACTTATAATGTGATTTTTAATGTATGTACTTGGATTTTTTAATAACTACATTCTAGGTATATTCGGCACACATGTGCATGATCTCCATTTGTATTAAAATTTGAAATAATGCACGTTTCACGTGAAAAAATTATAAGAAAATATTGACAACGTGGTAATAAGTTATGATACTTTTTTAGTAGGTGATGTTTTTATTAACTGTTAAGTAACCTACTTACTTAACTATCATTAACCTTACACAAATTCTTAAAAGATAATATATAATATACAATATAAAATAAAATAGAAATTAACTTAAAATAAAATCATATAAAATAAAAAATTATACATATAGAGCCTATAGATAATACAGAATAAAATATAAACACGAAATATAATATGTATAATGTTTATTTTTATATTTCGTTTTTAATTATTGCTATATTTTACCATATTGTAACCTTCTAGGTGTATATAACTCCGTAAGAATATTGTAATGATATATTATCGATACATATCTAAGTTCACTCGGAGAAAATTCGTTAAAAAGCCAGAAATATTGTCTTTTAAGTTTTTCACATGAAACGTGCATTATTTCAAGCTTTAATATAAATAAAGAGCAGGCACACGTTTGCCGATTATACCTAATGTAGTTATAAAAAAAACCAGGTATATTAGAAATCACGTTATAACTTAAGAAAGAAAACCATTATTACCATTATCTATGTCATAAGAACGCAGAGTATTTGAATCTCGGATATCGCAATAACTCGTTCGCCCGAACTTGTTCGATTCTTTTCGAACCCGCCCGACGAATTCGAAGTCGAATCGACGCGACGGGCCGCGTAACTTTCTGCGACCCGACCCGAACCCGAACATCGAGCGGCCCGCAATCTCCCTTACGTTTATAATTAAAAATTATATTATATTAAATAACCTATATCATTGCGAGTTATGATCACGCTTTAAATAAATAAATGTGGCTCAAATTATGACGTATTTAGACTCATTTTAATTAGAAGAATCTCACAAATACGTTGGTAATTTCATAAAAAAACTAGAGGGCTATTGTTGCTCGCTCGCTTCGCTCGCTCGCGAGTAGGGTTGTTGTTGCTCGCTCGCTTCGCGAGCTCGCGGGCAGGACTGCTCTTGCGAGAATGTTAGTGGTACGCATGGCTAGTAGAGCCCACAGCTATTAATGTCTTTCATTTTGTGTGTGACTCTCCACGAGCCACACAAAGAACTTCCCGATTCGTTAGTTGCTGTATATTATTATTATTATTTATTAAGTGTACGTTTTAAGAAGATTATACGTTTTCAGGGAAATTCAATAGTTTTCTACTTATCAAAATGTTTGCTATATGGCGTCGCATTAAACCAATATCGTATGCTCGTTGCTCGCTTGGTTCCTTGTTATAGCATACTAATGTTGCAAAATAAATTGTCTTAATTAGTTTTTCGCAAACGATACAACTCATCATTATCCGGGTTTGCAGTATTGATCTTGGTTTTCTTCGATACTATTAATGTAAATTTTCTCAAAATATATAAACCGCTCAATTTTGAAACTCTGCTCAGTGCTACATACAACATTTGTAAAGTTCGTATTTCTGATGTTTTAAAATCCATACATACTTTCTCGTATGTTTGTCCCTGACTTTTATGAATCGCAATCGCTTCAGCAGGAACCACTGGAAATTGACTACGTGTGATTTGTTATTTTTCTTCACTCGAAATATTTACTTGATTCGATATTTTTTTATTATTGGTGTTAAATTTTGATTTATATTTGCATTTTTCATATAATCACGATAACGAGTTCTTACTTTCACTCCTATTATGGCCAATTGAAAATCTAACCACAATATAGACGGAATTTTAGTATTTTCTTGAAAACTAATAAATTTTAATATTCCGCATGCTCCATTAACCAATTCGTCTTCAACGTCAATGTTATTAATTATCATATATTTTATATTAATTTTCAATTTAATCTCAGTTAACAATTCGTTTTGAACTGATTGTTTATTTAAAGATTGTAATATAAATGTTTTTGTACTTTCATCGATATTCTTTGAAAATGTATTCTCGGCGATGATTAACTCACTCTTGCATTGGAATAATTTTCGATTATTGTAACTCCGTAAGGATATTGTAATGATATATTATCGATACATACCTAAGTTCACTCGGAGAAAATTCGTTAAAAAGACAGAAATATTGTCTTTTGAGTTTTTCACATGAAACGTGCATTATTTCAAGCTTTAATATAAATAAAGAGCAGGCACACGTTTGCCGATTATACCTAATGTAGTTATAAAAAAACCAGGTATATTAAAAATCACGTTATAAGTTAAAAAAGAAAACCATTATTACCATTACCTATGTCATAAGAACGCAGTGTATTTGAATCTCGGATATCGCAATGACTCATTCGCCCGAACTTGTTCGATTCTTTTCGAACCCGCCCGACGAATTCGAAGTCGGATCGACGCGACGGGCCGCGTAACTTTCTGCGACCCGACCCGAACCCGAACATCGAGCGGCCCGCAATCTCCCTTACGTTTATAATTAAAAATTATATTATATTCAATAACCTATTATAATAACCTATATCATTGCGAGTTATGATCACGCATTAAATAAATGTGGCTCAATTTATGACGTATTTAGACTCATTTTAATTAAAAGAGTCTCACAAGTACGTTGGTAATACCGTAAAAGGAGAATGAAAAATAAAAAATTTTTCTATGTGCATTGACGTAATCGGTACTCAGCCTTTTAAACTGTGCCGGCTGCCTCGTACCTCAGTCCCTCTTTGTCGTTTACGCGCTGTCGTAAAAAAAAGTTCTGGTATGTTGCTAGTCTAAAAATATGATCAATGCTATTTTTGAATTTGTCTAAAAAAACCTGCATTTGTCGAATTTTTGCGTATTTTCACTTTGTGTAAATAACATTTTGAACCAAAAAATCCGGAAGAAATCTCAAATATCATTTCAATTATATGCAATTAAATGATTAAATTAGTGCAAGTAAATGGGAAAAATTGACCAAAAATTGAATGGCGCAACGGCTGTTTAAATAATTCGAAGGACTAGCTTATATAAAGGGCTAGGCCCTTTATTCCAAATTGTAATATTCCAATATTTCAATATCATTTTAAATATTTCAAGTACTATATAAAACTATTAATGAGTTTAACAACAAAATATTTTAAATAGAAAACTAAATTTTGACAAATAAAATACGATTATAGCAAGCTTCCTATAAATGTCGAAACCTTGAGTCTGGCCAGAGACATTCAATTTTCAGAAAACACTATTCTGTGATGACGAACGGAGAAAAGGCAAGCGAAGCTCGAGAGCTTCGGTCGCCGTGGAATTCTAATCAAACAACAAAACTTAATTATTTATCATTATTTTTTTATAGGAGTTCCTTAACATATTTGGTGAATTTTTTTTTATGAAAATGACATGATATAATTCCGATGATATTTTCTTGTGTAATGAACGACGCAAGTTTCGGACACAAAGAAGGACAGCATCGGGAAAAAAGAGACGCGGAGAGTCCTTCTTTTAAGATTTCGACTTCCGACTTCAACTGCTAGCTCTTCGCCTCGTCGCACAATGTATACAATGTATAAGCGATTCATATTTCAGGAAGTGGTTCAGTTCAGAATTAAATAAAATCATGTTACACGCACTTTTTAAATAGCGTCATGTTGCAAGAAATTTTCGTATAAAGTGAAATAGAATTATTTTGTTAGATATCTTCGTACGAAATACTGCCTCTAAATAACATTGTATGGATAGGAGCCGTCGAAAATTAGTTTAATTAGTTAATACTTTTATCTTATTGTTACTACCTCTACTATATAATAATTGCAGTCAATTCTGTCGAGCATTACAAGTATGGGATAAATAAGTAAAAAAATTAATTTTCTGTTTCCTACTAAGGATCTTAATAAGAGCGATTAAATTTTGTCATTACATAACATAACAGAATATTTTTTAAGAATCATTATGTTATATGTAACGCAATAACGTTCAAATTACTTTTGAATTTCGATAAATTTGTAGAATATTACGTAGTAATTACTATCATTTTTCCTACATCTATAAACTATCGATTATATTGTAAAACAATTATTACAATGGTAATAATAAGGAAATAAGAATGCAATAAGAGAATTATATATAGTATTATAAGGCAATTACAGAATGGGTAATGTCAGCATTCTACTATATCATTCTTCTTCAACTTGACGAATATCTCGTCGGTGGTGGAACTTTTGGCTATGTGGTATATCAAATCACTGTAAGCTCTACGTTATCCCCGCGCCCATCGCGCCCACTTACCCGTCTCGCTGTTTAACACAGGGGCTGGCAGTCTTTAATAGTATCTCGTCGGTGACCGGGTGACTGACGACTGAATGATGAGAAACAGACACCAGTTCTCGTAATGGAAAAATGCCGGAGCTGTAGTTTCAGAGGACCGTCCCTTCTGAGATATGCTTCCGTTTCCGACGAACGGTTGATTTAAATACGTTTGTTTTAACATAATAAACGTTGCATTGACATTGTATGTATCCCCGCTATCGCGCGAATTTCCCACCGTTTCTATAAGGATCCCACTTCTCTCGATATTTAAGAAAATGTGTGTCTCTTGACAGTGGTAGCACTGTCGCACCGTCCAATGCTTCTCGCGGCTCCGCTACATGCTTTTCGCGGCACCACTACATGCTGCCGAACAATGCAAATTACGCCTCGAGAACGCAAAAGTAGGCCACTTTGACGAGCTCGCGCGCTAGATTTATCTTTTATCTAGCGATTGTGGCTACGTAGGGGCCCCAAATGTGCATTAGCGAGACGAATAACGTCGGAAGCCGGACCCTTGCAATCTCGTGTACGTATAGAGTGTCTAGCGGTGTGTGAGTGTGCCACCACACTCTCGCTCGAGCCGGATCTGTGATTAAGCCGTTAGCGATTAAGCATAGATGTTCCGCGTGTTCTCATAGAAAGCAAGCACGTATATGTTCTGACCTCGGGTCATAATAAACAATTAGTCACCGAAATCCCGCATTTCTCATTCGCGGCTCAGAAAATCCCTAGACAGCCGACTGAGCTAGCACGTGTCCCAACCGCCAAACAATTGTAAAATTGTAAAATGATAAAATTCTAAAGTTGTAAAATTGTAAAATTATAAAATTAAGAAATCTAAGTAAAAACATGAAAAATATTATGACACAATGCACATTCAAATCGTCATAAATTGTCTACATTATATAAGTGAAATAATGGATTCGTAATGGGTTTCGAACCATTTAATTAATTATTATACAGCAGATCTTTCTGCAAAATAAAAATTTTCTACTCGAATTGCAATAATCTGGAATTGAAAATACTATAATAGTATAACATTAAATTCTTTTAATATTTTTACTATTTTAAATTACACCTACTCGTTTTCGTCATAAATTCATAAAATCCGCTGTCTATTAATTACTAATCTAGAATACGGTAAAAGTAAAATCTATTTCCAGAACTCAGTTTGAAATTTGCACAATGCACAATATCCACTTCACTATCTGTAGTGAAAATAAATTACGCGAGACATTTTCTGGAATAGTTCTCACAAAATCGAATAAATTTATATGTACATATCACGAAAGCAACGGTAAATATTCGTCTTCCATCTTGTACCTTTGAATGTTTGCGTAACTAGAATTTATGGATCGTCGCATGGGGAGATGCGAGTACGTGGTACACGAATGTTGGAAATTTTATTCTAGATTAAGATTTGTACGAGAGAACTACCTGAGAACTCCGCAGAAGCCATGTTAAGTGTCGGTGTCGATACCCGATAAGTAGACGGCGGATTTTATGCATTTATTACAACAATCAGAAGGTGTAATTTCAAACAGTAAAAACATTAGAAGAATTTAAAAATACTGTTATATTATTTTCAACCTATTAACCATATTAAGAAAGAAGGTAAATGTATATTTCATTCCAGTTTAACAGTTCTCTGAATCTCGATCGACAATTGTTTACACTACAATTAATGTTATCGGCGCACTGGTTCGATCATTGTGCAAGTCCATTGCTTAAGGATTTTCATATTCTCAAGGCCAAATGTCTCTGTCACCGACGCCTAAAAACTTTTGTTTGTTGTGGTTATTTCGCCTTTCATTGTAACAGTTCTCTGAATCTCGATCGACAATTGTAGTTCATTCCAGTTTGTTGCAATTCTGGTAGAACATTTTTATTTTGACTACTTTTAACATTTAATAATTCGCATACAGTATTTACAATCTAGAAACTTGAAATTTCATGTTTCACGCGTAAACAAGCAAATATTTGTTTTGCATTAAAGTAGTTATTTTATTTGCAGAGGTCCTGTTAAGTGTCGATGTCGATATCCGATAAATAGGCAACGGATTTTATGTACTTTGTAATTTCAAACAGTAAAAACATTAGAAGAATTCAAACATACTGTTTACTATGAATCATCAACCTATTAGCCATATTAGGAAAACAAATTAATGTCTATTTCACTCCCGTTTGTTGATATTCAATTCGAAAATGATCAGTAGACAGCAGATTTTATGCGTCTATGACAATACTCAAGAGATTTAATTAACTTTAACTTAATTACATTTACAATTTCACAATTTTATAGCTTTACAACTTTACAACTTTACAATTTTACACTTTTACAAATTCCACTATTTCACAATTTTACAAATTCACGTCACGGAATTGCAGGTGCATTGTGTCGGTGTTAATCCTGTGATTTCACAATAGGAACACAAGAGTTCGTGGAGTCCTTTGGTATTCCAGTCGATGTCCCTATTGGCCGCATCTCCAACAGCAGGTGTACCGGTCGTAGCTGCTGGTGATTGCAGCGGCGCTGCTTGGTTACTGTACACTCCGTGTGGCTGGGTGGGTAGACTGTCGTTGCTGTTCCTCCGCGAAAACCTCCTCGAGCTCTTCGGCTCGGTCTAGTAGATCATTTACTGTCCGGACCTCCGTTCGTAGATTCCGATATGTTCGCTCGAGTTGTTGTTCCTCGTTAAACCCGCCGTGCCGGGGCATCATGGTTTCGAGGTCCCTGGCATATGCTTGGGTAGTTTCCCCCGGTTTCTGCAACCTGTCTCGGATGTTATCTTCCAGGTTAATGAGCCGGTTGCAAGGCAGGAAATTCCTGTTGAAGACCTCGAGGAAGTCCTTCCAGGTCCTCCGCTGTTGGTAACGGCTCCACTACCACTGGAGGGCGTCTCTCCCGGAAAACTTCGGTCAGACATGGTAGTATTTAACATTGTTCTGACTCGACGTTAAGACCTCTGTGGAGGTCCTGCAGGCGGTCGAGAAAATCCTCTGCTCCTTTTCCCCCGCCATAATGAGTTCCTCATCGGCGGATTCGCTCCATAACGGGATACGTCTGACAGGTGTGGACGATTGGAATGGTCGAGGGGGGGTTTCCGGTTTCCTCCATTCTAGTGGGCGGGTGATCCGTGCTCGGAGCTTTCCTACAGTTCCGTCCTGGTCTACTCCTTCCGGCGGGCTTCCTCTATGAGCTCTGTTTTTCGGAGACGGTATACCCAAATAGTACTCATTCGCGGTTCTCCATGTTAAAGAAGGTTGAGAGAGGTGTCGTCTGTCCAGGGCTTTTCTGAGCCGCGAATGAGTAGGACGGGATTTCGATGACTAGTTGTTTGTTATGGCCCGAGGCCAGAACATATACGTGTTTACTTTCTAGGAGAACATGCTGATCATCTATGGTTGACGGTTACGGTGCGAGCGCGGGCACATTGAACATTGACGGCTAATAACTAACTAACGCGGCAATAGTTACAGCGCGGGAATATTGATAGCTTAATCACTAACGCGACAATGGTTACGGCGCAGGAATATTGACGGCTTACAAACGCGAGAACGGTTACAGCACAGGAACATTGACGGCTTACTAACTACCGCGGGGTCAAAGACGGCTAGGTACTAACTATCGCAAGAATAATGACGGCGTACGTCGGAACATTTACGATCCACGATTTAGCGGCTAGATTGTACATTGACGGCGGCTCACGATATACGGCGAAACGCGACGGTGTAAAGGGGATCGGGAAGAAGGCTGCTCTCAGCTTTCCTGCTGAGCGTAAGGAACTCCCGGTATCTTGCGATACTTGGGCCGGTGGGATCCCGGATGCTTTCTTGTCTCGGGGAAGGACACTCTGCGGCTTGCGCAGAGAACGAACTGAAGCAGTCGTTACGCGCTGAATTTTTGAAGGCTGTGAATAGTCACATGATACATAAACAATTAACCTTCCGTCGGACGTAACCAATCTGAGAGGCACAGCGCGATCATTTAGTATCTGGAAAACACAAGCGACTCAGTCACTCCCACACTTGGGGTGGGCCCAAAAGGACGGCCCTACGAGTATAGACGGCACCAAGTGCACTATTTCCCTAACAGCAGTTGTATAAATGAACTTAATTAGGTGTTTATCAGGTTTTTTGAATGTGTCCCGTCAAGCACATTGCGTCCGAACTCGGCTCGGCGGTTCAGATATTGCGCCCGACGGAAGGTTAATACAACGAAAACTAGAGGGCTATTGTTGCTCGCTCGCGAGTAGGGTTGTTTTTGCTCGCTCACTTCGCGAGCTCGCGGGTAGGACTGCTCTTGCGAGAAGGTTAGTGATACGCATGGCTAGTAGGGCCTACTGCTATTAATGTTTTTTATTTAGTGTGTGACTCTCCAAGAGTCACACAAAGAACTTCCCGATTCGTTACTCCTTCGCCAACATCGCTAACATCGTTTTTTTTTTTGTACTTTAATCGATATTCTCCCAAAATGTATTCTTGGGAGTAGATATGATTAACCCACTCTTGCATTGGAATAACTTTCGATTATTCCAAGCGGTAACAATAGCATCAGTTAAAAAAAAAGTTTTTTAAATCTAAAAAAAAATTAAGAACAAAATTTTTTATGTAATTGCGTTTGGTTCTTTGGTGGAAAATTTTCGTCCTCCCTTATAAATTGCATTGTAGAATCAACTCTTTTCGAAAAAAAACTAAAAATCTAAAAAACTACTTGACCTATATGGACCAAAATCTAATCAGCTCTAAGTTACGACGGGGCACATCGATTGCATCATTCATCATTCTGATCGCGTTGTTACTTTTTCAGAAAACGTTATCGAAAAATTTGATAACATACAAACGGCCATACGCACACACACACACATACAGACATTTTGATAAAAATAGTCTAAAATGACTCCAATGATCATGAAACGTGAAGATCTGCTAAAAAATCGATTTTCGAATTTCGGGGTGATTACAATAACTTCCCTATAAAATCGGGAAGTTAAAAAAAGAGAATACAAATCGTACCACGAGTACATGTATAGTATGCTGATATCGCAGGTCAGCATAGAGGCAATGGCAGTCATGTAATACGTCATAGACGAGATCAGTATGATGCATGGACAATGCTGTATGGTGCGAAAAACATACCATAAGGGAATTTAAGGACAGACTGACGCAATATGGGAAAATGAGGGAGAAGCATGCGGCTAATCCAAGGACCAAGAAAGAAACCAAGAGAGATGAGACGAGGATCAACAAACAAGCCGTTAGAAGTGGCAGTTCGACGCATCCGACAAAGACAGTGTGGTGCTACTACTTGAAATATGAAATATTTTGAATGTCGGGGCTACGGGCACGTCGCGGCGAAGTGCCCAAAGTCGACAGGCGCGGTGATAACGAACGCGGTAACATCAAACAGGCGGCAAGCGTCTAAGAGACTTGAGCCTCATAAGAGCGGCAACGTATATCGGGATCGGCGTAACTTCCTTGTCTAGCGATAGAATTCAGAGGGGTGGGCTCGGATGACAACGTTACACTTGGTAGCTGTAGCATAAAGGTCAAAATTGATGAGGACGAATACAATGTATTTTAAGTAAACTTTTTTTTTCGAGGGTCGCCGAGCTGACAAAGCTCGCCAATCCCCTCCCCCAGAGTACCCACTAAAACCACATGCCCACCTAAGCTATGTAGGAGGTGCCTGGATCTCGCGAGAACTCAACAGGACACCTCCTAGCTTTACAAGCATACCGAGGGGAGGGGTTAGCTCCCCCCATAATTAACCTCTAACCGGACCCCGAGCAAAGGGACCCGCTCGGTGTCCCCATCCCTGGAGCCTTCGGATTGGGCTTCCTGAGCCTCAGCTCAGTCCACCCACAGCTCCCGGAGCCTTCCTGCCTCGCTCGAGCAGGGGACCCGTAGGTCCCCGCCGGCCAGAGCAGGGAGGCGCCGACACCGGCATGGAAGGGTCGTCGGAAGCGCATCCGAACGCCCCGACCCTCCCCACCCCACCCCACGCGCCCCATCCCAGTTCACGCCTCTCGGGTGTGGCCGGCACCCCGCCACAAAGACAAGAGTTTCGGGGTGCCGTGTCACCCCGGGGGGAGTACACTCCCCCCGAGGGCCGGGGTTAGCTCACTCCCCCGGCCCACCCATCCTCCGCTCCACTCAGCGGGGGCACACGGCGGCGCGAGGGGCGGACCTCTCGCACCGCCAAGGAAAGCCCCGCCCCCCAGGAGGGGGGGCATTAGTTGACGCGGGGAGGGGAACACTCCCCGCGCCGCTCTCCACGAAACTACCGACCCCCCCTCCACCCAGGAGAGGAGGGCGGTGCACGACGGCGCGGAGGACGTCCCCGCGCCATCCTCCTTCTCGCGGAACCCGGGTCCCGTTCCCGGGCCCGCTGGGCGGCCTCCTTCTCGGACATTACTGTCTCAGAGAAGGAGACCACCCCTTTCCACGACCTCTCGCCCCCGATCAAGTGGTCGAACAAGATCGGGAACGATAGGTCCCACCCTCCCACTGCGGTTCTAAGGACACGACGCGGCCCGGCCCAAGCCGGACACTCATCGAGTGTATGCCGCGCCGTGTCCACCTCCCCGCCGCACAGTGGGCTCGTTTGAAGAAGTACGCGACATTTTGCGAAAAAATCAACTTTCTAATTTTGATATTTTTTCAATTGGTATTGATTTCTAAACGTCCACCGACCACGAAAATGATAAAATTAATCAAATACAATAGCAGTTCTAGTTGTGATACACGCATGAAGTTAGAGAGTTTAGGAATATCGATTTTCCCTACATAATTTGGCTGTTCATTCTTAAAGTGTCCTGATAACTGTGATCAACTTCTTGCCCTGAATTTTTTTCTACATCAAAGTGCACACTTTATTGATAAGAAATCATACTTTTCATTGACAATTATGATATATAACATATTTTTAAAAAATACTAAACAAAATGAAAATAATCGTTGTAAATTTGTATCTTTGACATGCTCGATCTTTAAAGTCCCAGGAGATCCCAGTTTTTAACAAGTAAGGATCTTTTCAGTGAACCTTCCTCTATGTAATGTGACAAAAATGATTTCCTCCTTCGAGTCCCTTTTCGAGATATTATTGTTTGAAGACATCCGCGTCGCGTTATCTTGTCCGCGCTCGGACGCGCGCTACACGCTGAATTCGTCAAGTATGCAGCCTCTGAAAGTCTGACACAGAACTGTATTGAATATTTATATCTATATTATATTTTTATTTAATATTAATTTATATTTTGCAGTAAATAATAAAAGTTAAAAATAAATAAAGTCTTTCATCTCTCATATTTTGACTGCGTTGAGTTTGACGAATTCTTTCCGACAGTGCATAAGTTACATTGTAATCGTTTACGCGCATCGATCTTCAAATCTTTTGAAATTCCTTTTCAAATGTTTTGTTTTGTCGACGCAAATTGTGGATTGAAACAGAATTATTGTTAGTCAGAGCAGAACTATCAGCCTGAGCAGTACTGTGATTCCGATATTATTTTCAATTTTATACGTTTTCTGTTCATATTATTTAATATCTACATATATATTTTACATATCTTATACATATAATTTAGTGTACTTTAGTATAATATAGTATTACATATAGTGTATAGTGTTTAGTGTGTAAGATATTAGTGCGTTAGTATTTTATATGTGTATATGTATTGCATATACATATAGTCAAGATATTTCCCTCATTTATATTTGGTAAGTAATTTGTTTTACTATTTAATTCTAAATTATTTTTTAACTCTCAAGTTTATCATTACCTTTTTATTCAGGTATTATTTATTTAAACAATATGGAAGGAATTTGTACGAACAAGGACTTGTATCTTCTATTAAGAAATGCATCGAAAGATATGGCAGATTACTTATTTTTATATGAAAAAATAAGTGAAATCATTAATGTTTCTATAAAAAATTCAAAAATATTAAAAACACATTTGAAAAAATTTACTTTTAAATTAAAGCAAAAATGGGTTGAATGTCGGTATATTGAAACCCGATTTCTAAAACTTAATGAAATGTGGTTGCAAAGAGACTTTATTTATCCACCTTCAGTTCTCGCCAAAATAACAAATAATGTAAAATCAAAACCAGTAAAATCATCATCAGTATCATCATCAGTAGTACAAATATATAAAGGAAAAAAACCGTATGCAGACTGCAGTAGTAGGGAACGCTTAAGGAGAGTTCGTTCTTTGGTGGATAATTTTTCCCTAAATGAACTAATTCATGCCACGATACTTAGTTTGAAATGTCATGGAATGCATGGCAAGTCACGTATACTTAGATATCTCCAGAAAAACGGAGACAATAGCAGGTTTAAATCCTTTTCTGAAAAGGTACATCTACCAAGACCAAAAATGTTTACGACAGAAGCAGCTTTAAATGTTGTTATATCAGCTAATCTTTCCAAAAATCAGTATATAACAATCAGGAATAGATCAATAGAATATAAGCATACTCAATGGCCCTCGTATACCAAAGTTTCAAGAGAAAAAAGGAAATGTTATCCTGAAAAAAATTCTATCGAAATTACTGAATCTTCTGCCAAAGTACAATTACAAGAGTTACTAAATCACACTGTTTCAAGAATATTGAAAACTAACAACGTCGACAAGATGCCAGAACCCACCAAATTAATTCTGATATGTAAACGGGGTTGTGATGGTGCTTCTGGGCAACCTCGCTATAAACAGATAGTCCAAACAGATACAGATATAGATGAAGAGAGCGTTTTCGTTACGAGTTTCGTGCCCTTGAAACTTTATAATAAACAAAACGATGAAACTTTATGGCAAAATCCGCGGCCTTCTTCATCCTGGTATTGTAGACCGATAAAGTTTCGATTCACTAAAGAAACTACAGACCTAATACAGTTAGAAATAAATAGTATTAATGATGAAATTCAAAATTTAAAATCGTTCAGCACAAGTAATATTGAAGTGGAATATACGATGATACTCGCAATGGTTGATAATAAGGTGTGCAACGCTGCAACGGGAACATCATCTTCGATGCGTTGCTATATTTGCAATGCCAAACCTACAGAAATGAACAACTTAGATTTAGTCAAGCGTAAATCATGCAATACTGATAGTTATTCTTTTGGCATGTCAACACTACATGCGTGGATTAGGACATTCGAATTCTTGTTACATGTAGCGTACAATATCCCATTCAAAAAATGGGCAGCAAATACCGCAGAACTGAAACAACTGCAAAGAGCAAGAAAGGAGAAAATCCAAAAATTATTTAGACAAAAGACTGGTTTACTGGTTGATTTCGTGAAACAAGGCTGGGGTTCTTCCAACGATGGAAACACCGCTAGAAGATTTTTTGCAAACGCCGAACTTTCTGCGGAAATTACAGAAATTGATGTGAAATTAATAAAAAGGTTTCACACAATACTTCAAGTAATATCTTCGCCGCATAGAATAAATGCGACTAAATTTCAACAGTACACATTTCAGACGGCCAAATACTGTGTCGAAAAGTATGGTTGGTACTATATGCCAGTCTCTGTACATAAATTATTAATTCATGGCGCTGACATAGTGCAAAACGCATTACTACCAATAGGTCAACTGTCTGAAGAGGCACAGGAGTCAAGGCACAAAGACTTCAAAAAATATAGGACTCAAAGCAGTAGGAAGATGTCAAGGATTGTTACCAACGAAGATGTTTTTAACAAATTACTGCTAACATCAGACCCGTATATGTCTACACTAAGAATTAAGTCGTCCAACAAGAAGCATAAGGAATTAGACCCTGAAGCTGCAGAACTTATCATGATATAACGGAAGGAACGCCTATTTTTTAATAATAAAACGAATATGTTGAAAAAGTTGGAAAAATGCATTTGGTCGGAATTGTGAAAAACAATACTAAAAATTGATTTTTACAACTTTTTTAGCTGGCCCAATAACGAAAATTTAAAAAATGTGTTTTGTCAACTGTTATACATTATATACGCTCTGAAGATTTCATTGAAATTGGTTAATTGATTTACGAATTATAAATTATCAAAAGTGGTAAAAATTACAATTTTACAATATTTTCGACCTTAACAAATTTTTCTCAAGAATGTAAAACTTAAACATTGTATCTATTTGCATTAAATAGCGAAAATATGAAATACATTATAGAATAAATAATTTATAAAGCTGCTTTAAATAAATAAAAATGGTTAAACAAATGTGAAATATATTAAGTTAAAAATCATTGAAAAGGAATCATTTTTTTATATATTCCGTTCAAATTTCATTGCAATATCTTCAGTGGTTTAAGAGTTATTCAAAAATGTCGTGTACTTTTTCAATCGAGCCCACTGTGCGCCGCAGTGGTGGCAGTGCTGGCTCCCGCCCCATCCTATGCAGATACTCACCGAAACAACCGTGTCCGGTGAGCACCTGCGTGAGGCGAAAGGTCAACTCAACCCGCCTCCCGCACCATATATCGAACATGGGCAGGAGGGCCCGTTCTACCGGACGCGTCGAGGATGAAAGCATTTGCCTCCATCGCTCGAACATGTCCGCACGGGCCTGGCGTCTCCGAGCCTCGAGCTCCTCATCCTCCTCGGCCGTCAGCTCCTCCCCAGGGGGGCGGCGATCCGGTATTCGATCGTCTGCCCCGCCGCCACCATATGGAAGGGAGGAACCCCGGCCAGGAGGCCCGCCACCTCAGTGGAGATGGTGCGGTATCCCCGTATGACCGCACTCTTTCAAGGAGCGCGACGCTTTCAAGCGCGGCCGCTGTCCTCTCGAGTCGGGGGGTCAGGAGCTCGAAGTGATCTTTGAAACGCCAGCGGCCGTCGATGATCAGGCCCAGATATTTCATCGTGGGCCTAACCTCGACGGGGGTGTTGACGCCCCGGATTCGGAATCCCTGGGGCGGCCGCCGCTGCCGAGATGATTCGTACAACCAAATCGCCTCGGTCTTTGCAGCGACCACGACAAGCCCCTTTCCCCGGATCCGTCCAACAACGCAGTCCAGGGCGGACTCAGCGAGGCGTCCTGCCTCCTCCCAATTCCTCCCCTCCGCATGGACAAGGGTGTCATCGCAGTAGCAGATGATATCAGTTCCATACGCATTTTCAGCTAGGAGCGCTAGTGTTTTTAGTCACTGTTTTACCGATTCAGTCACTGTATCGGTAAAATATCGGTAAAACAGTGACTAAAAACACTAGCGCTCCTAGCTAAAAATGCCATGGAATTGATACTTGCATCAAAACCCTCCGTATAGGGATCTACTTCCTAGATTTCGTATTGTGTGTTTAAACACGTATAGTTTAACATAATAAAGGCTACATTGACATTGTATGTGACCCTGAATTCCTGGATGTAAACATTTTTTTCTATACGAACCCTAAATCTCTCGATATTTAAGAAAATGTATGTGTCTCGACAATGGCAGCACTGTCGCTTCGTCCAATATTTGTGAAACTGCGCTACATGCTGCCGAATAATGAAAATTACTCCTCGAAAACGCAAAAGTAGGCCATTTTTGGATACATTCGCATATGGTGGGTCTTTTATCTAGCGTTGTGACTAGGTAGGGGCCCCAAATGTGCGTTAGCGAGACGGGAAACGTAATCCAAGGAACCCTTGCAATCTCGTGTACGTATACAGCATCTATCGGTGTGTTAAGGTACTATCACACTCGCACTCGACCAAGGTCAAATTCCGACCGTCACCCTTAACCTAAAAGCTTAACCTAGTGACTAAAAAGATTGGTAACTTAAAAACTAACGAACCTAGTTACAACTATAACGCGCGGCAGCACTGTCGACATCATGTCGTCACAAATCGCGAGTATCCGCGCCGCGCCGACGCGGTGGCCACCCCGCGGTAGCCACGAGAGGCAGCGCGCTGCGGTCGACGTGTTCGTAAGCAAGCGCGCGGCGTTCAGGGGGATTTTCTCGCGAGAGACGTGATCATTTTACAATTTTTACAATTTAACAACTTTTTAATTTTACATCAAAATTTCGCAATTTCACAATATTGTTTTATGTAAAGTTATGAAGTTACGAAACTGTAAAATTGTGAAATAGTAAAATTGAAAAGTTGTAATGTTGCAAAATTGTACAATTTTATAGCTGTCAAATTCTAAAATTTTTAAATTGTATGATTGTATAGTTGTGAAATTGTACAATTGTAAAATCGGGAAATTGCAAAATTGTACAATTCTACATATAGCTGTAAAATTGTAAAACTGGGGAATTGCAAAATTGTGAAGTTGTACAACTCTAAAGCTGTAAAATTGTGAAATTTGAAAATTGTTCAATTGTGAAATTGTAGAATTGTATAATAGGGAAATTGAAAAATTGTAACATTGTAGAATACTAAAGCTGTAAAATTTTGGAATTTTTAAATTCACCCTTTATTATTGTTCCAAAATCCAAATCAAGTAATTAAACGTCCTCTCATGATGCAATTTTACCGCTCGGATTGTATAAATTAAATTGTACAAAGAGATTTATTCAACCTAGTGGCTCT
This sequence comes from Lasioglossum pauxillum, assembly GCA_933228785.1. Lineage (NCBI taxonomy): Eukaryota > Metazoa > Arthropoda > Insecta > Hymenoptera > Halictidae > Lasioglossum > Lasioglossum pauxillum. The sequence goes on along the minus strand of OW121704.1, from coordinate 29,734,485 downwards.
CCAACTTCGAAAACATGTTGAAAATTAACATTTTTGTTGTCAAATTTTTAAATAGACATTAAAATTTCATTAAAATCGGCGTGTTACGGTTAGGTAACTTCCTTTCTTAATAATAAGCAATATTAACGCGAAAGTGGAGTAGTTTATCATTGAGTGGTTTAGTTTCTATCTTTTGCAATTGATGCAGACTATTTTTGCTTTGTATAAAGATCCGCAGGCTGATAATTAATAAGGGAAGAAATGATGTTCAATTTGGTTTCTGTTTCTTGTAATCAATGCAGACAATTTTTATTTTGCATATAGCCTATAGTAATTGATATGAATATTTATAAGTAAATTGCGAATCTTGATGCATTTATAGCTCATGGAAATTTTCAAAAATTGCCAGAATACAAGATTTGATAGAATTCAGTACGATTTTGATGTTTTCGATCTACAAATGCTGTACCCGTTAAAACAAAGATTTAATTTCATACCACTTTCTTAAAATTTGTCTATAAAAATTGAAATCGCAGAAACATCCACAGTTTAATTATTAGGCTCGCGTTTTTCAACGGTGAATGACGTAATCGTGTTCTTTTAACATTCGACTTAACCTCCAATAAGTGAAACGCGATCAGAATATTTAGTTTAATAGCTATAATATTTCAGCTCTCACGGTGTCTTCATCACATGCACCATAAACGATTGCCATGTCGTATTTCTCGCTGTAACTGAACGTGGTGATAAAAGTGGCACGCGATATCTTTCGCAATAACTTCCATGATTTTAATATACGATTATGTCATTTTCCTTCCTTCGCTTTTCTTATTTCGTTTGCGATTTGCATTTGGATTTTGCAATAACTTCCATGGTTTTTAATATATGATTATGTCATTTTCCTTCTTTCGCTTTTCTTATTTCATTTATGATTCACATTGTTTTATGCCAGTGGTCGGCACGGATGAGACTTTTCAGGGCGTTCTCGGCTCGCGCCGCCTCCTTTCACCGGCCGCACGTCTCGCTCCCCGTAACGACCCTAGTCCTCGAGGCAGCTCAGGCCCGTACCTACCCCACACCGTATGAACTGCGCGTGGCGCATTAGGGCGACACCGTATCAATAGGTTTCCACATCACCATGAAGGTACTATTGCCAATGCGTTTTTTTCTGTGGTATCCACTGTAGGCCTATTCCACTCTGTTGCATGACAATTTCTGAAACTAACTTTGAACAATAAACTCGGAAGAGAGAGAGAGGGAGATAACTTTGACAAATGCTTCTTAATTCCATTGCCAAAATTTTAAACAGTCTATCGTCTGCGATGCGAGCCGCGACATGTAATCTTTCGTTCGATATATCTGATATTCGAGTACATCTAAACGTCCACGAAGAAGTTTGTCTGAATGACTGTTTAAAATGTTGGCAATGGAATTAAGAAGCATTTGTCAAAGTTATCTCCCTCTCTCTCTCTCTTCCGAGTTTATTGTTCAAAGTTAGTTTCAGAAATTGTCATGCAACAGAGTGGAATAGGCCTACAGTGGATACCACAGAAAAAAACGCATTGACAATAGTACCTTCATGGTGATGTGGAAACCTATTGATACGGTGTCGCCCTAATGCGCCACGCGCAGTTCATACAGTGTGGGGTAGGTACGGGCCTGAGCTGCCTCGAGGACTAGGGCCGTTACGGTGAGCGAGACGTGCGGTCGGTGAAAGGAGGCGGCGCGAGCCGAGAACGGCCTGAAAAGTCTCCTCCGTGCCGACCACTGTTTTATGCTTAGACCATATATACCTATAGACGCGGCGAGATAAGTCTGCCTTGTTCCGAGATTAAACCGCATAGCAGACGACGCTTGTGGGCAAAGTGCTATAGTATGTTGAGAAATCGCCGTACCACCAAGGTAAAGTGGCAGAGGGGAAAGGGGAATCGTCGTCACATGTCATTCTGTATAAATATTTATGGAAACTATAACTGTGCAATATACATTGTCACGCCGTTTACCGATTCGCGAACGAAATCGGCAACCGGACTCGGGAAATTATGGTCTTCAGACCGGGCCACGCTCGGTCGCGCGAAACGTGGTCCTCCCGGGACAAACAGTCACTCGCAGACTCGAAATATGACAATTCTTAATCAGCCGTAGATCGAAACTCTTAATCAGCCGTAGATCGAAACTCTGGTTACCGTGCCACGTAAAACTATTGTCTCTACATGAATCTCTTTCGAATCTGCGAGGACTGCGTGAATGCCAAGGATAGCGACGGAACAGGCCAGGGTTCCACGTGGGAAAAAGGACGAGGCATTCCCCGCGACGGGAACGTTTCTCATAGGCGAAATGAATAGAGTCTATTTGGCAAATTAACACCGTTTATTACGGACGGGATGTTATAGTACAGGCCACCGGTACGAATCGGCGGCAGTTAAAATATTTGCCAGCGCGTCGTCGATAATCTTCGGCGGTAGTTCGGCCGTTCGCGCGTAGATTCTTTCTATTCGCGTCGAGCTCGGCAGTCACAGGATTCCGTGTGAATGATACAAGCCCCGGAGGGCACGAAATCTGCCGAGCTCCGGTGGAAAACGCGATGCTGTACGGTTTGACTAGGCGAGAACGTAAAAGAACGCGACGAGAACGAAACGAGCGCGTCGCGTCGTCCCACCGTGGAACGTCTCGAGGATCTCCTATAAAATATCGAAAACGAAAGATCGTACGCCCCGCAACACGCAGCACTCGGGGATGCTACGATACACGGCCCGGCGTTCCTCTCGGGAGAGCTCTTCCCGGTCGCTGGACACGCCGAAAGCACGTGGCACACGACGCGAGGTTATAAATCCCGTCAAAATACGCCCCGAGCCAACACGAGCATTCACAGATATTCTAATTAACGAAACTGACCGGCACTTACCAATTCGTGGACTCCTCTCACGCAGCAATGGGGTCGCACGATACTACTTTACTAATTCGCGAGTTCAAATCGGTGCTCTGTCTTTGCTACTCGTAGTCCTTCGGCCTAGTGATCTACTTCGTGTCGGCTCGGAACGCGGAAGCGAGGCATCCCCTCTACTTCCTCATTCATCTTCGCTGTGGCGACACTCGGGCCTATCGCGTGGCTCCTCGCTGCCGGGCCGAATCTAAAGGATTCGGACCCGTGCCTTCGAAAATTGTTTGCTTTTTCGAGGCTGCGTCCGATAACGCTGCGAGGGCGGCAAGGATGGACCCGAGCACTTCCGGGTGGGCTCTCATGGACCTGCCCGGGCGAGAATCGACAAGGTTGGGCCGTTGGTCGTCCCTTAAACGTAATAGCCTCGTCGATGTCTCCGGGTTGACGGATCCGGGCTCGGTACAATCCCCGTTGTCTTCTCCGTGCACGCCCACTTGCGATAGGTTCTCCGGGTGCCTCTTCTCGAAGTTTCTCGCCAATTAGTAGCGGAAGATGGGCATCGAAATCTCCTAAGGAGCGTAGTCGGACCTGAAACCTCGTGTCGCGGCCAGCGGCGCGACATTTAAACGCGATAATTCTCTTCCGCTGGAACCCGTACGTGTCCAGGGAGATCGATCGCAACGCCCGTTTCGATTCAGATGGTCTAAAAAGTGACCCGGTCTCTGGTGGAAGGTTCGGAAAGACGTCGGCAAAACCTGCCACGTCACAACATATACATGTATTTTATTTTATTACTCGTTCATTTTTACTTTACTCTTATTATTTTAAATATAGTTAACTAATTCTTCCACTAATTTGGAAGAAGTTAAATTTTAATGTAGGAGTTGATAATATGAAATCTGTAGTTATTTCCTCACAACTTACTTTATTTAAGAAAAGATCAGTAAGAACAATATATATGTACATATCGAATACAATACATTGTGACGTGGCAGTTTGCCTACGTCCTCCGATACCGAATATCGGAAGAGCGGGTCACCCTCTGGCAGCGAAATATGCGAGATGGGCCGTGGCGGGCGGTCGCCCTGGGCATGAGCGAGACCCATGGGCGGGTTCTAATGTTTTTGAGCGTCGCGCCAATTTGCGCGACGCGCTTCTGCAGGACCGTAACCGGGCCCCAAGGGGGGACCCGGAGCACCTCTCCCGCGGAGAAACAAAAAAAGGATCGGCGCCGGCGGAAACTCCAACCCTGAGCAGGTGAGGAATCGACGGAGCCCAGGACAGACAACCTGGAGGCGCCGGCGAGGACATGCGATGCCAAGCAAGGAATCTCAGCTGCCTCGCCGTCGCCTCAACCGGAGAGAAGCTTGACCAGCTGCCGGATTGACTCGCGTCGATCACCTCACAGGGAAGCGGCGAATCACCACGCATCGCTGCCGGAGAGTCGACGAATCGCCGGACGCCAGGGACCGTCGCGCGGAGCGCGGCCCCGTTCGAAGATTTATTAGCGATAGGTCAAATCTTACGCGGGGGGATATAGAGCGGAAAGAGGGGGACGCTCCGCTTCCGCGTTCCCGAGTCACCGCGGAAATGATCACTTCTTCGTTGGCTCACGTAGAACACAGTCGTGAAATTCCGTAACTTAACGATTGCGTCATTCTAATTAGTTAATCAATTTTCGAAGCGAGCTGCTGGACGAGAGGGACGTCGCCAAGCTAACGTTGCCCTGGGTAAGCCTCTGTTCTATTTCTTCGATAAGTGATCTTTCTCGTGTTGGCTCGGTAAGCGTGTCGTGTCCGCGATCGCGTCGCAGAAACACCGATGCGGTTTCGAAGCTGCCGATATTCGCGAAATATCGAGGGTAATTCGCGTACGGTGCGTACCCGTCGGTCATCGAACGCGCGTAAAAATATATTTTACGGGTGCTAGTACTAGGGGTCGGATGGCGAGGACCGCGCGTAGTCTTGACCTCGACTCGCGCGGTGAAGGGGGTTTTCGGGTACTAGGCACTATTAGTTTCAATTTGCGAGAATCCGCGTGTCGTTGCTGGTTTCACTCGAACCTCGATTCGTTCCACGGTGCGTCGCCGCCACGTGCTCGCGTCGTATTTCCGCGACTTGTTACGCCGACGAGAAGTCATTTGTGTAACGCGTTTTCCATCCGAATTCGAGCGTGAAACGTGAACATCGCGTACGCCAACGTCGTCATTACGTTGCTGCCGGGTTCGACGCGTCTCGAGAAGAGCCCGTGAAGGGCAAATCGCGCGTATGACGATCTTTCGTTGCCGACCACCTGTCACGCGCCGGTTAACCTCAAAACGCTGCCGGTCACTGCCGGCTGCGTTCATGTAACATCGGAGGAATAAATCTTGGTTAACCGAAATTCTTAGAGTCATTATTGTAGTGAGAAACCTTCCCGCCGCGGGGAACGCCTCGTGTTCGACCCGCGTAGTACCCTGTGCCCGTTAACGAAAATTTCAGATCCATTTTCGATTGTCGTAGGCTCGTGTGATCGTTTCTCGAAGTGCTCGTATTCGCGAAGCTTAGCGTGGCACCTTCCGTGCCTGACGCCCGAACTTGATTTCGAAGATCTCGAGAAACGACGAGCCTGCGAACAATTTTTGTCCCGGGTGGACCGTGTTTCGTGCGGCCGAACGCGGCCCGGCCGAAAGGTCTGTAAATACCCGGTGTCGCCGGAATTTTCGCCCTTCTGGCGACCAGAAAATCCTGGACGACGTGACAACATATATTATATATAATATGCGCAAGGTAATATAAAATAATATTTATTGACAGGTATACAATACAATTTGAATATTTCTAACTATTGGTTACAAAATAAAATTGTTTTTGTTAAATTATTTCTTATCCTATTATTGTCCTTGTCTACTTTTTGGTTACTTACATAGTAAAAACGTTATATCTCGGTTCCGCCGTTCTTTACAATTCTTTATGCAACCAGTTTGCACCATTTTTTCAAATTTGTACCAAATGATGAACTTGTGAAATAGTGAACTTGTGAAATATACTTGTGCACTCGCTTCGTCTCATACACTATCCACCATTTTGAATTATCTCAAATCGAGGCTTGTGGGCACCAGATAATTTTGTATCTCGGAACACGGCATCGTATGCACATACTATACCTATGCCGGGTCTATAATTATATAGGGTGTCCCAAAATTCGTGAAAATCCCGAAAGGGGGTGGTTCCTGAGACCATTTCAAGCGACATTTTCCTTAATGGCGTAGTGTTTGGCGTCGGTTGCCGTTTCAGCCATTTTGAAATTATCTTAAGACTTATCTTTTGACGTCACAGTGCACCGAAATGTAGCTTGTCTTTTCCGACCTCAACTCTCGGTTTTCCTATACACATACTACAGGGTGTTCCAAAATTCGTGAAAAACCCGAAAGGGGGTGGTTCCTGAGACCATTTTAAGCGACATATTCCTTTGCGCCAATGTCAGCCGCGGCTTTGTGCAGGAGTTATTAACAAAAAACACGGACCAATCAGAGCGCGCCCTGGCCCGCCGCGCCGGCAAGCGAGCGTCGGTGGTATGCCGTGATATCGCAACGAACAAGAGTTTCTCGATAATGTGAATCCTCTAGTCTAAACTAGTCTAAAGAGAAATGTTGTTCAGAATCATGGTCTTGACAACATATCCAAAGCTCATCGAAAGCGGAGAGGATTCACATTATCGAGAAACTCTTGTTCGTTGCGATATCACGGCATACCACCGACGCTCGCTTGACGGCGCGGCGAGCCAGGGCGCGCTCTGATTGGTCCGTGTTTTTCGTTAATAACTCCTGCACAAAGCCGCGGCTGACATTGGCGCAAAGGAATATGTCGCTTAAAATGGTCTCAGGAACCACCCCCTTTCGGGTTTTTCACGAATTTTGGAACACCCTGTAGTATGTGTATAGGAAAACCGAGAGTTGAGGTCGGAAAAGACAAGCTACATTTCGGTGCACTGTGACGTCAAAAGATAAGTCTTAAGATAATTTCAAAATGGCTGAAACGGCAACCGACGCCAAACACTACGCCATTACATAACCTGAACAAGTTCGTTTACTCCATTACTGCTTTATTCTGCATTGTAATACCTTAATAAAACCCCAGACAGCACACCGGCTCGATTTGGGCCTGGTTTTTATTCGCGCATTGGCTCGGATATGGCCAGGCATGGGCTCGAGGCCAGGGCCTGACGGCCGTGCCGGGATTCAGCCAGACTCAGCCCATTTACAAGATTGCAAGGGTGCGGGATTTGCGTTCTCATTTCGTGATAATAAAAACACGGGTTTTTTCAGTAGTCAAAAACGCCAGATAAAAGATCGATCTAGGCAGCAATCGTCCTCAAAAGTCTTATTTAAGACAGATTTAATAACAGTAAAGTGGGTTCTGTTTCCTGCTAAAGATGGTGTAGGTTCTGTTCCATGCTAAAGATGATGTAGGAGCTGTTCCAGGCTAAACATGATGTGGAGAGAGAAGATGTCGCGAGAAAAGTGGGCTCAATCGAAGCACTGATTGGCCACATTAGTGTGACCGTTCTGCCCTCTCAAAAACAGGCTGACTACCGGCACGGCCGCCAGGCCCTGGGTTAGAGCCCCTTCCTGGCTACATCCGGGCCAATGCGTGCATAAAAGCGCGGCACGAATCAACCGGCCTGGGCCTCGAGCCGATCCAAGCATTGCGTTGGCCTGTAACCTGTAGGCAGGGGCCTTGCAGGCTTGGTCAGGTGGTAGGCTCGGTCAGGCTGTCCTATCTGGGACATATAGAATAAACATCTGTATCTCAAATACAGTTTATAATTGATTATTTCATGGTACAATGTCAAAGTCTGAAATTATTCTGTCCATTCTTTCCGTACACTGTGTACATGGCGCACCCGCCGATCCCTCTCATCTCCCCCCCGCTATAAGCCAAGCGTAGGCACTGTCAATGAGCATAGCTTATACATCTTTTGAAAATGTGACGTCACACTGCACTGCAGTGTACTTTATCTTTTCCGGGGGTAACACTATCTGCACCGGGTCTATTAGTATATATGGTCTAAGTATCCGACTGACAAGAGAGGTTATGTTGTGGCTGTGGGTTTAATTTGGAACATAGTATAACTATCGTCAATATTGTTTACAAAGTATGCAGACTATGTACGCAAATTTTTACGAAAAATTTTGGAAGGAACAGTTAATTTTCAACATATTTTTAAAACAAATTATTTTTTAAAATATCAGTTTACACAAATTGGATCTTGAAATCCAAGTCTAATAGTTTCGGAGATATTCAACAAAATAGATTTCTCAACCTCAATTGTAGGGTCCATTTAAAAATTTGTCAAGAAGATGTTAATCTTTAATTTTTATTGTTATGTTAATTGCTATGTTAATTCAACATGGATTTTAAATTTATGTTTCAAAAAATTAGTCTACAACCGAAGATACGTCATTCAAAGACGCACAAATTGGATTTTGAAATTTTCGTCTAGTAGAAACTCTCGGAGATTTTCAATAAAATACATTTTTCACCTCAAACTTGAATATCGGCAGCTCAAAACACATGTGTCTAAAATATTTTGTTGAGTTAAAAATTTCATTAAACTCGACGTGTTACAATTGCGTAACCTCCCTTGGAGATGAAAAATTCATGCGATTTCACCGTCAAGCGAATAGGGTTCCTGTCGCTGTGACATATTGAAATACTACTACGTTCAAAGGAATTGGCGATGGCAAACGGATCGATTCATAAGTTATTTTAGTTCAATATTGAATTACCGACTTCGAGCTAATGTAGTTCCGGATGGATCCCTTTATGTATTTACATTGAACGGGCTGTGCCGAAACTCGCTCACTATGAAAACTGCCCCTAAATGAAGAAAGCTCCATTCGATTCCATTCAAATATAGAGACACCTGTATATGTAGATAGTAAATTCAAATTAAGGTGGACCTTATTTTGCAACCACGATATTTAGAAAACGCCGCGCCATAAACTTGTTCCGTTTCATCAAAAAATTATATACACATACAGGGTGAGGCACTAACTATTGCCACCTGCAATAACCTCGAAAGTATGATAGTATAGTAGAAAGGTTTTCGAAATAAAAACTTTAAAACTTTAATGTTGAACTTTAAACTGGAATTGTGAACTTGAATTATGAGCTTGAACTTTAAACTGGAGCTGTGAACTGGAATTTGAGTTTGAACTTCAAAATTGACAATGAGAAATTAAGATAAGTATCATCGAATTAACCGATTGTAAACGATGTATTCTTTTGGGAGACCAAACTGATATGCTTCTCATTTACGGAGAATGCTAGCTGAAATCAGTGACAGCTAGAGATTTATACGCTGAAAGATATCCTCAACGTTCTCACCCTACCCGTCGTAAAATTCAATAAATTTGCACAATAAATTGTTGCAGCATGTGATTCGATAAGTAAGAATTTTTCAATTTTACAATTTCAGAAATTCACAACTTTAGAATTTTATAATATATTTTATAATTTCACGATCTTACAATTTCACAATTTTACAACTTTAGAATTTTGACAATTCTACAACTTTAGAAATTTACAATTTGACACTTTTGCAAGCTCACAATTTCACAATTTTGAAATTTCACGATTTTACAATTTCACAATTTTACAACTTGAGAGTTTTACAATTTTATAATTTTATGGGAGGTTTGAAATATAGTATCGCAGTAGAAGATCTTAAATCAAGCAACCCGAAGATCATTGAACAAAAGCAATTTATTGACACCGCAATTATAAGGAAAACATAACAAAAAAATGAACGTCCGAACAGAACGGTGTTTTCCGGAAGAATGAGAGAATACTCTGACCTAATAAATCAATATTCGTGTAGCAAAGGAACGATTCTCTATTATTTTATAAACAACTTGAATGTTGTTAATTCTCAGGCTCCATTTCTATATGCTGGGTGCTGAAATCCAATGGAGCAGATCAATCCACATTCGCAATGTTACAATTTTAAACTTTAGAATTTTACAATTACACAATTTTACAATTTCACAATTCTAAAATTCCACTTTTTACAATTTTACAGTTTTACAATTTCACAATTTTACAATTTTACAGTTTTACAATTTCACACTTTTACAATCTTACAATCTTACAATCTTACAATCTTACAATCTTACAATCTTACAATCTTACAATCTTACAATCTTACAATCTTACAATCTTACTGTCACAGACCTACAATTACGTAGGTTTGTTACTAAAAGACCCCTGTCAAACCATCACCGGTTATACGCGAGATTCATAATGCGCAACGTACCGTCGACCCCCCGTCATCAAAACAGCACCGCCCGTACCAAGTTATCCCTGCTCCGACCTTCCTGTTCCAACGGGAATCAAAATCAAATTTCCAAAACAGAAAATACCTCCCCGCACTACCATCCCTTATCACCAAACGACTCCTATATAAGCCGTCGGGAAAATGTCAAAATGACCTGAGTCTGCCTGGAGCTATCTAGAACGACATCCTGCCAGAAATCCTGCTCTGTGAGTAGGATCCCGGTACCCGCCGACTACGAGCTCGTTCGCCGTGCGAACCCCTCGTCGTCGGGATCCTGATTCCCATCGGTGTGAACCGTGTTTCACCGAGGAACCGCTCCGGTGCGTCACCGGTAACGTCGAGAGACGCGTCGTCTACGACATCGGTTGGACTCGAAGAGGTGCGTCACCCTTCGACTCCACCAATCCGTCTCCTGTCCGACATCCTGCACTTCCGCTGGTGAGAACCGCGTTCCACCTCGCAAACACCCGTTGCGCCACCGGTAAAATTCCGCAAGGCGAGTCGCCTGCAGAATCGGCAGAACGAGAAGCGGTGCGCCACCCTTCCACGTCGCCTAAGAACCGCCTAGTAAGTCTTAAAAGCACGGTGCGTCACCTGCATCCCCGTGAGACGAGTCGTCCTCGAGGTCGGACGAGTAAGGCAAGGTGCGTCACCTTTTCGAACTCCCCGAAGAACTGTCCGGAGGAGATTTGAGGGACGGTGCGTCACCGACCTCAGAGATCCAGTAGAACCGGCCTGGGTAGGGAGACCTCGGCAATAGCCGCAGTCTACCATCCTTCCACCTACCAGCCCGTCCTCAATCTCCTACAGGTCCAGGTAGCACCCCCGCGTTCGACCGCACTCGAGTACATCGTCACACGCGCACCGTAGCATCGAAATCGAATATCACGGCCGGGAACACCGTACGCCGAAACACCGACACGTAATCAATCGCTAGGCAGCGAGCACTATCGTATTTCGAAACACTCGTCTCGTTATTTCTCTATCACCGTACCGACTCCTTTCCCCGCGCCGAACACTCTCCTCGCCGTCACGAACCCTGGAGCGGCGAGCTATACCGGCTACGAGGAGCACCACCGCGAGAAAGTCGCGCACCAGGAACCAGGACCGTTACATTACAATCTTACAATCTTACAATCTTACAATCTTACAATCTTACAATCTTACAATTTCACAATTTCACAATTTTACAATTTCACAATTTCACAATTTTACAATTTTACAATTTTACAATTTTACAATTTTACAATTTTACAATTTTACAATTTTACAGTTTTACAAATTGTGATGATCTCGGTGCACAGGTTCGATCAGTGATAAAACACAGCAATTTTGCAAATTAATTAGGACTCTACGTTTCGATCTTGATGTGGATCTTTTTCAAGAGATAACTTTTGCGCCTGTAAAATAATGTGACTATAGTACATGTAATAGTAAAAAATACTATGAAGATATCAACAAAAATCACTTATTACGTACTTGCTATAACAGAGAAAATTATATTTGAAAATTGTTAAAGTGAACTGTTTCCATGCCGGTAGACATTGAACTGAAACCACGTGAAGGTTACAAAGCAAACAGAACATAGATAAGAACGACGTATTCAAAATTGGCCAATCAGAGCCAAGTGATAAATGGACGCTAGGCGGTAAATTCAAATGCCAAAGAATCTGTTTCCCTCATTAGACACACTACAATGTACCAACAAATTTTGTGGTATTGAAAAATTAACATTCACCGCATTTGACCGAAGTTGTACGTATAGCTGAATCCAAAATTATATATTGTATAAGAAACTTCATCATAAAGACATTACTGGTTCAGTAATGTAGCGTAATAATCATGAATTTTAGGTGTTTCGTACCTAAGATTTACGCTTTGTTGTTTAATCATATGAATAGTTTCTAGTAATAATCTTAGTTGTAAATTAGATTCTTTGTCAACTACTTTAACGTTTTCGAAGTCAAATGCATGGTCGAACTCTACTAGATGTTTCGTCAGTGCAGTGTGCTGTGAAGGAGACAGAAAAATATTACGTTTCTGTTCAGTTACCCGTGTGTCCAAGTGTCTAGAAGCTGTCCTATGTATGTCTGGTTGCAACCTTTACGAGGTATTTCATATACTACGTTACAACTTTTTTGAAGTGGTAATTTGTCTTTTATGGGTGGAAACCATTTCTTTAAATATGAAGGTATTTTAAAGATGGTATGAATCCCAATCTTCCTGAAAATTCTATGTATGTCCATAGAAATGTTTTTAACAAAAGGAATGACCACTGTGTTTTTATAATTGATCGGACCTGTTTTTTGAAACCTTTCCTGTTTTCGTTGTATGACCAAAAGAGGATGGTATATTTCAAAGATCCGTTCCTTGATGATGTTGGAAACCAGGATAACAGAGAAGCCATTACTTTTGAGAACATTTTTAATGAGCAACAGATTATTAGATCTGAATTCAGGGTTTGAAAGAAGAATTGCACGGGCAATTAAACCTAATTTTACAACTTTAGGATCTTGCAATTTTACAATTTTACGACTTTAGAATTTTATATCATTAGAATTGTATAATTTAATAATATTTCGAATTTTTTAATTTTACAATTTCAAAATTTTAAGATTTTACAACTTTAGAATCTTACAATTTTACAACATTAGAATTGTACAATTTAATAATAGTTCGTATTTTTTAATTTCACAATTTAAGAATTTTGGTAATTATTCGGAAAGTATCACTGCTCTCTGATTGTGATGAAATTTAAATATGTTGTAGATTTCGATATTTTGAACAACTTTTTCAGTTTCCCATTTAGGGGGGTCGCTTTTAGTTTTCGAGACATTCACATTTTCGTATGCGTGGTCGGCCCCCTTTTATTGCATATGATTGGAGTTAATAACACAATTTTGTGTATTTACTGTGTGAGTGATTTTTCTTAACCATTTCGTTCCCACAGACGTGTTATGTCGCGACGTCGATACCGTTCCTATAAGGTCACAGACGAGTTATGACGCGACGCCGATATTGTTTATACTTATACAGATCACAGACGTGTTATTCTCGCGACGCAATACCGCTTGCGCGGTGCCACGTCGCACGGTGGTTTGAAAAGGCCAAAAAACGGCAAAAACCCTAGGAAAGCTCTATTTTGGGGAAAATCTCGATAAAAAGTGTTTGTAACTATGCTTGGGCACGAAAAATAATAAATAAACTAGAGGGCTATTATTGCTCGCTCGCTTCGCTCGCTCGCGAGTAGGGTTGTTGTTGCTCGCTCGCTTCGCAAGCTCGCGGGCAGGACTGCTCTTGCGAGAATGTTAGTGATATGCATGGCTAGTAGGGCCCACAGCTATTAATGTCTTTCATTTTGTGTGTGACTCTCCACGAGCCACACAAAGAACTTCTCGATTCGTTAGTTGCTATATATTATTATTATTATTTATTAAGTGTACGTTTTCAGAAGATTATACGTTTTCAGGGAAATTCAATAGTTCTCTACTTATCAAAATGTTTGCTATATGGCATCGCATTAAACCAATATCGTATGCTCGTTGCTCGCTTGGTTCCTTGTTATAGCATACTAATGTTGCAAAATAAATTGTCTTAATTAGTTTTTCGCAAACGATACAACTCATCATTATCCGGGTTTGCAGTATTGATCTTGGTTTTCTTCGATACTATTAATGTAAATTTTCTCAAAATATATAAACCGCTCAATTTTGAAACTCTGCTCAGTGCTACATACAACATTTGTAAAGTTCGTATTTCTGATGTTTTAAAATCCATACATACTTTCTCGTATGTTTGTCCCTGACTTTTATGAATCGCAATCGCTTCAGCAGGAACCACTGGAAATTGACTACGTGTGATTTGTTATTTTTCTTCACTCGAAATATTTACTTGATTCGATATTTTTTTATTATTGGTGTTAAATTTTGATTTATATTTGCATTTTTCATATAATCACGATAACGAGTTCTTACTTTCACTCCTATTATGGCCAATTGAAAATCTAACCACAATATAGACGGAATTTTAGTATTTTCTTGAAAACTAATAAATTTTAATATTCCGCATGCTCCATTAACCAATTCGTCTTCAACGTCAATGTTATTAATTATCATATATTTTATATTAATTTTCAATTTAATCTCAGTTAACAATTCGTTTTGAACTCATTGTTTATTTAAAGATTGTAATATAAATGTTTTTGTACTTTCATCGATATTCTTTGAAAATGTATTCTCGGCGATGATTAACTCACTCTTGCATTGGAATAATTTTCGATTATTATAAGCGGTTACATTAGCATTAGTTGCATAATTGGAAAAAACATTTTTTTAATTAAAAAAAAACAAGAAAAATTTTTTTTTTAATTTTATAAAAAATTTTTTTTTAATTTTATAAAAAAAATTTTTTTTTTAAATATATCTAAATATATATATTTAGTTACGTTTACTTCTTCGGTGGATACGCCTTTCGTATAAATTGCAATGTTTAATCAACTCCTTTCGAAAAAAACTAAAAAATTACTTGACCAATATGGACCAAAATCTAATCAGCTCTAAGTTACAGCGAGGCACATCGATTGCATCATTCATCATTCCGATCGCGTTGTTACTTTTTCTGAAAACGTTAACGAAAAATTTGATACCATAGAAACGGACATACGTACACACACACACACACACACACACACATACCGACATTTTGATAAAAATAGTCTAAAATGACTCCAATGACCATGAAACGTGAAGATCTGCTAAAAATTCGATTTTCGATTTTCGGGGTAATTACAATAACTTCCCTATAAAATCGGGAAGTTAATTAAAAATATGTAATAAATTAATAATAAATAATAAATTTTACACTTAAATTGAATATAAAAAATAAATTGTAAATGAAATATAATTAAATTTAAATTAAAGATAATAAAAAATAATTATTTCTTAACTTAATGTAAACAATAATAATTTCATGTAATTTTTAATAAAATAAAGTGAAAGAAACAGTATGTACAAGATTTAATGGAAATTTGTTGTGTATACAGGTAACGCGTTTATTTACTGTTCGGGATTCAAATCGAGGAGTTTACCGATCGATTGAGACTTGAGACCCACTGACAAACGTCGCTCCATATGGGTTTTTTCCTACACGTTTCAAGACGCGTGAAGAACACACGCTGTGTATTATTATTTCCGACGCCGCGTTCGCAACGACTCGCTGTCGCGACCAGGGTTGCCATATTCAGCGGCTCATCGGGCTCCTTCTGGCTCCTTCCCTCTCCTAGATGCTCCGTCAAGCCTGCCTCGCTCCCCTCACTCTTACCACTACCGCTGCCGCGTGCCGCGTGGAGCATGCTACCGAGTGTCGCAGAAAAAACCGTACGCTTATACAAGCTGATATGCTTCGGAAAGGTAGGCTATACTGCAATAACGAAATAAATTTATTCGTGTATTGTTAAATAAACACAAATTAAGGTTTGAAAAATGTATATTTGCGACCTGCTAGTTACAATCATCGCTTTCGCTGGTAAATTCGCTTTTGCTTCCTATAAGAACATTTACAAATTCTTGCGGTATACTTTCTTCTTTGTACATATCGCTATTAAAATTTTGTACAAAATCGTCGCTTATAATGTAATTGCTACATTGCATACCAGTATTTCTAAATTCTAATTTAACTCTACCGAGTGCAGCAACCATTTGAGGCAGCAGTTGATTGCGATCTGGCGTTTTTATTTCACTTACTAAAGAGAAAAATCGTTCAATTTCAGCGTTTGAATGTGAGAACGATAAACATGCCAGTGTCAAATTTGAAATATTTTTAAATGGCTTTGTACCGTCAGGCTCACACATCTTATTAATTTTGTCCCAAAATTGAACGATTTCTAATCGTAAAAAACGCTCTCTAATATTATCCTCACGAGCAGTTAAAAAACCTAGGGCGTGCCATTCATCAATACATGCTGTTCTATCGAATTTCAATTCAAATTTATTTAAAATATCATCTACTTGGCCTGTATGTTTCGTAATGTCTAATGCAATAGAAGACTTTAAAAATTCCAGAACCTTTATAAAATTATTGTTAAATGGCAATCTCTTTATAGCCCCCTTGTATGTCGTCTGGTAAAATTTTTGGCAATTTTGAAGAAATGTCGTTATTTTTTCCTGATCGTAAGTATCTGTTGCTTGTTTAATCTCGTCAAGAGTACTTTTCGTCTTTCCTCCAATGTACATTGCTTCGAGAGGCAATAAATATTCGCTTTTAAAGGGATCGCTTTCGTGTAGGTTCGGTGCTCCTGCAATGACCTCGTAGTTTATAAAATTACGACCTATTTCTTTTAAAAACTTGTGACAATATTCTAAAAGATTGTGAACTAAAAGATCAGACGTTTGGAAAATTTTATTAAATTTGGTTATCGTACTTAAAGTGAAATCGATGAATTCTAGGTACGCTTTTGTGTATAAACAAAGCAATGGACTGGCCATTTCTAACAAAGACTTTTTTAATTGTACCACATCCGAAGTATCTGATAATCCTGATTCAGATTACGATTGTGACATACTAGATTCCGTTTCACTGTCTGATTTACCAGTTACTTCTATTTCAATAAATTTAATTAATGCAACCCATTGCTCTAATATCCTATGTACACATTCGTATAATGCCAACCACCTGGTTCTGGATGGTCAGAGAGATATGAGAGAGCGTTTTTTACGATTAGAAATCGTTCAATTTTGGGACGAAATTAATAAGATGTGTGAGCCTGACGGTACAAAGCCATTTAAAAATATTTCAAATTTGACACTGGCATGTTTATCGTTCTCACATTCAAACGCTGAAATTGAACGATTTTTCTCTTTAGTAAGTGAAATAAAAACGCCAGATCGCAATCAACTGCTGCCTCAAATGGTTGCTGCACTCGGTAGAGTTAAATTAGAATTTAGAAATACTGGTATGCAATGTAGCAATTACATTATAAGCGACGATTTTGTACAAAATTTTAATAGCGATATGTACAAAGAAGAAAGTATACCGCAAGAATTTGTAAATGTTCTTATAGGAAGCAAAAGCGAATTTACCAGCGAAAGCGATGATTGTAACTAGCAGGTCGCAAATATACATTTTTCAAACCTTAATTTGTGTTTATTTAACAATACACGAATAAATTTATTTCGTTATTGCAGTATAGCCTACCTTTCCGAAGCATATCAGCTTGTATAAGCGTACGGTTTTTTCTGCGACACTCGGTAGCATGCTCCACGCGGCACGCGGCAGCGGTAGTGGTAAGAGTGAGGGGAGCGAGGCAGGCTTGACGGAGCATCTAGGAGAGGGAAGGAGCCAGAAGGAGCCCGATGAGCCGCTGAATATGGCAACCCTGGTCGCGACCCGTAAGCTACCTCCATTTGAATCCCGAAACAATCGACTCTGCGATCGATCTCCGCCAATCGCGTAACACCGCGTTCGTTGAATCGGCGTCTATTTGGGGACCCCCTCGGCGAAGCGGATTCTCATTCTTTTCTTCGCGCTCAGAGATATTCCATCATCGTTCTAACACGTTTCTCAATCGCTTTCCTGACACCCGCTCTATTCAGTGCCGTGCGCGCTCAAACTCTAACGTATAATTAATGAAGCAATGTGCGTATTCAATCGAAATCACGCAGTTCTCCGAGAGTTTATTTTAACCTCCGTTCCGTGAACTCCACATTTCCTCGCTCGTCCAAATCTGGGCATTCCCGGCATTCAGGCATTCCAACCTTCGGTCGAAACCGAAACATTTACTGTTTGGGCACGATAAATTGTAACGATCGCGTCTTAGACGCGAGACTTCCTACATCCAAACTCCCACTCGCGAGCACGCACGCTGCGCGACGGTAGAACCAAGGCGGCCGCGAGGTGGCCACCGCGACACCGTCGATTTCTCGCGAGTGAAATTAGTGCAGGGCAAATATAAATAAGCTAACACGGCGATGTAAATTCGAGTCGAGTTGGAGTCGGAGTTTCCGAGGGAACCGGTGAGGCAGATAGCCAACCGAAATGCACCGAAACCGAGACATCTCTCCGCTCCACTTCCGTTCCTTTGCCGAACCTTCCGTTTTCCGATTCCGAGGTACTGTCGCCAGATGAGGGGAGTTACGGTGAGATGATGTACCCCTTCTCTGATGATCAGAGTAGAGTAATAGTGGCGCGTTGCGCCGCGCACGCGCAACGTGTCCAGTGTTTCGATTGAACCCACCGTTTTTCGCGCATGCGCCACCAGAGCAGTAGCGTATCTACAATGACGCAGCAGAGCGGCCAGGGCCCTGACGCCTTGAGGCAGTTATATTGGCAGGAATGTACCGGTGTTATTGGCGGGACGGCTGATGGACGAGAGACGTGACGCGGAACGATATAAGTATTGTTAATACTTTTAGAAGTCTTTTTTAAAAGTCTGCGGGGTGCTCAAGCTACCCGATTTCATCGAAATGGTTACGTTGCTGAGGCTGAAATTGCCGCGCATGCGCGAAAAACGGTAGGTTCAATTGGAACACTGAACGTGTCACATATTACTCTACTCTGGTCATTAGAGAGGGGGTACCTTATATTCCCCTCGAGTGCTGGTTTGGTCACTTTCTGGCGACTCTGTTACGAGGCCTACGTGGCAAACCAGGGATAGGAATCCTAATCCTAACCCTAACCGGGTTCGGTTCTCCGTAACCGCAGAATAACCCGACTAACCGGGTTAGACAAAGAAACTAACCCAACTAACCCGGTTAACCCGGTTCATACGGTTTTCCGAGCGCGCAGTGGCTCAGAGGATAGAGCGCGCGATTGCGGACTCCGTGGTCGCGGGTTCGAATCCCGCCGCCGCGCCGGCACCTCTGAAAATATTCCATGTGCCATTTAAAACTTTGATGCCGAAAGTGGTTCGGAATCCACCTTAATAAACCGTAGGTCCCGTAGCTAATAACCTAGCAAAAACCAAAAAAAGAAAAAAAAATACGGGTCTCTGTAAATAAACCCCGTGTATCATGTTTCCAAATAATACATGATTTATCAGGTCGTTAAGTATGAAACTTGACAAATGTGTTCGAAATTTGTGTTTTATTTGTTAAGTTTCATACTTAATGACCTGATGTAATAAATAAATGAACATGACTGTATTGTTTTAATATTATCTATCGACACTTGTATCGATCGTCAGTCCGATCTTCTTTTTTTGTGTAGCGTCATCAGTCGTCGATCGTCCATTTTTCGGCGACAAAGTAATGTTTGTGAAGATGCGATTCTGACTTTGTATTTCTCGATCGAATTTAGAGGAATACAGATTGAATACGGCAGGAAGTCTTTTCTTACTAGTGAATATATCATATTTATACTCTACGTGAATATTTATTTGTGACTTCTGTTTCTGTTTCTTCTCTACTTTAATCAAAGTGCATTGTATAATGGATCATCCTGTGCGACAATACTTTTGTTTCGATGAGATTGAAAATAAATCTCAGTGTGTTATTAGTGAATGTGGAATAAAATTACGAGTAAGTTATACCGATTAATAATAACTTATAATGTGTTACGTCCGAGGTTTGTCCTCAGGACGATATCGCGGAGGATATGGGATATTTCGTATGAGACTCGGGGAGATGAATCGAAATGGCACTCGAATTTGCGTGTGGTTCGCGACTTGCGGTGACGTGGGAGCGTACCGCGCAGATCCGGTCCGAGAGAGAGGTCGAATAGAATGTTGCGGTTCGATCGTCGTGGGTTTGACTTAGGATTTGGGAATTCTCGGACGGCTGGACCAAGTCCGCCTGACCGTGAATGTGGAGGGTGCCCGAACGGCTGGACCAAGTCCGCCTAATTCGGGGTTGGAACGTTGGCCCGAACGGCTGGACCAAGTCCGCCTAGTTCGAGGGAGAAACGATGTTGGGCCCGGTACGCGATTCTCACTCTCACTCGTGACACTCTCTCCGTCGCACCACACACACGTCACTTGGTGAATCGAACTTCTGATGAACCGCACGTGGACGAAAAGGAGACCTTTGGGGAAGGAAGCGTTCTCTCAGATCGCGGTTATCAACTATAAATAAATTATAGCGTCTCGCATTGATTCATCAATGAGAACTGTATTGTTCGGAGGTTGAATCGTTGAAACGTTAGTAATCTGATACTGATAAGCGAATAAATGAAATCTTCTGTGATAGCTCTATTAATTGAATGCTCTACTGGTACTGACTGTGTTAATGATCGCTAACTGATACTAATGATTTAATCGTGCTCTGCTCTGCGATCCTGGCTTTTATAGGCCTGTTGCCAGGTGGACTTGTGGTGGGGGGACAATAGAAGAATTGGTGGGGGAACGATAGGAGGATTACACGCTTGAGAGAGCGGGCAGTGGATGCGTGGGGGAAACAATAGCGTCGTATGCTTGAGTGAGCAGGCCTTGGAATTGTTGTGCCCAAAATCACTGAGGCTTGACGGGATCACATTCCAAAGTGATGACGTCAGATGGGAGTCTTCTTAGATATTAATGTTAGTTACTTATATATTTGCTTGTAGTGCAAATATATAAGGAGGGAGTCCGGTGACGGACGTCAGGACGTAACAAATGATAAAATATTTTAAAAGCAAGGCTTATTACATTAGGGAAACCATGCTACTAATTTTCTTATGTACATTTTCTTTCTTTATGTACATTTGTTAGTGTTACTTTTTTAATACTATTTTTATAAGTTTCTTACTATAGTATAAAAGTAGACATACATAAATACTATTTTTAGCAATCGCCAAAGATTAAATAATTGTGTTTTCATTTGATATAAATATTACCTACACATTCATATATCCGTACCTACTAGTAACCCGCTCTTTCTGGAATTTCGGAACCGATCCCTCGTGGTTAGTATGGGTTACAGTAACCTTCCTTGGTTAACCGGGTACGGGTTAGGGTTAGCCGTTGGGTTAGAATCCCTGTGGCAAACGACACCGCACCTCCTTAATTCCCGATCTCCCACTTCCGATTCCCGATTACCGATTCCGAGGCCTACGTGGCAAACGACCGGAGGAGTCCCTTCCAGCGGGTGGCAAACGACACCGCACTCCTTCAATAACCGATCTCACCGAACCGGATACCGCCGAACCGCGACCGATCTCGCGGAACCGGATACCGCCGAACCGCGGCCGATCTCGCCGAACCGGATACCACTGGAACACGACCGATCTCACAGAACCCGATCCGAGTCTAAACGCACCGGATACCGCCGAGCCGCAATTGACCGCCGGGTTACCAATACGGCCGTTGGCTACGACGCCTTGCCGCGCCGTTCTTGTACATATGTTTATACACTCCCGTTGTAAATATATACAGGGTGTCCCAAAATTCGTGAAGGACCCGAAAGGGGGTGGTTCCTGAGACCATACTAAGAGACATTTTCCTTTGCACAAAAGTCGAATTCGGCTTTTTTTAGGAGTTATTAACGAAAAACACGGACCAATCAGAGCGCGTCCTGGCCCGGCGCGCCACGCCGCGCTGGCAAGCGAGTGTCGGTGGTACGTCGCGACATCGCAACGAGCAAGAGTTTCTCGATAATGTGAATCCTCTCCGATTTCGATGAGCTTTGGATATGTTGTCAAGACCAGGATTCTGAACAACATTTCTCTTTGGACTATTTGGCGGTCGGCTTTAGTTTACGAGCTGATCGTAAAAAAAGAGAAGAAGCAGAAACTGATTGTATTAAAAACTCACTTATTCAGCCGTAAATCCATTTGCTGCTTCGAAATGTGTGTCACTGGGTCACTCGGTGACGAACTGCACAGATGTCTTCAGGTATACGCACGGTTACCCATCGACTCTACGTACCAATCTGCAGGAAAAACTAAACATGTGTTTGCCATAAATCTTACAGCGGTCCTTCTCGCATCCTGTTTTTCGTCTCATCGTCCCGTCGTTTTCGTAAACGTGCTACAGCGCGTATTTCGGATTTCGACACGCTAAATGCCCTTCCTAAGTTCTTTAGAAAAATCTTGCAGAAAATCAGTGTCGTTCGAGCCGCGGTAGAGAGAACATCTCCAAAGACTTTTCAATTCAAAGCTAACGGTTGCTATTAGTTGTGTTTTTTATAGTGATATTTAAACTAATCACTAGACTGCGGATATGGCAATTATTATTAGTACATAACTATGTGTGTAGACAAATGTGAACAGTGATTGTGAGTGTGGAAAAATTTCAAGGCATCTGTGTGAAATAAACATACGAATTATTTAACGATTCGAAAGTGAAAGTGAAATTCTGGATCATCGACTTGACTGCGCATCCCTTAGGCCTTCTTACTATCTACCACCGGCTGTGCAGTTCGTCGACCTGGCCGTATGTCCCTTACCTTTCGGTGCTGCCGTATAACTGAAGACATCTGTGCAGTTCGTCACCGAGTGACCCAGTGACACACATTTCGAAGCAGCAAATGGATTTACGGCTGAATAAGTGAGTTTTTAATACAATCAGTTTCTGCTTCTTCTCTTTTTTTACGATCAGCTCGTAAACTAAAGCCGACCGCCAAATAGTCCAAAGAGAAATGTTGTTCAGAATCCTGGTCTTGACAACATATCCAAAGCTCATCGAAATCGGAGAGGATTCACATTATCGAGAAACTCTTGCTCGTTGCGATGTCGCGACGTACCACCGACACTCGCTTGCCAGCGCGGCGTGGCGCGCCGGGCCAGGACGCGCTCTGATTGGTCCGTGTTTTTCGTTAATAACTCCTAAACAAAGCCGAATTCGACTTTTGTGCAAAGGAAAATGTCTCTTAGTATGGTCTCAGGAACCACCCCCTTTCGGGTCCTTCACGAATTTTGGGACACCCTGTATATCGGGTACTACCCACACGCCTCCAGTGTTTCTCATTTACGGAAAACGAATCCTCGACAACTGACTGAGCCGGCGAACTTCTCCCGAAGCAGTTATCACAAAATAATAAATAAATTAAAAAATAAATAATAAATTAATAAATTTTACACTGAAATTGTATTGTAATTCAATTTAAATCAAAGATAATAAATAATTATTCCTTTCCATAAAAAATGACTACTTAATTTAAAAAATAATAATTTCATGTAACTTATAACAAAATAAAATGAAATAAAAAGTATACGCTTATGTACAAGATTTAATGAAAATTTATTATATACAAGTACATAACGTTTATTTACAGTTGGGCACGAAAAATAATAAATAAATTAATAACAAATAATACATTTTACACTTAAATTAAATATAAAAAATAATAGATTTAAAATGAAATATAATTCAACATAAATATAACGCACGATGGACGTCAAATGTTCCAGAAAGCGGAGCGTTCTTTCTCGGGCTTCTCACCGACATTTCATGAAATGAACTTAAAGCCGCAGTTGAACCTTGCATTTATTGTTTACATAGATATCTACGAACGTTATTTTTCTATGGGCACGTTGGCGCAAGAGAGATATCGTCTTTCAAACTTCATTAACGTTGCTCTTTTCCCCGTTTAATAGCATTATCTGTAAAACTACTCGAAAAAATTAAAAATAAACATTTTTCGCGATTTATTCCGGGACATTGTACCTGGAGGAAGCCAGAAAAGAAAACATTGTTTACATTACTATTTTTACAGGCGCATAAGGTTTCTTCAAACATGCGCTTGAATTTATGCTGAAAACTAGATATGCTTAGCATGGCCGACTTCAAGACGTTCTACAACAAAGTGAATTTGGATTTTGAACTGATTCATCCTTGAAACGTTTTAATTTACTCTCATACTAGTAAAAAATATAAAAAATTTGGTTTTTTAAGAAACTTGAAAATATCGGGTTTTTGCAGCTCTCAGACCACTGTCGTTGCAACATAACACGTCCATTAGAACCAAGTGTTTAATGGTAATCTGAGTCAGGTAATTTAAAGTAAGCTTTGGTCTTTTTTGTAGTCTTAACTAACGCGGTGATTTAATACTGCGGATCTTTGGCGAAATTATACATATTAGCTTATAATTTGGCATTGTGTTTTTATAGTTAGAAATTAGAATACGGGACATGTGTGGTGTGTTTTTAGTGTATAGGTAACGAGTAGTGAAACTACAGTAAATACAATTTTAATTGTGGCGGCTAACCTCCTACCTTTCCGACCTTTCTCGCTACTACCTGATGCGTCATCAATCCCTATATATATGTATACCGTCCTCAACCGCCTTCCGATATCCCACCGTCTAAGGGCGCGATCACAGTGGATCCGATGTCGGACGATTCGGCCGACGTCCGACGCATCGGTCTCTTTTTTCGAGCGTGTGAAAAAGAGACACAACGTCGGACGTCGGCCGAATCGTCCGACATCGGATCCACTGTGATCGCACCCTAAGGCAGGGTCCGCTAGATAGGCTTACCAGACGAGTCTACTAACCTAGGACGAAAGGCTTCTTTCCTTTTCCTTCCCAACAACACATCTTTATAGCCGCCAAATAATGATTCTGAATGCTATTTTGTGAGCTTGTAGCGGAATCTCTTGTCTGGATCATCTACTCTTATGTTGCTGGTGTACGTTATTGTTTTATGTAGTTTTTTCTGTTGTAGTGGTAATTGTCGGTGAGGTGAACACACTACCATCACGCCACGCCGGAACTTACTGTGACCTAGAAAAAATATTGTATTTCATGGAAGCAATGAAACTTTAATCGTCAAAATCTCAAAAACTATTGAGCGTCTGCCCCTATAATGGTATACATATGCAGGGTGGGGCAATAATTATTAGCACCTCAGATATCTTCGGAACTATAAGTTTCACAGAAATATTTGCTGAAATAAAATTGCACAGTACGAAGGGGGCCATCTGGCGGTGATAATAGTTTTTTTGCAGGTGGAGGTACTTCGGACATTTAGTCACCTTCATTTTTTTACATGGAATGAGGTATTTTTTAATACATCAATCAATGCAGCTGGACATTCGTTATAAAAAAGTACTAACCTATGCATATTGAAAAGTTAGTAGTTCAGGAGATATTTCATTTTAAATAACTCTAAAACACCATTACTGTCGTACTAAGGCGTTAGTGTTCACTTACTTGTGTAACGTCTTAGTACGATGTTTTAGATGTTGTATGGTGTTTTAGAGTTATTTAAATTGAAATATCTCCTGAACTACTAACTTTCCGACATACATAGGTTAGTACTTTTTTATAACGAATGTCCAACTGCATCGATTGATGTATTAAAAAATACCTCATTCCATTAAAAAAAATGAAGGTGACCTTCAAATTTCCGAAGTACCTCCACCTGCAAAAAAACTATTATCGCCACCGGATGGCCCCCTTCGTACTGTGCAATTTTATTTCAGCAAATATTTCTGTGAAACTTACAGTTTCGAAGATATCTGAGGTGCTAATAGTAATTGCCCCACCCTGTATTCGTAAATAGGAGAAGTCTCAAAATGATCGGTGACCTGAAGGTCGCGATGTCTCCGTAAGATAAGAGGAGCGTGAAGGGGAACGAGGGGGAAAAGAAAAGGGAGAAGATGTAAGAGAAATGTAACACTAAGGGCTATCATTATTAAAATACAAGTATACTTAACAATCTTTAGGGTCTAACAATTTAGAAATATTATAAAATGGTGAAATTGTAAAATTCTAAAGTTGTAAAATTATAATATTGTAAAATTGTAAATTTGTAAAATTGTGATATTATAAAATATTAAAATATGTGTCGTGAAATTATAAAATGATGGAGTTGTAAAATTCTAAAGATATAAAATTGTAAAATTGTGAAATTGAAAATATACAGGGTGTCCCAAAATTCGTGAACTTCCCGAAAGGGGGTGGTTCCTGAGACCATTTTAAGCGATATTGTCCTTTGCAAAAATGTTATCCGCGGCTTTGTTTAGGAGTTATTAACGAAAAACACGGACCAATCAGAGCGCGACCTAGACGCGAGTTGCCACAGTCGGCCAATAGACAGTTGACGCACCGGACCGACTGTGGCAATTCGCGTCTAGGTCGCGCTCTGATTGGTCCGTGTTTTTCGTTAATAACTCCTAAACAAAGCCGCGAATAACATTTTTGTAAAGGAAAATGTCGCTTGAAATTGTGTCAGGAACCACTTCCTTTCGGGAAGTTCACGAATTTTGGGACACCCTGTATATTGTAAAATTCTAACTTATCGAATCACATGCTGCAACAATTTATTGTGCAAATGTATTAAATTGTACGGTGTGTAGGGTGAGAACATTAAGGATATCTTTCAGCGTATAAATCTGTAGCTCTCATTGAATTTTGCTGGCATTCTCCGTAAATGAGAAGCATATAGGTTTGTTCTTCGAAAGGATACATCGTTCACAATTGCTTGAGTCGATGTCCTGCGATGTCGTCCAGAAGGGTTTACTTGTCATTGCCAGGTTTAGTCAATACGCTGAAAGATATCCTGATCGTTCTCATCCTACGCGTCGTGCTACTGAATACATTTCTACAATAAATTGTTACAGCATGCGATTCGATAAACGCCGTAGCGATAGGAAATACTACTGAATCCGTGATAAGAAGACTGCAGCATTGCATTGATACCAATGGCAATCGCTTTGAGCACCTTTTGCCAATGCAAGTTTATTTCGCCTTTTTTGTCATAAATTACCTTTGCTGACCTTCAAAGACCTTACTGTTGCACCTCGTTGGATTCGTCTGAATAGCCGCTATTAGAAAACAGCTAGCGAAACATAGGATTCTATTTAAAAATACAAAGGTGACCTTCGCATCTTTGAAGCAACTCCACCTAGCAACAAATGACTAACGCCACACTACGGCCCCTGTTGTCCGATACAACTTTTATTTCAAAAACTTTTCTACCGCTATCATACTTCCGGAGTTATTGTAAACGGCAATAGTTAGTGCCCCACCCTGTATATTTGATGTCTGTCGCCAAATACTGGAAAGTAAGGAAAAATGCACGATACTGTATGTATCTGATAAAATCTGATCCTGTATAATAAATTTTGGAATACTCATTAAATTAATACGGCGCACAGACGTCCCGACAAGATGACAATACAGCAATAAATTCACATTTTCCACATTCTTCTGAACATATTTGATTCTCGAGAACTTTCCCATAAAAGTTGGAGTTGCGGATGACATCGAGAACTTCTGGGAGTGCTAAGGGTTAAATAAGGAGTGTTATAAAATTGGATCGTAATGGCGGTGTTGGAGATCGTAAAATTCGAGTTGAAGTTTGAAACAAGATTGCACATTGCAGTGAAGAGCTGAAATTGAAACGTTTATAATAGAAATCTATTTCGAAAAGCAGAGTTCTACGTTTCCAGGATTATAAGCTGGGATCAAAAACCTAACCCGAATCGGATTTGGTTCTGAATAACCTGTCCCCCCCGGCATCCTGGGGGGGAAGCCGGGTTATGTGGGGCTCCCTCAGGGAGGGGGTTGCCAAGCTAACAAAGCTTGCCGATTCCCTCCCCCAGAGTACCCACTAAAAACACACGCCCACCTAAGCTAATAAGGAGGTGCCTGGATCTCGCGAGAACTCAACAGGTCACCTCCTAGCTGTGCATGCATCACAGGGGGAAGCGTTAGCTCCCCGCCTACCTCCTCTGACCGGAGCCCATCCCTGGAGCCTTCGCGTTGGGCTTCCCAAGCCCCAGCTCGGTCCACCCACAGCTCCCGGCCAGGGCAAGAAGGCGCCCACACCAATAAGGAAGGGTCGTCGAAGGCGTCTCCGTACGCCCCGACCCTCCCCACCACACACACCACGCGCCCCCCAGAATTCGCCTCTGGGGGGTTCCTGACACCCCGCTACAAAGACAGAAGCCTCGGATATCGGGCCACCCCGGGAGGAGTTTGACTCCCCCCGGAGGCCAGGGTTAGATCATTCCCTCGGCCTGCCCCCCCCCCACCTCCGCCACCATCGACGGGGCCACACGACGGCGCGAGGGACGAACCCCCCGCACCGCCAAGGAGACATCTGCCCCCTGGAGGGGGGGGGATTAGTTGACGCGAGGAGGGGAACACTCGTCGAGGAGGGCTCGTCGCGTCATGGGGGTCGTCCTGTGCACCGCTACACTCGCCACAGGTTCTCAATAACCTGCTGTAACCCGATTAGCTTCGGTAACTGGTTACTAGATTGCCAATTGTAACCCGGTTAATCCGGTAAGAGCGGGTGTAGAGAGTGATTCGTTTAATAATTTAATCTTGCAGCCCGATAGTGAAAAGGAGATAGAGTTTAACGTGAGTCTTTAACACGAGGTGGACAGACAGAGAAAAAGTACTGAACACTTGAGGACAGATCCGTTTATTTAGACTGCGCGAATTATACTGCCCGACTGAGGACAATACAGACAGAGCGATAACATACATAATATAGATCGACATATACATTTAAATAGACCGAGCACAGGTGACGAGAAAACAAAACAAGTATAGCGCGAAATACAAATTACATAAGGTAATGAAGGATTGTTTTATGATCGTAAATATTTGTTAAATAAATAAGAAAATTGTTCTCGGCGCAACAGGTTCGATCAATTACTACACACTAAACTAATATTTGTAATACTTCTGTGGACTACGGCTTAGCTATCTCTGTGTGATTCTATTGGAGGAACTAAAGGTGGTGTTTCGTCCTAGACCTAGATACAGAAGTATTACAAATAGTAGTTCAGTGTGTAGTAATTGATCGAACCTGTTGCGCCGAGAACAATTTTCTTATTTATTTAAATTACATAAGGATACGAATTCGCGTTAACAGCGGGTTATAGCCGGAAATCGTCGAAACAGGGATCGTAACCGTTACCCGAATCGATTTCGGTTCTTTGTAACCCATGAAATACTGTAACCCATACTAAGAGCGGGTTTTGAGTACGAAGTCTGAACTCCTTTTCTTATTTATAATTAGGCTTTGGTGCCAATCAGTTGAATTTACCTAAGAAAGAATATATACATATACAGGGTGGCCCACATAACTCTGCACAGCTCAATATCTCCGTTACTTTTCGTTGTACAAAAAAACTTCGTAGGACAAAGTTACACTGTTTGAAGGGCCACATATAACGGTGTAAGGGAAACAAAATTTCAAGGTCATTTTTATGAGATTTCAAGGTCATCGATGTTTTTTTTAAATGGAATGAGGTATTTTTTAATACATCAATCGATGCAGCTGGACATTCTTTATAAAAAAGTACTAACCTATGTATGTCGAAAAGTTAGTAGTTCAGGAGATATTTCAATTTAAATAACTCCAAAATACCATTACTGTCGTACTAAGGCGTTACACAAGTAAGTAAACACTAACGCCTTAGTAGACGTAACACAAGTAAGTAAACACTAACGCCTTAGTAGACGTAACACAAGTAAGTAAACACTAACGCCTTAGTACGGATATCTCGGAAACTATGCAAGATAGCGAAAAACTGAATCGAATCAATCCTATGACACATTTTGTCAGCTTTAATTTGGTATGGAATAGTCTTATCGCTAGGACGCATAGTTTCCGAGATATACGCAGAAAACCGAAAAAGGGGACTTACTACGAGCTCCCCTGCACCCCGACCACCTTCTAGGAGTGGGGACTTTTAGTATGTTTACCTCTTCACTAGTCCAGCCAAAGACCCAAAGTTAAAAATTGTGTTCCTTCCATTTCCCTCTACAACTTTTCGTTGACTGTACTAATCATCCAACATCCTAATCGAGTAAATGAACGTCCCCACACGATACAATTCAGCCCTGCTGAATTAGAATTGAAATTTTCAAATTTCAAATTTAAAAATTGTGAGATAGTAAAATTGTAATGTTGCAAAGTTGTACGATTCTAAAATTGTAAAATTGTTCAATTGTAAAATTGTGAAATAGTAAAGTTGTAAAGTTGTAATGTCGCAGAATTGTAAAATTGTACAATAGTAACATTGCAAAATTGAGAAATAGAAAAATTGTAAAGTTGTAATGGTGCAAAATTGTGAAGTTGTAATGTCACAAAATTGTATGAATTTACTATTTCACAACTTTACAATTTTACAATTTCACAACTTTACAATTTTAGAATTGTGCAATTTTACAATTTTCCCACCGTTTGCATTATCGAGAAATGAGAAGGCGCATTCCGCACCTTTGCAATCTTAGAAACAAGATTCTACCCCCTTGAAGCGTTTGACTCTGTTTTCAACACTCCGTATAATCTGCGACACAAAGAGAAAGAAACTGCGACGGCTGCAACTCATTAAACAAATTTCAAAAATCGTCTTCAATCAACCTCAAAGTAATTGATTTTCTCTTGCGAGAATTCGTGACCAAAAATAGAAAAAACTTTTATCTGAATTTGAAAAGTTTGTTATGAGGCTTATTTTGCTGTTAATTGCAATACTTGAAATTTAATGCTGTCGAAGATATGCTAGTCCAAAGTTGAGATTTCTGTAATATCGGCTTTTTCAGCCGTACTTAAAAATTGCTGTGCGATCTGCTATCAACTGCGTGGGTTTCTCTACCATTGTTAATACTACTTAATTGTGTTTTAAGCCAATATTTATCTTGATTAAATTACTCTGTTTTATTTATTACAGCTGTGACAACGAAAAATACGAGACGCATCTATTGCAAATTCTATGCTTCTCCAAGGATACAGTTGTCCATCAGTCGAGATCAGAGTTGGGGAAAATAGTATTTTAAATATTAAATAGTAAATAATCCTATTTATTTGAAAATAAAATATTTTATTTGATGCAGTAATTTTTGAAAATAAGATAATTGATTTGAGGCAGTCATTTTTAAAAATCTTTATTTAAAGAATATTGAGAATATTTGTATGTTATCTTTATTTTCAATTTCGATTTTACATATTAGTGCTGAAAATGATGGTTCGAATTCAATACATTTATGAGTGTAAACCGTTTCTTAACGATAAGATATACAATGGTGTGCTTATGGGGTTTCTCAGAGCATTGAAAAGTAAAATATTTTATTTCGTGTTTCAGATTGTTCAAATAGAAATATTTTATTTTATGAATCAAATTGTTTATATAGAAATATTTTATTTTCGAAATTGTACATCTTATTTAAAATACTATTTTCTTTAAGCAAAATTAAATCTACTCGCCCACCTCCGATCGCGATCAAGCAGTCATTTTTTTTAAAGATACGTTGAAGCTTACTGAACATCATGTTGTTTAGTTCGTTCGCGATAATTTGCGACTTTATGAATTATTTTCATTTTCATACGGAGCCATACATACTCAGTATGCGGAAAACATGCTCTGATAAAGGAGAAGTGTATCCTGTTACATCTATAATTATTTATTAGATTGCGGATGTTTATAGAATTTTCACTTTTTGTTGACAAATTTGAAGAAAATGGTACCAAATAAAATCCTATTTTCATTGGTAGTAGCATTTTTAGATCCAAATATATACAAATCATACTAAACTCTGTTGAATTTAATACTCCAGCATTTTTTGAAAATTGTTATACGCCATAAATGCATAAAGATCCGCATTGTAATAATTATAAATCGCTCTTCCTTAAATATATGTACCTCCTAAACGGTCGGAAATAGAGGAAAATGTTATAAGAAAAAGTAAAATGGCATCAGACAGTGCATGCTACGCAAATAATTTTATGCACTTTTGTGCATCGGTGCATCAGAAAAATGCAACTGCACTTTTTTTTTTAAACGGAAACTTACATTTTTGACTGCACCAATCAATGCAGTTTGTTGTGCTCTACATAAAAGTTCTAACATACTTATGCCCAACGTGAATACGTACTCCGGAATCCCGAACACTCATAACACTTATAACATTTTCCTCTATTCCCGACCGTTCAGGAGGTATAGCGTGTTCCCATTGCGTGGGACACCCTGTATACAAATTCAATATTTTTAATAAAAAGAAGTAGAGTATTGTTCATTATAAAGTCACACCATTGTCATTTATTTCAATAACTCGTCATAGATTTCAAGGTATGAATTTTCTACGATGCAGCGACTCTTCAAAGCGATTCTGAAGATCATGCTCTCCAAGGCTGTCCAACAATCTCTGACGCTTTTGTCTGAGGAATATATTCAACATCATCGATCACGTTTTCTTCTTTGATGTAATCGTTTGTGCCGTTCGACAACTCGAGCATAAGAATGGGATCTTCACCGTGAGCCTCGGATGACGTCTGAAAAGTTTCCGTCACAAATTCTTTTAATTCTAGTTGGCATGACGATATGTTGAAAAGTATAATCCAAACGCAATACAGCAATCAAATAATCAATTCCGAATTTGAACGAAAATTCTATGGGCAACGTTATCCGTTGCATAGATAATACATATATATTTTTCGCATAGTCAATAATTAACAAATTAACAAATACTTTCATTATTCCCTGTAACAGTATATTTTCTTTGATTTACAAAATTGAGATGAAATGTGAAATTCTCGAGAACATTGAAGCAATCAATTTTTCAACAGAAGATTGAACAAACCTAGAAAAAGTAATTTTTATAGAAAATTAATTTTAAAATTAAATTGGAGGATATTTCAAGTTCGAATTAATTTTTAAAGAAAATTAAAAGGACACAATTAACAACACTATAGGCAACTTGATCCGTTAAATGGTTAAGAAATGAACTTATGTATCTAGTGTAATTACGCAAAGGATTTAATTTCAATTCGCTTGTTTCTCTACAAACACATTTCTTTTACTTCTTTTCAGTAAGCTCAGTCAAGTTCAAGTTCAGGTTGAAAACCCAAAGTACAAATTGATATCCAAAAGTTCAAGTCCGAGCTGAAATGCAAAAGCTCAAGTTCAAGTTAAAATGCAAAAGCTCAAGTTCAAGCTGAAATGCAAAAGCTCAAGTTCAAGTAGGAATGCAAAAGCTCGCGTTAAAGCTGAAATTAAAAAGTTCAAGTTCAAGTTGAATTGCAAAATTTCAAGAAAAAGTTCAAATGCATAATTTTAAGTTCAAGTGGAATGCAAAACTCCAGTTTCTGTAGAAATGCCAATGTTCAAGTTAAAGTTGAAATGCAAAAGTTCAAGTTCAAGTTGAAATCCTAAATATCAAGTCGAAGAGCCAAAGTACGAGCTGATATGCAAAAGTTCAAGTTAAGGAAATTTCAAGTTTGAATTAATTTTTAAAGAACATTAAAAAAACACAATTAACAATACTATAGGCAACTTTATCCGTTAAATGGTTAAGAAATGAAGTTTAGTATCTAGTGCAATTACGCAAAGAATTTAATTTCAATTCACTTGTTTCCCTCCAAACACATTTCTTTTACTTCTTTTCAATTACTGTTATGCTTCACGATTACCATAAATTATCTGATTTAAAAAAGAATAATCTATAAAAAAAACATTTCCTCCGGTGTTCACTGTTTATGAACACCTTGAATATTACTTGTGATGAAGCGAAACTACTGTCTTCAACAGGCGGATAGCTATCCAGAGAAACGTACCAATATTGAAGGACGCAAAAGAGCGCCGACAGCAGTCGATATTAATTATAGACGAGCCCAGCATTCTGTTCGATTACGCACGAGGAGGCTAATTCGTTCTTGGCCTTAGGGAGCTTTGATGAACCATTGAATACTCTCGCGAAAGATCTTATCTCTTTTAATTATCCATTCCCGATAATGTGAAACAGACCTTAATTCTTCAAAATAGTAACTACATTTGCAGTCGTCTTACCTCCGTTGCACGAACAGCTAAATGGAATTTAATTACCGTTTTCTTGAGACTCGGATGAGAACAGTCCAGGCGTGGCCCCAGCTTTTCGTCTATACGTCTATAGTTTATACAATATATATGTTGTACAATAAAAACGTTCAATTTCTATAGTTCAAATTCAAATTTCATGTTGAAATTCAAAAGTTCCAGTTGACATGCAAAAGTTCAAGTTCAAGTTGTAAACCTAAAGTTCAAGTTGAAAACCCAAAGTACAAGTTGGTATCCAAAAGTTCAAGTTCAAGTTCAAGTTGAAATGCAGAAGTTCAAGTTTAAGTAGAAATTCAAAAATTCAAGTTAAAGTTGAATTGCAAAATTCCCAGATAAAGTTCAAATGCATAATGTCAAGTTCAAGTTGTAATGCAGAAGCTCAAGTTCAAGTTGAAATGCAAAAGCTCAAGTTCAAGTTGAAATGCAAAAGCTCAAGTTTCTGTAGAAATGCAAAAGCTCAAGTTTCTGTAGAAATGCAAAAGCTCAAGTTTCTGTAGAAATGCAAAAGCTCAAGTTTCTGTAGAAATGCAATTGTTCAAGTTCAACTTGAAATGCAAAAGTTCAAGTTCCAGTTGAAATGCAAAGGTTGTAGTTGGAATTTAATAGTTCAAGTTCAAGTTCCAATGCAAAAGTTCAAGTTCGAAAATTCTAGTTGAAATTCTATAGTTCAAGTTCAGAAGTTAAAATTCAAGTTGCATTGGAAAAGTTTCAGTTCAATTTAAATATTTCAAGGCCAAAAGTTCAAGTTCTGATGGAAAAGTTTCAGTTCAATTTCAATGGTCCACGTTCAAAAGTTCTAGTTGCAATTCAAAAGTTCTAGTTGAAATGCGAATGTGCTAGTTAAAGTTCAAGAGTTCAAATTGAAATTGAAAAGTTCAAGTTCAATAGTTTCTGTTGAAATTCAAAAATTCAAGTTCCAGTTCAATTTCAATAGTTCATGTTCTAATTCCAATAGAAAAGTTCCTGTACAAGTTCAAGTTCCAATGGATAAGTTTCAATTCAATTTCAATAGTTCAAGTTCCAGTTCATTTTCAATAGTTCAAGGCCAAAAGTTCAAGTTGATATTCAAAAGTTCAAGTTCAAGTTCAAAAATGAATACAATTTTTTTCATTTACTATTACCCTTTATGGTTACCATAAATGATTTTATAACAATAACAGATGGATTATAAGAATAAAATGACGAATTTATTCGTAACCCTAGGGAGCTTTGACGATCCGTTGAAATACTCTCGTGAGCGATTTCATCTCTTCTAATTATCCATTCTCGATAATCCGAAACAGATCTTAATTATACGAAATAGTAACTGCATTCGCAGTCGTCTTACCTCCGTTGCACGAACAGCTAAATGGAATTACCGTTTTCTTGAGAATCGGATGAGAACAGTACATGTTGTGGCCTCAGGCTTTCGTCTATTGCTTCATTGTAAAATAAGAAGGGAGGAAGTAGGATTAATTGTATCGCTTCTTTTAATTCGTTCATATAGTTAAGACACAGACGTCCTTACGGCCTTTACGGATTTCCAACGATGTGGAAAGATGGGCATTTCTTGGCTGAACGGATTATCCGAACGAAATAACGAAACTTCCTCGTCCGTATCGCAGTTGTCATATCGCAGCTTACCGTTTTCCTAACTTTCTTTCTTAATTGAAGAAGACGTTGTCACGTCTTGGATCGTAGTGGATCGAGTTCTTAATGAGTAATAGTAAACAATAATTAATTGGAGCATGTCGTACAGGGTAGTTCTGGAAACTGGGACAGGTTATTGCTCTTCTTTAAGAATTAGCACTCGACTAAAAATTGTAGAATTATACAAAATATAATTTACATTATTAAATATGTTGGTAACTAACAAATTACTGAACAGTTATAATGAATTATTCTAGGAACATGTAGAATGGAATTATTCTAGGTCTTAATCGACTTTCTGATATAAGTAGATTAATACTTGTTTATAGCTAATGTCGAGCTGCATCCATTTGTATATTAAAAAACACATAATTCTATTTTAAAAAAGAGAAATTGTAAAATTAAAAAATTATAAAACTGTAAAATTTTAAAATGCGAAAGTTGTAAAATTGTAAATCTGTGAAGTTGTGAAATTATGAAATTGCAAAATTCTACAATTGTACGATTGTAAAATTGTACAATTGTGCACTTGTACAATTATGAAATTGTAAAGTAGTAATGTTGTAAAATTATGAAATTATTATAAAATTGAAAAATTGTAAACTTAGAAAATAGTAAAGTTGTAAAATTCTAAAGTTGGGAAATGGTAAAGTTATAAAGCTGTGAAATTTAAAAATTGTGGAATACTAAAATTGAAAAATTCTAAAGTTGTAAAATGGTAAAGTTGCAAAATTATAAAGTTATAAGTTGTGATGTCGCAAAATTGTACAATTCTAAAATGGTAAAGTTATAAAATTGTAAAATCGTAAAATTGTAAGATTGTAAAGTTGTAAAATTGTACAATTTAAGAAAATTTTTAAATATTAATATCGCAGCTTCCCGTTTTCCTAACTTTATTTTTAATTGACGTTGCGACGTCTAGGACCATTGTGGATCGAGTTTTTGAACTTATATTTGCCTATCCAATAACAGTAAATAATAATTAATTGGAGCGTATTGTATTGGATTGAGGATGATTCTGGGATCTGAGACATTTAACTGCTCTTCTTTAACCCTCAGCACTCTAGTGGTGGCCGGTGAGTCACCACTAAGAATGGCTGGAGCATTATTTAAAATATAATTTACATAATTTTTCCCCAAAAAGTAAATATTTTTTCTACCTTCACAACATGCTCACTATTCTGAAAAATCTATATGAAATGCAGGAGGCAAGCTCGAGTATTTCCGTTAATTTTTTCGTCTCAATATCTTAATTAACAACCGAATTTTAGAGTGTTTAACCTCATATTATCCTTAAATGAGGGGTTAGCGACTTGAAATTTTTGGAGATTATCTTTCAACCTAAAAAAGAATATTGTTTTACACACGGTTTCAATAAAAAGAATCTCGTGGTGGTTGCTGGATCATGCTTAGCCTGCTGGACCCTTTTACGTGGTAAAATAATTAACTACAATTAAATTGGTATTCTAAAATAGTATTCGTGGAACTTTTACGACACGGATGGCAAAATGCTTGTTCCGTAAGAACACGTTTTACAGAAATTCCTAAAGGTAATACTTCTTTTCATAAAAATTCCAGAGGCACAGACCGGGCCGGCGTGACCTTTTGCGGGGCCAGAATATACATTAAAATCCTATACCTAAATTTCATAATAAGAAATTATTTATTATAAGTATAAAGGATGTTACATATATTTTTTGGAAGATAAATATTACATCATTTTTCTCGCTTTTTCCGCCGCTAAATCTTTTTTTTTACATTATCAAAATTGATTAAGTTTGCTACTTTGCTTTCTATTGAAAGAATAGCCAGATATATAAATCGGTCTTTGCTTATTGATGATCGAAGATAATTTTTTATTACTTTCAACCGCAAGAAACTACGTTCAGCTGAAGTCACGGTTACTGGTGTAGTTAAGATTATTTGTAACGCCGCGCCGCGCCGCACCGCACCGTGGTTATCGCGATCGCTTACATGGGACATTACCCAATCAGTAATTATATATATATATATGACTTTCGCAAAAAACTATTGATATAGTTTAATTTCTCGTAAAAAGTACATTTCTCTGAAAGCGTTTGGATTTTTTTATCTGAAATAGTTTCCAGGATATAAAGACTTTATGGAGTTATACTGAACTTTGATGATTTTTGTCACGCCTTTAAACTGAATCATCGCTACTAAAAAAATGTCTCGCATCTGTTTATGGTATCATCATTCTGTAAAAAATTAATAAAAATCGGTGTTTTATAATTGGGTAATTTCCTTAAGACCTAATGTCCTCTGCACCCGTCTTGCAGACGTGTCAACGTTTGATGTCAACATTTAATGTCAACGTCCGCAAATCTTGAACTCATGTCAGTGTGGAGCAAGTTGTCATCGATTAGTGGATTATGCGATTGCATTTTCCACACACACCCGAATATTCAATCTACTATACAAGGGGTCCTGCAAAATGTCTGATGAGTTTTCGTAGACCGCGAGGCCTTCTAAAACGCGAGGACAGGTTCCGGCGAACGCGCTGAACCTGCCTCGTGTCACGCGGCACAATCGAGGAAAGAAGAAAACTAACGTATAGTAATCGAACTGACACTCGTACTTTTGCCGCGAATGAAATAAAAGAAAGATTAACTCGCGAAGAGATATCTCATGACTCTTAAAAGGTGAGGTGAAGCGAAACGGGAAGTGTTCGTGGGAAAAGACAATCTTTTATTACCAATTTTACAGTCGTTCATCGGCCGTATATACTGGGTCTTCTAGGCGCATGGTGGGGGTATCGATTGGGTCTCAGGTGAATTGTCTATCGAATGGTTTTCTTATCAGCGTGTCATGAGGATACCGATTCAGATATTGATTGAGGTGTCGGTTGAGCTATTGATTATGTTTCGGATTATCGCATGGTTACACTCGCGACGCGCCGGCCCTCGGCACAGATATATCTTCTTGTACACAACTTATAAGATCGAACAGAATATTTTCAGATTTCAAAAGACGCAACAGCAAATTTCGATCTTTAACATTATTATCTCTTACGCAGTGAAATGCGTAGGCTCGAGTAGCTATTGTGTATGCAGGCATATTCTTTGCACAATATTATGAATATTTTTATTCTCTTCATGTTAAAACATATTACAAAATCTTTCTAGCATACTGCTTTATCCTCCTTTTCTCAAGTAATTTTTTTATAGCAATTTTCATGGGCCCCAGGCAATAAGCTTGCCATTGCGAATAGTGTAAAACAACTCGGAATAAACGTATTAGGGTTAATGTATTATTTATTACTGCGGGTACACGTTTTACTGCGGTATTTTTCCCCCAATTTTCCACAATGCAAAATGTGGGAAACTTACGTAGAATTAATTTTTGCACAACCGTTACTTGAACTTCTAATTTTAAATAACCTTTATTTGTAGATTTTGTGCTATGAATAGGAATCCATTTTTTTCGTCCCTTGATTTATTCAATTTCGAAAAAACTACAAATTTCCAATTTTTGAAATATATGTATTTCTCTTGAATAATATGTAAATTGTAATATGTAATTGGCGAAAAGAAAATTTTACTTAATTTACTTAATGTACTAACTAAGATCGAGTACTATTAAGTAGGGTAAATGTACCTATTACTGCGGTATTTTTTCCCCAATTTTCTACAATGTAAAATGTCCTTCGTTAGTAATTTTAATCAGTTGAAAATAATGAGGATGGATCAGATGAAAATAATAGTCGTTTTAAATTTGATTATTATATATACATAAAATCCGCTGTCTCTATCTGTTATTAGTCCAGTCAACGAAAAGTTGTAGAGGGAAATGGAAGGAACACAATTCTTAACTTTGGGACTTTGTTTGGACTAGTTAGGAGGTAAACATATTAAGTCCCCACTCGGGGAAGGTTCCCTTTTTCGGTTTTTTGCTTATATCTCGGAAACTCTGTGTCCTAGCGATAAGACTATTCTATACAAAATTAAAGCTGACAAAATGTGCCAGAAGATTGATTTTATTCAGTTTTTCGCTGTCTCGCATAGTTTCCGAGATATCCGCGCTCAAAGTACACTTTGGGATTATTTGTTCGAGTTAGTGTTTTTGCTTAAATTTCAATTTCAACTTCACTTTCAATTTGAACTTAAATTTCAACTTCACTTTTTCAGTTTCAACATCAATTTTTCAAATTCCACTTCACTTTCAACTTCAATTCCTCAACTTCAACTTCACTTCCAACATGAATTTTTCAATTGCATCTTCAATTTTTCAGTTTCAACATCAATTTCTCAATTGCAACTTTAATGTTGTAAGTTCAGCTTCAATTTTCCAATGTCAATCTCAATTTTTTATTTTGTCTTCAATTTCAAAACTTCAATTTCAACTTCAAGTTTTCAATTCCAACTTTAATTTTTCATTTTCAACTTCAATT
This sequence comes from Lasioglossum pauxillum, assembly GCA_933228785.1. Classification (NCBI taxonomy): domain Eukaryota; kingdom Metazoa; phylum Arthropoda; class Insecta; order Hymenoptera; family Halictidae; genus Lasioglossum; species Lasioglossum pauxillum. The sequence goes on along the minus strand of OW121704.1, from coordinate 29,694,585 downwards.
TTTCATTGTCAATATAAATTTTTAAGTTTCAACTTCAAGATTTCAATTTCAAGTTCAATTTTTCAGTTTCAACATCAATTTCTCAATTTCAACATCAATTTTTGGATTTCAACTTCAAATGCATGTAGAAGGTCCCCCTTTTCGGTTTTCCGCTTATATCTCGGAAACTATGTGTCCTGGCGATAAGACTATTCTATACAAAATTAAAGCTGACGAAACGTGTCATAAGATTGATTTCCGAGATATCCGCGCTCAAATTTCACTAATTTTGCTGAAGAATGTGCCAGTCAAATAAGGCAAAGTTTTCTTTTTCACAATTAGTGAACTTAGAGCGCTGATATCTCGGAAACTATGCGAGACAGCGAAAAACTGAATAAAATCAATCTTCTGGCACATTTTGTCAGCTTTAATTTTGTATAAAATAGTCTTATCGCTAGGACACAGAGTTTCCGAGATATAAGCAAAAACCGAAAAAGGGGACCTTCTACGCTCTGCACCTCGCTCACCTCCTAGAAGTGTGGAGTTTTAGTATGTTTACTTCCTAACTAGTCCAAACAAGGTCCCAAAGTTAAAAATTGTGTTACTTCCATTTACCTCTACACACCCATACGAGCATTCATTGACTTGACTATATATCTAATAACAATGTAGCAAAAAGTTAGACTGCCATTGGACATCCAACTATCGCGCGTAAAGAACCGTAGAAAAAGCCTCTGATGCAAGGACTCTAAAATAAAAGTATTGTACAGTAATGGAAGTTCATAAATTCCCTGTCAGTTTTTATTTGTAGGCAATGCTTTTAAGAATAGTTATTGCGGGACAGTCCTTGTTTCAATAGCAATTTGAATGATTAAAGGATAACTTTTTAATAAATGGTGCAGCTCCAGATCCAGGACGTCGAGAAACTTTATCCCACATTTATTATAATTAGACAGCGGATCTTTATGCAGAATAAACATTTTCTACCCGTATTGCCACAACCAGAAGTGAAATAGACATTTATTTTGTCTCGTAGTATTTTTAATAGGTTGAAAAAATATAACAATATTTAATGAATATATTATTATATATTATATATTATATTATGTAGGCGGTTTTGTCAGGATTTATTTAACGAGCTAACTGCCGAACGCGGTGCTCTGCCAGTTCCTCAAATCGCGGTAACAACGGAGCCACAATTAGGTCGCTCGGCATTTGTTCGCAGGAATCTGTTTTGGAAAAACAGATTGCAGTCGCGGTGATGCTCAACGGTCGAAAACAGATTGCAGTCGCGGTGATGCTCAACGGTCACTCTGCGACTACATTGTAGCCAGGGGCGGTCGCTCGTCGCCTACAATTATTACATATATATTATTATATATTATATAACAGTATATGTATATAAATTCTTCTAATTTGCTTACAGTCGTAAATTACTTCTTATTTTTGTTATGAATGCATAAAATCCGCTGTCTAATTATAATATACAGTAGTTATTTTACAATTAATTCAAAAGTTCAGATTTAGAAGTTCAAGTTCAAAAGTTCACATTTGAAAGTTCAAACTCCGAAGTTCACATTTAAAAGTTCAAGTTCAAGTTATTTAAAAGTTTAGGTTGAAATCCAATAGTTCAAGTTCAAATGAAAAGTTCAAGTTCAAGTCCTAAATTGCACCTACTCGTTTTTCTTATAAATGCATAAAACCCGCTGTCTAATTATACTAGGCAATTATTTTACAACTGTTTTAACCATTTGATCATTATGCAAAATATAAAAGTTGTCCAAGTCAATTGTAAGAAACAGAAGTTAAATGAAAATGCATTTCCTCTTTCAATAATTCTCTCTCCCTCTCTCCCTCTCTCTCTCTTCCTCTCTCCCTCTCTCCCTCTCTTCCGCTCTCCCTCTCCCTCGCTCCCTCTTTCTCTCTAACAATTTAAAGAGAATATAACAACATCGTTAAACTTTATGTTTGACCAATACATTATCAACATAAATATGAAATCGAATTACACGTATCGAATTCTTAAAGTTGCAGATCACTTAATTTTATTATTTATTTCCAAGAACTAAAGACTGATATAGGTTTTCACTTCGTAAGGAAAATATTTCGAATGTTTTCGAAAATCCTCGTGCGCAGAGGAACGAAGATTAGGATTGTAATGATGTATTTATTTTGACGTTCGGAAAGAAAGACTGAACCACAAGCAGCGTCGAATTTCCGGCCTTATATCTTACTTATATATTAATAAACTTTGTTGAAATTATATTGTGTAGATCTGGAGATGAAGTATAATTCGGGAGGATTGGTAATTATTAATGATATTATTTACCTTTAACGACCTCATCCGTCATCTCAACATCTGAATTTATTTGACACGTGTTCGACACATTCTATTTCGTACAATATTTTCTATTTATATATTAAAACTTTCGTTATTAACATATTGTTCTATATTGAACAATGAACCACAATTTTTTAAGAAACACACGAGGCTAATCGAGCGTGTGACCTTTATAATATACATCAAGGTCAAGGTTACGGAGCTGGATCTCCTAAAGTAAACTGACAAAACGATCACTTTCTGACGTCACTACGTGAAATTAGGTGGGTTACCCCCTTCTGAACATGAACTGTTGAACTTGAATGTTTGAACATGAACTTGTACTTTGGAAGTGAACTTCGACTTTTCAACTTTAAACTTCGAACAAAACTTTTCAAATTAGTCTTTTGGACATGAACTTTTTAACATGAACTTCGACTCTCTCCAAAAGTTCAAGTTCACAAGATCAAGTTGAAATTCAAAAGTTCAAGTTCAAGACCCAATGCGAAAGTTCCAATATAATTTCAATAGTTCAACTTGAGAAGTTCAAGTTAAAGTTGAAATGTACAAGTTCAAGTTAAAGGTCAATTTCAATATTTCAAGTTCAAGTTCCAATGCAAAAGTTCCAGTTCAATTTCAAAAGTTCTAGTTGAAATTCAAAAGTTAAAGTTCAAAAGTTTAAGTTAAAATTCAAGTTCAATCTCAAATGGGAAAGTTCCAGTTCAAGTTCCAAAGGAAAAGTTCAATTTCAATGGTTCAAGTTCAAACATTCTAATTGAAATTCAAATTCAAGTTCAAGTTTCAATGGAAAAGTACAAGTTGAAATTCAAAAGTTTAAGTTCCAATGCATATGTTCCAGTTAAATTTCAATAGTCCAAGGCCAAAAGTTCGAGTTGAAATTCCAAAATTCAAGTTCAAATATTCAGTTTAAAATTCAAAAGTTGAATTTAAAAAATTAACACTTTTGTTTTACTTCTTTTCATTCACTGTTATGCATTACTGGTACCATAAATGATATTAACGATAAAATGAAAACGATAAAAAGGCTGATAGTCCAGTCAATGAATGCTCATAAGGGAGGCGTAGAAGGAAATGAAAGGAACACAATTTTTAACTTTGGGACTTTGTTTGGACTAGTTAGGAGGTAAACATATAAAAAGTCCCTACTCCTAGGAGGTGAGCGAGCTACAGGGGGGCACGTAGAAGTCACCTTTTTCGGTTTTCCGCTTATATCTCGGAAACTATGTGTCCTAGAGATAATACCATTCTATACAAAATTGAAGCTGACAAAATGTGCGATAAGATTGATTCCGTTCAGTTTTTCGCTATCTCGCATAGTTTCCGAAATATCCGAGCTCACAGTTCATTAATTGTGAAAAAGAAATTTTTGCCTCACGTTTTTTGCCTTACATGACTAGCTAACTCTTCAGCAGAATTAGTGAACTTTGAACGCGGATGTCTCGTAAACTAGGCGATATAGCGAAAAACTGAATCGAATCAATCCTGTGGCACATTTTGTCAGCTTTAATTTTGTATGGCATGGTCTTATCGCTAGGACGCATAGTTTCCGAGATATACGCGGAAAACCGAAAAAGGGGACCTTCTACGTGCCCCCCTGCACCCCGCTCACCTTCTAGGAGTGGGGACTTTTAGTATATTTACCTCCTCACTAGTCCAACCAAAGACCCAAAGTTAAAAATTGTGTTCCTTCCATTTCCCTCTACAACTTTTCGTTGACTGGACTAAGATTCGTACTTGACCTTAGGGAGTTTTGAACAATCACATCTCTTTTAATTATCAATTCTTGATAATGCGGAACAGATCTTAATTCTTCGAAATAGTAACTATTGTTGTATTGTCACGGAGCTGAATCTCCTAAAGTAAACATTTAACAAATCGATTACTTTTTGACGTCACCATCGACGATTTTGTTCTGAATGAAATATGTTGTAGTCCACGTGAAATTAGAGGGTGGGTGGGTGGGTTATAGCCATCATTAGACTGTGGATATTTATGCAATTTTCAATTTCAATAGTTTAACTTCAAAAGTTAAAGTTGCAATACAAAAGTTCAATGTCAATAGATCAAGTTGAAATTCAAAAGTTCTACTTGAAATTCAAAAGTTCAAGTTCCAGTGCAAAAGTTCCTGTTTAATTTCAATAGTTCACGTTCAAGTTCAATTAAAAAGTTCAATTTTAACAGTTCCAGTTCAAGTTTAAAAGTTCCACTTGAAACGTTCAATTTCCCATGTTCCAGTTCAAAAGTCATAGTTCAGTTCAAAAGTTCAAGTTCAGTTAAAAGGATCAAAATTTAAATTTCCAATGTTATTGCTGAAAAGTCCAAGTTTAAGTACGAAAGTTCAAATTCAGTTAAAATTCAATTTGAGAGGTTCAAGATCAATTTGAAAAGATCAGTTCAAAAGTTCAAGTTGAAATTTTCAAGTTCAGTTCAAAAATTCAATTTGAAAAATTCAAGTTACAATGAAGGTAACCATCCACCCGCCCACCAATTTCACATGAACTACAACAATTTCGTTCAGAACAATATGGTCAATGGTGATGTCAAAAAGAGATCTAATCTAAATAAAGAGATTCTATTCACCCCGACGCGACGCGATAAACCATTGATTACACAGTTCATCCCATATCATTTCAACTAGCTGCTCACCTAATCCAATTTAACGACCATAGTTTGAAGATTTGACTCGCATATACTAATCCGTGACAAGATACGAAATGTCATAAGTCAAGTAAATTACGGTGCATTAAGCGAAGAGCGAGTAAGAGGATGTCATTTTGATAAAGACAAGTTGCTGAAATTTATCCATGCATATCCTTGGAAGACATCACTCCAGATCTGCACAGTATGTACGTGTCTCGACATAATGTTAATTAATGAACCCTATTCCAGCTCACCGAGAAATGCGCACTGTTACCAATTACTTCCTAGTCAATCTCTCTGTGGCCGATCTAATGACGTTATTGCTGAACTGCGCTTTCAACTTCACCGCTATGCTGAACTCGAACTGGCCATTCGGCGCTGTGTACTGCACAATTAATAATTTCGTTTCGAACATGACCATCGCCTCGAGCGTGTTTACGATGGTGGTCATCTCCTTCGACAGGTAAGTGCCGTTAACTGATCAAAATGGTATAGTACAGTAAAGTCGCGTTATTTCTCAGCGACCGCCTATCCAGAATTTGTCAAGTGCCCACCTCCTTCACTGAGGAACAACGCCGCAGGGGCCAAGAAGCTCGAGCTGCCTCGGCTCTAATCTGATCTCGGCTCGGGTTTATCGGTGTGAACCACTACTAATCCAATTACAAAACTTCTTCATTTTTTAATTTTTTTTTTATGGGATTTTCACTAACTTATTTGTGGCATTTTTCTGATTCCAATCACACTAAACACGATATAATTTCAACTGTATATAGTGGTTTAATTGACGATGAAAGTTTCGGGCGCAAGGAAGGACAACCCGATCCGTGTTTACATGCTGTCCTTTTCTACGTTCGGCTTCCTTCGTACATTCGACGCGGTCGGCGCGGTAGGCTCAGTCATAAAAAAATAGTGTCATTACACGATATTTCTCCGTGCAGAACACAGCCGTTTGCAAAATAACGCGACTTTACTATAATATTATGTTCATTGTGTCCTTCGAATAAGCAAGTATCATTGACACGCAAAAATGCGGAACAAACAAATCTAAAAAATCGAAAAAAAGCTCGCTGCTTCTTAGAACCTGTGACTAAGCGTTTCCATCTATAATGTTATCAATTCCAATATACAGTGAGTGTACAAAGTATTCGTACACTTTTTAGAAACTAATAACATTTTTATAATTGTACCAAACAACCAGATTTTTTATAATCAATTAGAAGCATTGGTTTACGAAATGATATACAAAAAAGATTTTCCAAAAATTATAATTTACAAGGTTAAATGCAAAAATAAGAAAGGCATTTTTTAAAACTTTTTTATTTGGGTCCTTAATGAAAATTTAAAATGTATGTTTTGTAGATCTATGTTAGTCATACACATGTTGAAAATTTCATTGAAATCGATTAACATACACACGAGCTACAAGCGGTTAAAAATGGTGAAAATCGTAGTTTTCCACAACTTTTGATCAGTTTCTGCTTAAAATCCACAGAATCGAACATCTTTCGACGCCTATTGTTTTTTCCTGTGTCAATCGATTTCGATGAAATTTCCAACATGTGTATAAAGAACATGGATCTAGAAAACATATGTTTTAAATTTTCATTGAGGGCCCAAATAAAGAAGTTTTAAAAAATGCCTTTTTTATTTTTACCTGCAACCTTGTAAATTATAATTTTTGGAAAATCTTTTTTGCATATCAGTTTGTAAACTAATGCTTCTAATTGATTATAAAAAATCAGGTCGTTTGGTACAATTATAAAAAAGTTATTAGTTTTTAAAAGGTGTACGAATACTTTGTACACCCACTGTACATAAATACAGTAAATCCGTTATCTAAAAAAACCTCTCTACCCCTTAGATCCTGTGGTTAAGCGTTACCTACTGATGTTATCAATTCCAATATAAATACAGATAAATATAAATACACAAATTGATAACTATAATGTTATCAATTCCAATATAAATACAGTAAATCCTTGATCTAAAAAAACCTCTCTACCCCTTAGATCCTGTGGTTAAACGTTTCCTACTGATGTTATCAATTCCAATATAAATATGCGGTAAATCCTTGATCTAAGAAAAAAACCTCTCTGGTTAATATAAAATATTTGCAATATTTAAAATATTTATTTGCAATATTCACAATATTTAATTGCGATATTTACAATATTTATTTGCAATATTTAACTGCAATATTTTCAATATTTGCAATATGTATAATATTTTCAGTTTGTATAACATTTTCAATATCTATAATATTTGCAATGTGTACAATATTTGTAATACGTATAATATCTGAAATATTTGCAATATTTGTAATATGTATAATATTTGCAATATTTGCAATGTCTAAAATATTTTCAATATTCACGATATTTGCCATATTTACAATTTTTACAGTGTTACGGATGACGAACAGGTGTTCAATATCATCTCTGGCAGGAACCGTCCTAGATAAACGAACAGAGCTACCCAAGATAAATCTACATAACTGTTTAGTTTAGTTTAGGGCCCAAACATACGCACGACGAACTGGTCGTTGACAAAATACGAATGTTCACTTGAAGGGTACTGACAAGTACCACCCGTCATCGCAGGGCTATATAAGTCCTTGCATTTCTACTCTCGTGGGCTAGTACTGTCGTTATCACGAGTTGTGTCGCGTCATACTACATCTCGGAAGTTGGCTTCCGCCAACTACCAGTGAGATCGGGCTAAAGTTCCCTTCGAATCAAAGTTTGACCGTATAGATTCCGCGAGTTCGGTGTAAAATCAATTAGGCAGTGATAAGGTTGCTCCGAGACGCCCGCATTGCCAGTGCGTCAACACCGTGCATCTCAGTTTAGGTAATATCATCTTTCAATTCTTTCTATTCTAAATTCGATCCATTCGCGACAATTACACAATTGTAACACGAAGTCGTATAGTAAGAATACATTTGCGTTCTGTGATAATTAACGCAAACTCATTAAACCCATAATTATTGTCCAATATCCTAATCAAGTAATTGAACGTCCCCACACGATACAATCATACCGATCGGATTGTATCAATTAAATTATACTAGTTACGAGGCTTACTAATTATCCTAGCGGTTCCCCGGTTTCGCAACAGGTTCGTTCGCGACATTCCAATTGTCCAAACAGAGATTTATCCAACCTAGTGGCTCCCCAATTTCGCATTGGGTTCGTCCACGAAAACTATACTATCCTAGCGGCTCCCCAATTTCGCATTGGGTTCGTCCGCATCCTAACAGTCCCTGATTTCGCATCAGGTTCGTCTGTGCTCTTATCCAAACTCCCATAGGCTCCCCAATTTCGCATTGGGTTCGTCCGCGTCGTTATACAACCTCGTAGCAGCTCCCCGGTTTCGCATCGGGTTCGTTTGCGCGTCGCACAGTGGAGTATTTGGCCCGAAAAGCTGGCCAAAACTATTGCAACGTTATTTATGGTCTTAAGGTCATAATATTTTATATCGTTGAATTCGTCTTAAGATCAGCTACAACATTATGAAATAAAAAATACATTTTAACATTTAAAAAATCAAAGTGACCTTGATTAATTGTGAAAAAAATATTTTCGGAATTTTATATATCGAAGTTTGTAGATGTCGGAACACTGTTCAACTTTTGTGAATGAAATAATGCCATTATATTCTGCAATTCAAAGAATGTGTAGGATAGAAACTTTGCAAACAAATTTATAATTCTATATAAATATATTTTTGTTTATATTATTTTATTTTAACGTATTACATTAATCCTTACTCATCTATTTCTGAATCGTCTTCTATATCTCTACTGCTTGTATTAGATTCTTGTTCCTCTGAAATTAAAAGTTGTAATGTTTCGGATGAAAACGGTTTTCCTTTTTTATGAAATTTTTTTTCGGGAGCCAGATATGAATGGGTCCGATGATAGTAAAAGTCTATTCAAAACGTCCCGATTTGCAGGCCGCACGAGAAAGTGCGGCGGGCCGCGAGTTGCTCATCCTTGGTCTACATTGTATCGAGCGTTGCCACAAAAACCGTTTGGAAATTCGCTGGGGCGCGAACGGGCAGCCAATTGTTTTCATGTAATAAACTAGAAACCTTGGCGCGTCTAATGACACCAAAACAAGCACTTGGACGCACTTGGAAGCATACTAAAATTCTATTTGAATTCTTTGAATTCTAATGTACTTTACTGAATTATTGGTCAGTTTTTAACAGCACTAATCTCAAAAACACAAGTAAAAAAGCGCATAATTTTTTATATAAATGAAAGTAAAGTACATACTTACCTAAAAAAACATCTGTAAAGGGAAAAGTTGGCATTCATTTCTTTGCGGTGTAGAAAAATCATTAACGAGCGCACAGTAATACAGAGACTAGTTGAGAGAAACAGGACTACGAAAACTCTCCATCTTTGATGAAGCATAACACTGCATGAGGGAATAAAATTTAAAAAAAGGTATAGCAATATCATTCTGTATATATTTAACTATCTCAAAATGCAAAAATTTTATATTGTAGACAAAATTTTTGAATTGACTTTTGGTCAGCTTTTCGGGCCAAATACTCCACTGTACGTCGTTCCTAGTGACTCCCCAATTTCGCATTGGGTTCGTCCGCGTACCTAAACTAACTAATTCATATCATATTCCTAGGGTAAGAACCCTTCGCCGGCCACTCGTGCTACTCGCGGCCTTGGCTCGTAATAACATTTGCAATATCTGCTATATTTGCAATATTTGCTATATATGCAATATCTGCAATAATTTGAAATATTAGGATCTTGGTTAAGCGTTTCCAACCAGTGTCAACAATTAAAATTTCAATATAAATACAGTAAATCCTCGATATAAGAAAACGCCACAGATTCGTGCTGTTTCTTAGATCCTGTGGTTCTACGTTCTATTTTCGTTCCCCGTTTGCTTAGATCAAAGCTTTACTGTAATTGCTTAGGACTCTTCTGAATAGTAATTTCTTAAATCTGCACTTCAAACATAAACAGATTCATATGAACAGGATCTAAGAAACAGCATGGATCTGAGGCGTTTTCTTCCATCGAGGATTTACTGTATTTATATTGAAATTTTAATTGTTAACATTAGTTCGAAACACTTAACCACAGGATTTAAGATCCTAATATTGCAAAGGTTGCAGATATTGCATATATGGCAAATATTGAAAATATACCAGATATTGCGAATGTTGTAAAAATTGTAAATATGGCATATATTGTGAATATTGAAAATATTTTAGACATTGCAAATACTGCAAATATTATACATATTACAATATTGCAAACATTTCAGATATTATACTTATTACAAATATATTGAATCCAATGACATAATGCATCTCGAACTTCAACATAATTCATTATAAACCGATCTAGCTTGATATTGCATTTATTCAAACCTTATTTATATCTTCATTTGATTTTAAAGTCGAATAAATAGATGTGTTAAATAGATTAAATAAAATAGATCTGTTTTTGATATTAATATTTTTTTTTCTTCACAAGAATGTGTTAACCTACTTAATGCATATCCATTCTAAATACACAGCTTAGAACCCAGAATATTAATTGAACTTTATCCCAATCAGCACAGAGACAGCTCAAAGATAGCTGAAAGATGTCTGCCGCAAGACATTCAGACGTCCGAAAGACGTCGGCGAATGTCTCTGGACCGTCTCTGGAGGGGCTCCGGAAGGTCGTGTGTTACAAATCTGTCTGTCTTAAAGTCGTCTTTAGGATGACTGTTGGTCGTTTTTCAGGCCATTGTAGAGACGTATTTTTTACATCTCACAGGCGTCCAAATTTAAGAAAAAGTTATAAAAAAATTACGATCGATATGTATGTATATATATTACTACTTTCATGAACTGCTTGAAAGAATATTCCACTTTGACTTCGAAAAGACCTTATTACAATTTAAAAATTTGTATGCAGTTGGCGCGATTCGAACTCGAGACTACCGTTTAACTTCATGATGGCTTCCTCGCTGAGCCATGCGAACCTACATACACGGGGTTTATTTACGGAGACCCGTATTTTTTTCTTTTTTTGGTTTTGCTATGCTATTAGCTACGGGACCTACGGTTTATTAAGGTGAGTTCCGAACCACTTGCGGCATCAAAGTTTTAAATGCCACATGGAATATTTTCAGAGGTGCCGGCGCGGCGCGGCGCGGCGCGGCGGCGGGATTCGAACCCGCGACCATGGAGTCCGCAGTCGCACGTTCTATCCACTGAGCCACTGCGCCCTCGGAAACCCGTATGAACCGGGTTAACCGGGTTACTTGGGTTATAGTTTCTTTGTCTAACCTGGTTAGTCGGGTTATTCTGCGGTTACGGAGAACCGAACCCGGTTAGGGTTAGGATTAGGATTTCTATCCCTGGTTTGCCACGTTGGCCAGTGATGCCATAACCGTGGTACTGTGGTACTAAACCATACCCCCACCATAGCCTACTATTGCTCCTACGTTCCTTTCCAACGCGCCCGCCCGCTACCTTCATTTTAATCATTTATTTCATTTTAAATAGACACGTTTTATTATTATTATTCATTATTATTATTCATTTTAATAAAAACGTTGTATTTATTTGGACTGATTGGAGAATACGAAAATGCAGACAGTATTTTTTAGTTTATGAAACAATTTGTAGATTTATTAGTTGCCAAACAAATAATAAAATAAATTGTATAATATAAATTAATTTTACAAGCATACACGAGTTTATTTGATCTTCTGTCTTCCTATAATAAAAAAATACAGTCAAAATTATAATTATAATAGAATTTCATAAAATATTGAGGTTATTGCAAAGTCATTTTTTTCGCAATGATGCTATTTCCGTGATATAAGCGGAATTTCCGTGATATAAGCGGAAAACCGAAAAGGGGGACCTTCTACCCGACATCAGCCCACACAGACGAGTGTTCGGGAGGGATGTATTGGTGTCTTTTCGCCAGATTTCGTCCGGCAAGATGCTCACAGTGGGCCAGACACCGGACGAAATGGTCAAAGTCAACGGGGAGCCGAACCTTTTTAGAGTGCTTCGAGAAGGGTAGCAATGGACAAACCCCATGGGGCTTCGACGCCGGACGATGTAGGAGGAAAATCAAATGATTTTGTTTTTCGTCCGGCGTAGGACGGTGCAGCGTTCACTTCAAATAATTTTCATGTCGCCAGTTTTGAAGTATCCGTATTTCTAAAAACGGGTCCTTAAAGGGGACACTTGGAGCTATATTATTATAATTTTTATTTTTTCAATTTTCTGGTGCTATGATAGCAATGGACCTGTTTAAAACAATTGCAAAATAAACTAGGGGGCTATTGTTGCTCGCTCGCTTCGCTCGCTCGCGAATAGGGTTGTTTTTGCTCGCTCGCTTCGCGAGCTCGCGGACAGGACTGCTCTTGCGAGAATGTTAGTGTTACGCATGGCTAGTAGGGCCCACAGCTATTAATGTCTTTCATTTTGTGTGTGACTCTCCACGAGCCACACAAACAACTTCCCGATTTGTTAGTTGCTGTATATTATTATTATTATTTATTAAGTGTACGTTTTCAGAAGATTATACGTTTTTAGGGAAATTCAATAGTTTTCTACTTATCAAAATGTTTGCTATATGGCGTCGCATTAAACCAATATCGTATGCTCGTTGCTCGCTTGGTTCCTTGTTATAGCATACTAATGTTGCAAAATAAATTGTCTTAATTAGTTTTTCGCAAACGATACAACTCATCATTATCCGGGTTTGCAGTATTGATCTTGGTTTTCTTCGATACTATTAATTTAAATTTTCTCAAAATATATAAACCGCTCAATTTTGAAACTCTGCTCAGTGCTACATACAACATTTGTAAAGTTCGTATTTCTGATGTTTTAAAATCCATACATACTTTCTCGTATGTTTGTCCCTGACTTTTATGAATTGTAATCGCTTCAGCAGGAACCACTGGAAATTGACTACGTGTGATTTGTTATTTTTCTTCACTCGAAATATTTACTTGATTCAATATTTTGTTATTATTGGTGTTAAATTTTGATTTATATTTACGTTTTTCATATAATCACGATAACGAGTTCTTACTTTCACTCCTACTATGGCCAATTGACAATCTAACCACAATATAGACGGAATTTTAGTATTTTCTTGAAAAGTAATAAATTTTAATATTCCGCATGCTCCATTAACCAATCCGTCTTCAACATCAATGTTATTAATTATCATATATTTTATATTAATTTTCAATTTAATCTCAGTTAACAATTCGTTTTGAACTGATTGTTTATTTGAAGATTGTAATATAAATGTTTTTGTACTTTCATCGATATTCTTTGAAAATGTATTCTCGGCGATGATTAACTCACTCTTGCATTGGAATAATTTTCGATTTCCATTAGCATTAGTTGCATAATTGGAAAAAAAAATTTTTTAATTAAAAAAAGAACAAAATTTTTTTTAAAATTTTATAAAAAAATTTTTTTTTTATTTTATAAAAAAAACTTTTTTTTAAATATGTCTAAATATACATATATAGTTACGTTTACTTCTTTGGTGGATACGCCTTTCGTATATATAGCAAAATTTAATCAACTCCTTTCGAAAAAAACTAAAAAACTGCTTGACCAAAATGGACCAAAATCTAATCAGCTCTAAGTTACAGCGGGGCACATCGATTGCATCATTCATCATTCTGATCGCGTTGTTACTTTTTCAGAAAACGTTAACGAAAAATTTGATACATACAAACGGCCATACACACACACACACATTTTGATAAAAATAGTCTAAAATGACTCCAATGACCATGAAACGCGAAGATCTGCTAAAAAATCGATTTTCGATTTTCGGGGTAATTACAATAACTTCCCTATAAATCGGGAAGTTAATAACCTGTATCTTTTGCCTTTTATTCCAAGTCGATTGCAGCGCCACAATGTATTGTGGTTTCTCAATTGCGATTTGGAGAGTTTATTCATCAGTCTCTCCGACGATTTTATGATTATCTTCGACTTTTATTTGAGAGTTGAATATAGCGCCACGATTTATCTTACGATTGTATCTGTCGTTAACTTGGTTGCAGAGTTATCCGTTAGATTTTATTGTAAGAAATAGATTCGTAATCTCATGGATTATTCGAATGCCTAGATGTCGCGCGAGATTTATCCGTCATCTTTATTCGTTATTTGAAGCTCGATTTAGCCAGACGATTTATTTGACGCTTTTATTCGTGACGAGTAACTGGAAGAGATGAAAATCACATATATCTTTATTCGTTATGTTTATTTGATTTCAAATAACTGAGATCTTGATCCGACGTTGCCACATAGTAATACATACGTAATGTAATACGTGGTACATATTTACAGTGATTTTCATTATTATTCCATATCGGACACTCTTAGAAGGACGATAACAATTGTTTAAACAAATACATTTGTATTATTTAAACACATGTTTAAACAAATAGATTTTATTATTTAAATAGATGTTTAAACAAAGTTTATTATTTAAGAAATTGTTTAAACAAATAAATTTTTATTATTTAAACAATATATATATAAATATTTATATTTTTTAAATTTATTTACATACTTATATATGTATAGTGTACTTATTTTTTTACAAGTGGAAACGTTTCGGAGATTCGGAGGTCGACTCTGTTTTTTCTTAATGGAATACTATATTTTTTATACCAAAATATGGAAGAATGTCGAATTCCGAGTAAAAAAGTATTAACGTTCATTAGCCCTAAACCTAGTAATTGCACTTTATTTCTTGAAAATTTGCTTCACGTAATATCAAGTTAGAAATTCAACCTTATCACAGATTTCCGCAGGACAGCGGGATGTTTACGTGACAATGTTTATAAGCGCGACAACGTCTATCATAATCCGCAATCTCCTATCATGTACGTAATTAACTTCCCGATTCATAGGGAAGTTACTGTAATACCCCGAAAATCGAAAATTAATTTTTTAGCAGATCTTCACGTTTCATGGTCATAGGAGTCATTTTAGACTATTTTTATCAAAATGTTTGTATGTGTGTGTGTGTGTGTGCGTATGCTGTTTCTATGGTATCAAATTTTTCGTTAACGTTTTCAGAAAAAGTAACAACGCGATCGGAATGATGAATGATGCAATCGATGTGCCCCACTGTAACTTAGGGCTGATTAGATTTTGGTCCATTTTGGTCAAGTAGTTTTTTAGTTTTTTTAGTTTTTTTCGAAAGAAGTTCATTCAACAATGCAATTTATACGAGAGAACGGAAAGTTTCCACCGAAGAAACAAACGTAATTACACAAAAAATTTTTTTTAATTTAAAAAAATTTTTTTATTTAAAAAATTTTATTTAAAAAAATTTTTTTTATTTAAAAAATTTTATTTAAAAAAATTTTTTTTATTTCATTTTTTTTAAATTTATGCAACTAATGCTAATGTTACCGCTTACAATAATCGAAAATTATCCCAATGCAAGAGTGAATTTATCATCTTTACTCCCAAGAATACATTTTGGGAGAATATCGATGAAAGTACAAAAAAAACGATGTTGGTGATGTTGGCGAAGGAGTAATGAATCGGGAAGTTCTTTGTGTGACTCTTGGAGAGTCACACACCAAATAAAAAACATTAATAGCAGTAGGCCCTATACTAGCCATTTTTTTTTTCGTGTGAAAATGCGTTACGCATACCTCGGCATCCTGGGGGACAACCGAGGTTATGTGGGACTCTCCTCGGGTGAGGGTCGACTCGTAAGCGACTCGATCCCCTCCCGAGGCACTAAAAACACGCCCTCCTGAGCTACAGGGGAAGTGCCTGGATCACGCGAGTATTCAACATGTCACTTCCCAGCTTTACATTCATCCCGCAAGGGAGGGTTAACCTCCCCCACACCCTAATCTAATCGGACCCCGGGCGGAGGGACCCGCCCGGTGTCCCCATCCCTGGAGCCTTCGAATTGAGCTTCCCGAACCCCAGCTCGGTCCACCCACAGGCTCCCGGTGCCTTCGTGCCCCGCTCGGAGCGGGGGACCCGAAGGTCGCCGCTCCAGCCAGGGCAAGAGGGCGCCGACACCGGTAAGGGAAGGTCGTCGGAGGCGCATCCGAAACGCCCCGACCCTCCCCACCCCACCCCCCAGAGCTCGGCTCCGGGATGGCCGGCGCCCCAGCAAAGCTAAGCCTAAGGGAGCCGGACCATCCCGGGAGAAGTTACACTTCTCCCTAGGGCCGGGGTCAGCTTATTCCCCGGCCCCCAGGCCCTACTAGCCATGCGTACCACTAACCCTCTACCAAGATCAGTCCTACCTGCGAGCTCGCGAAGCGAGCGAGCAAAAACAACCCTACTCGCCAGCGAGCGAAGCGAGCGAGCAACAATAACCCTCTAGTTCAGTATTGAAGTTACCCTCGGTGTTTGTGCGTAATTAGAATAAGGAAGATAAAAGCAAAAATGAAATTTTGTAATAGCGAAAAACTTGACATGGTTTTCATTTATGGTGAGTACCGTTAAAATGCAACAAGAGCTGTAGCAATGTATGCCGAAAGGTTTTCTGAACGAATTCAGCCATCTCGATGGATATTTGAGAGAATCCGCGAATCGCTTCGGAAGTTTCAATATTACTAAGCGTAAAGCAACGAAAGCTGCAACTTCTAATGTAAATATAATAGCGGTCCTAACAGCGGTAACAGAAAATCCCCATATTATAGTCCAGTCAATGAATGCTCATAAGGGGGGCGTAGAGGGAAATGGAAGGTACACAATTTTTAACTTTCGGACTTTGTTTGGACTAGTTAGGAGGTAAACATATTAAAAGTCCCTACTCCTAGGAGGTGAGCGAGCTACAGGGGAGCACGTAGAAAGAGCCAAGAACAGGAGTGGCCGAATCCGGGGAAAAGATGTTGGCAAGTGAATTGTTGGCACGGGTCCTTGCCGGCATTTCCGGGTATCGAGTTCGAAAGTAGAGGGGCGGTCCATTGACCGTCCCGGGTGTGGTTTAGGTTTTTAGTGGGTATGAGTACGCAGACCATCCGCGGCCCGAGTCCCACACTACCCCCTTCTGGGGTGTGCGTAAGGCATTTTCCCCCTCACTCTTAAAAAAAAAAAAATAAAAAAAAAGGGGGGCACATAGAAGTCACCTTTTTCGGTTTTCCGCTTTTATCTCGGAAACTATGTGTTCTAGCGATAAGACCATTCCATATAAAATTAAAGCTGACAAAATTCCATTTAGTTTCTCGCTACTTCTTAAAGTTCACGAATTGTGAAAAAGAAATTTATGCCTTAATTGACTAGCTAACTCTTCAGCACAATTAGTGAACTTTAAGCGTGGATATCTCAGAAACTATGCAAGATAGCGAAAAACTGAATCGAATCAATCGTGTGGCACATTTTGTCAGCTTTAATTTTGTATGGAATGGTCTTATCGCTAGGACGCATGGTATCCGAGATACACGCGAAAACCGAAACAGGGGACCTTCTACGTGGCCACCTGTAGCCCGCTCACTTCCTAGGAGTAGGGACCTTTAGTATGTTTACTTCCTAAAGAGTCCAAATTAAGTCCCAATTAAAAATTGTGTTCCTTCCATTTCTCTCTACAACTTTTCGTTGACTGGACTAATTAGTACACGGCAGATTTCACGAGGTTTTGGCATTAGTAAAACAAGTGTCCAGTGAAAGAGTGTAAACTAGCGGGACGGGAACGGGGAAAGGGCATTGCGGGCGCTCCGCCCGATCCCCACTTTTCGACTCACGCGTAGCTCCCGCCGTTCATAAGCGTAGGAGCAAATATTGCTACAATGCATTTCTACTATGATAATTTATAAAGAACAAATAACGTGCGCGCGATTTTATTCCGTGGTAAGTTCTTCGTCGGTCAGAAATAAATACTTATTTACTCATTATACCTTATCCAAGAGAACTCTAATATTCGAGTAATAATTGCCGGGTAAGATGGTCAAAAGTGCTCTTGAGCCGAATTATATCGACGATGGGTCATTCGATAGGGCATCAAGAAAAAATGTACTGACAAGGAGAGTGCAGGACCTTCAGATCACCGATTTAGTTGAGATTTCGTATACTTATAGATTACGATCTCCCTTTTACGAATATATACCATTATAGGGGCAAACACTCAATAGTTGTTGAGATATTCATAAACAAGGTTTTTTCATAAACATTAGTACCTATAAATATCCTATTGTAGAAAAATTATCTAAATAAAAATAAAATTTTAAATAATACCACGTTTTTAAAACGGACTAAAAAGTATAAAATAAAATTTTAAAAAACGCCACGTTTAAAAACGGACTAAAAAGTATAAAATAATTTTTTCTAGCCCCGTACAGATAGTCCTCAAAATTTGTGATTGTGAATTTGGAATAGCTATGAAAATACGTGTAAGATTTAAAACGAAAAACCTGGGGCGCAAGATAATACATAGTAAGGAGTGTAGAGAGTAGCTGCCGCTGAGAAAACTAGCAAAACAGTTCATATCATTTGCAGTGCAATAAAATTGTTAGTGATTTAGGTGTTCATGCACCAATTATCTATTGCGTGCGCCCCACGTTTTTCGTTTTAAATCTTACAAGTATTTTCATAGCTATTCCAAACTCACAATCACAAGTTTTCAGGACTATCTGTACGGGGTTAGGAATCTGTATGGGGCCAGAAAAAATTATTTTATACTTTTTTGTCCGTTTTTTAAACGTGGCGTTTTTTAAAATTTTATTTTATACTTTTTAGTCAGTTTTAAAAACGTGATATTTTTAAAAAATGTATTTTTATTTAAATAATTATTTTCTGCTTTTTAGTCTTGTATGTGTGAAATTTTACAATCGATTTTGAACATTTTGATGAGATTACAACAGAGACCTGTAGTAAACTTCAGACGGTATTGCAACGCGTCATATCGAAACCGAACGCCGTGGTAAAATGTCAAAGATAAAGGTTCGACGGAGAATTTCGGTGTAACTGTTCTTTCGCTTGGTAAACAAACATTATAGTATACTAAAACGTAGTAACTTTGTAAACACCGCACGGAGCTCGAACGCACACTGAGCTCCTTCGGTGCGAAGCAGGTCTGTGGAGTGGGGATGAGTCAGAGTGGGAACCGAGTGGGCACTACCGATCGTCGCGCGGTGACGTGAACGGTTAAATTTTTAATAGTTTATATCTCCTAAATGCGTAGGCTGTTGTGAATTAAAAAATTTTTTTATTAATATTGCATTGTCATATAGTACTGAGCTATGTTTAAAATTTCAAGTCTCTAGCTCATCGAGAAGTTAGTTTAAAATCAGTTGTAAAATTTGTACCGAACAGACAAACAGACATACAAGAAAGCGACCTAATAAGAACGTGGTAAAATATTTAATGGCATACATGGTGATTTGGCGACTTCCCTGTGAAAATCATCATTAACGAACTGCTTCTTTTTTGTAGACATTATTTCGAGATTATAACAGAGACATGTAGTAAATTTCAGACGCTATTGCGACCGCATCATATCGAAACGCCGTGGTAAAGTGTCAAAGATAAAGGTTCGACGGAGAATCTCGGTGTAACGGTTCTTTCGCTTGGTAAACAAACATTGTTATAGTATAAATAATACGTAGTAACTTTGTAAACACCGCACGCAGCTCAAACGCACACTGACGCACACTGAGCTCCTTCGGTGCGAAGCGGTTCAGTGGAGTGGGGATGAGTCAGAGTGGGAGCACGTAGTAGTGTGGGGACGCAGACCGCGAAGACGTACTACGTCACGCGGCAGGGCGGTGCAATGGTTCAAATTATTAATAATTTATAACTCCTAAACGCATAGGCTTTTTTAAAAATTTCTTTTTAAATATTGCATTGTCATCCAGTTCTGAGCTATATTTAAAATTTCAAGCCTCTAGCTCATCAGGAAGTTAGTTTAAAATCAATTGTTTGTAGCTCATTGCACTTTTGACGAAATTTTCAGAATATGTTTAATTGACACAGATCTACAAAACGTATTTTTTAAATTTTCAGTATAGGCCCACATAAAAAAGTTAAAAATTCAACTTTTAGTATTTTTTCAACAATTCCGATCAATTGCAATTTTTGAAAAAATTTCTTTTCGCATCCTTTAGTAAACTAATTGCTCTAGCTTCCTAAAAAAGTTCAAATCGTATAATACAATATTAAAAAAGTTATCGTCTTCTTTAGAGCGGTCTTAAACTTTTATCCGCTACTGTATATATATATTTTTTATGTTATGTATTACTGTATATATTAGTGTTATATGCGCTATTGTATTGTATTGTACTATGTACCTAATGTTTTTGTAATATATGAAATTTTGATTCAATTAAAATTAAATTGTAATGCTCTATAAACGTCTTGTGAATGTCCTTTTAACGTTCTGAATATGTCCAGCCACATGCCCCAGGGACGTCCAAATAACGTCCGTATGTCCCAGGTACGTCCCAGATACGTGCCAGGTAGTTCTAGGTAAGTCCGAGATACGTCCCAGATAGGTCCGAACAGGACGTCCTACGTACGTCCCACTTCCTAACTGGGACCTCTGTCGGACATTCCTTGGACGTATCTTGGACAATACGGACATTCTCGGACGTCCCTCGGACGTACTAGAGGTCCGATACGGACGTCAAATAGACGTCCATCGGACGTCCGTGTGCTACTTGAGGAAGGCCACAGACGTCGGTGGACGTCCGTGCGGCAACAAACCTCGAACGGTTTGACCCACAGGGCTCCCTGCTGTGCGTGGCAGAAAAAAGGTAAAGGGCCTATTGCCATGTAGACCTTTTTTTCTGCCACGCACAGCAGAGAGCCCTGTGGGTCAAATCGTTCGAGATTTGTTGTCGCACGGACGTCCACCGACGTCTGTGGCCTTCTCGAGATCATCCGCGGCTTTCCCGCGACGCTCTGGTATGCGCACGCCTTTATTCAGCCGTAAATCCATTTGCTGCTTCGAAATGTATGTCACTGGGTCACTCGTTGACGAACTGCACAGATGTCTTCAGGTATACGGCAGTACCGAAAGGTAAGGGACATACGGACAGGTCGACGAACTGCACAACCGGTGGTAAATAGTAATAAGGCCTAAGGGATGCGCGGTCAAGTCGACGATCCAGAATTTCACTTTCACTTTCGAATCGATAAATAATTCGTATGTTTATTTCACACAGATGCCTTGAAATTTTTCCACACTCACAATCACTGTTCACATTTGTCTACACACATAGTTATGCACTAATAATAATTGCCATATCCGCAGTCTAGTGATTAGTTTAAATATCACTATCAAAAACACAACTAATAGCAACCGTTAGCTTTGAATTGACAAATCTTTGGAGATGTTCTCTCTACCGCGGCTCGAACGACACTGATTTTCTGCAAGATTTTTCTAAAGAATTTAGGAAGGGCATTTAGCGTGTCGAAATTCGAAATGCACGCTGTAGCACGTTTACGAAAACGACGGGACGGTCAGACGAAAAACATGATGCGAGAAGGATCGCTGTAAGAATTATGGCAAACACATGTTTAGTTTTTCCTGCAGATTGATACGCAGAGTCGATGAGTAATCGTTCGAAAACGTCGTCTGCCCTTCTTTTAGAAGGTTTCTTAAGGAAGGTATAGGACAATATGGATGCTACGCTAACCTGACATTTTTACCCCTTGCTGGGTGAAAGGACTGATGACGTTTTCGAACGTTTACCAGTGACAACGTTTATATTTTTACTTTTTTGTTATAGTATTGTTAGTATTGTTATAGTATTTGTTCATGAATTTTTTCAGATTTTATGGTTTGATGCGCCGTAGTTAAAAAAAGTAAAAACCGATTTTTTCTACGTCTTTTCCGCGAAGAACTAACTTAACCTTACACTTTTTACGTTTTATTTATTCTGTAAGTCTATTAGGCACTGATAAACCTTGCACATTTTACAAAAGTAATAAGAAAATTAAATCAACTTGACAGTTAGCTAACTCTTTGACTACGCCGATTACGCAGACTACGCCGACTACGCCAATGGATTGCCGTTGACCGTGACCGCATCGCTCGCTCTGTCTCGTTTGTTTGTATACATCTGACTCGCTCTTCGCGTCACGCGCCCAATTATTGTGTGTGTCCGTCTCCGCCAATAGCGCGTTACAGCCAAGAATGCGTGTGAGAATAGGCGTCTACGTTCTAGTCTGACCACTCAGGTGTTCTTTGCGTCCCTCTAGCCCCGTTCCCGTCTCGCTAGTTTACACTCTTTCACTGGACAGTACTACGAATTCTTCATAACTAGGGGTGTGCGAGAACCCGATGGTTGGGACGAGTCGAGAAAAGATCGAGTCAGGTCGGGTCGGGTTCTCGAAATTTTCGAGATTCCCGAAGAATTGGGTTCCCGAAAATTTCGAGAATATGACATAAGACACTCTTGAAAAGAATTCGTGATGGACAACATTCTTGTAATCTCGAAAACATCTAGAATAAAAAATCCGAAACTATGAAAGTATTCATTAAAACGAATATAAATGATTACTGGGTTCTCGAAATTTTCGGGAATCCCGATAAATTCGAGAATCTCGAAAGGCTATAGCCGGGTTTGATAGTGAAATTCGCCCCCGGCGGGATTTTAATCGTGCTTGGACCATTCGATAGCTTACCCAAAAAAACCCCTCCCTGCCAAGTTTCAGCCCCCTATCTCATCTGTAAGGGTAGTTATTGAGAAAAAACGAAAAATCAGTTTTTGGCCCATTTTCCCTATTTATTGACAATTAAAAATTCTGAAAAAAATCTGACACATTTCGGACACCAAGCCACATATTAGGTATCATTTCCAGATTTTTCTGCTGCAAGCTCTGCTTGTGAAAAATGAAAAACATGAAAAAAATCGAAAAAATGCAGGTTTTATATAGAAATCTAAAAGGTGCTACTCCAGATTTAATTTAGCAATTAGGTATTACCGTAAGTATTATGCTCAATTTTTTTCAGATTTTTGTGAGTGGTGCGTCATAGTTAAAAAAAATAAAAACCGCTTTTTTCGGCGTTTTTCCTAAGTTATACTTATATTTCCTGAATCATAAAAATATATTATGTGATATTAAATGTTCCTACGTTCAGAAAAACATCTCCCAGACTTTAAAACTTGCCTAATACGAAATACGAAAATAATACCATGTATATATATTCGAATATTTCGCAGAGAATTTCAACAGCGTCGGTTGGTGCAGTGGCTATGGTCTCCGTCTGTGGAACCGCTGAAGACTTTTTGGACCGGGTACGGGTCCCGATCAGGTCAATTTTTTTTTCTAAGTTTTTTAAGATTATTTTTCTAAGATTATTGTTGAACCATTGTAAAAAACTTATTTGAACTATATTTAGACTATCTTAAAATATTTTTTCGGAAAAATATTCTTGGAGTACTTTCGGCCAGTAAAGATAAAAAAATCAAGTCGATGCACAAATCCACGTAAAAAATGTAAAGTAGAGCTGTAATACAGTCCGTAAATGACTAGAGGCCGATAGTACTCCAAGAATATTTTTCCGAAAAAATATTTTAAGATAGTCTAAATATACTTCAAATAAGTTTTTTACAATGGTTCAGCAATAATCTTAGAAAAATAATCTTAAAAAACTTAGAAAAAAAAATTGACCTGATCGGGATCGTACCCGGTCCAAAAAGTCTTCAGCGGTTCCGCAGACGGAGACCATAGCCACTGCACCAACCGGCGCTCTTGAAATTCTCTTCGAAATATTCGAATATATATACATGGTATTATTTTCGTATTTCGTATTAGGCAAGTTTTAAAGTCTGGGAGATGTTTTTCTGAACGTAGGAACGTTTAATATCACATAATATATTTTTATGATTCAGGAAATATAAGTATAACTTAGGAAAAACGCCGAAAAAAGCGGTTTTTATTTTTTTTAACTATGACGCACCACTCACAAAAATCTAAAAAAAAATTGAGCATAATACTTACGGTAATACCTAATTGCTAAATTAAATCTGGAGTAGCACCTTTTAGATTTCTATATAAAACCTGCATTTTTTCGATTTTTTTCATGTTTTTAATTTTTCACAAGCAGAGCTTGCAGCAGAAAAATCTGGAAATGATACCTAATATGTGGCTCGGTATCCGAAATGTGCCAGATTTTTTTCAGAATTTTTAATTGTCAATAAATAGGGAAAATGGGCCAAAAACTGATTTTTCGTTTTTTCTCAATAACTACCCTTACAGATGAGATAGGGGGCTGAAACTTGGCAGAGAGGGGTTTTTTTGGGTAAGCTATCGAATGGTCCAAGCACGATTAAAATCCCGCCGGGGGCGAATTTCACTATCAAACCCGGCTATAGCCTTTTCGGGTACCCGTCCCGATCCCGATATTTCGGGTTCTCGCACATCTCTATTCATAACGAAAAACATCATGCCTATCACCTATCACTTCATTAGGAGCTCCATAGAACGGATTATGAAAACCGTGTACGATTCTGCCAAGGGTTTTTGCATCAAATGAGCAACGACAATTTTTTTTACAAAAAGTGTTATTTGCTGATGAAGCAAACGTTTACCAATCACGGGCAAGTTAATTTAAGAAACATGCACTACTGGGCACCAGAAAATCCTCATTGGATAAGAGAAGTTGGCTATCAACGTCAATGGAGCGTTATTGTATGGTGTGGAATATTGAGAAAAAATTGATTGGACCATATTTTATTGATGGTCGACTGACAGGACAAAAATATGCAAACTTTTTGTGTGTAACTTTACCATCTTTATTAGAAAATGTACCATTAAATATTCGTACACAAATCTGGTACCAACATGATGATTGCCCTGTACAGTGTGTAACAAAATTTAGTGTCATGGTTTTGGCAGATGGTTGTACACCTTCGGATCGGTGGAGATTTGTTAAAAGAAATTGCCGCAAAATTCACTTTGACCTTGAACTCATGGTCAAATTTTTTATGCTTGTATGGCATTCTACTCACCATGGGGACGAAACTTGTCAAAGGAACCGTAGGATAGGTTTGGTTGGGTTTGGTCCCCATGGCGAGTAGAATGCGATACAAGCATAAAAAAATTTGACCTTGAGTTTCAAGGTCAAAGTCAATCTTGCGGAAATTTCTTTTAACAAATCTCCACCGATCCGAAGATGTACAGCCATCTGCCAAAACCATGACACAAAATTTTGTTACACCTTGTACATTACGCACTTAATGTAAGGCAAGTACTCAATAGAAAATTTCCCAATCGATGGATTGACCGTGGTGGACAATTTCTGTGGCCTCCACGCTCACCGGACCTTACTCCTTTAGACTGTTGTTTGTGGGGCAAATTAAAATATACAGTGTATCGTGAACCACCGACAATCACTGTATTAATGTCACTGGATATCATTTCGAACACTTATGTTAGTTGCGACAAACTACCTACTAGGTCACCCATGTTAGCAAACATTGTCACGTAAATATCCGGCTGTCCTGCGGAAATCTGTGATAAGATTGAATTTCTAACTTGATATTACGCGAAGCAAATTTTCAGGAAATAAACTGCAATTACATAAGTTTAGGGCTACTGAAGGTCAATACTTTTTTACTCAGAATTCGACATTCTTCCATATTTTGGTATAAAAAATATAGTATTCCATTTAAAAAAACAAAGTCGACCTTCAAAATCTCCAAGAGCTCCCACCTACAAAAAAATTAATACGCCCCTTCAGACCATGCAACTTCTGTATACAAAACTTTTCCGTGCAACGCATACTTTGGAAGTTATTATAGGTGTGCAAGTTACGTGGACCACCCTGTATGTATAATAAATACAGTAAATCCTTAATCTAAGGATTAAAACCTCGCTGTTTCTTAGATCTTGTGGTTAAGTGTTTCCAACAATTCAAATTTCAATACAAATACAGTAAATCCTCGATCTAAGAAAAAGCCTCGGTTCCGTGCTGTATCTTAGATCCTGTGGTTCTACGTTCTATGTATCTCTGTGGTTCTTCATTCTTCGTAGATCCAACGATTTCCGTTTTCTTAGATCAAGGCTTTATTGTAATTGCTTAGAAATTAATTTAGTTCGATGCATCATTTGTTAAACACTATTTATTCATTCTTATGCATTATGATAAATTCAAAAATTTAAGAACATGGCCATATCATTTTCAACTGATCAAAATTACTAAAGAAGGGAAGACATTGCTATGTATGTACCTCTTGTTTCTTGTAATCAATATATAATATTATATTTTTATTTTGCATAAAGATTCGCAGTCTGATCATTCTATGAATTATTTCGATGATTATCATATACAAGTGATTTTCTAACGGTACGCAATTAATTTTGACAACAATGTAATTGAAAAAGTGAGACAATAAGGTCCAAATCATAGTTCTTTTAATAGATATCCATTTATCGCTAACAATGAACGTCCAGCACACACGTTTCCATAAAACGAAATGCAAGAACAATACATCCAAGAAGCACACAGGGTTCTGTGTAGCAGGCAGGATTCTGATTACTTGTCATTTCCATACTGTGCTCTAGTTCCAATGGTTTTCTTCAAGGACGTGCTTCTAACTTTACTAAACCTGTATTCAGAACAATATACAGGGTGGTTCACCTAAATGTAGCAAACTAAATATTTCCTTCATGTATACCATATTTGTAGACAGATTTTAAGAAAGTGGAATTAAATGAAATTCTATTCTTAATGGAAACAGCCTTTGTAGATCCAAAACAAACAAAAATTGTACAATTTTGCAATTTTACAGTTTTACAATTTTCAACTTTACAACGTTAGAATTTTACAATTTTACAATTTTCAATTTAAAAACTTTGCAACTTCAGAATTTTACAACTTTACAATATTACAATTTTAGAAATTTACAACTTGAGAATTTAAAAATTTCAAAATATAAAAACTGTACAATTTAACAACTTTACAACTTTAGAATTTTACAATTTAAACATTTAAAATTTGTACAATTTCACAATTTTTTTACAACTTTACTACTTTAGTATTTTAAAATATAAAACGTGTAGAATTTAACAACATTGAAACATTAGAATTTCACATATTCAAAATTTCGTTAATAATTCTACTTTATTCAATAAAAATAGATAAGTTAATGAAGCTTTGTTTCATTTCATTCATATATGTTGAGAAAGACACACTAAAAATATGTGTATAAAAAAAATTGAATTTCCAATGCTTAATAAACAGAAATTACATTAGTTTCAAAGTGTGCTATCTTTTCGTCCTGGAGTGTATGTATTAATTGACCAAAAGAAAGTGCACATATTGGGATAAAATAATTATTATTATTAACAATGTAACAATATTATTAACTGCTTCTTAGGCCGTGTTCATACTGAGAGCGGCAAACGGTAGAGCAATTTATTTTTGATTATTATTGCATGAGAAAAATGCAAAAAATATGCACTGTGCACAACATATACTGAATGCAAAATTGCAAAATGAAAAATACATTTTTGGAATTATCTAATCATGACATTTTCTGTCCACGTCCCATTTGTCTACCCATTTTTTATAAAAATATGCATTCGCATAAACATCCTTTTTTTTAACGTTGGCCACGACCACACAGGTCGCACCTCGTGGGCCTCATTTTCCTCTTCCACTAAGAAGACTGGCTTTTTCCTCCATAAACGTGACACATAAACCGTTAGTTTGTATTTAAGAACCTGGGACCTACAAATGATGTGTGAAAATCACTTAATTGGGGGGTACTCTAGAAGGTCTTCGGTTTAACGTTTTATTGCGGACACGGTAGATACATTGTCAGGGGAGGCGCGGTTCTTTACCGGTTTTACGAAGCGACGTTTTACCTTCTACTATTTATTAAGTTGTTGTTATTAGACCTTACCCTTGCGAGTGTTAACTATTTCGTTTTTTTCAATTTTGGCATTATTTCGGTTTCAATACAGGATACTGTCGAGCGGACAGTCGTTGAATTTCGGATGGTGACCGTAGCAGGCAATAAAATAACGAAGCGCTTCGATCCTAACAAAGCATACTGACAAGGGAACATTTTCTGTTGATACAAGTCGATTTTGGTGAAACTTGTGTGAGATATAGTTCTTCGATTTTTTTCGAATTTTCCTCGAAAATTTATATTAAAAAGTTACAAAGGTATTCGTGATCCTACTGTAGTCTTCTGTAACCGAATTAACCGGGTTAACCGAGTTAACCCTAACCCGAACTCGGTTCGGTTCTCCTAACCCGAGTAACCCGCCTAACCCGGTTACAGGAGATTTCTGTAACCCGGCTAACCGGGTTACTCGGGTTACAAAACCCGAACCGGGTTCGGGTTAGGATTCGCATCCCTGCTTGGCAGCCGTAGTTGCACCGAGCACATGGGCCGCCACGGGGAGCGAGACGCGCGGCCGGGAGAAGTGGGGGTATTCCACGGGTATTCCTTCAATTCCCTAGCACGCGTGCTATTTTTGCCCATGCCTGTTCTATGTATATCTGTGGTTCTTCATTCTCCGTAGACCCAACGGTTTCCGTTTTCTTAGATCAAGGCTTTACTGTAATTGCTTAGAAATGAATATAGCTCGATGCATCATTTGTTAACAACTATTTATTCGTTCTTATGCATTATGATAAATTCAAAAATTTGAGAACATGGCTATATTATTTTCAACTGATCAAAATTACTAAAGAAGGGAAGACAATGCTATGTGTGTACCTCTTGTTTCTTGTAATCAATATATATAATATTATATTTTTATTTTGCATAAAGATTCACAATCTGATCATTCTATGATTATTTCGATGATTATCGTGTACATGTGAATGCATACTTTGGAAATTATTATAGGTGTGAAAGTTGCGTGGACCACCCCGTATATTAGAATTGATAACATTAGTTGGAAACGCTGAGTCACAGAATCTAAGATTCTAATATTGCACATACTGCAAATGTTGCAAATATTGTTAATATTTCAAATATTGTATATATTGCAAATATTGTACACATTGCAAATATTATACATATTGCAAATAAATATTGTAAATAAATATTGTGAATAATATAAATATTGCAAATAAATATTGTGAAATATTACAAATAAATATTGTAAATATTGCAAATAAATTTTGTTAATATTGAAAATAAATTTTGTTAATATTGCAGATAAATCTTGTAGATATTGCAAATAAATATTGTAAACATTGCAAATAGATATTTTAAATATTGCTCTTTGCGAACTTCCAAGAAATTTCGTGTAGACTTATTGAAGATATTGTAAATATTGCAATTAAATTTTGAAGATATTGTAAATATTGCAATTAAATATTGAAGATATTGTAAATACTGCAATTAAATATTGTAAATATTGCTCTTTGCGAACGTTCAGATTTTCATGTAGATTAATTTTTGGTACATCACATTTTTCGTTAAAATGTCGCTGGACATGTGTATAGGTGTATGTTTTTTTGACATTATTTGACTGTCTTTTACATTTTATAAACGAAGCTTTCAACGATACGCATCTCTGTACCATTAAAATTAATATATCTTCCAAAGCATCGGTTTTTTGTTTGAACAGATAAGGCAATGCTGTAAATATTGACTTTTATACATCCTGTGCGCGTTTTATAAAAAGTGTAATTACATTTCTTTTCCTATGAAGCTAATTAAATTCCCATTGAATACAAAATAATTTCCACATTTTTTAAATAACGCGCAACTCTAAACTAAACTAAAAGACGGCTTGTTTCTTACCCAGGTAGCACCGAACGTCCGTCGGACGTCCGGTTTTTGTCCAATTTACGTCCATACGTCCGACGTCCGTTACGGATGTCACTCGGACGTCCAAAGAACTTAAATTTCGGACGTCCTATGGACGTCAGTTTTCTACGTCCTAAGGACGTCCATGGGATCAAAATTTCGGATGTCCCGGGGACGATCATTATTTTTGTTCCAGGGACGTCCGTGGGACCTAAATTTCGGACGTTCCAAGTACATCTATTTTTTAAGTCTTATAGGCGTGCTCAGGCGGACTTTGGTATCAGAATGCTCACTTCTCATGCATGCAAAAATATATATGTACATATACATAGAATTTTTAAATTTTATATAAAGCTATATGTATACAGAATTTTAAATTTTTATAATTTTTTTTATTTACTAATTTGTGTTACATTTATACTTATTCTTTTCATAAATACGAACATCCGTTGTCTAGTAATAGTAATAGAAATAATGGTAATAACAATAATGATAGTAAAAATATCAAAATAAAAGCATCACTATATAGCTGGATTTGAACTTTGGTCTTTCGGGGGAAAACGTGATACTTTACCACCATGCAACACCAGTTCTCTTCAGAAAATTATGTCGATATATGTATATTTTCCACACGTTCCCCATAAACCGATTAAAAAAAGTCTTCATACAAAAGTTACTTTATAATTATATGGCAATTATTTATAACAATATATATATAGTGATAAATATACACCTATAAGACTTTATATCAGATCTCTAGTAAAGACTTGATCTGAGCAAGACGGAGCTGTACTACGTACACTATATTGTAAACTTTATAAAACGTACGAACGCCAGAATTGCGTTGCTCGAGCAAATCAAAGAGTAAGGTGCCGGAAGGAAAATATACCCTATGTGTTTTCTTTCTATTCTCTTTATTTTTTCTTAAATACATTTCATTTATTATAATAAATAGTACATTAGAACTGTTTAATCTTTCTGCTGAAACCACATTAATTCAAACAAAGTGCTTCAGGATCAGGAATATATTGCAGCCTTGGCCCTTGGGGCCTCTGGCGTAGGTGAAGCCGCCATGGCGGTCAGGAAGCAAACGGATATTTCATCAAATAATAAAAAGAGAAAAACACAGGAAATTTCTAACTTAAATACATTGGAGACAGAAGTAAGCGACTTGAAAAACATAGAATATACTGTTAATTCCGTTAAAAGAAGACGGGAATTTGATGTAAACCTATATCCAGCTTCCCACAAAGGCTCAGCGTACGTTGCAGCCATCTTTAGTAAGACAATGGCGAAACCTAGAAACTCTCAGAATGCTCTTTTTTTAGCTAAAACCCTCAGTAAAAATCATGAAGGCGTGGAAGAAATTAAAAATGAAGGTTTCGGGAAATTTAACATTAAATTTAAGACTCATATACAAGCCAACAATTTTGTAAAAGCCGAAAATAAAGATCTACAGGGAATTAATATATTCATTCCTAAATACCGCATCTGTAGAAAAGGTTTAATAAAAGGCTTCTCCACTGATTGTGATCTCGATGACATTCTGAAATATTCTGACTCACCAGTTCCTATCCTGAATGCCAGGAGACTCAATAGGAAAGTAAGAAACCCACAATCAGGCTCTTGGGAGTGGATTCCTAGTGAATCCATTGTTATCACCTTCGAAGGAACATGCCTGCCAGACTACATTAAACTGTACAAACTGATACACACATCTGTTGAGCTGTATATTGAACCTCTTAAAATATGCTATAACTGCTTCAGAACAGGGCATTCTGCAAAGTTCTGCCGCAGCGAAATGATTTGTAAAAATTGTGGTACATCGGGACACAACATTTCTGATTGTCAAAGTGATATGCCAAATTGTGCTCATTGCAAAGAGGCTCATCAGACCTTACATCCCAGCTGCTCCGCTTTACAAATAAAAAAAGAAATAAATAGACAGATGTCCCTTCTCAATGTTAGCTTCTATGAAGCGAAGCAAATCATTACAAATCCCAATCCAGGTAAAAAATATAATTCCATACAGGACACCAAAGAGAACTTTCCTCCTCTTTGTTCAAAAAGCCAACAGAGCATCCTTCATCTCAAGACAATAGGAGGACAACAGGCACCTGCTTCGTCCTTACCCACTTCCAAACCTACGACTCTAACATCCTCCAAAAACAATATCTCCTATCCAGCACCTACCACCACACAGGTATTTAAAAACAAAATAGATATTATCTCAAATGTAAATAACTCCAAAATTAAACAGAACTCCTCACCATCTGTATTACGTTCATCAAATCTAACAAAAACATCAGCTTCAACCCAAAATTCGGTAACACTCATCCAATCTTCCCCCCACATGAAACTATCTCCTTCTATCAAACAATATAAACCAGCCTCATCTACATCCTCAAAACCCTAATTTTTTATATATATAAATTAAAAAAGGAAAGACCACGTCACAAAAACATGCTTAACTCCTTACGTATCCTCTTCTGGAACTGTAGGAGCATACAAACGAAAAAGATAGAAGTAATCCATCTAGCAAAGGAGGCAGATATAGTTATTTGCGTCGAAACCTGGCTAAGACCTGATACAGAATTTCAACTTTCAGGATTTTACACAATAAGGAAAGACAGGCAACATCGACAAGGTGGTGGAATCGTAATTTTCATCGCCAAATATTTGAAATACAGTCCTCTCCCTAATCTTGAAATTTCAGACGGTCAAACAGAAACATGCTGCATTCAAATTACCAATCTATCTGAAAAAATTACAATAGTAGCATGCTACAGACCTCCATCCAACAAAATAATGGATGCAACCTGGGACACATTTCTTCAATCACTCATAGACATTGGACCTTTCATTATTATGGGAGATTTCAATGCCAATCACATGGAATGGAACTGCCCAAAAATAGACGTACCAGGGAGGAAATTATTGCAAATATTAGATAGGAATGAAATAGACATAATCAACCACAACTCTTCATCACATTTTGACGTCAGAAACAGCTTGTTCAACAACCTTGATCTGGTCTTAACATACGGGAGTATCGGAGAAGAAACCACTGTGACCCAGGAAGAAGATCCCTTTGGCTCAGACCATTTTCCACTACATATTTCAATCAATGTAACAAAAAATGTCTACAAACCTAAGAACAATAGACTATCCTCACAGAGGACTAACTGGGAGGAATACACCAACAAAATGGACTATTACCTGGACACTTCCAATCTGACTCAGGAAACATCCCCTACAGAAAAATACGATCACTTTGTACAAGGTATGATACAAGCAGTTCTCGAGAGCACACCGAAGAGAAGGTCCGTTAACGTACACCTTCATAGAAACCCACTATCATGGTGGGATCAGGACTGTGACAGAGAGGTTAGGATTAGGAAGGCCTACTTCAAGAAATGGCAACATCAGTCAACTTCTACCAACTGGATACTGTACAAAAGACAAGTAGCACTTACCAAGAAAATATTAAAAAGGAAAAAAAGAGATAACTTTCGGAACTTCGCAGCAAATCTATCCCATAAGACTTCACATTCGTACATCTGGAACCACATCAAAATCCTAAAAAACAAGTGGACATCAATCAAGAAAAAAGAAGTTATAAATAGTAATATACTCAAGGAAAATCTTAAGACAGCCACAGACAAACTCTCCCCGCCATGGGTTCCGACTAATCCTATCATGAATATAGAAATTACTCCTAACGCTTTTCTGGATTCTCACTTTGACCTCACCGAATTCAATGCAGCTATAGATGGTTCCAATCCCAATTCTTCACCCGGACTTGATGGAATAGATTACAAGATGATTAAAAACCTTTCAATTAAATCTAGACTCCTCCTTCTAGACGTTTATAACGAAATCTTCACCAAACACATCATACCAGAAGATTGGAACAAAACTCAGGTCCTCTTTATCAAAAAACCTGACAACCAAAACTTCAGACCAATTTCTCTTACATCTTGCATGTGCAAAATTATGGAAAGGTTAATTAACAACAGATTGACCTGGTGGTGTGAGACTGAAGGTCTCATTCCCCCAACCCAATCAGGATTTAGAAAGGGTCGCTCTTCCACGGACAACATCCTCAATCTAGCAACATTCATACGCTCTGGATTTACAAAAAATCAATACACTATCGCAGCATTCCTTGACGTCAGTGCAGCCTTTGATAATGTACAATCTAACATCCTCCTGAAACTTTTAGCAAATATGGGTATCCCACTCAACATTCTTCAATTCATAGCAAATTGGTCCTACTGCCGCTTTGCTTGGTCCCCCAGCTTCCATGGTATGAGAATAATATACAAAGGCCTGCCGCAAGGGGGAGTACTTAGCCCTCTCCTTTACAACTTATACGCAGCGAACATCCTCCAAGACCTTCCCAGTAGTGTACAAGCATCCCAGTACGCAGATGATATTGCTATCTACACTAGAAACTATATCTTGGAAAAAGCCAAAACAGAAATAGAAATATCTTTCACAAAGGTAAGATCCCATCTTCTCGCACTAGGACTTGATCTTTCTGCAGAAAAAACCAACATTGTAATTTTCAACAACCTTAAATTAACAGCTGGAAGTACCCTATTTTAATTAGATGCAACAGAAAAGACAGACGTTGACGTTGCCAAATTTCTCGGAATCCTCTTTGACAATAGACTAAACTTTAAAGCCCATATCTACTCTTTACATAGCCGTTGTTTACGGACCATGAACATACTTAAATTCCTCAGAGGTGTCTGGTGGGGAGCCCACCCTGATACACTTATAATACTTTACAAATCTCTAATCAGATCCAGATTGGATTATGCATCTCACATCTACTACCCTAGCCAACAGGCTCTTATAACCAAGCTAGAATCCATTCAAGCGCGTGCCCTTAAACTAGCCCTTGGTCTCAGAATGTCCACCCCTACTAATATCGTTTTTGCAGAATCAGGAATTCCCTTCCTACAAAACAGAGCATCCTTTTTAGGTAAAATCCATCTCACTAAAATCACTTCCAACACAAATCATATATGCAATAAAAATCTACAAGAACTGTACCACATAATCCTTAATAACCCAAGTACAATGCTCAATAAAACCTCCAATGTCCTCATGAATTGTATCCTCTCTGTTCAAAAGATCTCAGATATATGTCACAAAGATTATCATTTTCCCTGCATAACCGTACCATACAGCGTCCCCAATTTTCATATTTCCTGCGATCTTTCAACAGGACTTCATCTCCAAAAATCCCCTCACCCTAATGCAGAATTTATAGATCATATTATGACACACTATCCTAATCACCTTCACATCTTCACTGACGGTTCCAAGGTACAAGGCGGGCTCTCAACAGGTGCAGCTTTCGTTTGCCCGGAAATAAAACTCGCAGTCCCCATTAATATTAACCCTACAGCATCGGTTTTTACAGCAGAATGTGCTGCTATATCAATAGCTCTGGACTACTTCAAAAGCTCAGACAAACCACTGCTAATCTGTTCGGACTCGCTCAGTGCCCTTATCTCAATTAAAAGCCTCTTCATAAATACCCGTACTAACTTTCACATAATTGACATCAAACAGAAAATATTCAACATAGCTTCCGAATCACACAATCCAAAACAAGTCTCGCTAATATGGATCCCTTCCCATTGCGGCGTAAAGGGAAACGAATTAGCTGACAACCTGGCAAAAGAAGCCACCAAAAAAGCCCCATCCCGTGAACATAAAATTCCATACACAGACCTCAAATACACTTTCAAAGATGAAATGTGGAACGATTTCCAATCTCTTCTCAGAACTCAGTTTCAGAATAAAGGAATTCTATACTTCCAAAAATTCTTCAAACTACAAAAGAAACCCTGGTATAGAGAACACGATCTCCCTAGAGACCTCATAGTCAGATTTGGTAGAATGAGAACGAACCACGTCAACACCTTTGAATCCCTAGCCAGGCTCAAAATAATAAATCACTCCACTTGTGAATGTAATTATCCAATCCAAGACATTGATCACTTATTATGGCACTGTCATCTCCGAACCAAAAAGAGAAATCTAATGATCTCCAAATTGTCAAAAGATAATTGGAAACCGCCTTTTAAAATAGACACATTTTTGAAGCATATTAACATAAAAGCCCTAAACATCATTAATGACTTCTGCAATTCAAATAACCTATTCATCTAACATCCCAATTTCTCAAGGGAATCTCAATCTGCTTAATCAATCTGTATCTATAATCTATAATAGATCAAGATGAGGAAATAATCATAAAGGAAGAAGCTTGAATTAGATAATAAGAACAAATAGTAAGTACCCAGACAGCACACCGGCTCGATTTCAGCCTGCTTTTTATGCGCGCCATGGCCCGGAAATAGCCAGGCATGGGCTCGCCTGACGGCCGTGCCAGATTTCAGCTAGATTTCAGCCCATTTACAAGATTGCAAGGGTGCGGCATTTGCGTTCTCATTTCGTGATAATACAAACAAGGGGTTTTTCAGTAGTCAAAAACGCCAGATAAAAGATCAATCTAGGCAGCAAACACCCTCAAAAGTCTTTTTTTTTCCTATACGAGGCGTAATTTGCATTATATATGTTATGAAAATAGCTACATGCGCAGTTGTATGCTTCCGTATGATGCAAATTACGACTCGTAAATGTAAAAATAGGAGTTTCGAGGGCGATCACGGCCTAGATTGATCTTTTATCTAGCGTTATTGACTACTGAAATATCAAATTTTTGTATTATTAAGAAATGAGAACGTGAATCCCGCACCCTTGCAATCCTCATTTCCACGCGACCCGCACTGTGACGCGCATGCGCGAGAAAAGTTGGGCTCAATCGAAGCACTGATTGGCCACATTAGACTCTGGCTGAAATCTAGCTGAAATCTGGTACGGCCGTCAGGCTGTGGGCTCGAGCCCATGCCTGGCTATTTCCGGGCCATTGCGCGCATAAGAAGCAGGCACGGATCCAACGGAATCAGCCTCGAGCCGATCCAAGCATTGTGTTAGGTAGTAACCTGCCGGTCACGGGCCTCGGGAGGTTTGGGCCGGCGGTGGGCTCGGGCAGGCTGTGCTGTCTGGGTAAGTTACAATATGATGTAAAGAACAAATTGTGATATGTTCAAAATGTGTACCAAATCGAGAAAACTGATTTAACCAAAGACATATATAGAAACGAAGAGATATAGTTATACCTGGTTATATATGTAAATAAATATATATTTGTTTAGTATATAGTTTATAGACTAATAGGTATAAGTAAAATGAATGTTATGTTTAACATATTGTATATGTACTTTATACAAGCCAGCTTATGGGCCAAGTTAGGCCTAAAGCTTAAATAAAAAAAAAAAAAAAAAAAAAACTTTATAAAACTATATTATAAAATTTAAAGTGTGTCGCATTCATATATTGGGACTCAAATTTTGTACGTTCTTGGAGTGATCACATCTTATGCATAAGATATATTAATATATTATGTGTAATATATTATAATATAGTAATATATTTTTTTTATTTATATATATGTACATATATATTTATAACAATATTTATATATATATATACTTATATATATTTATAACAATATATTAAATTATGTACATATTGGGGACTGTACAAATAAGCTTATGTGACAGGTGAGTAGAGTCAGAGTTAACACGGCCGTCGCGTTGCATCGCCGTGCGTTTGCGTTTACGTGAAGTGAGGTTAGTTTAGCACATGCTTGTGCACGTGTTTGCAATAGAGTATTCCAATTAATAAAAAGCGTGTGTGAGTGATTCGGTAACGTCAAGCACTTGTCACGCAATTGTGTTGATGAAACTTGTCACTACCATTTCAGGTAAGTTTTTATTTTATATTTTCAGTCATTGAAACATTATTGGCAAAAGAAAAATACAAAAATATTATTAGGTTGGAGGGAAAATTCTATCGTCTTTTAAAGAAAACATTTGAGTCAATTTATAAAAATACATGTTTAATATTATTCAATGACATAATTTCTATTATTTGTAACAATATGTTGCATTTTTCAGGTAACCTGTCAATTCTTGATTTCCGATGACTTGGTATTGTGTTGGTAAAACTTTTCACTGCCATTTCAGGTAAGTTTTTATTTTATATTTATTTTCAGTCATTGAAACATTACTGGTAAAAGGAAGATACAAAAATATTATTAGGTTAGAGGGAAGATTCTATCATATTTTAAAACTAATCTTATCAACTCTGGTCAAAATGACCAATTCCAGGTTCTTTATTTTGCAATTAAAAAAGTAATAATAATGATTTCATAAGAAACGATTGTATAGATATCTTTAGTAGTGCACATATTACAATAGGAGCCTTACAAAGTTTAAATAAAATCAATCTTGTCATTTTTATAAGGGAACATGTACCAGTTACTTTTGAGGCTCGGTAGGTTTAGCGTTAAAGAAATCATTTGAATTAATTTATAGAAATACATGTTTAATATTATTCAATGATATAATTTCCATTATTTGTAACAATATGTTGCCATTTTTCAGATAACCTGTCAATTCCTGTTTTCCAATGGCTTGCTAGTTAACATGTGTTTTTGATTTACAAGCAAAATTACCTTCTTATTTAAAATACGACATGAACTTTCCCTCCAACCTAATATATTCATGCTAAAAAATCTTCCTGTTTATTGGACAATGCTTTTTACCAAGAAATTCTAATTTTTAGATGCAGCGGAGATATCCAAAACAGCAATTCATCAGAAAGAAACAAGTGTTTTCATACAAATGTGGATACATCAGCGGAGGATCGTGGAAAAAATAAAATAATTTCAAATGAGTTTGTAATAATAGAATTAAAAATTTATAGTTTATAGTTATATATGAA
Source organism: Lasioglossum pauxillum (assembly GCA_933228785.1). NCBI lineage: Eukaryota > Metazoa > Arthropoda > Insecta > Hymenoptera > Halictidae > Lasioglossum > Lasioglossum pauxillum. Next base: position 29,656,026 of record OW121704.1, on the reverse strand, counting down.
TAAATATATTGTTATAAATGTAGATATAGATACAGTAGCGGACACAAGTTTAAGATCGCTCTAAAGAAGACGATAACTTTTTTGATATTGTACTATACGATTTGAACTGTTTTGGGAAGCTAGAGCAATTAGTTTACTAAAGGATGTGAAAAGAAATTTTTTCAAAAATTGCAATTGATCGGGATTGTTGAAAAAATACTAAAAGTTGAATTTTTAACTTTTTTATGTGGGCCTATATTGAAAATTTAAAAAATACGTTTTGTAGATCTGTGTCTATTAAACATATTCTGAAAGTTTCGCCAAAATTGCAATGAGCTACAAACATTTAAAGATGGTAGCTCATTGCAATGTGGATCGATTTTGACGAAATTTTCAGAATATGTTTAATTGACACAGATCTACAAAACGTATTTTTTAAATTTATCAATGTAGGCCCACATAAAAAAGTTAAAAATTCAACTTTTAGTATTTTTTCAACAATTCCGATCAATTGCCATTTTTGAAAAAATGTCTTTCGACATCATTTAGTAAACTAATTGCTCTAGCTTTCTAAAAAGGTTCAAATCGTATAGTACAATATTAAAAAAGTTATCGTCTTCTTTAGAGCGGTCTTAAACTTTTATCCGCTACTGTATATATATATTTTTTATGTTATGTATTACTGTGTATATTAGTGTTATATGTGCTATTGTATTGTATTGTACTATGTACCTAATGTTTTTGTAATATATGAAATTCTGATTCAATAAAATTAAATTGTAATGCTCTATAAATGTCCTGTGACTGTCCTTTTAACGTTCTGAATATTTCCCAGGGACGTCCAAATAACGTCCGTATGTCCCAGATACGTCCCAGATACGTGCCAGGTAGTTCTAGGTAAGTCCGAGATACGTCCCAGATAGGGCCGAACGGGACGTCCTACGTACGTTCCACTTCGTAACTGGGACCTCTGTCGGACTTTCGTTGGACCTATCTCGGACAATACGGACATTCGCGGACGTCCCTCGGACGTATGAGAGGTCCGATACGGACGTCAAATGGACGTCCATCGGACGTCCGTGTGCTACTTGGGTATCAATAATTGATGCAACAAAGCTAATAAAGATGCAAAATTTTATGTCACAAAAATATTGAGACCCTTTATTGGTTGAAGTTGTAAAATAAAATAATTACTTAATACTTCAACGCCATTCATCTATCTTGTATTACAATTCTTCTATTCAATTACATATTGACGTTTTATTCTCAATTGGAATTATGTCAGAGGATTGAGGATGGGGCTGCAATACTGCTTTTCAGGATCTCTAAAGTTCCTTTAAAGTGAATTTATAGGGAAAGTATGCGGTAAAAAGTAAAAAGTTTGGCAACTGTCGACACTCGGACACCCAGACATAGATACTATAATGAAATTCCAGCGTTAACGAATGAATCCCACAGCGGTGTAATTAAACAGGGGCCAAGAATAATAGACATTTAGGTCGAATGGTCCTTTTTTTAGTAAATCAGTGGAATAGTAGAAATTCAACTCATACATTATGTTGATGCTTCGTTTGACAAAAATTACTACTTTAGGTTAATGTAGTTGTGTATGGTGGTAGATAAGGTCATCTACCCTTGGCAATAAAAAATTTTCGAATTTTGTCCAGGACACCCTGATCAGTATTGTAACACCATCAAAAATTTGTTCTTTGGCACTATATTTATTTCGTCGAACAATACAACTTTTATTTCACACAGTTCTTCATATTTTTATTAATAACAAAGATATTTTCAATATTTACAAAGATAGTTACACTGTTTGCAATATTTACAATATTTATTTGTAATATTTGCACTATTTGCACTATTTGTAATGTGTTTAATATTTTCAATGTTTGTAATGTACAATATTAACAATATTTGCAATATTTGCAATATTAACAATTTTTTCAATATTAACAATATTTTCAATATTAACAATATTTCCAATATTAACAATATTTCCAATATTAACAATATTTCCAATATTAACAATATTTCCAATATTAACAATATTTCCAATATTAACAATATTTCCAATATTAACAATATTTCAAATATTAACAATATTTCCAATATTAACAATATTTCCAATATTAACAATATTTCCAATATTAACAATATTAACAATATTAACAATATTTTCTATATTCACAATATTTCCAATACTAACAATATTAACAATATTTCCAATACTAACAATATTAACAATATTAACAATATTTCCAATACTAACAATATTAACAATATTTCCAATATTAACAAAATTTATTTGCAATATTAACAAGATTTATTTGCAATATTTACAATATTTATTTTCAAGTTTACAATATTTACATTATTCGCAATATTTATTTACAATATTTATTTGCAATATGTATAATATTTGCACTATTTGCAATGTGTTTAATATTTGCAATATATTTGTAATGTATTCAATATTTGCAATATTTGTAATGTGTTCAATATTTGAAATATTTGTAATGTGTTCAATATTTGCAACATATACAATGTGTACAATATTTGCAATATTTACAATATATTATATGTACAACAAATTGTGATGAGATAAAAATTGTAACATCTGAAATAGAAGTCACAAGAAACAAGGACAAGTTGATGAAATATTTTGGTTAGCTCTTTCTCTTTGCCTATCGAATCAGCTTTATTTTGCAAATTAAATGTTCAAATGTACACATTCTCGGACATTGCATCGGTGTCACGCGACTGTGCGATCTGAACGATCAACCCAGATACCTGCTCCATTTTGCGCCAATTACTGTAAAAGAGCGTAGCACTCGCCGCATTGATTGCTAATTAAGGAACCATTTTCGATGAACGAACTTTTTGCCCAACCAAATCTGCCATTTACAAAATAATAATTTTTATTAAGTTTAGTGGGAAAGGGTAAAATTTTAATTGCGCGTATGTCATCAAAATTAATGAAGCAGGTATTTCGGACATCACGTATATTTGCATCGCGTTTCGAGTTCATCAAAATTCATGACATAGCGTTCGGTTAGTGGTCTGTCACAGGCCCAGGAGGAATGCCGCTCTGCATACCGGCCCTACTGATCAGAAACTACTGTTTACTATGTAGATACTTCGCAAGAAAGCAGCTTTTTATTCTCCCCTAAAACAAATATTAGTATATTGTATCACGTATTTTATTCCATTAAATTCGATTCCATATTCCCATTTCATCTTATTCTATTCTATTCCCACTTTCTTAGACTCTATTGTATTCTAGTCTATTCCCATTCTATTCTATTCTATTCTATTCTAGTCCCATTTTACTTTATTCCAGTTTATCTTACTCCCTTTCCATTTTATTTTATTTAGTTGCCATTCCATTTTATTCCATGTTGTTTTAGTAGTAAATTTTTGCCTTTCGGCCTCAAAATGGGGTTACATGTGTTTGTGTGTCTTGGTTAGCTTATTGTGGTTTTAATTAGTCTTCCTCCGTCCTCTTGGTCTTCTTCCCTTCTCCTCTTTCGAGTACCGTACGCATCCACTCGGTTCCTACTTCTTCTCCCTTTAGTATCTGTCTTATCGTTACGTTTTCTCTTGTCAGCTGTTTGCATTCTCTAATCATATGGTGCAGCGTTTCTCTTTCCCTTTTACATAATCTGCATACTGTCTCATTTTCTTCCTTCCAGTATTTGTTTCCCAGCTCTTCGTTTCCACAGCTGTTCCACATTTGTATGTAATTCTCGTTGTATCTGCCCCCTAATATTATATCGTATTGCCATTGTACCTGCTCTGCCCTGTCTCTTAGTGCTAATTCTTCTGCAAACTCCCTTCCTCTCCCTCTCTCTGTTTCTATTTTTTTTTGTTTGTTATTTAACGTCGCTTTTTGAACTCCTTTTCGGAATTATTTCACGACGGGACCTACAGTTTTTATAAGGTGGGTTCCGAACCACCTTGGGCACCACCTCTGTTTCTATTTCCTGGGTGCCCACCATTTGTAACCTATAGTATAAATCTCTCATTTCCTCCCATTTCGACTTTTTCTCTTCTTGCTTCGCGTTTATTTCCCTCCTGCATCCTTGGACTATTTTATTCTTGTGCAACCTTTTCGTTTTTTATTTATATTTTATTGCTCTTTTCCTCGCTTCTATCCTTACTTTGTCCGTTTTAGTTTCCTCCAAAATTAGATAGGCTGGTGTATTAGGGGTGCAGCCATGTCTTACCCCTTTTGTCGTCCAGAATTTCGATGACAGTTCTCCGTTTACTTTTGATACTACCGTCATCCGCGTATACTAGAGTCCAGATTTTTTCTTTTCCTACTTTAACTCCTCCTGCTTGGTTTTTCCTCATAGTCTCATCCAAAGCCACTACATAAATTGTAAACAACGTTGGGCTCAGTGGGCCACCCTGTCTTACCCCTTTTGTCGTCCAGAATTTCGATGACAGTTCTCCGTTTACTTTTATAGTATTTCTTGTTTCTCTATAAATTTTTCCGATTCTCGTCATCAAGCGTTTACTTATTTCCTTTCTGTTAAGGAATAGTGGAAGGCTTTATTATAATTAATAGGCACTAGCACTTATCAGTTAATATTAAACGGCAAAGTCGTAAGTCCACTTTATTAAAACTGAAATCAACTGAATAATAACTTAAAAAACCCGACACCAATTATAACCAAAAGACAACTTAGAATTAACGATTTAAAGAAAGAGAGAGACCAAAGAAGCGCAATGGATTTTCTCTGGAAGGTTCAGTGTGAAGCAGCGAAAGTAGCTTAAGCAAAGCAGGAGTTCGAAACGTAACTGTGGTTTTCGGCAATCAGCGGGGAACGAGGAGTCAGAACGATCGAGGGGGGAGGTGACGAGGGCCGGTATTGTCTCGAGACCGTGTTTATAATCTCGGTAGCCCCTCTCGCTCCTCTCTCCCCTGTCCCATGTTAACTCACGTGCCGCCTTTATGCTAGCGCGATTCGCAACACTTTCTTTCCAAAATCTTTTCGAGTTTTACTGTATCTACTTTATCAAATGCTGCGCTTAGGTCTGCGAAAAAGGTATACAGCTTTCCCCCTTTTTTCTGTATTTCCCTGTTGGATACATAGTTCAGAATAAAAATGTTATCTATCGTCGACCTTCCTCTTCTGAATCCTGCTTGTATTTCTGGTATTATGTGGTTTTTCTCTAATTCCTCTTTTAATCTTTCTTCCAAGACCATGGCATATATTTTGCACGCTGTGCTTAGGATTGTTATTCCGCGGTAGGTTGTTACCTTTTCTCTATCTCCTTTTTACCACGTTTTTATTAGCTCGCTTTCTTGTTTGTCTGTTTGTTTGTTCGGTGGCAAATTTTGCAATTGATTTTAAACTAACTTCCTGATGAGCTAGAGACTTGAAATCGGTAACATGGCTCAGAACTAGATGACAATGCATTATTCAAAAAAAAATTTTTTTTAAAGTCTATCCGTTTCGGAGAATTAACAATTAAATATTTACCTGTTCACCTCCCCGCAAAACCTACGTCATCGCGTTCAGCGATCGCCACGCCGCACAGGGGGGTATTTGTCGAGTTTAGCGCGCCAAAAGTCAATATTTTTAGTTTGTTCAAAATGACTAAAACTTTTTTCCCATAAACCTGAATATATATGCGAGTAATCTCCAATAATATTTTTCCATAGAGAGTACTATTTAGTAACATTCAGATACTTGAAAGTAACACATCTCGTGACCAAGAGAAGTGTCGAAAAACTTGCGTTAAAGAAATGATTTGTTTCACAAGTTCAGTGTATAAAATCGAGATAGGACCAAATCTAGGATGTAAAGGAAGGTGTATAGATTAATTTCATGGCTTTTTTTTGTATTCTCTTCGGTGGTTTCTATAGAATAAACAATCGAAAGTGATATATTTTTTTTCAGAAAATTAATATATATCATGTAATAACTTTTTTTCTGCGCATAACACCTCTTTAATTTTTTGCGAGGTTAATCAGTAGACATTACATTATATAATCCATACAAATTTGGCCGCCAGCTAGTGCCTATTCAAAAGATATTTAGCTTTTTGTGCGATACATATCAGTATGGCATGAATCGACCGTATATAATATGACTGAAAATGATGAAATAATTGAGCTGTAGGTGATAGATACTTGGAAGTAAATGAAAGAGAATGAATGTCACTACTGCTAGAATATTTAGTTTATACAATTATCGGAAGAATGTAATCGTGGTTTAACAATCGAGTGTTAGTGTTCCTTCGAATACTGTTCTGAGCATGAGCAAGTATCCTTGCTACATAGTAAAGTAATCATGACTCGGATTTCTACATCAGTGCCTTATTTTTCTACATAGACTACGCAGGACATGTAGCGTGCTAAATAAATATACAGGGTGTTTCGTTTAAAACAGTACACCTAAACATCTCCTCTAGCTCTGAAAATACAAAACATGTTTCTGACGTAATCAAAATGGTTTCAAAAGACGAATTAGATGGAAGAATCATTTTTAACTTCCCGATTTCATAGGGAAGTTATTGTAATTACCCCGAAAATCGAAAATCGATTTTTTAGCAGATCTTCACGTTTCATGGTCATTGGAGTCATTTTAGACTATTTTCAGCAAAATGTTCGTGTGTGTGTGTGTGTGTGTGTGTGTGCGCGCGCGCGCGCGCGCGCGCGCGCGCGCGTATGGCCGTTTCTATGTAATCAAATTATTCGTTAACGTTTTCTGAAAAAGTAACAACGCGATCAGAATGATGAATGATGCAATCGATGTTCCCCGCTGTAACTTAGAGCTGATTAGATTTTGGTCCATATTGGTCAAGTAGTTTCTTAGTTTTTTTCGAAAGGAGTTGATTAAACATTGCAATTTATACGAAATGCGTATCCAACGAAGAAGTAAACGTAACTATATATATATTTAGACATATTTAAAAAAAAAATTTTTTTATAAAATTAAAAAAAAAATTTTTTATAAAATTAAAAAAAAATTTTTCTTGTTTTTTTTAATTAAAAATACGTTTTTTCCAATTATGCAACTAATGCTAATGTAACCGCTTACAATAATCGAAAATTATTCCAATGCAAGAGTGAGTTAATCATCGCCGAGAATACATTTTCAAAGAATATCGATGAAAGTACAAAAACATTTATATTACAATCTTTAAATAAACAATCAGTTCAAAACGAATTGTTAACTGAGATTAAATTGAAAATTAATATAAAATATATGATAATTAATAACATTGACGTTGAAGACGAATTGGTTAATGGAGCATGCGGAATATTAAAATTTATTAGTTTTCAAGAAAATACTAAAATTCCGTCTATATTGTGATTAGATTTTCAATTGGCCATAGTAGGAGTGAAAATAAGAACTCGTTATCGTGATTATATGAAAAATGCAAATATAAATCAAAATTTAACACCAATAATAAAAAAATATCGAATCAAGTAAATATTTCGAGTGAAGGAAAATAACAAATCACACGTAGTCAATTTCCAGTGGTTCCTGCTGAAGCGATTGCGATTCATAAAAGTCAGGGACAAACATACGAGAAAGTATGTATGGATTTTAAAACATCAGAAATACGAACTTTACAAATGTTGTATGTACCACTGAGCAGAGTTTCAAAATTGAGCGGTTTATATATTTTGAGAAAATTTAAATTAATAGTATCGAAGAAAACCAAGATCAATACTGCAAACCCGGATAATGATGAGTTGTATCGTTTGCGAAAAACTAATTAAGACAATTTATTTTGCAACATTAGTATGCTATAACAAGGAACTAAGCGAGCAACGAGCATACGATATTGGTTTAATGCGACGCCATATAGCAAACATTTTGATAAGTAGAAAACTTGAATTTCCCTGAAAACGTATAATCTTCTTAAAACGTACACTTAATAAATAATAATAATAATATACAGCAACTAACGAATCGGGAAGTTGTTTGTGTGGCTCGTGGAGAGTCACACACAAAATGAAAGACATTAGTAGCTGTGGGCCCTACTAGCCATGCGTACCACTAACATTCTCGCAAGAGCAGTCCTGCCCCCGAGCTCGCGAAGCGAGCGAGCAACAACAACCCTACTCGCGAGCGAGCGAAGCGAGCGAGCAACAATAGCCCTCTAGTTTATAAATTGCAATTTTTTAATAGTTTTTTCAAGGTCACACGCGTTTTTTACGTATATACACACATTTTTTGTTGTTGTATGTTATAACAAACATTATTGTGTATTCATCCATGTTTAGTAGCACGACCTTGAAATGACCGTGGACTCTAAAATTTTTCGTTGAGAACACGTTTTGCAATACGGGAACAGTTTCGACACTATTAGTAACGTTGCAATAGCAATTTCTCTTAATCTGACGAAAAAATGTTTGAAATAAAAGTTTAACAGTATTGACATAGGTATAAACTTCAATATATAAAAGTTCGAAAAAATTTTGTTTGAAACAAAAAAACAAGGTCGCTTCGATCTTTTAAACATTACGTTGTATTTTTGATTTGATAGTGTTGTAGCTGGTGTTGAGGCGAATTCAACGATATATAATAGTATGACCTTTACATTATTAATAACGTCACAATACTTTTGGCGCGCTAAACTCGACAAATACCCCACTGTGCGCCGCGCGACAGCGCTCCCTACTCTACTACCCGTTCCCTATCTGACTCATCCCCACTCCACTGACCCGCTTCGCACCGAAGGAGCTCAGTGTGCGTCAGTGTGCGCAGTGATGCCAGAATCGTGGGCCGTTTCTCCTCCGCTGGCTCAGCCGGCGCGGCCCCCCACTCTGACATACCGTCGTCGTCACGTTGCTTCTACTCCGCACGCGTTACACACGAACGTACCTCTACTCTGCCAGTGTGAGTGCCTGCTCGATTGCACGCGCGCTACACACACCAGCGTACCTCTACTATATCCGTGTGCGCTGCTTGCAGCTGCTTGTGCGCTTGAGCCAGCCACAATCTATTTTTAGCACTTTCCATCCACATCCACGCCTGCTTTACGGAAACGAAATTGAAATTCGGCGGTCGAGCCGTCGAGCGTATGAAGCGCAATCTGGAGCTAGCCTTCGAATCCCCGCGTGCAGCGATTTTTATTTCTATTTTTCATTACTTTTTTAATTACATTTCTTAACCTTCTAAAAAATATTGTAACGTCCTGCCGTCCGTTACCGGACTCTCCCCTTATATATTTGCACTATAAGTTAATATATAAGTAATTGATATTAATATCTTAGAAGACTCCCATCCGACGTCATCACTTTGGAATGTGATCCCGTCAAGCCTCAGTGATTTTGGGCATAACAATTCCAAGGCCTGCTCACTCAAGCATACGACGCTATTGTTTCCCCCACGCATCCACTGCCTGCTCTCTCAAGCGTGTAATCCTCCTATTGTCCACCCACCAACTCTTCTATTGTTCCCCCACCACAAGTCCACCTGGCAACAGGCCTATAAAAGCCAGGATCGCAGAGCAGAGCATCATTAACAAGCGGAATTATTAAGCAGTAACTCAGCATTAAGCATTCTTATTCAGTAACCATTCAGTTAGCGATCATTTAAACAGTCAGTAGCAGATCACTGTTCAGTGGAGCAATCATTGACGAATTTCATTTACTGCTATTCAATTATTCATTTATCAGGATTATTCCAAGCCAGTATTATTTCGGGAAGGCTCAACGGTAGCCGACAAACGTTTCAACGATTCAACCTCCGAACAATACAGTTCTCGTTGATGAACCAATGCGGGACGCTATAATTTATTTATAGTTGATAACCGTGATCTGAGAGAACGCTTCCTTCCCCAAAGGTCTCCTTTTCGTCCACGTGTGGTTCATCAGAAGTTCAATTCATTAAGTGGCGTGCGCGCGTGCGACAGAGAGAGTGTCACGAGTGAGAGTGAGAATCGCGTACCGGGCCCAACATCGTTTCTCCCTCGAACTAGGCGGACTTGGTCCAGCCGTTCGAGCCAACGATCCAACCCCGAACTAGGCGGACTTGGTCCAGCCGTTCGGGCACCCTCCTAATTCACGGTCAGGCGGACTTGGTCCAGCCGTCCGAGAATTCCCAAATCCTAGCTCAAACCCTCGACGATCGAACCGCAACATTCCATTCGATCTCTCTCTCGGGCCGGATCTGCGCGGTACGCTCCCACGTCACCGCGAGTCGCGAACCACACGCAAATTCGAGTGCCATTTCGAGTCATCTCTCCGAGTCTCCTACGAAATATCCCTAATCCTCCGCGATATCGTCCTGAGGTCAAACCTCGGTCGTAACATTGGTGACAGCTGCGGTGGGATTCGAATTGCTCAACGGAGCACCCACAATTGCCACATTCTACATAATTTTCAACATACACGATGTCTCGAACCTCGAATCCAAGCAACCCCGCATCGGTACAGTCGGTTCTCAATGAGGCCTCAGCGAGGGAGCGCGTTTTACTGGAACAACTCGAAACAATGGGGCGAAGACACCAGGAACTGCTCGAAAAATACAATACACGGTTCAACCCAGTACAGAAACGTGAGCAAGTCCCCGTCGTAAAGTCTGAACCCGCAGCAAACCTCACTGTGATCGAAGGGATAGCCGCCAAACTGAAAACGCTGCAAGAAATGATCGAGAATCTGGGCAGCCCAGCAAGCTCTCATACATCCGAGCGCAGTCCGACACCGGACCCCTTAAGGCCACTGGACAAGATCGTGCACAAAATCGAGGCACATTCATCCCGCGAATGCGGACGAATTACGCTAAAAGACGCAGTGGAAACCGTCCCCCACTTCGATGGTGAGAACATTACCGTCTTCCAGTTCGCACGAGCATGTAAACGGGCCCGTGAAATGCTGCCCGCGAAAGCCGAGCCAAATCTGGCCAAACTCCTGCGTAATCGGTTGAAAGGACACGCAGCTCTGGCCGTTGAGGACCAAACACATCATTCAGTGGATGAACTAATCAACAGACTGAGATACGTCTTTTCACCTTCGAAAACGCCGAATCATTACAGAGGCGAATTGGCCAACATTATTAAGGATCCAAAAGAACATATCCTCGACTACATAGCGAGAGTTAAGGACTTAAACTCCGCTATTATCGACGGCGAAAGGGAGCGATACGGTGCGCTGAGTAATAACCACGTCAACGACATCGACGACCTCACTCTGGAATCTTTCCTAGACGGGCTACCCCCCACCATGAAGACTCGAATACGTCACGAGGGTTGTTACGGTCTAACCGAGACCTTCGACTCCGCCATCCAAATCACGAAAGAAATGGAACGAGAAAGCCGAAGATTCCCAACGACCTCGCGACCGACGCCAACCACGTGCCAGTTGTGCCTCCGACCGGGACACGAAGCCCGTGCTTGTCGCGACCACGGAGTATCTCGCGGCCACGAACCGCCCCGCGACTACAGATCGCCCCGCGACTATGGACCGCCCCGCGGCCTCACGCATGACCCTCGAGGTCAACCCACTCGATGGCCAGATCCACCACGTCGTGCCGTCGGCAACGACGCGAATAACACGCAACCATTCCAAGGTGCAGGAACAAAAATCTGTGCCTATTGCAAAGCGACAGGGCATCTAATCTCCGAGTGTAGGAAACGGGCCTACAACAATCAACGGTTCCAGGGAAACGAGAACCGCCCACGAGAACCTACGAGCGCGCCTCGTGGAGCATCAATACAGCAGACGCGTTCCGCCCTCCCGATAACCACGGAACACGAGAACCAGAACGGACACGAGCATGCGCAGTCCAATTGAAATCGGCTCTGATCGTACCCGCAATAATGCTGCACTCCGCCGACCTCAAAGAAACAACAGAAGCGATGGTCGACACCGGATCCGAAATAAATATCATAAATCGAGGAGCTTTAAGTAAACCCGAGCTGACCAATACTCAAGAAAAAGTGAGCATCACCGGTATCACAAACCATACCGTCACCACTTTCGGCACATTCGAAATCGATATATTCGATCACAAGGTGACATTCCACGTCGTCGCCGATGACCTACCGATACCCCAAAAGGGCATCATTGGCTCCGAATTTTTCCGAAACCAATCCGTCGACATCGTCTACTCGGAAAATTGCCTCCGTTTCCATGGCACCACTATTCCGTTTCTAAATCGCGAACAAGTCACGCTTCCGGCAAGATCCAAAACGGTCATTCCAGTACACATCCTAAACCCAAACCTTGACGAAGGCTACGTGCCACGTCAAGACCTCGGCGAAGGGGTCCATCTAGGACACGCCGTAATCAAATCGAAACAAGGGAAAGCCTACCTCCCCGTAATCAACACGACGAACCAAGATATTATACTGCGGGAACCTAACGTCGAACTCCAAGAGTTCGAGGAATTCGAAGAACCTCCACCGATTCCTTCTTCACAGACCTCTTCTATTTCTATTTCTTCTACTTCTATTTCGTCCACCACAGTGCACCCACTCACTGAATCCTTACTAAATCCAAGTGTGCTGTGCGTGCGATCTCATTCCCCTCCAGAGGCATGCGAAATCAATTTTACTACTCCTAATTCTACTAATTCCCACATGCCGGAGGTCTATTCTAAAGAATCCAAGCCGATTCTATCAAATTCCAAAATCTGTGAAGAAAAATCCCCTGAGGATACGTCGAATCCCGTCTCATTATTCCCTTGCCATTTGTCTCATGAAGATACCAACCCTCCAAAATCAGTTGATACAAACCCGTACGCCAATGACCGTATAACCGAAATTATGAAACTTCTAAACACGGAGCACTTAAACGCAGAAGAGGAAGCCAGCGTCAAAGACCTCGTAAAGGAATACAACGCCGTTTTTCATCTCCCCGAAAATCAACTCGGGCACACCAACGCAATCAACCATCGAATAACAACGACGGACGACCACCCAATAAACACAAAACAATACCGCTTTCCGCCGATCCACAAGGAAGAAATGAACAAGCAAGTCAAGGAACTCCTCGATAACAATATCATACAGCCATCGACATCGCCATACAATTCCCCCATCTGGATAGTCCCCAAGAAACCGGGGCCGGACGGTCAAAAGAAATGGCGAATGGTAATCGACTACCGACTACTGAATGCCAAAACCATACCCGACGCCTACCCGTTGCCCAACATTACGGATATATTGGACCAACTAGGCGGCGCTAAATATTTCTCCGTCTTCGACTTGGCGTCAGGATTCCACCAGATCCCGATGGACGAATCCGACATGCAGAAGACAGCATTTTCCACTCCTCACGGGCACTACGAGTTTAAACGAATGCCATTCGGCCTGAGAAACGCACCCGCCACCTTCCAACGATTGATGGACCATATCCTCTCCGGACTCCAAGGAATAGAGATGTTTATATACTTGGATGACATAGTCATATACGCAAGCTCCATCAGAGAACATGAAATCAAATTCAGAAAATTAGCTGAAAAATTGCTCAAGGCCAACCTCAAATTACAACCGGGAAAATGCGAGTTCCTACGAAAAGAAGTAGCATACTTGGGGCACATCATCACCGAAAATGGAGTTAGACCCGATCCAAAGAAAGTCGAGGCAGTAGCACAGTTTCCCGTACCAAACAATCCTAAGCAAATCAAAGGGTTCCTTGGACTCGTCGGATACTACAGAAAATTCATACCGAACTTCTCAAAGATCTCGAAACCCCTTACCAACCTCTTAAAGAAGAAGAACAAGTTCTCCTGGGGCCCTAAAGAACAAGAATCGTTCGAATACTTACGACAACAGCTGACCACCCAACCAATCCTGCAATTCCCCGATTTCACCAAACAATTCCACGTCACTACAGACGCATCCTGTAATGCCATCGGAGGAGTGCTTAGCCAGACCGTCGGGAAAAAGGAATTGCCAATAGCTTACGCCTCAAGAACGCTAAATACTGCAGAGGAAAATTACTCGACAATTGAGAAGGAGCTCTTGGCTATTGTCTACTGCGTAGGACATTTCAGACCCTACCTATATGGTAAACTTTTCACGCTATTCACCGATCACAAACCACTGGTATGGCTACACAGCGTGAAAGATCCAATGTCTCGTTTGGTCAGGTGGAGACTAAAACTAGCAGAGTACGACTACGAAATCCGCTATCAACCAGGGAAGACCAACTACATCGCAGATGCGTTGTCACGTATCACCCACGCGAAAATCTTACCCATAAGGGCCCGAGCAACTAGCAATAGCGATTCGGATGAAGACGTGCCCAACCCAAAGAGGCATAAATATACGTCTTCACAAGAATCGACAACACCACTGAACGAATCAACCAGTACTACGCCGGACACACTGACACCCGAACGAGTGGAAAATGACAGCGACTACGCACCAATCCAATCTCCATCTACCGAGGCATCGACGTATGCAAACGATTCACTGCCAGCAGATATACCGGACGAACATGCACACGATATTTCTACTGACACGGATTCGGTAGTGTCCATTTCATCCGAAGAAGACGAACCGCCGCTCACCGTAACACCCGATAACACCGGTTTCCAAATTATCGAATCCAACGACCCTTTAACTCTGATTCACGACAACCACGTATTCTTCGTTACAACGAGAGGAGAACCTTGCGACGCAGGAGCAAAAGAACTTGACCAGGGTAATATCTTGCCCCAAATGACACAACTGACCCTCGGAAGAGCTAGAGTATTCGACAACAGAAATAGATTGCTGATAGCTTTAGCACTACAAGAGAGAGTTCTCATGCAGCCCGACCCATCCATCCTGGAAGAGTGCATCTCCTCCCTACAGGACGTCGTATGCGAAATGGATCTCCAAACAATCTGCATCGCAAAACAACCTACGCTCGGAACAGAACCCGGGGATCGGATATTGGCACTGTTGAAAACATACCTCTCGGAATTCAACATCACATTAACAATAACGAAACCGAACGAGAACACATCATCAGAGAAAACCATTGCTCTGCCATTGCCGGGCACAAAGGGGTCAATAAAACATACAGTCGAATACGTCATCAATACTACTGGAAAACCATGAAGAAGGAAATACAAACCTTCATACAAAACTGCCTCGAGTGCCAGCGGAAGAAACTAGTACGCGTAAAAACCCGTCAACCACTAGTAATAACTGACACACCAGGGTCAGCATTCGATAAAGTGGGTATGGACATCGTAGGACCGTTACCACCTACCAGAAGAGGAAATTCATACATCCTCACAATCCAAGACCTACTCACCAAATTCTCCTTAGCAATTCCGTTACCAAACGTAAGGTCCGTTCAAGTCGCAGACGCCTTTATTAAAGAATTTATTTGTCGCTACGGAACTCCCCGAGCAATTCTCACCGACCAAGGCACCAACTTCGTAAGCACTTTTATGAAAACGATCACCAAAAGATTCAAAATCCGACACTTCAAATCCACGTCGTTCCACCCGCAAACCAATGGTTCCATAGAAAGATCGCATCACGTGCTCGCGGAGTACTTAAAAATGTATGTAACGGCCAATAAAGAATGTGACGAGTGGACAAACCTCGCCTCCTTCTCTTATAACACAAGTGTACACGAAGGAACGCGATACACACCGCACCAACTAGTCTTCGGCAAAATTGCTAGGACTCCAACTACGGAAAGCAGAACCGACGACACGGGCATAGTTACCTATAACATGTACCTTGAAAACCTTAACCGAGTCATCTCCGAAACACAAAGGATAGCACGCTCCAACCTACATAAAGCAAAAGAAAAATCGAAGAAACATTACGACAAACAAGTTCACCCACACGAATTCCAAGCTGGAGAATCAATTTTCGTCCTCAATGAACCTAAAAGAGGAAAATTCGCAGATAACTATACGGGGCCACACACAATACTGGAAGTCCTACCGCAACAAAACCTGAAAATTACCTGGAGAAGGGGTACCAAAATCATCCATTCCAATAAAGCGAAAAAATCGTACATCCGGGACACCAATATAGTTTAAAAAGAAAAGAAGAGAGGGGATACCCCCCCAACACCAACACAATTTAATAGAAAGAAGAGAGGGGATACCCCCCCCCCAACACCAACACAATTTAACAGAAAGAAGAGAGGGGATACCCCCCCCCCCCCAACACCAACACAATTTAACAGAAAGAAGAGAGGGGATACCCCCCCAACACCAACACAATTTAACAGAAAGAAGAGAGGGGATACACCCCCAACACCAACACAATTTAACAGAAAGAAGAGAGGGGATACCCCCCCCCCCAACACCAATACAATTTAACAGAAAGAAGAGAGGGGATACCCCCCCCAACACCAATACAATTTAACAGAAAGAAGAGAGGGGATACCCCCCCCCCCCAACACCAAGGTACATATTCCACAGCATCCGGCGAGGCCACTCATTAATACAGCAACCATGTGTCTGAAAGCTCGACAACGCGTTACTTCTGAAGAGAAGAGGAATAATTATTTACTCCAATTCACGGGATTCAATTGCTACAATGGCACAATATACATCGACGAAGACAATAATGAATTATGTGGAAAATGCGCAGAATAGCAACCTCCAGAACGAATCAGGGAACGACAAATGTCTCACCAAGCGCACATAAATCTCAACAACAATTGCTCCAAATGCGCTAACGATATATTAACAGTCACCCCATATATGGAGTGCATCATCTGCGGCATAAAATTCTCAATAGTACAAACAAAATACATATTCCCAGATTCACCAGATCACGTAGCGAACCGGAACCAAGGGGCACATACCCCCCACTCCTAAATATCATGTATCGCACCTCAACAAGGCATACCCCCATTGACACAGAATTTACGTGAATGAGAGCAGCCAGCCAAATCAATCAGTCGTTCATCGTTCATCGATCAATATGGATCATAATAACAACAAGTCTTACAAGAAGACGCACCGAGCGGGCAGGAAGGTTCAACTGCGGAAAATGCTCCGAGCCTTCTACGCGAAGGATACCACCGAAGATCCGAAGGTCTACGGGATCCCGGAGGAAAATAAAACCGAAACAATAGTGTATATCCCATTCCGGATCAAGATCCCACCGGAACAACTGGGTCCCACCCGCCAAGCCAGGTTGGAAGACCTAAAAATAATAGACGTGCGACCGGACAATCCCGACCGATGGCTGCCCAGACCACGAGGGAAGCCCACGGTCCGATCGGTGACGGACATACCGGTGGGCCACTATTGGGACCCAAGGTCGAATAGTGTGCGCCCAAAAGAGAGGCCACCGGCACCAACTCCACCCGCTCCAGCGAAGAACCATATACAGATAATAACGTTGGACTGAGCCACACGATCTCTTCATTTATTTTTTTTGTTTTTTTTTTCTCTTTCTCACCCTCCACGACTGCAACTGGCGTCGTGTGAACCACATTTCTTTTTTATATTTTTTTTTCTTCCTCCACGACTGCAACTGGCGTCGCGTGAACCCACAATTTTCTTTTTTTTTCTTTTTTTTTCTTTTCTTTTTCTCTTTCCTCCATAATCGCAGATAGCATTATGTGAGTGCCACTCCTTTTTCGTTTCCATTCTCATCTAACTCTTCTTTTTATTCCCTATTCCCTTCACGGGAACGTACCACGGTTTGCGAACAAAAAAAATCGCATTCTTATTGCTTCGCAAACGAATTCTCTTTTTTTTTCCCGGGGGGGTGACGTGTAACGTCCTGCCGTCCGTTACCGGACTCTCCCCTTATATATTTGCACTATAAGTTAATATATAAGTAATTGATATTAATATCTTAAAAGACTCCCATCCGACGTCATCACTTTGGAATGTGATCCCGTCAAGCCTCAGTGATTTTGGGCATAACAATTCCAAGGCCTGCTCACTCAAGCACACGACGCTATTGTTTCCCCCACGCATCCACTGCCTGCTCTCTCAAGTGTGTAATCCTCCTATTGTCCCCAGGGATGCGAATCCTAACCCGAACCCGGTTCGGGTTTTGTAACCCGAGTAACCCGGTTAGCCGGGTTACAGAAATCTCCTGTAACCGGGTTAGGCGGGTTACTCGGGTTAGGAGAACCGAACCGAGTTCGGGTTAGGGTTAACTCGGTTAACCCGGTTAATTCGGTTACAGAAGACTACAGTAGGATCACGAATACCTTTGTAACTTTTTAATATAAATTTTCGAGGAAAATTCGAAAAAAATCGAAGAACTATATCTCACACAAGTTTCACCAAAATCGACTTGTATCAACAGAAAATGTTCCCTTGTCAGTATGCTTTGTTAGGATCGAAGCGCTTCGTTATTTTATTGCCTGCTACGGTCACCATCCGAAATTCAACGACTGTCCGCTCGACAGTATCCTGTATTGAAACCGAAATAATGCCAAAATTGAAAAAACCGAAATAGTTAACACTCGCAAGGGTAAGGTCTAATAACAACAACTTAATAAATAGTAGAAGGTAAAACGTCGCTTCGTAAAACCGGTAAAGACCACCGCGCCTCCCCTGACAATGTATCTACCGTGTCCGCAATGAAACGTTAAACCGAAGACCTTCTAGAGTACCCCCCAATTAAGTGATTTTCACACATCATTTGTAGGTCCCAGGTTCTTAAATACAAACTAACGGTTTATGTGTCACGTTTATGGAGGAAAAAGCCAGTCTTCTTAGTGGAAGAGGAAAATGAGGCCCACGAGGTGCGACCTGTGTGGTCGTGGCCAACGTTAAAAAAAAGGATGTTTATGCGAATGCATATTTTTATAAAAAATGGGTAGACAAATGGGACGTGGACAGAAAATGTCATGATTAGATAATTCCAAAAATGTATTTTTCATTTTGCAATTTTGCATTCAGTATATGTTGTGCACAGTGCATATTTTTTGCATTTTTCTCATGCAATAATAATCAAAAATAAATTGCTCTACCGTTTGCCGCTCTCAGTATGAACACGGCCTAAGAAGCAGTTAATAATATTGTTACATTGTTAATAATAATAATTATTTTATCCCAATATGTGCACTTTCTTTTGGTCAATTAATACATACACTCCAGGACGAAAAGATAGCACACTTTGAAATTAATGTAATTTCTGTTTATTAAGCATTGGAAATTCAATTTTTTTTATACACATATTTTTAGTGTGTCTTTCTCAACATATATGAATGAAATGAAACAAAGCTTCATTAACTTATCTATTTTTATTGAACAAAGTAGAATTATTAACGAAATATAGAGGTACAAAATGATAGCACACTTAACGAAAAACTTGAAATATAACAGAATTAATCGATAAAAATCAATGCTCAATATTTTGTAGGACCTCCTTTACAGCTAACGACTTTAATCATTCGGTTTGGTAAATATTTATACAATTTTTAACTTCCCGATTTTATAGGGAAGTTATTGTAATTACCCCGAAAATCGAAAATCGAGTTTTTAGCAGATCTTCACGTTTCATGGTCATTGGAGTCATTTTAGACTATTTTTATCAAAATGTCGGTGTGTGTGTGTGTGTGCGTGCGTGCGTCCGTGCGGGCGCTCGCGCGCGCGCGCGCGTATGTCCGTTTCTATGGTATCAAATTTTTCGTTAACGTTTTCAGAAAAAGTAACAACGCGACCGGAATGATGAATGATGCAATCGATGTTCCCCGCTGTAACTTAGAGCTGATTAGATTTTGGTCCATATTGGTCAAGTAGTTTCTTAGTTTTTTTCGAAAGGAGTTGATTAAACATTGCAATTTATACGAAATGCGTATCCAACGAAGAAGTAAACGTAACTATATATATATTTAGACATATTTAAAAAAAAATTTTTTTTATAAAATTAAAAAAAAAATTTTTTATAAAATTAAGAAAAATTTTTTCTTGTTTTTTTTAATTAAAAATACGTTTTTTCCAATTATGCAACTAATGCTAATGTAACCGCTTACAATAATCGAAAATTATTCCAATGCAAGAGTGAGTTAATCATCGCCGAGAATACATTTTCAAAGAATATCGATGAAAGTACAAAAACATTTATATTACAATCTTTAAATAAACAATCAGTTCAAAACGAATTGTTAACTGAGATTAAATTGAAAATTAATATAAAATATATGATAATTAATAACATTGATGTTGAAGACGGATTGGTTAATGGAGCATGCGGAATATTAAAATTTATTACTTTTCAAGAAAATACTAAAATTCCGTCTATATTGTGGTTAGATTGTCAATTGGCCATAGTAGGAGTGAAAGTAAGAACTCGTTATCGTGATTAAATGAAAAATGCAAATATAAATCAAAATTTAACACCAATAATAAAAAAATATCGAATCAAGTAAATATTTCGAGTGAAGAAAAATAACAAATCACACGTAGTCAATTTCCAGTGGTTCCTGCTAAAGCGATTACAATTCATAAAAGTCAGGGACAAACATACGAGAAAGTATGTATGGATTTTAAAACATCAGAAATACGAACTTTACAAATGTTGTATGTAGCACTGAGCAGAGTTTCAAAATTGAGCGGTTTATATATTTTGAGAAAATTTAAATTAATAGTATCGAAGAAAACCAAGATCAATACTGCAAACCCGGATAATGATGAGTTGTATCGTTTGCGAAAAACTAATTAAGACAATTTATTTTGCAACATTAGTATGCTATAACAAGGAACCAAGCGAGCAACGAGCATACGATATTGGTTTAATGCGATGCCATATAGCAAACATTTTGATAAGTAGAGAACTATTGAATTTCCCTGAAAACGTATAATCTTCTTATAACGTACACTTAATAAATGATAATAATAATAATGTACAACAACTAACGAATCGGGAAGTTCTTTGTGTGGCTCGTGGAGAGTCACACACAAAATGAGACATTAATAGCTGTGGGCCCTACTAGCCATGCGTACCACTAACATTCTCGCAAGAGCAGTCCTGCCCGCGAGCTCGCGAAGCGAGCGAGCAACAACAACCCCACCCGCGAGCGAGCGAAGCGAGCGAGCAACAATAGCCCTCTAGTTTAATACTGTTTTGGCTAATATCCTTCCATTCGTCGAAAATGCACTATTTTAAATTGTTAATATTTTGGAATTGTCTGCTATTGTGCCAAATGTTTCTTTACCACCACAAGCGATCGAACCACGATGGGGAAGTAAGTAAATATATTTAGTAATAATTAAGTTCATTAAGCCAAACTGAATTATTAATTTTGTTGAGGGATCTCTTTTTTTCCATAATACATGTACATATATTCGTATATCTCTGAACTCTGAAGTAAACTGTCTAGAAGTATCTATCTTATCTCACTAGTAACCCGATTAACCCGCTCTGTGCGGGTTA
Organism: Lasioglossum pauxillum; assembly: GCA_933228785.1. Lineage (NCBI taxonomy): Eukaryota > Metazoa > Arthropoda > Insecta > Hymenoptera > Halictidae > Lasioglossum > Lasioglossum pauxillum. The sequence continues at coordinate 29,634,759 of OW121704.1, read as the reverse complement.
ACCCGGTTCCGAGCGGGGTTAACCGGCACTCTCTGGGCCCTAAGACCCAATCTCTCCTGGTTAGTGTGGGTTAGAGAAACCTCGCTCGGTTAACCGGGTTTGGGTTAGGGTTAGTCCGCGGTACGCATCCCTGATTGTCCCCCCACCAACTCTTCTATTGTTCCCCCACCACAAGTCCACCTGGCAACAGGCCTATAAAAGCCAGGATCGCAGAGCAGAGCATCATTAACAAGCGGAATTATTAAGCAGTAACTCAGCATTAAGCATTCTTATTCAGTAACCATTCAGTTAGCGATCATTTAAACAGTCAGTAGCAGATCACTGTTCAGTGGAGCAATCATTGACGAATTTCATTTACTGCTATTCAATTATTCATTTATCAGGATTATTCCAAGCCAGTATTATTTCGGGAAGGCTCAACGGTAGCCGACAAACGTTTCAACGATTCAACCTCCGAACAATACAGTTCTCGTTGATGAACCAATGCGGGACGCTATAATTTATTTATAGTTGATAACCGTGATCTGAGAGAACGCTTCCTTCCCCAAAGGTCTCCTTTTCGTCCACGTGTGGTTCATCAGAAGTTCAATTCATTAAGTGGCGTGCGCGCGTGCGACAGAGAGAGTGTCACGAGTGAGAGTGAGAATCGCGTACCGGGCCCAACATCGTTTCTCCCTCGAACTAGGCGGACTTGGTCCAGCCGTTCGAGCCAACGATCCAACCCCGAACTAGGCGGACTTGGTCCAGCCGTTCGGGCACCCTCCTAATTCACGGTCAGGCGGACTTGGTCCAGCCGTCCGAGAATTCCCAAATCCTAGCTCAAACCCTCGACGATCGAACCGCAACATTCCATTCGATCTCTCTCTCGGGCCGGATCTGCGCGGTACGCTCCCACGTCACCGCGAGTCGCGAACCACACGCAAATTCGAGTGCCATTTCGAGTCATCTCTCCGAGTCTCCTACGAAATATCCCTAATCCTCCGCGATATCGTCCTGAGGTCAAACCTCGGTCGTAACAATATAAAAACTATGTTAAAAATATATATTATATATTCGTAAGTTTGAACCCTTTATCTCAACCAGGAGGGTAGTTAAAGGGTAAAAACTAATGGTTTTTTCCACATTTTCCTTATTTAATGGTATACTTAAAACTTCTAGAAAAATTCTACAATTTTGTAGATATTATTCCTTATGATTGTGAATTTTTTCAGATTTTTTGCAAATAGTAAGTATGAAAAATCGTATAGCCGGATAAGATGGTCAAAAGTGCTCATCCAAATTAATTTTTAATCACACCATGTTCAATAAAAAATTACGAAAAAATTCATGAATATTCTACCTAATAGCATACACGATTGAGACCATTTTCAAACTTTTTGGTTGTACAATCGATTTTTAAACAAATCGGAAAGCATAAAATAGCCATTATTATATTGAAGTTTTCAGTTGAACACGTTTATATTATTGTGTTAGTTGCGTCGCATCGTGATTATTAACGTGTGTTTTTCAGATTTTTCGGATTATGCAAACATATGTGAAAAAATTAGAAATCTCCAAACATTCGAAGAAAGTGCACATTTCGTATTGAAATTTTAGAGATACCAATTTTAGAAAAATTCAGTAGTTAGATACTATTGTTAGATATCATATTTCAATACATGAGCATGACTCTCGACAGTTTGGGTTGGTGCAGACGGTAAGGGCTCCGAATGGAAAGTTCAACTAATCACAGTTTTCACACATTTATTTTCAACTTAAAGGATTCATGCAATTCGCGCTGCCCGAAAATTCCCCTGCAGTTGGCACACGCGCGATTTGAAACAGTCTTCTGCTTTTCTAAAATTAAAAGAAGAATATAAACACATGGTTAGTGTTCACAATTATTAATGTAACCTCAACTTATCATTTTTTCTAAATTATCCTTCACGCTGTTGGTCGTTGGTCGCGTTACGCGAAAATTTCACTGCAGCTGGCACACGCGCGAATTTGAATGTTCTTCGTTCCTATATTTGAAGAAGAATTAAACATAATTAAAATTGTAATTCTAATTGCATTATTGTGCGATACAAAATAATTATTTTTTCGTTTTAAATCTTACAAGTATTTTCATAGCTATTCAAAACTCACAATCACAAGTTTTCAGGACTATCTGTACGGGGTTAGGAATCTGTATGGGGCTAGAAAAAAATATTTTATACTTTTTAGTCCGTTTTTAAACGTGGCGTTTTTTAAAATTGTACCTATTTTATACTTTTTAGTCCGCTTTAAAAACGTGGCATTTTTAAAAAATTTATTTTTATTTAAATAATTTTGAATATTGGTGAAATCACCCCTTCTTTCCACCTCTCCGGGAGTCCTTCTCCTTTCCATACTTTATTAAAAATTTCTGTGATCCTTTTTACTATTTTTTCGTTTCCGTAAATCCAGGCTTCATTTTCTATTTGATCTTCCCCTGCTGCTTTCTTCTTTTTTAATTTCCTGATTGGTTCTTTTACTTCTGCTTCTGTTATTTCCTCTTCCTCTTCTCCCTCCGTGTTATCTGTTTCTTCCATCTCTCCTACTTCTTGTTTACCGTCTACGCCTTCTAGCAATGTTTTGAAATGCTCCTTCCATTCTTCTAACTCTATTTTATTGCTGATTCCTATTCTTTTATTTCTTTCCTTGTTTATATATTCCCATATTTGATCTTCTCCCTTTAGTTGCCTTATCTCCTTCTCTATGTTTTCTTATCATTTACCTTCGTCCTATTAAAGTTTATTTTACTCAATTCCGATTGGAACTCCCTCTTACCCTCCTCTGTCCAGACTCTTCTCTCTCTCCGTCTCTCCTTCTGTTTTCCCTCCTGTTCTCTCCAATTATTTTCTCTATACATATAATTCCACAATCAGCGGTATATGGTCCGACTCGACTCTTTCTCCCACTGTGAATTTCTTGATATCTTCTTTCACCTCTACATTTGTTATTATATAATCAATTACCGTGCTCCCTCTCGGCCCCGTATATGTGTACTCCTCTTCTTCGTCTCCCTCTGTGTTCCCATTTAGAATATTCCATCCTCTTTCCTCAATTATTTCCAATAATAACTTTCGCTCCGTATTTACTACTTTATCTTTTGATCTCCTAGCGTCATGCTTTTCTTCTATACTAATATCTCCTCCCTCTCGATCAATTCTTGCATTGAAATCTCCACGGATTATTAGTTTCTCCACCTCCATCCCCTCTATGATAATAGATCCAACTCTTCTTTCGTCTTCTTCATATCCCCGCTGTAAACTGTTACTATTGTCTTTTTTTGTTATGTACATATCTTTATCCGTCTCTCTTGGATGTGTTCTGTTCCCCTGGTCCCTTCCTCCTGTTCTATCCCTTTTCTTATACCTGTGATAATTCCGCCTATCGCTCTTCCCTTCTTTTTCTCTCTGGTGGCATATTTGCATTTCCATGAGAATTCCTGTGGCAATTTGTCCTTCAGTCCATCCCATTTTTTCTCCTACACCCATGTTTCTCCTAATCCTATTACATCGAAATCTTTTAAGAAATCCCAAAACTGTTTGTCTTTGTTGTACAATCCTGCTACATTCCAGTATCCAATTTTTATTGTGTCCATCCCTCTTTGATTTCTTACCACTTTCCCAGTTCCGCGTACCCCCTCTCCCCGCATGGCTGCATCCGCATACGCGCGAGGAGCGAGTGTTAGTACTTCCTTTTGCCGTGTTTTCGTTGTCCTTTCAAGTTCAGCGATCCTCCAATGGCTTAGAGATTCACCGAACTTGACCTGCTCCAAAAATTTACCTGCTACAGTCCGCCTTCCTCTTTCCAGATAAATGACTTGTTGCCCCTTGCTCGCTTTCCGCCTTGGCAATATCTTTAATATTTCTTTGTATCTCCCTTTCCTTTTTCGTCAGGTCATTATCAATAGACAGCCTCTTATCTTTCAATGTATTCTTCTTTAGCATTACCTCTCTTTTCTGTTGCCAGCTCCTTAATTTCGCTATCAGCAGCTTTCTCCTCTCTCCCCTCCCTACCGAGTATGCTTCCTCGATTTCTGCCTCCATCTACAATTCTTGCCTTAGCACATACTCTGCCGTTTCCTTCGGTGTCTCCTGACACGGTAGACCTTCTCCCCATAATGTGATATTATTCCTTCTCTCTCTTTTCTCTCTAGCCTCTTCCTTCTTTTCTAGCCCCTCCAGTCTTCCTGCCAACCGCTCTGTCTGTTCCTTCTTGGCCTCTAGCGCTTCTATCTTTCCTCTCATTTCTTTCCTTTCGCTTTCCCATATTTCGTCTCTCCTCTTCCATTCGTCCCTTAAAACATGCATTCCTTGCCTCAGTTCTTTATTGTCTTTTCTCAGCTCTTCCATATCTTTTTTTACCGCCAACATTACTTCCATCATCCTGTCTAGTTTAGCCGTCTCCATTTCTTTTATCGCGGATCCTTTCTCTTCCACTTCCATGTTGCTTTATTCCATTTTATTGCATTCTATTCTAGTCCCATTCTATTTTATTCCCATTCCATTTTATTTTATTCCAATTTATCTTATTTCCTTTCCATTTTTTAATTGTCATTTCATTTTATTTAGTTGCCATTCCATTTTACTCCATGTTGTTTTATTCCATATTATTGCATTCTATTTTATTCCTTTTCCATTTTGTTTTATTAACATTCCCTTTTTTTGTTTCCATTCCATTTTATTTTGTTCCCATTCCATTATATTTTATTCCGTTTTATTCCGTTTTATTTTTGTTCCAATTTATTTTATCCCCATTCGATTATATTCCATTCTATTTTTTATTGACCAATCAGATCGCGGCTTCAACGGACAAATTCCGACTTCACCAATGCCAAAGCCTGGCTCAGCGCGAGCCATTATAGCTGCACTGTAATTGGTCCACGTTTTCACAAAGGAGACTCGAAGATTCGACGATCCTTCTACGAAGACGAGAAGTTCGGGCGCCAGGCACCTCAAGGATGCCACACGAAACGCGGAATAATTCTCGAGTTCGGAGAAGCCGAGTTCGAGAGTCGAATCTTCGAGATACGCGGATCGAAAGTGACGTCGCGACTAGGCCAGGTGGTTCGAACACGGGAAAACTAGGACAGCCATCTCGGCAGGACGGATCTCACAGGGAATCGAATAATTCGACTACGATATAGCCCCGAGCTGTTTATTGTAGCCGTCGTAAAGATTACAAAATCCGCGGCCACGTGGCCGCGACCCGAGAGCCCGCGCTCTTCGTACAAGATAGTGAGTAGATGGTCGTTCGCAGCGCGGTTGTCCTACAGCTTTCGCTCGCGACGATACCGCTGAAGTTTATCGTCGTTTCTTTCGCAATACAACTTCGAAACGCGAGGCGCAGATGACCGGCGAGCTGCGAGACTGCCGCGATGACTTCCGCGCGTGATTCGCCCCGACGCGTACGCTAACGATTACGCGATCGAATGCCGACGAAAACAATACGATGTTCGGCGAGAAACACAGGATTCGAGAAACGCGAAGCTATCGACGAGGTTTGCTCTCACGGAACGCGACTCCTCTGAGGACACTCCTACGCACGCAATGAAAAGAGGAAAACTCCCTAGAAACAATCCCGAAAAACTCAAAGCATTCCCGAATGAACGCGAGCGAATAATCGAGGACGGAACGGGAAGCGTTCGTCCCCGTGCGAAGAAGGTCGAGCCGTCGCGCTACGAAATACCGAATAGATCACTGAGGCGACTTACCGTTTCTCGTGGCGTTTTTCCTTCGGTTTTCGGTCCGTGGATCGCTCCCGATAGAGCTGAGGCTCGGCCACTTCGGTCGTCGGCGTTACAGGCCCTACGAGATCCTCTAACAGGCACACGATTCTTTTGCGGCGCAATTACTAGAGTTCGCGACGCGAGTTCAAAGGTATACGGCATGAACGAGAGTCAGCGCGACAGTGATCTATCGATTTTCGGCAACCTAGCGGATCGAACCCGGTTCCCCCCACTCGACCGTTTTTCCGAATTCTCAATGGCGCATTTCCACCGCGCGAACTCTTCGGCACAGGAGCGTACCCTATAGCGTCCTAGGGCCCCGGACAGTCACGAAATTGGCCAAGGAGCCTGTCGCTCTCTTGACCAGCGGAGGGGCTTCCTCTTCTTGGTTACGAGGGCACCGACCCCAGGGCAGCTCTCCCTTGACGGAGCGAGACGGCGTCAGGGTTTTTAATCGGTGGCAGTGTACGAGATGTTCGGTAGAGCTGCTGTCCTGGCGACGCCTCCGGTTTGTTTGCCGAGTGTCCTCGCACCAAGCTCTCGTCTCGAAAAATGGCCATTTGCTTTCGGTAGGGCGCTTCCTGGCTGCGGGATGCTGTTACGTTCTCGTGACAATTCGGAAGATCGGTGGTTCCTTCTGCGCGTCCCATATACGGCCCTGAAACTTGCCGTTCTCGGCACGCGCGACAGATGTCATTACGAGGTCCTTGATAATATCGGAATGTCTCAGAGGAGCGCTCTCGAATCCTGTCTTTCGGTGTCGTGTCCCGTTAGAGGGCGGTCCGGTCCTTTATCGCTCTCAAGCGTACACGAAATTAACGGAGAAGTGACGTCGCAAAATTTGCAACGTCACAGTAGATATGAAAGAATGAAATCGCAGTGTACTCTGTATAACGGCTTCATGAAACGTATTGTTTTAAAATGTAACGCGACTGCTTGTTGCGAGGGCAACATTCGAACTAACCGCATGTCAACACTAAAAACATAGCTCAGGTTTCAGACAAAACGCGTCTTCTCTCGTCTATTCGGGTTCGGTCGTGTTCGCTCGCGTTCGCACGTTTTGTAATACATGCACTTGTTCCAACATTTACCATGTGTGTTTTGCGCAATTCCTACCTAATATGGTTTACCTGCTCCTTACTTTCAATTGCGTGTTAGTTCGTCTACAACTGATGGTATTTTTGTATTGCACACTATTCGTTTTGTACATTAAGTGTTTGGTATTTTTTCTAGGTATAGGAAACGCTTAAAGTGTACAAACCTATCTACAGCACTTACAAACTAATTCTATATTAGGGCTTTATGATTAAAGAGCTCTAGGTTTATTTGTACTATCAGTTGTATTCGTGGAATAGCTTTAGGGCTTGATACGGTTATTTATGTTTTATTTTAAATTGTTGGTTGTGGTTTCTTATTTCAGTTATTTTTGTTAGCAGTGGATTACTGTTTAATTGGGTCTGGTAAAAGTGTTCTGCTAGTTTTTTAAATATAATCTAGTATTTCTGGTAGTTCCGCTTCTTGATGCATTTCGTTAATTCTCGCATAGTAGTTCTCTGACAGTATTAGTCTAAGGCACTTGTTTTGGTACGTTTGTAGTGGTTTGATGTTGGTTGGTGCTGCACTACACCAGACTGCTGCTGCATAGGTTATTGTTGGTCTTAGTATCATTGTGTAGATCAGTCTTTTGTTTAGTAGTGATAGTTTTGAATTCGCGACCAATAGTGGGTATAGTTTTTTCTGAACTGCATATGCCTTTCTAAGCACTTGATTGATATGCTCTTTGAAGAGCAGTTTGCTGTCGAGGTGTACTCCTAGATATTTGACTTTGTTGATTGGGTGAGTGATATGGTTGTATACTTTGATGGGTTGTATTATTTTTTTATTCTTGGTTTTCTTTGTGAAAACAATTACTTCGGTTTTTCTTTCGTTGAGTGCAATTTTCCATTTCGTATAAAATTCTTGTAGAATGCTTATATGTATTCGTATTTGTTTTGCTGCTATTATAGCATTAAATGCATGTGCATATATTGCTGTGTCATCTGCAAGAAGTGCCAATTTTGTTTTGGGGAATGTTGGTATGTCATTTAGATATATATTGAAAAGTTTGGGTCCTAGTACTGATCCTTGTGGTACACCTGCTCTAATTTTCCTTTTGCTCGATATGCTGTTGTTTACGTTGACTTGTAGTTTTCTATTCCTTGGGTATGAGTTTATAAATTTAATTAATGCTGCGGATATTTGAGTTGTATCATTTTGTATATCAGTCCATCTATCCACACCCTGTCAAATGCTGTTTCAATATCTAGCAGCAGCATTACGGTCATATTATCTTTGTTGTAGTTTGTGACTATGTCATTAACTATGCGTACTACCTGTTGTACTGTGTTGTGTCTCTCCCTGAATCCAAATTGTTGGTCCACTATTATTTTATCATTCTCTTCGTAGTCATTCAGTCTTTTACCACGTTTTTATTAGCTTGCTTTCTTGTTTGTTTGTCTGTTTGTTCGGTGGCAAATTTTGCAACTGATTTTAAACTAACTTCCTGATGAGCTAGAGACTTGAAATCGGTTACATGGCTCAGAACTGGATGACAATGCATTATTCAAAACAAAATTTTAAAAAAGTCTATCCGTTTCGGAGAAATAAGAATTAAATATTTACCTGTAAACCGCCCCTTAAACCTACAGCTATGGAAGTGGCAATCGTTGCACACCAACATACATATATGTATTACATAGTATTATTGTCGTTTTTTGTACTACGCAAGTTTTAAAGTCTGGGAAATGTTTCTCTGAACGTAGGAACGTTTAATATCACATAATATATTTTTATGATTCAGAAAATATAAGTACAACTTCGGGAAAACGCCGAAAAAAGTGGTTTTTATTTATTTTAACTATGACGCACGCCTCTCAGGAATTTGGAAAAAATTGAGCATAATACTTACGGTAATATTTCATTGCTAAATTAAATCTTGAGTAGCACCTTTTAGATTTCTATATGAAATCTGCATTTTTCGATTTTTTTCGTGTTTTTCGTTTTTCACAAGCAGAGTCCGCAATGGAAAAATCTGAAAATGATACCTAATATGTGGCTTAGGGGAAAATGGGCTAAATAGGGAAAATGGGCCAAAAACTGGTTTTTCGATTTTTCTCAATAACTACCCTTACAGATGAGATATGTGGCTGAAACTGGACATAGAGGGGTCTTTTTGGGTAGGCTATCGAATGGTTTAAGCTCGATTAAACTCCCGCCGGGGGCACATTTCACCACCTTAGTTGGACAGTCTAATACAAAACAAGGTTTTTCAGTAGTCAAAAATGCTACATAAAAGATCTATTCAGGGCGCCAGTGCTTTCAAAAGTCCTATTTTTTCGTTTTCGAGGCGTAATTTGCATTATTCGGCAGCATGCAGAAATGAAAATAACTTCATGCGCAGTTGTATGCTTCCGAATAATGCAAATTACGTCTCGTAAACGAAAAAATAGGACTTTTGAAGGCGATAGCGCCCTAGATCAATCTTTTATCTAGCATTTTTGACTACCGAAGAACCTCATTTTTGTATTATCGAGAAATGATAACGCGAGTCTACTCCCTTAATAAAGCCATGTAGAACATTTTCGTAAAGGGAGAAGCACGTCATTTTTTTAACACCCTGTATATACAGGGTGGTCCACGCAACTTGCACACCTATAATAACTTCCAAAGTATACGTTCCACAAAAAAGTTTTGTATACAGAAGTTGCATGGTCTGAAGGGGTACATTATGTAGTGTATTTAATTTTTTTACAGGTGGACGCGTAAAGGACATATGAAGGTCAACTACATTTTTTAAAATAGAAAGAGGTATTTTTTAATACATCAATCGATGCAGCTGGGCATTCGTTACAAAAAAAGTACTAACCTATGTATGTCGAAAAGTTAGTAGTCCAGGAGATATTTCAAATATCATTACTGTCGTACTAATACGTTATTGTTTACTTACTTGTGTAACATCTTAGCACGACAGTAATGGTATTTTAGAGTTATGAACTTCCCGATTTTATAGGGAAGTTATTGTAATTACTCCGAAAATCGAAAATCGAGTTTTTAGCAGATCTTCACGTTTCATGGTCATTGGAGTCATTTTAGACTATTTTTATCAAAATGTTCGTGTGTGTGTGTGTGTGTGTGTGTGTGTGTGTGTGTGTGTGTGTGTGTGTGCGCGTGCGCGCGCGCGCTATGTCTGTTTCTATGGTATCAAATTTTTCGTTAACGTTTTCTGAAAAAGTAACAACGCGATCAGAATGATGAATGATGCAATCGATGTGCCCCGTCGTAACTTAGAGCTGATTAGATTTTGGTCCATATTGGTCAAGTAGTTTTTTAGATTTTTAGTTTTTTTCGAAAAGAGTTGATTCTACAATGCAATTTATAAGGGAGGACGAAAATTTTCCACCAAAGAACCAAACGCAATTACATAAAAAATTTTTTTCTTAATTTTTTTTTAGATTTAAAAAAAAAATTTTTTTTAACTGATGCTAATGTTACCGCTTGGAATAATCGAAAGTTATTCCAATGCAAGAGTGAATTTATCATCTCTACTCCCAAGAATACATTTTGGGAGAATATCGATGAAAAATGAAAGTACAAAAAAAGAAACGATGTTAGCGATGTTGGCGAAGGAGTAACGAATCGGGAAGTTCTTTGTGTGATTCTTGGAGAGGCACACACCAAATAAAAAACAATAGCAGTAGGCCCTACTAGCCATGCGTATCACTAACCCTCTCGCAAGAGCAGTCCTACCCGCAAGCTCGCGAAGCGAGCAAGCAAAAACAACCCTACTCGCGAGCGAGCGAGCAACTATAGCCCTCTAGTTTAAATTGAAATATCTCCTGAACTACTAACTTTTTAACATACATAGGTTAGTACTTTTTTATAACGATTGCCCAGCTGCATCGATTGATGTATTAAAAAATACATCATTCCATTAAAAAAAATGAAGTTGACCTTCACATGTCCTTTACGCGTCCACTTGTAAACAAAATAAATACACTACATAATGTACCCCTTCAGACCATGCAACTTCTGTATACAAAATTTTTTCGTGCAACGCATACTTTAGAAGTTATTATAGGTGTGCAAGTTGCGTGGACCACCCTGTATATTCGACACGAATAAATAAGTCATTCTCGGAACCAGATAACCGTGCTACTTCGGGAATTGACTGTATTTTCTTGTCCGGATGGCTTTAGAGCAGCCCCATTTAATTTTTCTTTACATACAAACCCTTAAAATTCAATCCGCTTTACATAATACGGAAACTGCGAACGGACAGCAGACGTCGCGTCATTAGGTTGAATTATGTTTCGGAACTACAATAGTTGTGGTCAATGAGATTGTTCCGACAACGAGATTCCCTTGTGAATCAAGTTAATCCTCACAGATTACACGAGTTTGGTAATTACGAAGGTTAGTCAAACATTAACTGGACTAACTGCACAGCTGCATAGTTATCCTTAACTATTACACGAGCTTGGGAACGGGAGTTTCAGTAGTCGTGTCTTACACTCGATTTGCTCCACGTGCGATTTTGCAAACTGTTTCTCGATAGCTCGAACGATGAGCGAACAATAACGTGGATCTTGGCTATACAATATACAAAGAGGTCCGTTTAAATAAGAACATCTAAATATTTCTTCAGGATATTGTAATGCAAAAAATATTTGTTACGTAATGTGCATGGTGACAATGGACCAAATATCTGGCACGAATATTTTTTCCGAAGGTCATTTTTTTCGGAGTTATCAAGGTCATCGATGTTTTTTGATGCATACCTACATTTTTTTTATTGCATCGGGTAACTGATCGAAAGACACATTCAGATATGTATAATAACATGACCTTGACCTTGATCTGAAGGTAAAACTTTAATTTTCGAAGATCAAGGTCATTTCAAGGTCATGCTATTATAAATATCTGAATTTATTTTTCGATCAGTTACACGATGCAATACAAAAAATGTAGTCATCTATAAAAAACATCGATGACCTTGATAACTCCGAAAAAAATGACCTTCAGAAAAAAATATTCGTGTCAAATATTTGGTCCATTGACACCATGCGCATTACGTAACAAATATTTTTTGCATCACAATAACCTGAAGAGATATTTAGGTGTTCTTATTTAGACGGACCTCCCTGTATAGCTATACTGAAATTTAATTTACGAGATTTTTCCTTAACATGCTACACGCTACACATCGTTTCCTGTAGATTTCGTCACACGGTTTTCAAATCTCGTCGTAAGATTTCTCTACTTCCTAAGGATTTTGCAAAAAATCGATTTTTGTAAACAAAACTAATGAATTCGTTTTTTCGTTGAAATGATATGAAACATAAAAAAAATAAAAATGATAAAGTATTTGATTATGAATTTGAAATTTGAAAATTTGCATTTGAAAGTAAAAATATGGAATCTGAATTTGAAATTTGAAAATTCGAATTTGAAAGTAAAAATACTGAATCTGAATTTGAAATTTGAATTTGAATGAATAAATGATAAAGTATATATGTGAATCTGAATTTGAAACATGAAAATTTGAATTTAAGAGTAAAAACATTGAATATGAATTTGAAATTTGAATTGGAAAGTAATAATATGGAATCTGAATTTGAAATTTGAATTTGAAAGAATAAATAATAAAGTATATATTTGAATCTGAATTTGAAACTTGAAAATTTGAATTTGAGAGTAAAAATATTGAATATGAATTTGAAATTTGAATTGGAAAGTAATAATATGGAATCTGAATTTCAAATTCGAAATTTGAAAATTTGAATTTGAAAGAATAAATAATAAAGTATTGTATATTAGAATCTGAATTTGAGACTTGAAAATTTGAGTTTGAAAGTAAAAATATTGAATATGAATTTGAAACTTGAAAATTTGAATTTGAGAGCAAAAATAATAAAGTATATATTATATTTGAATCTGAATTTGAAAGTGGACAATTTGAGTTTGAGAGTAAAAATAATTAAGTAAATTCGAATCTGAATTTGAAATTGATACCTTATTCATATATTCATATATTCAGATACCTTACCTCGCTTCCTGTGTAAATGAGAACATGATTATGGAAAATAGATATCTAATTAAATTTACATTGCCGTGACACACAGCCTACAAGGAGTGTCAACGACAATGGCAGCGATACGTTAAGTGATCGTTCGCCAAGTGATACGTCGAGTAAACGTTCAAATACTTCATTTTTTTAATTTTTATTGTATCCTATATGTGACAATACGATATACTTTGAAACTACATAGTTGGTTATCTAATCATTTCAACGAAAAAATCATTTCATTAGTTCTGTTCAGAAAAATTTGATTTTCTACAAAATCCTCATATGGTAGACAAATTTTACGGACAGATTTGGAATCAGCGTGACGAAATCTACAGGAAATGATGTATAGCACGTCAAGAAAAAAATCTATCCAGACATGCCATTGGATAAACCACAATTTTCTTGAAATTCTGCAAGTTTAACACAGATTTTCAAGGTTAATAAACGTTCGTACCATAGTCTCTCTTTTGTTTTTGCATATTTTGCAATATTTCAGCTTTAATTAAAAAAAACCATCGCTCTATCTCGTTTCTATCAAAAGTTCTTTGATCTTGACACAGAATTCATTGGTTTGCTCCACTGTGCGCCGCACAGTAATCCGGATCAAAGAAGTTGGTGTCATTTTAGCTAAAAAGTCAACTTTCTCCAGTATCAATTTCTAATAGATAGATTGTGGATGTTTATGCTATTTTGCAATTTTTATAGACAAACTTAAGAAAGTGAAATTTAACCCATGCACTCCAGCCAAGTGACTCATATATGTAGTACTCCAACAACTCCAGCACTGTATTAGTTACAAGTGTATGTACATATGGACCGTTTATTTTGAAAGTGGTGCATATCCATTTTATGTTGTTCCGAGAAAATTGAAGGTTAGCATAATAGTCAATTCAAAAATAAAGAAATTCATTATGTCAAGTCTGGCAATTTTTCTACTAATTTATCAATATGTAATTTGATTATATAAATTTCTTTTAGGCGATTTTCACTAAAATAATATATGTATATTTACAGGCTGTAAATGGACTTACATCATTTTCATAATTAGTCAATTGTAAAAATCATTTAATTTCGATTACAAAAAATAAAATATCACTTCAAATATATTTGGTATTAATCCAATTTTGTTTATAAATAATATCAAGAAATAAAATAGGAGTAGTATTTTTATTTTGAACGTTAATTATATTTATATATTGTTAAACTTAACATAAGACATTGCTGTCATTCATTTATGCTCTTTATGTGGCAGTGTTTTGAAATTTTCATGATGCACAGGAGGTATCATATAAGGTAGTAACTGCGCCATATCTCCTAACTGCGACCTATCGTATGTAATAGGTCTGGAATTGTTATACAAAGGCAACAGGGCAATTCTTCCAAATTTTGGCGGTTTTCCCCGCCATGTAGGTGATAAACCTAACGTCTTAAATTCTGTGTCCTCCTCCTCGATGTTTTTTAAAATAGTATACGGTGCACTTTTGCAAAAGCTCATCCAACATATTTTCAACCAGTTTACCTTTTGCGCTCTGAAAATCAGAAACACACGGTGAATCACGAATCGTGATCAGTAGAGATTACTCTGTTATTAGCTGTCCGATCGAAAATGTTTTTATCACAAATACATGGTTTCCAAAGAACTTTCACGTGATTATAGCAAATTTTTTGTAAAAACATTAAAAACGCACATTTTTTGCAATTTTTTAAATGTTATGATACGTTTCCGAATTCGCCTTGAAATCCTCTAACAAATAGGCGTAAAAAATTGTAGCTGTATTTGAAAAAAATTGAAGATGACCTTGAAAAATCACAAACAAAGAGTTGATGAAAAATATGCTATAATAAGGTGAAAGTTCTCTTGAAACCATGCTACACCTGACAAAAACATTTTCGATCGGACTGCTAATAACAGAGTAATCACTACTGATCACGATTCGTGATTCACCCTATGTAATAAAAATTTTCAACAAAATGAAAATTGTATGTTTTGTAATAATTTAAATTTCATATTTCAAATGTCGCATTATCGGCGACAACAGAGTGCCAAGGGTTGATAAAATCGCATTTTTAATGGCACTTCCTTAGAATTTGCCTACAAAAATTAAAACGTGCATAGACATCCGCAGCCTACTCATAATAATAACGAAACGCGATCCATTCGCGATATACATAGTTCGACAGTAATAGTTAACCCTTTGCACTCGGAGCTATTTTACCTCGAAAATGAAACATTCTTTTCGACCTGGACTAATTTCATTCTATATGAATTTTTCTTTTTATAGATATGAAATTGATACAACACTTCATATAATAGTTAAATGTTTAGTAATCGATTAGATACCAACATGTTCAATAATGTAAACAATATTTTAAAAAATGGTACAACAATTTTTAAGGTCCACTTAATACTCAATGGTTCGTCTAGATAACATGTTTATTGTTAGTTGCGTGTTAGCGGTTCGCCTTTACTGCATTCAACATTTTAGCGTTTACGTGTTGCATCGCCGACGAGAGCTATAAAAATAAACCTAATATACAATGTATTTTCATGTTCTGATTTTCTGGTTCGCTGGCGCTTCATTACCATTTTGTGGGTCGACCGCAACGTTATCGACAGAGTATACAATAGATCGCTTTGTACAGCGCAGCGCAACGATTACAAATTCAAAATCGTGATCTATCGTCTGGTTTAAAAGAGTAGATCTTATAATTTCACTACAAGTACCCGAAAACTCATTTTCATCGGTTTGACAGTTCTAGAATTTTACAATTTCACAACCTCACGATTTTCCATTACACATTTAATGACTTTAGAATTTTACAATTTTACAATTTTATAATTTCACAATTTTACAACATAACAAATTTAACAACTCTATAATTTTTCAATATTATGATTTCACAATTTTATAACTTCACGACTTCACAATTTTACAACATTACAAATTTAACAACTCTATAATTTTTCAATATTATAATTCCACAATTTTACAACATTACAAATTTAACAACTCTATAATTTTTCAGTATTATCCCAGATAGCACAAAGACATCTTAAAGTACGTCTAAAAGTTGCCTGACACAAGACGTAACGTACGTCTTTAAGTCGTACGTTACGTCTGTGGCACGTCGTTTTCACGTCTTTTTCACGTACTGTGTACGACTTTAACAGGTCTTTGTTACAAAACTGTGCAACTTAAAGTCGTCTCTCACAGGTCTTTTCGACATCTTTAAGATGTAAAGACGCAAAAAAGTTGCCTTTTTGGACATCTTTTATGCATCTTTTTTCAGACGTACAAAATCTTCAAATTTAAGAAAAAATTATAAACGTTTACACGTCTATAAAGGCACCTCTGCTGGGACGACGTTTTCACGTTCGAAGGCAGGTGCCTTTTATGCATCTCATTTGTAACCGTTCTGGTTACACAGCGAAATATCGCGTAAATCGATATCGATCTCTACTGCGATGGCCGTGACGTCAGGTGTGATCCTTGTCATAGACAAGGACCGCAGGAGCGATCGATATAGATAAAAGAATGCGCACGCATCGATCCCCTTCCAAATTGCGATCGAAGGAGGTCGATGCGAGCAGCAAATTGAACACTCTGCGTCTGGACTCCATCCAATTAACACGCATGAGTCTAATAGCGTTCCGCGTGAATCACAGAGTCGTATAATAATTAGATATTCCATTTCGAGTCACAAATAAGACTGACAGTTCTTTACTTAATTGCTAGCCCGGCTAAAGGGCATTTCTAGTCGCGAAGTGTGCGAAATTTGCAATAGTATTTGCGAATATTAAAGTGTTAGATCGCGAGATTTGTTCATTGATAATATTATTTGAGAATCGCCAATAAGGCAAAGTATTTACTTGTTGTCAAAGCCCGGCAAAAGGGAACTTCTTGTCGCATTGCGAGAATATTAATAGAAATTGTTCTACTTCGAGTAAAGTCTCGTTCTACGACGTGTTTATTTGAGCATTGAAGCTCCATTTGATTTATTGTTTATATTGCGTTAAAGAGATAAACTATTGCATTGTATTCAATTCTTGCAGTGAAATTGATCACTTTCGTGAGTTGCATATGAGCAACCAAGTTTATAAAGATTTAATTGAAATTTTGTTGCATTGTCTGTCGGCCGTCCGACAGGCGGTCCAAGCCGCGCGTTCTGAAAATTATAGCGAAGGCGATTCTTCGTAGAGAGACGTTCTCTCACATCGGTACGCGGGATCGTAGAAATCTCAGTTGCCGAGAAGCAGCAGGACGCGTTGTCTCTGCCTCGATTATTTCTTATAGCAGCAAGAAATTGTGTCCGTCTTCGCGTTACTGTGTATATCCTGATTTCGTGATATACACAGTGTGTTTTGCTCAGAACGGACAGCAGGAAGAATTCGCATATCGCCATGACCACGCTTGCGTGCTCTGCGTAGATATCCGTAATTTTTCCCACCAAGTTTGTTGTCGCCCAGAGTGCAGGAGCCGATTACCCTTCCCGGATTTATCCGGCAACACTGATCGTTTGCCTGAGTGTCACTGGCCTGATTTCGAACTAGGTTTATTCCTGTGTGTCCTGCTAAGAGCACGTGGTTGTTTGGGCGGTGAGGAGTCGCCACGGCCACGAATCTGTGCCCTGCCTAGTCTCCTGTATCGCGCCATACAACGAGGCGAATTCCGTGGCAGGTAGAGACCGATCGCCGCTCCCGTGGTATCCCGGCAGCACCGATCGGTGACGACTGCTTTTGCCCGAGAAATTCGACCTAATTAATGAAAATGGACAATACTGCTATATGAAATCATCAAACGCGTGTTTGACTAGCGGCGAGCGTTAAACGTCCATTACGGGCGAGTGAGAACCGCGGTCGCGTAAGCCGTCCGAATTTCTTATACGCATTCCTAGCAAGGAATACTTTGTTTACTGTCTACGGTCGTCGCGTCTCTCTCAACCGTATTGTGGTCGTATCAGCTACGGAAGCTAACCTTGCGTTTTTATACGTCTGGAAATTACGAAACAGTATTGACACCGGGTGTTCTCATCAATATAAAGTTATCAGAATATATCTCACTTTTACCAGATATCGTCTCTCAACAATTATTCACATTTGTCTCAACCTTTCCGTCATCCAGTGCCTGGAGGCACGAACCTTTCGTCAAATTGACATCGGGTATCGTAACCAGCCCGGTGTTGGAATTGTTATAAATAGTCCTTTGTGATTTTACAGGCTGAAAGATCAAATTTTCCAGATAACGGGTGTGTGTGGACAACAGCAGAGTCACCCCGGCCACGTTATCGTGCCCCTGCCGACGCTGATCAGATTGTCTACGCTCACCCGTGATTCTTTACAATTCGAGATCGTTCGCCGCTCCTGTGATTCTCCAGCAGTGCCGTTCGGTTTTCTGAATTTTGTTACACTGATCCTATTAACAATTCGAGATCGTTCGCCGCTCCTGTGATTCTCCAGCAGTGCCGTTCGATTTTCTGAATTTTGTTACATTAATCCTTCACCCTATTTAGTACAATTCGAGATCGTTCGCCGCTCCTGTGATTCTCCAGCAGTGCCGCTCGGTTTTCGGATTTTATATTAGTCTACCACACTGTTACACTATTTTACCATTCAACCCTATTACGATCTTATATAAGAAAGGGCAAACAATAGTTTGGTTACACATTTCTAACCTGAAAACGGCGTCCCGAAAGAGGCAACTTTTACACGTCCATAAAGGCACCTCTGCTGGGACGACGTTTTCACGTTCGAAGGCAGGTGCCTTTTATGCATCTCATTTCTAACGTGAAAACGGCGTCCCAGAAAAGATGCCTTTATGGACGTCTAAAAAGCGTCTTACTGAGACGTGAGACGTAAAGACGTAGAACGGACATGAAAACGGCGACTTAAAGTCGTCCTGTGCTATCTGGGATAATTTCACAATTTTACAACATTACAAATTTAATAACTCTATAATTTGTCAGTATTATAATTTCACGATTTTAGAACATTACAAATTTAACAACTCTATAATTTTACAATATTACAATTTTGCTATTTTACAACATTATAATTTTACAATTTTCCTATATTACAATTTCACGATCAAAAGTGGCAAAAATTGCGATTTTTCATAGTTTTCGGCCTTAAATTGCCAATTTTTACCACTTTTGGTCGTTTATAATTCGTAAACCAATTAGCCAATTTCAGTGAAATTTTCGGAATGTATAGTTGTAATATGTTTGTAGAGAAGAGATATGTTTCGACAATGTTCAAAAATTAACGAAGAAATTGGGTGCTCTTTACCTTGCCTAACCACTTAACCAAACATTTTTTCAGATACAACAGATTTTTTCAGTACAAGTTCCCGAAAACTCATTTTCATCGATTTCGAGTTTTAGACTTATCATTCAATGAAAAAAGGGTGACACGTTTTTTTACACGTCTGTAAAATCAACAATTTCAAAGATATCGAAAAATCCTTTCAGATTCGTTTATAGGTCACTAAAGACTACAACATATTTCAAATTGTGTTCAAAAAGTGTCCGTTTTCACGTGCAATGACTCATAGTGAAAATCGAAATGTTGTTTAGCTATTGAACAGTGTAATTTCTACGTGTATAGCGTTTCTAGAACAGTTGTCGCGCTTCTCAAGATTTTTTCAGAAAAGTACCCGGTATCTCCGTGACGATGCAGCCGACTTTACATAGTGAAAACTGTGTGAGCTTAAAGCAAATAATTAAGAAGGCAAACACCTTGCAGCGTACAATTTTCTACGCGTACAACAGAAAATTAAGATAAGCACGTGCGACTAGATTTTGCGACTCCTTTCTGTTTGTAAACGAAACACTTGTCTGCTTTAAATGAGTTGGATAAAGGTAACCTGCGGGAAAAGAGGAAAATATTTTATACAAACACGATGTACAGTATTGTACAGTGACTCCCACTAATATTCGGAGATTTAAAAAGATGACAACTTTTTCAATTTGACGATTTCAACGATTTGAACTTTTTTGAGAAGTTAAAAGTTCTTCTTTTCAATTCGCAATTGCGACCGATAACAATCTCTTCAAAAATTATTTACACATTAGGGTCGAATTGTGAAAAATTCATTCAATTTTAAAAGATGTACGAATACATTAATACACCCACGGTATCTCTATGAGAGACAAGAACGAGTAAAACAATTTCAAAAATCGGAATTGAGTGCATCTGGGGTGAGTTGCCCGTCAAAAATGCTTAAAATCGCTCAATTTTACACACCCATAACTTTTATAGTATTCGATTCCTAACATTGAAACTTGAATTTTCGGCACTTCCTCGTCAAAATCTACAAGATTGCATTTTAAAAAGTTAAACATTTCTGGTTTCCGGAGGTAAGGTTTAACCTAATGTTGCATAAACGATAACTCAGAAAAGTTGAATTTTCGTACATAATATGCAACGTTAGGTTGAACTAATATGAAATATTGGGTTGAACTTCGCCTAAGGAAACCGAAAACTGCCGAAAATCCAAGTAGCACTGTTAGTGCCCTTACTTTTCGCATCGCAACTGCGACCAATAACAATTCCTTTTTAAAAATTATTTACACATTAGCTAGTAAACTAATCCAATAACAACTAAAAAAAAGCTCAAGCTATCGGGTCGAATTTTGAAAAAGTCATTCGTTTTTAAAAGATGTACGAATACATTAATTATACACCCACTGTATCTCTATGGGAGACAAGAGTAAACACAATTCCAAAAATCGAAATTGATTGCATCTGGAGTGGGCACTGTCCCATTATACACAAGTATGCAGATATTAATAATCCAATTAAAAAGTTTAAGGAGTTATTCATCGCGTCCAAGAAACGGAATGTTTTAATTAACTGCAAATACAACGCCTCTGAGGACAATAGGTATTGTTGCGCTAAGTTAAGGAATGATTCAGGGATATTATAATTCCGGATTTCAGGGAACGCACTCCAGGAAAGTCGGAAGAATGCAAATTCCGCCATAGCATAGAACAATGCGTATAAAACAAAAGAAACAGCCTTCAATATTTCAAGCGATCTGACATTATCACATGTTTCTTCGATTTATTCGTAAAATCCTATCTATCTAAGCGAAAAATGCGATTGAGCCTAATTTAATTTCACAATATTTATTTGCAATATTTCACAATATTTATATATAATGTTTCACAATATTTACTAGCAATATTACACAATATATATTTGCAATATTTACAATATCTATTTGCAATATCGTCGGTAGCATCGAACAATGCGTATAAAGCAAAGTAAACAGCCTTCGATATTTCAAGTGACCTGACATTTTCACATTTTTCTTCGATTCATTCGAAGAATGAAAATCCTGTGTTACGAGCCGAGATTCAGGCAGCTATGCGGAAACCGAGGGTGGTTTGGAATTAGAGATTTTAGGGCAAGGTAGGAAGGGTACACGTAGGACTAGCCAATGTCTATTTCACCATCGGGTCGCCTCGTGTGTGAAATATGGAAAAGTGGACTAGCCGATGTCTATTTCACCACCGGGTCGCCACCTATAAGGTATAGTGCTCTGTTCCGCTGACTCGTAACTTATCGAATTGAGAAATATACACCTTGAGCGGCAAAGGTGTATCGTCGTAGTATACTAGCGACTGGGAACTCGAAAAGGGAATATGAATAATCGATATTTGAACCCTTAATAAGTTCACACACAATAATATATTTTTCAATGATAAAAAACGTACAAATGTTCAGTGTAATGTTGTCGCGGTGTCGCGGACTGTACTCTCTCAGTTTTGACGCACCGAGAAATGCGGGGGCGATCTACTACAGAGTGGTAGGCAAGAACTTTACCAACCGATCTAGCGCGAATTGACTTTCGGCGTGGAACGGTACGTACTGCGCGTATTCACTTGAATCAACCCAACTAAATAGGAAGGATCCATGCCCTTATATAGTACCCAAAATCGGATCTAGCGATGGTGGGGGCCACGTGCTACTTCTGATTAGAAATTAATTCTTAGAAGTTATATCGCTTGCAAGAGCCCCTTTATATTCCGATTTTGAATAAGCCCTTTGTTCTTAAATAGGCCCTCTGTTTCGACACATATCTCCGGAAGGATCAAGAGTCACCAACGGTAGTGTCCGCATACGTAACACCTGTTTAAGTTCATTTCGCGTGTTCTGAACATGTAAACGATACATAATGGTGAAGCAGTAACATGGTGAAAAGAGCCCTTGAGTCAAATTATATTTCACAATATTTATTTTCCATATTTCACAATACTTCTTTACAATTTTATTTATTTATTTGAATATTTGCAATATTCACTGTTACGTATGCACACGCTACTGTTGGTGACTATTGACTCCTCCGGAGATATGTGTCGAAACAGAGGGCCTATTTAAGAACAAAGGGCTCACTCAAAATCGGATCATAGAGGGGCCCTCGCAAGCGATATAACTTCTAAGAATCCATTTCTAATCAGAAGTAGCACGTGGCCCCCACCATCGCTAGATCCGATACACCTTTGCTGCTCGAGGTGTATCTATTCAAATCAATAAGTTACGAGACAGCGGAACCACGACCCTATCCTTTATAGTGCCTGTTTGGTTTGTATCCCATAACACCGAGTACTACCCGCCTAATTAATATTGGGTAGCAAGTTCAAATTCGGATATGGTTACGTTCCTGTTTATGAGTTCGCGTTTCATCCCAGATCTGCTAGAGGGCTCATCAGTAAGGCTAATCTAGCAAATCCTGCCTTATGGACATACTCCGTAGATTTACGATATTTTACGTTGGAATGCGAACTTGTCATAAAAAGGGGCACGAAAACAGACCCCTCGTATAGCCACGCGTTCTCGAGGATATGCGGTTCGTTGTGGAGGAGTACGGATCTTTGCGACGGAACAGTGGCGACCCGGTGGTGAAATAGACATCGGCTAGTCCACTCCCTTGTTCCCTCGAGGCGACCCAGTGGTGAAATGGACATCGGCTAGTTCACTTTTCCATGTTCCACACACGAGGCGACCCGGTGGTGAGATAGACACCGGCTAGTCCACTCCCATATTCCACACGACGCGACCCAGTGGTGAAAAAGACAATGGCTAGTCCTACGTGAACCCTTCCTACCTAGATCCAAAATATCTCTAAATCCAAACTCCCCTCGGATCCCGCATCACTGCCTGAATCTTGGCTCGTAACATCACCATATTTATTTAAGACATTTGCAATATTTACAATATTTGCTTGCAATATTTACAATTTTTATTGCAATATTTGTTTACAATATTGGCAATATTTACGATATTTATTTGCAATATTGGCAATATTTACAATATTTATTTGCAATATTGGCAATATTTACAATATTTGTTTGCAATATTGGCAATATTTACAATATTTATTTGCAATATTGGGAATATTTACAATATTTATTTGCAATTGTTTGAAGCGAATAATATGGACATACAAAAGGTTGACGATTAGAGGACAGCGGAACCCCAACGAAGTCCCGACGCGACGCGTGCCTCACATTGAAAAACAATGCGAGCTCTCGTGTGCGAGGATATGGTGGGAAAATTCACCTGTTCGACCGACGAGAACCGTTAACGCCGAATGTAGATCAGCTGTAACCTCCTTAGCGAGTACACGCAATATTTTCAAAAGTTGTCAACCGAGTTACGCGACCGTGCGCATACCACAAAACGAGTTGTATTTAGTACATTATAGTTTTCACATTTATTAATCGTGGACTGAAATCGGAGAAACCCGGTTTGAAGATTAAAAAGTCGTTCATTTCAAATTCATCACGATCGAGACCTTCCGTTAAATTCCTATCACTCGATCCCGGCATTTTTCGTTGAAATACCATTTGCTCCAACGCGATCGGTGTAACAGCAATATTGGCAATATTTACAATATTTATTTGCAATATTGGCAATATTTACAATATTTATCTGCACGATTGTCAATATTTACAATATTTATTTGCAATATTGGCAATATTTACAATATTTATTTGCAATATTGGCAATATTTAAAATATTTATTGGCTATATTGGCAATATTTACAATATTTATTTGCAATATTTACAATATTTATTTGCGATATTTCACAATATTTATATGCAATATTACACAATATTGACAAATAAGTAGGCGATCTGAGATAGAACGGTCTCCTCCGTCGGACTTATTAGAATAGGACTTTACTGTAATATACAGTAAATCGAATTAATATTCGGACGCTCTAAAAGAAACGGCAACTTTTTTAATATTGTACTATACGATTTGAACTTTCTTGGGAAGCTAGAGCAATTAGTTTACTGCAGGATGTGAAGAAATTTTTTATTTAAAAAATTGCAATTGACCGGAATTGTTGAAAAAATACCGGTAGTAGAATTTTACAACTTTTTATGTGGGCCTATATTGAATATTTAAAAAATATGTGTTGTTGATCTGTATGAATTAAACATATTCTGAAAATTTCGTCAACATCGGTCGACGTTGCAATGTGCTACAAACGTGTAAAGATGGTAAAAATTTCAGATTTTCACGATTTTCGGCCTCTAACTGCAATAAATCTAAGGATTCTTACATCTTTCAATGCCTGTCGTTTTTTCCCGCATCAATCGATTTCGATGATACTTTCACAGTGCATATAATTGACACAGATCTACAAAACGTATTTTTTAAATTTTCAATGTAGGCCCACATATTAAAGTTGTAAAATGCAACTTTTAGCATTTTTTCTACAATTCCGATTAATTGTAATTTTTAAAAAAATTTCATTGCACATCCTGTAGTAAACTAATTGCTCTAGCTTCCCAATAAAGTTCAAATCCTATAGTACAATATTAAAAAAGATGCCGTGTTTTTTACAGCGTCCGACTATTAATTCGTTTCACTGTCATTCTTAAATAATTGTTTTCGACGAAAGTGAACTTCTGATTGCAGGTACATGGCCATCATGACGCCTCTGAAGCGTCGTATATCCCGCAGAGTATCAGTGATATCTATGATTGTGATTTGGACAATAGCTTCGGCACTGGCTTTGCCGGGCTTCTTATATTCAGCAACGAAAACGTGGAGGTAGTCATAGTCATAAATTATTTCTAGTCATATTTTTGCCGAAGCCTGTTAAAAGTTTGTGTAAGTTTCTTAAATTAGTTGCACGGAAGCCACACGTTTAATTTCTCCACGCACTCTTGTCGAATAATATAGTTACGCAAATACAAAGTATTTGGACAAAAAGAAAGTATTTGGACGCGCTTTGGACGCGCTAAAACAGTATAACTTTTTTATGATGGGACCAAACGACCTGACCTTTTTTTTAGCGATTGGAAGAATTGATTTACCAAATGACATGCAAAAAAGATTTTGAAAAAGTTGCAATTGTTAAGAATTACATGAGAAAGTAAAAGAGGCACCACTTATAATTTTTTAAAGCTCGTAATGAAAATTTAAAATATGCGTATTGTAGATGTATGTTATACACATGCCGAAAGTTCCATCAAAATCGGTTTGACGCAGGAAAAAACGACACGCATCGAAAGATGTAAGAGTCTATTAGTATATTAATAACGTTCCTCCTTCCGACACTTGTGTCTAAGGCAGGGCCCGCTAGATAGCCTTACTGATGAGTCCTCTAGCGCGTCTAGGACGAAACACCATCTTTCTTCTTTTTCTCTTATAGAAAACAATCTATAGCAAACGTGTCTCAGGACGTCAGATTCAAACCCGAATCGAACGTTTGAAATGTCTACAAAATTGCTATTTAGTGTATAATTTGATCGAATAAGCGCCGCTAACATCATCCCAAATTGATGTAAGAGTCTGTGGGTTTTAAACAGAAATTATCCAAAAGTCGCGAGAAACTATGATTTTCACTACATTTAACCACTTATAGGTAGCACTTGGGTATGTTAATCTCTTCCGATGAAATTTTCAACATGTGTATAACTAACATACGTAGATAAACAAAACATATGTTTTACATTTTCATTATGGGCCCAAATAAAAAAGTTCTAAGAAATGCTTTTTTTATTTTTACATGCAACCTTGTAAATTGTAATCGGGTCGTTTGATACAATTATAAAAAAGTTATACATAGATGTTTTATCTTAGTAACTTTATATTAGTAAAATTTCATGAGAAATAAGTAAAAAATAAAGAAGTTTCAGTATGGCACTAGTATTGTCTCACCGATGCGCTATTTTTTGTCACGCGTTCCGTGTTTGCGTGCTGTCCCTTTCTACGTTCGGCGGGGTGGACGAAGCCACAAAAAAATAGTGTCCCGTTCCGATGTATGTCATAACACAGAACCGAGAATTGACTTAGAATGGGACATTATAGTGTACAGGGTGAGTCACCTAACCTTACACATCAAATGTCTTTGTTGTTTTCAAAGATACATTAAATGACTTGAGGACAAAGTTGAATGGTAAAATGGGGCTCATACGATACCAAAAAAAATTTTGTTTTTGTGTAATTTTTTTAGAGATATCAAAGTCACCTTCATTTTTCTAAATGGAACCACCCTTTTTTAAACATCTACAATGATAGTCCCTTTCATTATAGTCTAGTCAATGAATGCTCATAAGAGGGGCGTAGAGGAAATGGAAGGAACACAATTTGTAACTTTGGACTTTGTTTGCACTACTTCGGAGGTAAACATACTAAAAGTCTCTACTCCTAGGAGGTGAGCGGGCTACAGGGGGACACGTAGAAGTCACCTTTTTCGGTTTTCCGCTTATATCTCGGAAACTATATGTCCTAGCGATAATACTAGGGTTTATACAAAAATCGACTTTTTAAAAAACCGGTTTTCGGTTTTTAACTTTTCCATGAAACCGGTTTAAACCGGTTTCGGATTTTTACAGATAAAAAATAAGACATGTTTACAACTTAGAATAGAAGTTTTTAATTTTTTTTTATTTATTAAAGAATTAACAAAATAATACCCTTAAAGAATCACAGAAATTAACAAATATTTATAAACATTATTATTTTACTTCTTTCTTTGATTAATAAAATGTGATTTTAAAAAGCAAAGAACGTCAATTGATTTATTGCTTAGTCGTGTCCTTATTTTGGACACAAAATTTCCAGAAATAGAAAAAACTCGCTCACTTGCTATTCAACTGGGCTAATTGTCTTTAAAGCATTAAATAATAAATCTAAATTTTTTGTTCTTCTATTTGTAGCCTCTAAGATCAAAAACTCCTTCTTTAATGTTTGAGGACTGGAGGAAGTCGCTTCTTCAGGTTCTTGCAGATATTTATTTATTACTATTTCCAAAGCATTTTTCATCACAGTCTCTATGCGCTGTTTTCATTTCCACATATACATATATGTATATGTATACAGGGTGTCCCAAATTTCGTGATCGTCCCGGAAATGGGAGGTTCTTGAGGTTATTTGAAGCGACATTTTCCTCTACAAAAATGTTCCCCGACCTTTCTCCGCTATACCACTAGCTGTGTACTTTTTGATTACATCGAAATCATTATAGCGGATTAATATAAGTGTTATGTATAAATTTAAAACCGGTTTTTTTACTGAAAAAAACCGGTTTTCGGTTTGCAAAATTTTCTTTCAAAAACCGGTTTTTAAAAACCGACAAACCCTAGATAATACCACTCCATGCAAAATTAAAGCTGACAAAATGTGCTATAAGATTGATTTCATTCAATTTTTCGCTATCTCGCATAGTTTCCGAAATATCCGAGCTCACAGTTCATTAATTGTGAAAAAGAAATTTTTGCCTCACGTTTTTTGCCTTACTTGACTAGCTAACTTTTCAGCACAATTAGTGAACTTTGAGCGCGGATATCTCGGTAACTATGCGAGATAGCGAAAAACTAAATCCAAGCTATGTATCTCGTGGCACATTTTGTCAGCTTTAATTTTGTATACATAGAATGGTCTTATCGCTAGGACGCATAGTTTCTGATATATCCGCGCTCAAAGTTGACTAATTGTGAAAATTACATTTTTGCCTCACGTTCTTTACCTTACTTGACTAGCTTCAGCACAATTAGTGAACTTTCTCGCTCACCTTCTAGGAGTGGGGACTTTTAGTATGTTTACATCCTCACTAGTCCAAACAAAGAGCCAAAGTTAAAAATTGTGTTCCTTCCATTTCCCTCTACAACTTTTGGTTGACTGGACTATTATGAATTCAGTGACTATAATTACTGAAGGTCATTCAAGGTCACGGACAGAAAAAACGTATAAAACTAAAATATGGAAGCAGAATACCTGTATTTCGTAAATGTTCAAAATGATGGCCGTCCACATCGATACATGTCTGTAAACGGGCTCTGAGGAAATGTTGAATTCTGACAAGTACTTACATCCGAGGTGATATTCGCACATGCTGTGATGGCACGCTGATGCATATCTTCAACTGTTGTTGGAGCATTCTTGTACACTCTCTTGTACGCAGACTCCACAAAAAGAAAATTCAGTGGATTTAATTCAGGTGAACGTACTGGCCATGAAATAGTTCCACTTCGTCCAATCCATCGGTTTGTAAATCTAGAAACCAACATTTCTTTTGCTTGTCGCGCATAATGAACATGACAGCCGTCATGTTGGTACCACATATCATAGCGGTTTTGCAAAGGCACATCTTCCAACAAATTGGCAGATCTTCTTGGAAAAATTGAGCATATTTTTGTCCTGTAATCGTTGCGGTAATGAAATATGGTCCGATTACTTTTTCATTCAAAATGCCACACCATACGTTTACGCTCCATTGTCTTTGGTGGTCAATTTCTCGAAGCCAATGTGGATTATCAACGGACCAATAATGAGCATTCCGTAGATCAATTGAAGCATGATTAGTGAGTGTTGATTCGTCCGTAAACAAGACATTAGAAAAAAATAAACTATTTTGATGCAGTTCCAATTGACAAAAATTAACTCGATTTTGAAAATCGCTTCCGTGTAATGTCTGATGTAGCGATATGTGAAACGGATGAAATTTATGTCGGGCCAGAACTCGTATTACGCTACTTTGACTCATGCTTGCTTCTCGGGCAATTTCTCTCGTGCTCACATGTAGATTGACAGCTATAGCTGCTAAAATATTAATTTCATTGTCTTCAGTAGTCGTGGGATTCTTTCGTTTACGCTTTCTTATATCTACACTTCCAGTATTTCTAAATAACTTGTAGATATTAGTAAAAGTCAGCCTGGAAGTAGTGTTTCGCTCAGGGTACCTTTCTTCATAAAGCTTTCGGACCTGCAATGCATTTTGTCTACATTCACAGTAAACCGTTATCATGTCACACTGTCACACCATTCAATCATTGAGTAAGACATAGCGGAATCGCGTTCGGAAACATATTGTTAGTAAATAAATCGCAGCGTATCGGCTAGAGGATGTTTGTAAACATCCCATAGCATTGAAGGACCTTAGATGTTTACTACGAGTCTCACTGGTAATAAAAGTATTCTGCTTCCATATTTTAGTTTTACACGTTTTTTCTGTCCGCGACCTTGAATGACCTTGAGTAATTATAGTCACTGCATTTGTAATTAAAGGGACCATCATTGTAGATGTTTAAAAAAGGGTGGTTGCATTTAAAAAAATGAAGGTGATGATATTTGAATCGGTGAAGATATTTGAGGTGATAACGTTAAGTGACTCAACCTGTATTTTTACTACAATTACAATTATCCACATGTTTTCTGTCAATGTTTCTCCAAATGTCTTTGTCTCACTATTGGAGATAATAAAGTCAACTGTACATATTAATTTCGAGTTAACGTAAATATAGTAAATCGCAGAAATATGAATTACAGTTATCTGGAGAATAAGACTAGAATTGTATGTTACTTATCGTGGCCAGACGGAGATTATGTGTACAGCAGAAGCGACTATTTGTAAGTATTTATTTCCAGTAAACGTATTAACATTTAAATTTGTCGTATAAATATTTGTGCTGAGCGTATCGCCGTAGTAATTACTGGAATATGAAACGAGAAAATATTTCTACACAGTTATTGTTTACTGGGGTGTGGTTACGTAATTATCAGTTGATAAATACACTTTTTAATGTTTGTCGAAGATACCGATCATTTCAAGTTATTTGAAACGGAAAGATATTCGGAGGATTCGCATTGCTAAATTGGAATCACCAGGTACCAAAATCCAGAGCTGCGAATTAATTACAAACGTATTTCAATAATGTTTTTCTTAGAATGCGTTTAGCATAGAAATTTGAAAAATTGATCTGATATGTACACGTGTTCCTATTCAAGCTCAAATAACACGTAAACTTACTCAATTCAGAATTGGAGTTTAGAATTTACTTATTCTGACTTGATTCGATTTAAGAACTTGTCGATTAGGGTCCTCCCCCAGATTACAATGATCTTTAATATTTCAATATTCTCAATATTTAGATATTTTAATATTTGAACATTTCAATATTTCACTGTTTCAATATTCTCGATATTCTCAATATTCTCAATATTTAAATATTCTCACTATCCTCAATATTCTCAATATTTTGATATTTCAATATTCTCAGTATTCTCAATGTGCTAAATATTTCAATATTCTCATTATTTTGATGGTTCAGTATTTTAAATATTTGGCAATAGTTAGTGCCTCATCCTATACATATATTAAGGATTAATTTGCTGTGTTAATTGGCTTGATCTGATCACAGCTTGATCGCAGAATGCTTTTTGTTCCAGATACAATCTAATATTTCTAATTGTAACATATCTGATTCCCATGACACTGATGGTGATATGCTACACGCTAATGGGCCGCAGATTATGGGTGGCAAAATCGATCGGGGAACTCACGCAGTACCAGACGAACTCGATGAAATCTAAACGCAAGGTAGGAAGTCATAATTCAAAAGCATTTCACCAACTAAGTGGGGAAAGCTGTCTGACCTGTTTAGCAGCACAACTTTTATAATAATACGTGCTTCATAAAGTTCATAAACTTTAATAATACAGGATGTTCTGTGACGAGACCGCTAAATGTCGCGAGCTCATTTGCACACGATTTTAAGATCTAGGTCAAGTTAACTATGCTATTGAAACACGGAGAAAATTTAATAGATATATCTAGCAATAAAAGTGATTTAATTAAATGCTCATAAAATGGTTTTTCTCTGATATCTTATAAAGTATTGATTTTGTTAAAAAATATGTTAAATAAAACTTGTAGATCTGGAAAGACAGCGTCTTTTATGGTGTATTACCTTTTCGTAAAGCTAACGGTTTTCGAGAAAATTGAGTAAAACCGCGGACCAAATGTATGAAATATTGCAATAATATTAATGTAATGGTCATAAAATTGTTATGCTCTGATATCTTCTAAACTATTGACTGTGTCGAAACATATGTTGAATGGAACTTGTAGATTCGGACAGGCCGCGTCTTTTATTACCCTGAACTTTTATCACCAAACACCCTGTAGATAGATGAAGTTGTAATTTCGAACAACACGTGTAAATGCCGGTGCAAATTTAATTTTACACAATTTCAAATAATCATATTATAATATAATAATTGTAATATTGTAATATTTTAATATTGTGATATTGTAATATTTTAGTCATTCAATATTCTAATATTTGAACATTTTAATAGTGTCATCTTTCAATATTTCACTATCACAATATTTCAATATTCTCAATATTCTCAGTATTTTCAATATTTCACTATTTCACGATTTTACTGTTTCAATATTCTCAATATTTTAAACATTTTTAATATTCTCAACATTCTCAATATTTTAATATTTCAATATTCTAATATTTGATGGTTTTAACATTTCACTATTTTACTATTTCATTATTCTCAATATTTCACTATTTCAGCATTTTACTATATTTTAATATTCTCAATATATTCGGAATATGCTCAGTATTCTTAATATTCTTAATATGTAAATATTTCAATATTCTAATATTCGAACATTTTGACATTTCAATAGTGACATCTATGAATATTTCACTATCACAATATTTCAATAATTCACTATTTCACTATTTCAATATTCTCAATATTCTCAGTATTCTCAATGTTTCCCTATTTCACAATTTTACAGTTACAATATTCTCAATATTTTCAACATTTTCAATATTTCAATATTCTAATATTTGAAGGTTTTAACATTTCAATATTTCACTATTTTACTATTTCACTATATGACTATTTCAATATTATAATATTTGGGTAAACTTTACTTTACCGGACTCAGAATTTGCGCCTTTCGTCTGTAAATTATAATGTATTTCGTATGTAATCCAGTATATTTGTACCCGGGGCGGCTGCAGATCGAAGTTTCGATCCTGTAGGATCAATGGTTCAGGAGTTATTAGGGGTGTGCGAGAACCCGCAATATCGGGAACCCGATGGTCGGGACGAGTCGAGAAGAGGTCGAGTCGGGTCGGGTCGGGTTCCCGAAAATTTCGAGGTTCCCGAAAATTTCGAGATTCCCGAAGAAATCGGGTTCCCGAAAATTTCGAGAATATGACATAAGACATTCTTGAAAAGAATTCGTGATGGACAACATTCTTTCAATCTCGAAAACATCTAGAATAAAAAATCGGAAACTATGAATGTATTCATTAAAACGAATATAAATGATTACTGGGTTCTCGAAATTTTCGGGAATCCCGATAAATTCGAGAATCTCGAAATTTTCGGGTACCTGTCCCGATTTCGAAAAAATTTCGTGTTCCCGTCCCGACCCGATATTTCGGGTTCTCGCACACCTCTAGGAGTTATGTTTGCTTAAAGAGGAGTATGTTTAATTGTTTTTTACAGGTAAGGGCGCCGCCATATTGGTTTGTAGTGGCGATCGCGCGCCGTTTACCGAGCAGAACCGCTAGACCAGGGATGGGCACGGGTGGGGCCCCTCAATCGCTTCTCCCAACAACCTCTCTTCCATGCAACGCGCGCCTTCGTCGCACAGGGTGATTCTCGATTCCTACCGGCCGCGATGCGCGAATCTTTCGCGAGACATGCGCACTGCTCGCTACGTTCGAAGCACGTTCTTTCTCCATGGTAACGATGGATGCTGGTGGGAGGCAGTGAACGCTGTGGTGTGGTCGGTATTCCCTCAATTGAGGCAAAAATGCCCATCCCTGCGCTAGACAGTGATAATATAGAGCGGGTATTGCGATTGTTGTTTGAATTTTAGAAGGCATGCCCACGATGTTGCGTTTTAACTGGTCTGGGTATAGGCGAGTCAGTGGCTCAGATGGTAGAGTGTCTGATTCGCGGCAGGAAGGCCAGGGTTCGATTCCCGGGTGTGTGACATAAATTTTCAAGGTGGTTTTTTCTCCTGCTACGGGTTCGGTACCTACTGTCGAGATCATCATGGGGCAACCAATGGCAACGATATTTCCCCCTTTATCCAGGGCATCGGTAAACTGTTGGAGGCCCAAGTTGGCCTCATAAGTGAGTGATCAGCGAACCAATGGTACTACTGAGGTACACAGGGAGACAAACCTGAATGGGGAACAGTTTGGTGGACGGAGCCTTGAGCTGAGAACATCCACTGCAACCTGAGAACGATGGTCACGTCCAAACAGAGCAGCCATAATTCCTAGTGTGTCCTTGAACCCCCACACTCACCCCATGCGCAGTAGGCTCGGCAAGGAACGACCGCATGGAAACGATATTTCAGTTCTTCCGAAATTTCGTCGAAGTCGGATCGGACCCCAAGTTGAAACTAGATTTTCCCCAACGCAGGGTAATCCGCGGTCCCTTGAAACCTTGCAAAGCCCATAGAATCGTAAACCAGGATTGAGGAGTGCTAATCTAGTGGGTGTCAGGGATAGGGAGTGGGCCAAGTCTCTGGGGTAAGCTAGAGACAGAGTAGGGAACGCGACATATAAATCAAGGACACACGCGATGGTGTTATGGTGACGTGGGGAGGGTGCCAAAAAGGGGAGGTTAGGCATACGTGCAGGTCAGAAGGTGAGATGGCCAACACCTACCACGAGCCTTCATCCACTCTGCAAGTTGCCCGGGCTATAAAAAGCAGAGGAGGGAGTTCGAACGCTGTGGATAAACGCAACCCATAGGGGGTCGAGGGCCGGCACCGCCAAGTCTGATGCCAGGGTAAACAGCCGGTGTGCGATAAGGAAGTGGGGATTGCCGATCACTCCTCGGCTAAACCTTTACTACTACTGCTACTACTAGATTTTCCCGCGGACCAAACGACAAGGACAGGCGTGGAGGAAAAAGAGCCTTAGACGGCCTTAGGGGTCTCGCGTGTCTTCCCGGCCCACCTCCTCAGCCCGGAGGATCCGGATTGAAAAGAGAGGCACGCCCGCGTCCCGGACCAAGGCTCGGCGGGTAAACCTTCTTCTTTTTTAAGGATGAGGGGGAAAATGTTATTACGCACACCCAAGAAGGGTGTAGTGTGGGGCTCGTGCCGTAGATGGTCGGCGCGCCCATACCCACTAAGAACCTGAACCTCACCCGGGATGGTTAATGGACCGACCCTCTGCCAACCTCTGGTGCCTGAGATATAAGAAGAAGGAGACCCCGGTGCTCGCATTTCTCTCTCTCTCTCTCTTCTCCACGCCTGTTCTTGTCCTCTGGTCCGCGGGCAAACCGAACCCAGACCTAACCCAGTTAAAACGCTACATCGTGGCCATGCCTTCCAAAATTCAAACAACAATCGCAATACTCGCTCTATATTATCAGTATCTAGCGGTTCTGCTCGGTAAGCGGCGCACGATCGTCACTACAAACCAATATGACGGCGCCATTACCTTTCAAAAACACTGAAAAATGCTCATCTTTAAGCAACCATAACTCCTGAACCATTGATCCTACAGGATCGAAACTTCTATCTGCATCCGCCCCGGGTACAAATATACTGGATTACATACCAAATACTCAGTCAGCAAAATGCTCGGTTTTGTCCGGGCAGCTACGTCAGCAGAGGCAATGCTTGCTGCTGGCAGAAAGACCCGGCATCTGTCCGGCAGTAGCTACCGCTCCGGCTGTGCTCGATATCTGCTCGGAGCAGGCCTGGCTGACTGGGTACATAATAATTTGTAGAAGAAAGGCACAAATTTTGAGTCCGGTAAAGTATAGAGCAGCCTAATATTTGAACATTTTTACATTTTGACATATGAAGATTGCAATACTTCACTATTTTCAATATTTAAATATTCTAATATTTGAACATTTTACATTTCAATATTTCACTATTTTAATATTTCAATATTCTCAATACTTCAAAATTCTCAATATTCTTAATATTTCAATATCTTAATATGAATGTCCTCTGAGAATTTAAACCACAAAAAGACAGTAGTTGTGCATAAAACGTCGGTGCTAATATAATTCTACACATTTTCAAATAATTAAACAAGTATGGATGTGATATATGTTTCACTTGAATTATACAGAACACCGTACTCGTATATTAAGAATGTGAAAAAGAAAACGGTTTTCAACATGTACGTTCGCTTTTATTAAATACTTCTTAATTGTTTCATAAAACTTTTGCTCAAATAGTAAAATTAATTGTTTCTTTAATTAATTGTAACATTTGATTATCAATATTATATTTGATTGTCGACATTATTGAAATAATACCTTCATTTATCTTTTGATAAACCTTGAAGAACTTGCTTTATCCATTTGTTAACAAGAATTGGAGTTTATAAGAATTGGCTTTCTACATGAATAAGTAGTATAATAATTAGACTGCGGATCTTTATGCAAAATAAAACAGTTTCTTCCTAGATTGTAAAGAACAGGATTCAAATAGAAATATTTTTGATTCTTTAAAAATTGTATAGACTTGAAAATAATATATCAACGTCCTTAAATTTTTTTCACTCATTTTTCCCATAAATGCATAAAATTCGCAGTCTAATAATAATTAACTATTTAGATTTCAGCTTGAAACTCAGAATGACAAGGGCTATGCATACATTATTGTTTACAGGTTGTCAAGATGTTCATCACAGTGATTGCAATATTTGCCATTTTTTGGTTGCCTTACCAAGGAATTTTTGTTTTTATGCACCACGACAGTCAATTTATGAAAAGTTCGTACATCCAGCATATCTACTTAGGCTTCTACTGGCTTGCTATGTCACATGCCATGGTAAACCCCATTATCTACTACTGGATGAATATTAGGTGAGTTTTTTTATTTATGTTACAATATTTAGTATATCATCTCTGATTATTCTTATTTAATCTGAATTATTTATTACGTTAAACTTACCTCTTATAAAGATATTTGCTGTAGAAACATTAAATATTTGCGTTAAAACATTTTTAAAATAAAGTTATACAACTTTAAAAGCTGTATTGTAAGTTTTTAATTGTATTGAATAATATAAAAATACGTATTAACATTTAACAAATGTTCTCACATTTCAAAGAAACTGTCTGATGTTTCTATTGTGCTTTAACATATTTATTACAAATCTGAAAGTTGTAAAAATTGGAACATTTGATGCAACAAAATTTTCTTCATGTTACATATCTATAATTAATTGATAGCAAAATTATGGAAACATAATATATGTATTGTCACGCCGTTTTCCGATTCCCTACGAAATCGGCAATCGGGCTCGGGAAATTATGGCCGAAAGACCGGGCCACGCTCGGTCGCGCGAAACGTGGTCCTCCCGGGACAAACAGCCACTCGCAGACTCGAAATAGGACAATACTTAATCGACCGTAGATCGATACTCGGGCGCCAGGCACGTTACCGTGCCACGCGAAACTTTTGTCTCTACACGAACTTCTTTCGAATCTGCGAGGACTGCGTAGATGCCTTGGATAGCGACGGAACAGGCCAGGATTCCACGTGGGAAAAAGGACGGGGCATTCCCCGCAACGGGAACGTTTCTCACAGGCGAAATGAATAGAGTGAATTCGGGGCAAACTACTACCGTTTATTGAGAACGGGATGGTAATACAAGCCACCGGTATGAACCGGCGGCAGTCAAAATATTTGCCGGCGCGTCGTCGAGAATCTCGCCGAGCCCCGATAGAATACGCGATCTACTACAATATGACTAGGCGAGGACGGCAAGAACGCGACGAGAACGAAACGGGCGCGTCGCGTCGTCCCACCGTGGAACGTCTCGAGGATCTCCGAATACGAATCGAAAAACGAAATATCGTACGCCCCGTATCACGCAGCATTCGGGGACGCTACGATACACGGCCCGGCGTTTCTCTCGGGAGAGATCTTCCCGGTCGCTGGACACGCCGAAGCACGTGGCACACGACGCGAGGTTAGAATTTCTGTCAAAATACGCCCCGAGCCAACACGAGTATTCACAATTTTATAACACCGAACTGACCGGTACTTACCAAGTCGTGGACTCGCTTCTTTCGTCGAATGTCGCACGATATTAACTTTATTAGATTTCGCGATTTCAAAGGTACACGAGTGGCTACTAAATAGTTCGCAGTCCTTCGGCCTAGTGACCTACTTCGTGTCGGCTCGGAACGCGGAAGCGAGGCATCCCCTCTACTTCCTCATCTGTCTTCGCGGTGGCGACACTCGGGGCCTATCGCGTGGCACCTCGCTGCAGGGCCGAATCGAAAGGATTCGGGCCCGTGCCTTCGAAAAATGTTAAATTTCTCGAGGCGGCGTCCGATAACGCTGCGAGGGCGGTAAGAGTGGACGCGAGCCATTCCGGGTGGGCTCTCATGACCCTGCCCGGGCGAGAATCGACAAGGTTGGGCCGTTGGTCGTCCCTTTATCGTAAATGCCTCGTCGACGTCTCGGGGTTGACGGATCCGGGCTCGGTCCAATCCCCGTTGTCTTCTCCGTACTCGCCGATCTGCGATAGGTTCTCCGGGTGCCTGTTCTCGAAATTTCTCGCCAATTAGCAACGGAAGATGGGCATCGAAATCTCCTATGAATCGTAGTCGGATCTGAAACCTCGTGTCGCGCCCAGCGGCGCGACATTCAAGCGCGATAATACTATTCCACTGGGACTCGGCCGTCTCCAGGGAGATCGATCGCAACGCCCGTTTCGGTTCCGATGGTCGAAAAAGTGACCCGGTCTCTGTAAGAAGGTTCGGAAAGACGTCGGCAAAACCTGCCACGTCACAACTCCTCCCCCCTAAAAGAGACCGGGGCACACCGTTGGCAGTTACCGGTCAGGTTACTCGCGGGCTCGGTGGCGATCGGTCTTCCTCAGACTTCCAGGGTGTGCCCCAAAACGAAAACAGAGACTTACACGAATCCCAACACCTTGAGTCCTAGACAAGTACGTGCAATCCTGAATTTCTTACTCTTTTCCTTGTGGCGAGGCCTGCTGATACGACCGGCGCGAAGCTGAAAACTTAATAAACGCTATTGCCTGACCCCGCTGGGCCCGGCTCGACGCTGGGGTTAGGGGAGCAATGAAGTGACCACTATTTTAATTATCATTATCTTTTTCTTTAATACGCCAATAGGCGCGGCAAATTTTTTGTTATATTACAACACAAAAAGAAAAAGAACTGAATCTTTGGTTTCGGGATCCCCGATAAGTGTAATAAAAAAATAAACAAAATCGTTTGTCTCGGTCGTCATAATGACCGGCAGCCTTTTACCTCTCTCTCTCCTCTCTCGCCGTTGTGCCCCCGTTACTGCCCCCGCTACTGCCCCGGTGTCGGACGACCGCTCACCAACGGGCCCCCCGGTCGTGACGTGGCCCCCGTATCCTCCACGAGGGCGCGCACTCCGGGCAGGTTTGAACCGTATAGAACGGCCGCCCGCACCTGAAGCAGTAGTCCCACGTTTGTGGGGTGTTACACTCTGTGTGGGTGTGGGCGAGACTGTGGCACCTCCAGCATCCCACCTCTATCTCGCTCCCCCTCTTCTTTCTAGCGACGCCTCGCCATCTAGGTTGGGATAGTGGGGTGTCGCTTCCTCTTATTCCTTGGTTCCCTGGCCCCGGGGTCCCATAATTGGGTACCCTCGGGGTCGAGATCTCCGTGGCTCTTCGATGCTCCACCTGGATTCGTTCCATTCTTTCTTGCACATTTTCCCGGGGGGCGTCCTGCCTTCTCGCTGACCCCGGTGTTATCACTGCCGTGGGAAGCTTCTTCGGCTCCTCTGTTACCCTGGGTGCTGCTGTTCTGGCCGGTATGTCTTTTGGTCCGGGACGCGTATCTGCCGTCCTTTTACCGGGCCAGAGGGAGCCCCCTCGGCCGTACGTCTTTGCCCAGATCCTGAAAGCTTCGTCTACCGACACTTCCATGTCCGGGAATGTCCATGTCGGGGCCGTGGCCTCGACAGTGTCCTGTCCGGGGAGGGACTCTAATTGTGTCCCCCCCGGTATCCCCTCTACGTTCATCTTCTCCTCGGAGGCCGCCTCCAAACTTATCGTAGCCGTGGAGACGTACGTCTTTTCGGTCCTTGGTTCTTTGGGAGCTTCCTCCAGCCTCTCCTCTTCTTCTTCTTCTTCCGGGTTTACCCCGGTAGCTTCTTCTTGTTCCGGGTTTACCCCGGTAATATCTTCTTCCGGGGGTCCGAGCGGACGGCACTTAATACTTGCCGTGGCCGCTCGGCATCCCCCCGGGAGCGGGTACAGCGCTCTGAGCCTTGCCTCTATTAGTTTGACACGATCCATTCCTGAATAACACAATAGCCCTACGATGTTAAATAGTGTTCTCCGGGGTGTGTGGGGGAAAGTATGGTTTTAGGTCCTCGATATAGCCTTGCCCAAGTTGCGTCCGTCCTCCGCGGCTAGGACGTACACACTTGGCGACAGCTTCTTTTTGATTGTTACCGGACCTGTAAACTTCGGCACCAGTTTTGCAGCCACGTAATTCGCTGCCGAGGAGAGGACTCTTTGTCGCTTCATTACCCTATCCCCTACGTGGAATTCTACGTTTCTGCGTCGCAAATTGTAGCTGTGTGCCTGCCTTTTGTACGCGTCCTCGAGGTTCTCCAGTATCCAGTGCCTTAGCGTCGGCAGCTGGGTGACTCTTTTCTTCCACGTATCATTGGAGGTAACCTCGAGGTCGACAGGAGGCTCCACGCTTGCCCTAACACACTTTGCCGGTCGTGGCTCTCGCCCGAAATTCAGAAACGCGGGGGAGGCCTGCAATACGGAATGATGGGCAGTATTGTATGCGAATCGAAACTGTGGTAAGTTGTGGTCCCAATCTCGGTGATCCCTACGTATGTACGCTACTATCATCGTCTTAAGGATTCGATTCACGCGTTCGACCGGATTGGCTTGCGGGTGGTACGGGGGGTAGTACTTAATTTTATACCATATTGCTCTGCGAGCTCCCGAATAACTTTGTTGGTGAACTCCGTGCCGTTATCCGTTAATAAAACGTCCGGAGTTCCCCACCTCGAAAAGATTAACGACTCGAGTGCCTCGGCAATTTTCGGACCGGTCGCCTTTCGGAGCGGGGTGCACTCTATCCATTTCGTGAATAGATCCTGGATGACCAGGAGGTACACATTACCGGATCTGCTAGGCGGAAATGGGCCCATTATATCGGCGGCTACCACTGACCACGGCATGTCAACACGGCGCCGACCCATCAACCCCGGCGGGAGTGTTTGTTCCACCTTCGTGAGTTGACAGGTATTACAGCGTCTTACGTATTCGACTGCTGTTCTATACATGCCGGGCCAGTAGTAGCGAGACGCAATTCGTTGGTACGTCTTTTCGACGCCCAGATGGCCTGCTTGAACGTTATCGTGCGCCTCTTGCAGGATCTCGGTTCTGCGTTCCTCCGGTACTACCAGTTTCCATTCATCGGCATCTGACCCTAACGTTTCCGCGATTAGGGGATCGGTACGACGACAAAACAGCTCCCCGTTCCGAATTGACCAGTCCTTGTATTTGCCTGGGTCTCGCTCTACTTCCGCAAATTTCCCCTCGCACCACTTTGCCCGTATTGTCGCTACCAGGTGAGTTTCGGTTTCTTCGGCCTCCTCCCCTTCGAATGCTCGCGAAAGTGCATCCGGCACCTTGTTCAGGGCTCCCTGCCGATATACTACTTTAAAATCGTATTCTATTCGCCGCAGGGCCCAACGCGCTAATCTCCCTGTCGGATTTCTTAGGGTTCTAAGCCATCGCAAACTGTTGTGGTCCGTCACTACCGTAAATGCGTACCCTTCCAAATAAGGTCGAAACTTTTCTACCGCCCAGACGATCGCAAGACATTCCAGCTCCGTAGCGGAATATTTTCTCTCTGGCAGTGAGAGAGATCTGCTCGCGAATGCGATTACTCTTTCGACCTGATCGACCTCCTGCGTCAATACCGCGCCTAGTCCAACCGTACTCGCATCCGTTTGCAACGTAAATGGAATTTCGAAATCGGGGCACGAGAGGGTAGGTGCTGAAGCAATCGCGTTCCGAAGGGATTCGAAGGCAGCTTGTTGGCTGTCCTTCCATTCCCATACGCGATCTTTCCGTAAAAGGCCATTAAGTGGCTCAGCAAGTGTGGCGAATCCCGGGATGAATCTTCTATACCAAGAAGCCATTCCTAGGAAACGTCGCACCTGCTTAACCGTTTTGGGCGGAGGAAACGATAATACGGGTTGGACTTTCTCCGCGTCCACCTTTAGCCCCTCTCGGCTCACCACGAAACTCAAATACCGGACTTCTTGACGGCAGAACTCGCACTTTTCCGCATTGATTATTATACCGGCCTCTTTGATCTTATTTAGTACTCTGCCGAGCCACACGAGATGCTCCGAGAAAGTCTTAGTGACGATAATAATATCGTCCAAATACGAAAAAGCGTGTGGGTCCATTTCCGGCCCTATTAATCGGTCTAATAATCTTTGGAAAGTTGCGGGAGCGCCCGACAGTCCGTACGGCATGCGGCGGAACTGGAATAGGCCTTTCCCCGGTACCGTGAAGGCTGTTATTTCGCGGTTTTTCTCCTCCAGGGGAATTTGAAAATACGCCTGACTGAGGTCGATTGTCGAAATGTATTTCGCCGAACGTAACTTATCGAGAATTTGTGTCATGAGCGGTAGTGGGTACGCATCTTTCCTCGAGACCTCGTTGACTTTACGGAAATCGAGACAGAATCGATATTTGCCGTTGGGCTTCTTAACCATCACAATTGGACTTGACCAGCCACTATTCGATGGCTCCATTATGCCGTCGGCCATCAGTTTGTCTACCTCTTGGTATATGGCCTCCTGTACCTTCGGGGAGGCGGCATAATATCGCTGTTTAATAGGCTGGTGGTCGCCTACATCGATTTTGTGACTGATCAAGTCCGTTTTGCCCGTCATCCTTTCGAACTCCGGCAACGTGGACTCGAGGAAGGCTTTTAAACGGTCTTTTTCCTCTTCCGATAATATTTGCAGACCACAACATATTGCGCTAGGAGGGGTACTTTCAAAGTGAAACCTATCACCTGGTCGTGACGCGAAATACCAAATAGCGTTATGATATTCCGCTATTATTCCGAACGTCGCTATCGAATCCGTTCCTAACAGTAGGGGAGTCACGAGATTGTCCAAAACTTTCGCGACCACGACGCGTATCTCTCTCTCTATTCGTAATTCGAATTGTGCCTCGTCTTCGGCACGATCTACAGCCCCCGTAGCCAGAAGAAAGTAGCAGGGTCTTACTGCTTTTCTAAGCTCGACCTTCGTATCTTTTATTCTTTCGAGGACGTCGCGACTGATAAATGTCAGTGACGACCCCGAATCAATTAGGGCGCGAGTTGCCCAATCGCCGATCCACGCGTCTACGGTTAACAGAGGTGGGCGGTACTTATCCCCAAAAGTCAAAACACGGGCCGATATTAGTTCGGGTGAAGTCTCTCCGGCCCCTCCGATCGACCCCCCGTCCCGTTTCCCGACCGGTTTCGGCATCTACGACAGCGTTGCAGTGTGACCCCCTCTGCCCCGCAGCCGTAGCAGTGCAACCGATGTTCCTCCTGGCAATGGCGTGAGAGGTGACCGGTCTTACGGCAGTTCCAACATTGCGGCCGGCTCTCCCCGCTCGCACGTTGTTTGTCGTGCGGCTGCCATTGCCGCGTTGTCACGGCTGCGGTCAGTTCTGCGGTACTTGCGCGGGAGTCCGCCGAGTGATCCCTAGTTGTTTTGCCTGATCGGGATTTTTCGCTCCCCCTCGGCGCGGCATGTAGAACTTTCTTCCCCTGCGTTGCCTTGGGTTCACGAGATCCCGATCTGACTCTTGATCTTCTTTGGGGGGCAATGAATTCCCCCTCTGAATCATCGGTTTCCTCCCTGCTCGTGGTCGCCACTGCATTCGCGTACTCAAAACGCACCGATTTTTGGCGGGTATCCGACCGCGATCGCGATGGCCGGGCGGAATCTGACGCGGAACCGTAGCGACCTTCCCCCGATACTCTCGGTCTACTCCTACTCCTCTGTTCCGCCTCTCGTTCGGCCTCCACTAACTGTTTCCGTAGTTGTCTTATTTCAACTACGGACCCAATCGCTATCGAACGTTGCAACGATGGTTTCGCGCCCCAATATAATCGTCTCGCTCTCTTTAATTCTGACCACGGTGGTTGCTATCTCCCAAACATGGCCGTCATCTTCATAATATATTCGCGGACCGGTTGATCATCCTCCTGATAGTACTCTTTAATATTGCGTACCAGGGTGTCTTGGTAATCCGAGTCCCCGAAAAATTCCCGAAAAGCCTCTTCGAATCCTTCCCATGTTCTACATTCCGCCCCCTCCTCCTTGTACCAATGCTTTGCGATTCCCCCGAGACATACCGCTAGACAACGTAGCAAGTCGCTTCTCGCGATATTGCAGTATTTACGTTGTATTTCGAGATCTTCGAGGAACTCTTCCGGGTCTTCCTCCGGTTCCCCGTTAAATTTCAACCTCCATCGTCGCATTATATCGACGATGGGTGTTCCCTGATAATATAGGTCTCGGGGTATCGCTCCGCCTGGTGTTCCGGATTTGGGTTTGGTGGGAGGTGAGGGTTCTACGACTTGAACGTCCCATTGCCCTTCCTGGGTTTCGAGACGGCGGGAGGGCGATAGCGATCTTCTTCCTCGGTAGTTAGGGACATGAATGCTTATCTCGCGGGGGGGTGATCTAACCCCGATTGCATTGTCCTCCCCCGAGGAGTACGCGTCGGATATCCCTAGTTCCTCTTTAGCATCCCCGTACACTGATCGCTCCTCCGACTCATCGCGTTCCCTTTTCGGCAAGTTTAAGAGGCTTTTCATTTTTCCCGGACTCGTGATACCGACTTCTCTGGTCGCCCACGTATTTCTACGATAATTCTTCTACTATCGATTTCCGACGTTAGCGAAATCCGAATGACGGCCTCGTTACGTACACGATTAGTGAGAGAGAACACGGGTCCTTAATAATCGGCTCTAACAACAAAAAACGGATTTACGTCGGTATTCAATTTCCGACTGAATCTCAATTTCGATTCTAATTGCAATATTTTTCTACGGCTGTCCCCCGGCAATTCGTCCTCTTTACAATCGCGAAAGGAAAGAGTAAGCTACTATGTTTCGAAATTTAAATCGCGGGTCCTGCCCGTCGACAGTGTTTCCGCCCGTACTCGTCGTACCCTCTCCCTTCAATCGGCCAGCGCCAGCCGTCGCAAACTATCTCGGAGAGGTGTACGATACCGCAAATATACGAATGATTTATAAAAAAAAACAAAAGAAATTATTTTGATAATTATTTTCGCAATTTAGGACGGCACTCGTCTAGGACTACGATAATCTGGACATGAACCATACATAAACCATACTTTCCCACCACCACATATACAAAAAAATACCATAAAAAAAATATATGTGGGTGGGCGACAAAGGGGGAAATACACAATAATATCAATTAAATTGCCATCCATTTGCCATTATTATTTCATAATTGTACCTCGTGTGCCGTTCCGAGACTCAATACCGGTGACCAATCCAAACAAAATATATATGAACATTAAAATTCGGATTTTTCGGGCGTGAGTTCCAACCGCTTCCGTGCGGTTTGCCTCGAAGGCCGGATAGCGAGGGGCACCCTCGATTCGCTGACGGGCCGCACGCGTTGGCGCGTCCCGTATCAGCGAATGCGATAGTCACCCTGGCACGATA
This sequence comes from Lasioglossum pauxillum, assembly GCA_933228785.1. Classification (NCBI taxonomy): domain Eukaryota; kingdom Metazoa; phylum Arthropoda; class Insecta; order Hymenoptera; family Halictidae; genus Lasioglossum; species Lasioglossum pauxillum. The sequence goes on along the minus strand of OW121704.1, from coordinate 29,589,878 downwards.
CCGACCACGATACTCCGCCGGCTACGGAAGTTGGTTTCTCCAACCCCGAAAAGAACCGAATTATTCGGCCAAATATCTTCCAAAATATTTCTTTTTTGAATTATTAAATAAATAAATAAATACACGAATAAATAAATAAATAAATTAATAAATAAATAACTACACGAATTCACAAACAATTTACTCAATAAATAAATAAATAACTGATTAAACGCCTAAATTCGTTAAATAAATAAATAAATAATTGACTAGATCTAATTGTATTTCTAATAATACGTAAAGCTAAACTAAATTGCTTGATCGAAAATTTGGAAGTTTGTTCGGTCACCCGGTATATTAATGTACGTGCTGGAATGGCACACGAAATCGTACAAGTTGAGCCTTGTACACAATGAAATCACAACACCCGAAATTCCGCGTTGGCTCTATGCGGACGAAAGCAAAAGAAAAAGTATGTTCTTCCCGGGGTCGCGTGTCTCTGTCTCGCAACGACCTCGCTCGTCTCGTCGAATTCGCCCGTTTCCTCGCCGAGACTATAATTTGTCCTGTGAGAGCCCCGCGCTTCTCCACGTGTCTCTTGGAAAAAGCCCTATTTCTCAAATCGCTTTTTCTGCGAGAGATTTGCAATGTTCGGGCGCCAATTTGTCACGCCGTTTTCCGATTCCCTACGAAATCGGCAATCGGGCTCGGGAAATTATGGCCGAAAGACCGGGCCACGCTCGGTCGCGCGAAACGTGGTCCTCCCGGGACAAACAGCCACTCGCAGACTCGAAATAGGACAATACTTAATCGACCGTAGATCGATACTCGGGCGCCAGGCACGTTACCGTGCCACGCGAAACTTTTGTCTCTACACGAACTTCTTTCGAATCTGCGAGGACTGCGTAGATGCCTTGGATAGCGACGGAACAGGCCAGGATACCACGTGGGAAAAATGACGGGGCATTCCCCGCGACGGGAACGTTTCTCACAGGCGAAATGAATAGAGTGAATTCGGGGCAAACTACTACCGTTTATTGAGAACGGGATGGTAATACAAGCCACCGGTATGAACCGGCGGCAGTCAAAATATTTGCCGGCGCGTCGTCGAGAATCTTCGGCGGTAGTTCGGCCGTACGCGCGTGACTTCTATTCTTTCGCGTCGAGCTCGGCAGTTACAGGCCTCCGCGTAAATTATACAAGCCCCGAAGGGCACGAGATCTGCCGAGCCCCGATAGAATACGCGATCTAATACAATATGACTAGGCGAGGACGGCAAGAACGCGACGAGAACGAAACGGGCGCGTCGCGTCGTCCCACCGTGGAACGTCTCGAGGATCTCCGAATACGAATCGAAAAACGAAATATCGTACGCCCCGTATCACGCAGCATTCGGGGACGCTACGATACACGGCCCGGCGTTCCTCTCGGGAGAGCTCTTCCCGGTCGCTGGACACGCCAAAGCACGTGGCACACGACGCGAGGTTAGAATTTCTGTCAAAATACGCCCCGAGCCAACACGAGTATTCACAATTTTATAACACCGAACTGACCGGTACTTACCAAGTCGTGGACTCGCTTCTTTCTTCGTATGTCGCACGATATTAACTTTATTAGATTTCGCGATTTCAAAGGTACACGAGTGGCTACTAAATAGTTCGCAGTCCTTCGGCCTAGTGACCTACTTCGTGTCGGCGCGGAACGCGGAAGCGAGGCATCCCCTCTACTTCCTCATCCATCTTCGCGGTGGCGACACTCGGGGCCTATCGTGTGGCTCCTCGCTGCAGGGGCGAATCGAAAGGATTCGGGCCCGTGCCTTCGAAAATTGTTAAATTTCTCGAGGCGGCGTCCGATAACGCTGCGAGGGCGGTAAGAGTGGACGCGAGCCATTCCGGGTGGGCTCTCATGACCCTGCCCGGGCGAGAATCGACAAGGTTGGGCCGTTGGTCGTCCCTTTATCGTAAATGCCTCGTCGACGTCTCGGGGTTGACGGATCCGGGCTCGGTCCAATCCCCGTTGTCTTCTCCGTACTCGCCGATCTGCGATAGGTTCTCCGGGTGCCTGTTCTCGAAATTTCTCGCCAATTAGCAGCGGAAGATGGGCATCAAAATCTCCTATGGATCGTAGTCGGATCTGAAACCTCGTGTCGCGCCCAGCGGCACGACATTCAAGCGCGATAATACTATTCCACTGGGACTCGGCCGTCTCCAGGGAGATCGATCGCAACGCCCGTTTCGGTTCCGATGGTCGAAAAAGTGACCCGGTCTCTGTAAGAAGGTTCGGAAAGACGTCGGCAAAACCTGCCACGTCACTGTATAATTAACGTATAATACCTGAATAGATAAATTGTTTCAGTTTCCTAATTGAAGCATCAATTATTACATGATTATTGTTTATTTACACACACATTATCCATGATTTAATTATTTGATTACGTTATTGTTATTGAATACAAAATTACTCTACTTACCATATACATATTTAAAAACGTTTATGGCTTCCATCGAGCTTCAGTTTCATCGAAGATAATATTTATGCGTTCCAGTGTACAATAATAAAATAAATAATAATGATAATAAATAATAATAATAATAATAAAATGATAATAATAAAAAATAAAGGTAATTATTTACATTAGGGGATTCCTCACCGATTTTGATGAAATTTAAATATATTGTAACGGTCCTGGTTCTCGGTGTGCGACTCTCTCGCGGTGGTGCTCCTCGTAGCCGATATAGCTCGCCGATCCAGGGTTTCGAAACCGCGAGGAGAGTATTCGGCGCGGGGAAAGGAGTTGGTACGGTGTTAGTGAATAATGAGACGAGTGGTTCGTAACATAACAGTGCTCGTTGCCTGGCAATTTATACGATACGGTGTTCCTGAATACGGTGCTCCCGGACGCGGTGCTCGATTTCGAGGATACGGCACTCGTGAGGCGGAGTAATCGCGCGCGATCAAACGCGGGGGTGCCACCGGGGCCTGTAGGAGATTGTGGACGGCCTCGGGGTAGGTGGGAGGATTGTTGATCGCGGCTATCGCCGTGGTCTCCCTACCTAGGTCGGGATTCACTGGATCTCTGAGGTCGGTGACGCACCGTCCCTCAAATCTCCTCCGGACAGTCCTTCGGGGAGTTCGAAAAGGTGACGCACCTTGTTTCACTCGACCGACCTCGTGGACGACTCGTCTCTCGAGGATGCAGGTGACACACCGTGCTTTAAGTTTTTCTAGGCGGCTCTTAGGCAACGTTGAAGGGTGACGCACCACTTCTTGTTCTGCCGGTTCCGTGGGCGACTCGCCTTGCGGAATTTACCGGTGTCGCACCGGTGTGTCTGCGAGGTGGAACGCGGTTCTCACCAGCGGAGGCGCAGGGTATAGGACAGGAAACGTACTGATGGAGTCGAAGGGTGACGCACCTCTTCTGGTCCAGCCGATGTCGTAGACGACGCGTCTCACGACTTTACCGGTGACGCACCGGGGTGATTTTCACGGCGGAACGCGGTTCGCGCCGGCGGAAATTCAGGGGATGCGGGCAGGAGGTTCTTCGACGGAGTGAAAGGGTGACGCACCCCTTCTTGTTCGTCGGCTCTCGAAGACGGCGCGTCTCGCGAGGTAACCGGTGACGCACCGGTGTATTGCGGCGGTGGGACGTGGTCCTTGCCGGAGTGAACCAGCATGTCGTTAACAGAAGGTTCGTACGGCGAACGGCTCGTAGTTGACGGCGGATACTTGGGGATTGGTTACAGGTAGAATACTGACAGAGCTGGATTATGGCACGTGGTGATTCCTGGATATCTACAGGCAAACTCAGGTGATTTTGGGAGGTTCTTGGCGGCTTTTATAGGATTTGTTCGGTGGTGCGGGTTGGTGGTGCGGAAGGGTGTTTTAGTGGTGACGTAGATATTTTGGAAATTTGCTGTCGGGTTCCGTCAGATCAAGGACCTAGGAACAGGGCTGGGGCGGTACAGGCGGTGCTGTTGTGATGACAGGGAGTCGGCGGTACGTTGCGCGTTTTGAATTTCGCGTATGACCGGTGGAGGTTTGATAAGGGTTTCTTCGTAACAGGCCTACGTTTTGCAAGCCTTAGTGCCGGACCGGTGTTCGGCCGTCAGACCCAAGTCCCCACAGAGGGGACACTTGGGGGGCGACCTGCAGGTCGCCGCCCTGTGCCCCTCTTACCCGCAACGGTAGCAGCGGCCGGACCGGCTCGCCTTACCCTGGTACTCGCATTTCGCGAGCGTGTGTCCTCGGCGAAGTCATCGGTAACACTGGAGCTCACGTTGCTCCAGTACCTCCACCTTCGCCGAGGACCATCCCACCCTGGACTAACCCTAACCCAAACCCGGTTAACCGAGCAAGGTTTCTCTAACCCACAGTAACCCGGGGAGAACGCACAGAGCGGGTTAACCGGGTTACTAGTGAGATAAGATAGATACTTCTAGACAGTTTACTTCAGAGTTCAGAGATATACGAATATATGTACATGTATTATGGAAAAAAAGAGATCCCTCAACAAAATTAATAATTCAATTTGTCTTAATGAACTTAATTATTACTAAATATATTTACTTACTTTCCCATCGTGGTACGATCGCTTCTGGGTAAAGGAACATATGGCAGCTTTTCTTTATAAATATCTATTCTATGTACGCGGAGCTTCTAAGAATATTTGTTTTACAGAAGCTATGTATTTAGGGATTGCAATCCCGCAAAGCGGGATCCCACAATCTCGCAGAATTCCGCGTCATATTTTGGTCCCGCATTTCGTAAATAGGTAAAGCCGAATTCCGCAAATTTTGCGGGACTATGCGTCCCAAAATTTCGCGAATGGCGACGCGCACGAAAGAACTATTTCGATGGTCTGTCATGAAGATATCGACAAAACTTTAAAAAAAGAGATGATTTCCTTTGAGAACGATGGCAAAAAGGGGAAATATTTACGTATTGGCTTACGACTATTTTTTAACTATTCGACCTTCAAGTGTAGAGGCTGAACGAGCTTTTCCCGCTGCAGGATATATTTTTGTAATGACTTGAGAACCTAACTAGAAGATACAACAATTAATAGACTTTGCTTTTTACGATCATATTTTCAAAGTTCTACAAATTAAAATTTGCTTTTATAATTTTAACATTTCTCAGATTTTAATCTAATTAAAATTATATTCACAGACAGGTCGATTGCATATAGTTCGTTCTGAACAATTTTTATAGTTATTTTTAAATTCTAACCAACATTTTGGTAAAGTAAAAAATTCTTCCGATTCACCTCAGCAATTAATATACAGGGTGTTCCAAAATTCATGAACTTCCCGAAAGGGGGTGGTTCTTGAGACCATTTCAAGCGACGTTTCGCTTTGCAAAGATGTTATCCGCGGCTTTGTTTAGGAGTTATTAACGAAAAACACGGACCAATCAGAGCGCGACCTAGACGCGAGTTGCCACAGTCGGCCAATAGACAGTTGGCGCGCCAGGCCGATTGTGGCAACTCGCATCTAGGTCACGCTCTGATTGGTCCGTGTTTTTCGTTAATAACTTCTAAACAAAGCCGTGGATAACATTTCTGCAAAGGAAAATTTCGCTTGAAATAGTCTCAGGAACCACCCCCTTGCAGGAAGTTTACGAACTTTGGGACACCCTGTAGATATACAAGGTGAGGCACCTGAGACTTACATCGAAAATATCTTCGTTGTTGTTAGATTTATTGCCGAAAATCTTGAAAATCTGCAATTTTTACCATCTTTAAATGTTTGTAGGTTATTGCAACGTCGACCGATTTTGACGAAATTTTCAGAATATGTTTAATTGGCACAGATCTACAAAACGCATTTTTTAAATTTTCAATATAGGCCCATATAAAAAAGTTAACAATTCAACTTTTAGCATTTTTTCAACAATTCCGATCAATTGCAATTTTTGAAAAAATTTCTTTTCACATCCTTTAGTAAACTAATTGCTCTAGATTCCCAAAGAAGTTCAAATCGTATAGTACAATATTAAAAAATTTATCGTCTTCTTTAGAGCGATCCTAAACTTTTGTCCGCTAGTGTATATACATTTCAATTCTAGTTTGTTTTCCAAAAAGAGATTTATTTTAATTTAAATTTATGTAGATTTAGATTTTATATGTATTCTGTTAATAAATTTTGACTAATATGATTAAAGATGATTATCTCATTAAGTAAAATTTGTTTCTTTATTAAACATATATTAAATTGAAGACCCAAATTCTAAGTCCCGCGGGATCCCGTGGGATTCAAATAAATCCCACATCAATCCCGCGGGATTGCAATCCCTATATGTATTACTTTATTGACCAATGGAAAGTGCATTTGTATTTCCTCCGCTATTCCGTGCAATTCATGTGCTACACATGTTATATACCATATTAGGTTAAGATTGGGTTAGGATTATTACATAAAATAAAAAAATCTAAAAACATATGTACATACATTTTGGTATCGTACACATACAGTAGCGGACAAAAGTTTAAGACCGCTCTAAAAAAACGATAACTTTTTAAATATTGTACTAAACGATTTGAACTTTTTTTGGAAGCTAGAACTAGAGCTACATTTAGTTTACTAAAGGATGTGAAAAGAAATTTTCAAAAAATTGCAATTGATCGGCAAAAGTTGATTTTTTAACTTTTTTATGTGGGCCTATATTGAAAATTTAAAAAATACATTTTGTAGTTCTGTGTCAATTAAACATATTCTGAAAATTTCGTCAAGATCAGTCGACGTTGCAATGAGCTACAAATGTTTGAGATGGTAAAAATTGCAGGTTTTCAAGATTTTCGGCAATAAATCGTATAGTACAATATTAAAAAAGTTATCGTCTTCTTTAGATCGGACTTAAACTTTTGTTCGCTACTGTATATATTTTTTAAGCAGATACTTTAAAAAAATGTGACAGGAGATTAAAAATTCGAAGATTAATTGTGAAATCTTGCAAGAAAATTATTGTTTTATATTGATTTAAAAGAGTTGTGTATTAAGATATACCTTTACAATATATACAATATTTTTATGCTGTCATAAAAACATTTAACGAAACTAATAAAATTGATATATAACTATTTATTAAAAAATAATAATTAATGATTAAATATAATTAATAAAATACAATAACTATAATATAATATTGAAAACATAGTCTTTTAAATATTACAATACGCATCTCAATATTGCATACACATACAGTGGCCGAAATAATGATAGGTTCATAGCCCGAACTAGCGTGTTTACTGTTGTCATTCTTATCTGCATCACGGAACACCTCCTATGGTGTTTGTTTATATTTAGAAAAGTCGTGTTCTTACTATTGTAAGATGCATTTAGTTTAGTTTCGACAGCGCAAGTGTTTGGACGTACAGTCAGCGGCAATATTAAGTGGACACCCTCAAAAATCGCATAACTTTTCAAAAATTGGTCTTTTCAAAGGTCTTGAATTTTTTTAAGATGTTAGACCGGCTGGTTCGCTAGAGAATAAGTAAACAAAAATTTATTACGATTGCAATTGGTAGGAATCATACAAAATTTACAAAATGATGTCTTGTCAATTTTTTTATGTGAGCGTGTAACGATAATTTAAAAAATGAGTTTTATAGATTTCGGTAATTTATTTGCATACTGAACATTTCATCGAAATCGGTCAACATTGCAATGAGCTACATACGTTTAAAGATGAGAGCTCAAGGGTGAAAGTTGTAGATTTTCAGCCTTGCCGGGGCATTTCGCCCTTACGTGATCATCTTTAAACTTTGTAACTCATTGCAATGTTGGCCGATTTCGATCAAATTTTCAGTATGCACATAAGTTACCGAAATCTATAAAACGCATTTTTTAAATTATCATTACAGGCCCACATAAATAAGTTGACAAGACATCATTTTGTAAATTTTGTATGATTCCTACCAATTGCAATCGTAATAAATTTTTGTTTACTTATTCTCTAGCGAACCAGCCGGTCTAACATCTTAAAAAAATTCAAGACCTTTGAAAAGACCAATTTTTGAAAAGTTATGCGATTTTTGAGGGTGTCCACTTAATATTGCCGCTGACTGTACGTCCAAACACTTGCGCTGTCGAAACTAAACTAAATGCATCTTACAGTAGTAAGAACACGACTTTTCTAAATATAAACAAACACCATAGGAGGTGTTCCGTGATGCAGATAAGAATGACAACAGTAAACACGCTAGTTCGGGCTATAAACCTATCATTATTTCGGCCAGTGTACAATCCACACTTCAAATATTGTTTTTACACATACACGCAGACGCGCACACACACAAACACAACGCACGCGCGCAAAAAGCTCCTAACTATAAAAATTCATTTGTTCGGACAACCATAATGTCCTCTAAAATGTCGTTATTCAACCTCGATCTTTGGTCATTTAATATAAATTTCAAACCTGAAAATAATCTTTCAACGGACACTTGCGTTGCTGAGACTGCATGCACAATCTTAGCGAGTGTGCTCAGTTCTGAAAAAGTACGTTTGTCCCAGGAGTCTAAAATATTAACGTCTTTGCCTATTCTGGGACATTGTGAGAATGCATTTAAGGCTCTTACAATGCCAAATGCAGAATTTTGGGAACAATGTTGCTCTGCATCTTTTTCTATGAGCATTTGTTCGATTTCATCAGACGGTGAAATATTGTTTGCAATAGGAGCTTTTGTTATATCATTTGAATTTAAACCTAGAGCTTCGTAACGCCTCCACGTATTCATTAAATGTTCCATCGCAAAATTCTTTTCTATTACGGACAATACATTTTTATATCTCGGATCTAAATATACCGACGCCAATAGACATTTCTTGCGTAGGAGTTGGGGTTCGCGGTTCATTATTGAATTTAATAGCAATGTCGCAAAACTATTATTTATTTTTGCTAGATTTATTTTGCACTGCAGCCAGACAACATAAAAGTTTCCCATTAATAATTGCTCACATTGCATTTTCTTTGACGCTATTTTTGCGGGTTCAAGAGCGTTCATCATTTCCCTAATCGTACTCCATTCACCTTCGGATAACGTCACATCTTTTATTTCTAAACAAAAATCTTGTAATGTTAATAATCGTTCTAACATATCATATGTTGAACTCCATCTAGTTGGGCAATTTAGTATGGGTTTACGTAATTTTAAATTGTTCAAAAGGATCGTTACCGTAGGACTGCGGAGTTTTCGCACGAGCTCGCGAATTTTTTGAATTAAATTTTCTACATGAAAACTTTCAATAGCATCTTGAACAGTAAGTTGCAACGTATGTGCAACACACCGCACCCCATTAAATTAAAATTGTTATCGTCTAAGTGAAATAAATGTTCGCCCTCTAAGTAAAATTCGTGTTGAGAATCGTCCGAAAAATCTTCAAAATCGTCGAGAGTTTCTTCTTCCCTTAAAAGACGAACTATCTTCAGCATATTTGAGCCATTGTCCGTCGTGATTGAATAAATATTTCTCGCGGTAAGATCATATTCTTGCAATACGTCCAGGACTAAATTCTTCAAATTTTCGCTAGTATGTCTAACAAGGATTTCCTTTAATGCTAACGTTCTTACAATCAATTTCTCATGTTTTACATATTGTGCATTTATTCCTATAAACGATCTACATTGACGGGTTGCCCCGTCAATTTTAATAGAAACTAAAGTATTTTTAATTTCCGCTTTTATTAAATTTCGCACTTCGCGTGCCCGATCTATTACTGCCTCCCGAACATTGTCTCTATTAATAGTAATTCGGGGTTCAACTGTCTCTAATATCGGGTCAATTAATTTACGAAAACCCGAATCCTCCACGATACCTAATGGTCGACCATTTTTGGTGGTTAATTCGACGCAAGCGTCCATCAGATGTTTTGCTGTCATCGTAAACCTCGTTGATGTAGACGTGGAGCTCGTAGAAGAGGAGTTTGAAGAAGACGCCGAAGTCAAATTGAAAGAAGAAGAATCCAAATCTGCGGAAAATAGTATTTGAAATAGTAAATAGTAAACAATCTCATTTCTTTTACAGTGTCTGTACAACTTTGAAAATAAAATAATTTTACTTGATGCAGTAAGTTTTGAAAATAAAATATTTTATTTGTTGCAGAAATTTTTGAAAATAGTATTTTATTTTTAAAATATTGAAAATATTTGGAGTTTGTCTTTATTTTCAATTTCAATTTTAAAAATTATTGCCCAAAATAATGGTTTGCATTCAATAGATTTCTGAGTATAAATAGTTTCCTGGTGATAAGATACACTGTATGTTTACCAACAAACCTCAGTAGGCACATGCTGTGAACTGAAGTGAATATACGCAGTAATAGCAGCAATCAAACAAAAAAATAAAACGAAAATGTGGCAAATGATATAGTTTCTTATATTAAATACCATTTCTTCTTTAAATTATTGCTAAAATAAGAAATATTAAATAAGTACATGATGCGATTTCTGAAAAAGTATTAGGTATGACGATGCAAAAAATAAAATATTCTATTTTGTGTTTCAGATCATTAAAATAGAAATATTTTACTTTGTATTTCAGATTATTACAATAGAAATATTTTATTTTGTGTATGAAAATGTTAAAATAGAAATATTTCATTTTGACGTTCAGATTGTTCAAATAAAATACTATTTTCTTTAAGCAAAATAAAATCTAAAATATTAAATAGTATTTTAAATATTTTTTTCGCCAAATAATGCCCACCTCTTGAAGAATCCTCGTTGTTCCTTCTCCTTTTCCTCGCTTCCTTCTGCATGGTGACCGTTGTATACTCATTGGGATGGTAGTACTGCAAATGCCGCGTCAAATTAGCAGCATGGTTCCCAGTTATTTTTGTAGAGCATCTCTCAATAAGGCACGTAGATTTACTGTCATCCTCGTTGAATAGAAAATACTGGCGGACTGGATGCTCCATTGTACGAAATTGTGCTAGTTTATAAAGTCAATAGTGCACAAACACAATGTACACAACACACGTTTTGCACTTTTTTGAAACGGTTCACGAATTTCACGGGAAAGAATGAAAAATGCGGTTTGCTTACTGAGACGTAAGACTGACACTCAGATGCAAAAAAACAAGACTGATGAATGTCCGTGTTTTTCACCGTACTTATATTCCAAAGAGAGGTAATAAAACGCTGTCTCCGAGGGAGTGGGGATGCAGGCCTGCCAAGAAGGCAAGGCGTAGGTTTTCCCCAAAAGTCATTGTTTATCCGAAAAACTAAGACTCTTTTAAGTTATTTGTAGACTGCAGAAGTTCATGCAAATTTTATATGTGAAAATATGCAAAACATATACAAAAATGCATAATTTATGTAAAATATTAGCTTCAATAAATGCTAAATCGACAATAAGATCCTCATTTTTATAATTTCTCTTGGGTTGTTTGAAAGGTTTAAGAATCAGGAAATAAAAGAGAATTTGAGAATTTTGCAAAAATTAATAATTTAATTAGTATTAATGAACTTGAATATTACCAAAAAGGTTTACTTACTTCCCCATCGTGGTTCGATCGCTTGTGGTGGTAAAGAAACATTTGACATAATAGCAGACAATTCCAAAATATTAACAATTTAAAATAGTGCATTTTCGACTAATGGAAGGACATTAGCCAAAACAGTATTAAAAAATTGTATAAATATTTACCAAACCGAATGATTAAAGTCGTTAGCTGTAAAGGAGGTCCTACAAAATATTGAGTATTGATTTTTATCGATTAATTCCGTTATATTTCAAGTTTTTCGTTAAGTGTGCTATCATTTTGTACCTCTATATTTCGTTAATAATTCTACTTTATTCAATAAAAATAGATAAGTTAATGAAGCTTTGTTACATTTCATTCATATATGCTGAGAAAGACGCACTAAAAATATGTGTATAAAAAAATTGAATTTCTAATGCTTAATAAACAGAAATAACATTCATTTCAAAGTGTGCTATCTTCTCGTCCTGGAGTGTATGTATTAAATGACCAAAAGAAAGTGCACATATTGGGATAAAATAATAATTATTATTAACAATGTAACAATATTATTAACTGCTTCTTAGGCCGTGTTCATACGTAGAGCGGCAAACGGTAGAGCAATTTATTTTTGATTATTATTGCATGAGAAAAATGCAAAAAATATGCACTGCGCACAACATATACTGAATGCAAAATTTCAAAATAAAAAATACATTTTTGGAATCATCTAATCATGACATAAATTTCTGTCCAGGTCCCATTTGTCTACCCATTTTTTATAAAAATATGCATTCGCATAAACATCCTTTTTTTTTTAACGTTGGCTACGGCCACACGGGTCGCACCTCGTGGGCCTCATTTTCCTCTTCCACTAAGAAGACATTGGTTTTTTCCTCCATAAACGTGACGCATAAACCGTTAGTTTGTATTTAAGAATCTGGGACCTAAAAATGATGTCTGAAAATCACTTAATTGTGGGGTACTCTGGAAGGTCTTCGGTTTAACGTTTTATTGCGGACACGGTAGATACATTGTCAGTGGAGGCGCGGTGGTCTTTACCGGTTTTACGAAGCGACGTTTTACCTTTTACTATTTATTAAGTTGTTGTTATTAGACCTTACCCTTGCGAGTGTTAACTATTTCGGTTTTTTCCATTTTGGCATTATTTCGGTTTCAATACAGCATACTGGCTTGCGGACAGTCGTTGAATTTCGGATGGTGACCGTAGCAGGCAATAAAATAACGAAGCGCTTCGATCCTAACAAAGCATACTGACAAGGGAACATTTTCTGTTAATACAAGTCGATTTTGGTGAAACTTATGTGTGATATAGTTCTTCGATTTTTTTTCGAATTTTCCTCGAAAATTTATATTAAAAAGTTACAAAGGTAATCATGATCCTTTTTTTTTAACCGGGGTTATGTGGTGTCACGTCGATCATGCTTCCAGAAGGGAAACGTGGCCGAACTCGGGAAATTATGGCCTTACGACCGGGCCACGCTCGGTCGCGCGACACGTGGTCCTCCCGGGACAAAGGGATCTCTCGCAAATCCGGATCGAAAGACAGCAAACCGATCGAGGTTCACTCGGGCGCCAGGCACATCGGCGTGCCGTGCGAAACTCTCACTTTTCGCGGTCGAAAAAAAATACTCTCTCTCCGGACTTGCGAGGATCACGATAACCTGCGATAGCACTGAGCGCGGCCAGGATTCCGCGTGCGGAAAAAGGACGGAGCATTCCCCGCGACGGGAACGTTTCTCACGGAATAAATTAATCACTCCCGATCTTTTGGCAAATAACAGTCGTTTATTAACGAGTGGTCATACGCAAGCCACCGGCGAAGGCCGGCGGCAGTCACAAGATTTGCCGGCGCGGGGAAGCGATAATTTTCGGCGGTTGTTCGGCCGCTCGCGCGTAATTTCTTCGATCGCGTCGAGCTCGGCGGTCACAGGATTTCGCGTTAAATACAAGCCTGAAAGGCACGAGTTCCGCCGAGCTCCGGTAACATACGCGAATAGATCACGGACTGGTCGAAGGCGATTCGAAATATCGAACGAGACACGGTACGCGGACGAAACGATCGAGCGAGCGAAGCGAGCACGTGGCGGCGCGACACCGGGTAACGTCTCGAGGTGAGCCGAAATACGTCTTCAACGAAAATCGTGCGTCCCGTTTCCGTGCACGGAAAACCGGCGACTTCACGACCTACGGTCGGGCGTACCTCGCAGGAGAGCGACTCCTGGTCTTGGGCAAACGCATACGAATCCGTAGTAATAGACTACACGAACACGAAGTCCAAAGTCCCGCCAATAACGCCCCCGAACCGACACGAACTGGTCACTAATTATGGTTAATCACTAAGGCCTGACCGGCACTTACCACGATAATTACTCCGCTGGTATTCTTTGACGGTATTACTTTTGTTCGCAGCGCGTGTATTCGTCCGCACGGTTCGTATTCTTTCGACCCAGTGACCCAATTCGAGCCGGCTCGGGAACGCGGAAGTGGGGCGTCCCCCTACTCCCTTAACTATCTCCGACGGGGCGACTCTCGGCCCTATCGCGTCGCTCCTCGCTGCAGGGGCGACTCGATAGCTTTCGGCCCCGGGCCTCCGATATTTAGACAATTTCGGCGCTCGGCCGATATACGATGGCGAGGGCGTTAGGGTTAGATCCGCGCCATTCCGGAGCGGCTCTCGTGGCATTTTCCGGGCGAGATATCGACGGGGTTGGACAGATGCACGTTCCCAGTTCAATTAGCCTCGTCGATCTCTCCGGGTTGGCAGATCCGGGCTCGGTCCAATCCTCGCCGTCTTTCTGGAAAGCGGCGTCCTGCGATAGGTTTTCCGAGCGCCTCGCCTTGAGGGTGTTCGCCATTCAGCGGTCGGAGATAGGTCCCTGGCCCCTTTCGGGGTCGGTATGACCTGAAACTTCGTGTCGCGCTCAGAGGCGCGACATTTGAGCGCGATAATTACGTTCCTCTGTTAATCGGACGTCCCAGGGAGAACGTTCGCGGTGCCCGCTTCGCTTCGATATCGCCTAACCGTGACCCGATCTTTCGTGAAGGGTTCGGACGGACGCTGGCAAAATCTGCCACGTCACAGTGGGACTCCCTCAGGGAGGGGATCGGTGAGCTTTGTTAGCTCACCGACCCCCTCCCTCACAGTACCCACTAAAAACACACGCCCACCTAATCCATGCAGGAGGTGCCCGGATCTCGCGAGAACTCAACAGGACACCTCCTAGCTTCTCATGCCTCCCGAGGGGAGGGGTTAGCTCCCCCCATACCTACTCTAACCGGACCCCGGGCGGAGGGACCCGCCCGGTGATCCCATCCCTGGAGCCTTCGGATTGGGCTTCCCGAGCCTCAGCTCGGTCCACCCACAGCTCCCGGAGCCCTCCTGCCCCGCTCGAGCAGGGGACCCGTGGGTCCGCCGCCCGGCCAGGGCATGAAGCCGCCGACACCGGCAAGGAAGGGTCGTCGGAGGCGCATCCGAACGCCCCGACCCCACCACCCCACCCCCCACGCGCCCCATCCCAGATCACGCCTCTGAGATGTGGCCGGCACCCCGCCACAAAGACGAAAGTCTCGGGGTGCCGTGCCACCACAGGGGGAGTACACTCCCCCCCTAAGGCCGGGGTCCCCCCGGGGCGGAGGACACGGCGGCTCAAGCGGCGAACCCGTCTCACCGCCAAAGGGTTATCCTCACCCCCCGGAGGGGGTGGCATCATTTGACGCGGGAGGGGGAAAACCCCCCGCGCCCTCCCCCCTGAGGTATTCATGATCCTACTGTAGTCTTCTGTAACCGGATTAACCGGGTTAACCGAGTTAACCCTTTTTTTTTTAACGTAGGAAAAACGCTTTAGGCGTACCCCGCCCTCCTGGGGGAGAGACGGGGTTATGCGGGACTGTACGTTCCAGAAGGGACCAGACCTACCCACTAAAAAACCTACGGTGACCTCCCTAAGCTAATTTGGAGGTGGTCTGGATCTCGAAATAGAATGCGACCGACCACCTCCAGCCCCGGCTTGAGAGCCCCAATCCCGGGGGGGAGAGAAGCTCCCCCCAATCAAAAACCTAGTGCTATTTGGACACCATGCGGGTCACCCACACGGTGTCCCCCATCCCTGGGGTCGCTCGGCTGGGTGCCCCGAGCCCCAGCTCGAGACACCCGCGACCCCCGGAGACCCCCCTCCTCGCTCGGGGAATAGAACCCAAAGGGTTCCCGCCCGGCCGAGGAGGGAGGTTTCCGCACGCGACTAGGAGGGGACAGAGGCGAGTTCCGGCTCGCGTCTGTCCCCTCCCCCTGTCCCACCCCTCTGGTCGACCCCCATTAAAATAATAAATAAATAATAAATATATAAATAATCAATAAATAAAATATAACTTAAAAATATATGAATTAAAAGTCAATAAAATAAGTAAAATATATATAAATCATTAAATAAATAAAATAAATAAAACGTCAATAAATAAATAAATAAAGACAAACACAACAAAAACATATAAAAGGGGGGTCAATAAATAAAATGGGGATTATAAGTAAATAAATAAATAGATAAAATAAAATACAGTAAAAATAAATATATCAAATAAGATAAAATAAGGGGGGGTCGACCGGCAGGCCGCATCTTTGTGGTGGGGGGGAGGGGATTAGTGCTCCTCCTCGCCCCCCCGCGGCCTGCCCACCCCGGGGGCGCCTGAATCGGCAAACCCCCCCTTGGCGGCGGTGGGAGTAACTACGTAGTCCCACCGCCGCCAACACGTCTGCGGCCTCGTACGGCGGGCCGTTGGCCTCGACTGGGACGCCCCGCCGAGGCCAGCCTCCTGGCGGAGAGGGGGTCGGACTCCCTCTCCCTCTCCGCTGCCTCCTTCTGCGAAATAACGCGGATCTTGACCTCTCGCTGCCGATCATGCGGTCGACCACGACCGGCAGGGAGAGGTCCATCCCGATAACACCCCTAAGGACACTGCACGGCTCCGACCACGCTGGACATTCCTCCAGCGTATGCCGCGCAGTGTCCCGGGCCTCACCGCAGTGGTGGCACTGCGTCGTCGGTTCCTTCCCGATCCGACACAGGTACTCCCCGAAGCAGCCATGCCCGGAGAGCACCTGTGTCATATGGTAGGTGAGCCGTACCCGACTCCTGCACCATTCCTCCAGAATGGGCAGGAGTTCCCGGACAATTGGCCGGTCCGAGTCGGTGGAAGAGATTTCCTCCCGCCAACGGACCAGGATGTCCTGTCGGGCCTGGTGCCTCAGCACTTCGACCTCTTGCCCCTCGAGGCATAACTCCCCCCGGCGGATGGAGCAGGCAATCCGATACGTGGTTGCCCGCTCCACCGCCATTAGATGGAGGGGAGTCATGCCCGCGAGGAGGCACGCCGCCTCCCCGGAGATGGTGCGAAATCCCCGTATGGTCCGAATGGCCAGCCGTCGTTGCACGCGGTTTGCGTGCAACATGTTACGCCGGCTGGCCATTAACTCTTCGGACTACACGAGGGCTTCATACAGGAACTTAGCGTGCACGACCCCCGAATAGAGGCGACGTATCCGATCATCGGGCCCCCCGATATTGGGCAACAGCCGACCAATGGCGGCTGCCACCCCTTCGGCTCGGGGGGCCATACGGTCGAAGTGCTCTTCGAAGCACCAGCGGCTGTCGAGGGTCAGGCCGAGATAGTTCATCTCTCCCTTCACCTCGACAGAGGCTTCACCCACCTGGATCCGGAGCTGGGGTGGCTGCCGGCTCCGAGGCAATGCGTGTAACCACATTGCCTCGGTCTTGCCGGCAGAAATCTCCAGCCCCAATCTCCGGATCCCACCGACGACGCAGCCCACCGCTGCTTGCGCCAGGCTCAATGTCCTCCACCATGACCTCCCCTCGACGACAACCAATGTATCATCCGCGTAGCAGATTAGGTGGACGCCGAGAGGAAGGCTAGCCCGCAGCACCGCGTCAAAGGCGAGCAGCCACAGGAGCGGTCCGAGGATCGACCCCTGTGGCACTCCGCGGTGCATCTCTTCCCTCCTGATGTTTCCGTACCGGCCCGGATACTCAAACCACCTGTCCCTCAGGTAGTCCCGGATTACTTCCTTGAGGTAAGAGGGCACCTGGAAATAGTCCAGGGCCCTCTCTACCTCATCCCATGGCAGGGTGTTGAAGGCGTTGGTGATATCGAGACTCACCGCCAACAACACCCTGCCTTGAGCGACAGCCTCTTTCCGGAGGGAGGCGAGACGACCGACGGCGTCTACCGTCGAACGCCCCCTCCGGAAGCCGAACTGGCTGTCGCTCAGATCGGGACCACCGTGTTGGGACAGATGCTCGACGAGGCGGTCGGCAATGATCTTTTCGTAGATCTTGCCCGCCTTGTCGAGGAGACATAGGGGCCGGTACGCGGAGGGAGAGTCCGCGGGCTTTCCTGCCTTATGGAGGAGGACCAGCCTGGCAACTTTCCATTCTCTGGGGAAGATTCTTCGGCTCATGCAGGAATTTATAATCCCTGTGAAGGCCGGGGCGAGGACGTCCAGGGCCGTGGCCAAAACCCGTCCAGGGACCCCATCGGGACCGGGGGCCTTCTTGCCCCCTTCCCGGATCCTCTGGACGGCCCGGGAGAGCTCACTCTCCGTGACCCCGAGCTCATCGGTCCAGTTGGTGTGGACCGAAGGGGGCGGGTCCTCTCTCGTTCCCTCCGAGGGAGGGAAAAGTGTACTGAGGACACGTCCCAGGAACTCGGGGTCAAGCCCCTCGGTTATGGGGGGCGCCCACGGGCGGAGCTTGCTCAGCACCACCCTGTAGGCGCGCCCCCATGGATCCCTGTCAAGGGATCCGAGGAGCTCATCCCAGGCCACGGCCTTTGCAGCGGCGATTGCACGCTGGACAGCCATCCGGGCCGCCCTGTACTCTGTATACAGGGCGGACCACCCTCGCCTCGTCGACGCCTCCAACGGGGTTGCGTCGACGTGCGCGGGTGTACTGGCGTCGGGCGCGGACACACGTGTCCCTCGCGGCCGCAATCTCGCCCGACCACCAGTACGCTGACGTCTTCGGGGGGTGTCTACCGGCCCGGGGCATCGAAGCATCGCATAACGACTTCATGATGCCCCGGAACCATGTCACCCCCTCGTCAGTCCCGCGCTCCATGGGTTCAACCCAGGAATAGGCGAGGGCTGAGGCTCTCAGGACGTCCTCGTCCAGTCGCTGCAGCGCCCATTTAACGGGCGCCGCATGGGAGCTACGTGGGGGGGCAGGTTCGCCTGATGTTCGTCACCACGAGGTCAAGAAAGGGGGTGTCCAAATTGCGTAAAATAAGCTCGACGCACACGTCGACGCGTCGGGCCCGACATTCGGAACTGGGGGTGAAAACGTATCCGATAGTGCGCAACTTTCGGTAACCCAACTTCTTTAACCTATCGGCTATGGTGGTTGCGCACACTCCAAAAAGGGGCCCCAGCTCATCGAGACTCAGCTGGGGTGATTGTTTTATGGTCGAGAGAAGGAGGCTGTCGTCAATCGGGAGGGGTGGCCGACCACTCCGGGCGCTGTCCTTCATATGGGTACGTTCGGCATCAAACTGCGCGTACAGCTTGTAGATTAGCGACCTTGAAACAATAGGGCCGTACGCCTGAGTAATCTGCGCGAGGGCTTCCATGGGGGCCACGTTGGAGGAGTACAGAAGATGTATGATGATACGCTTCCTCTCCCAAGTAAACGTATGGCTCGAAGCCTAAAAGTAAAGAAAAGAAGAGAAGAGATGAAAAGAGGGAAAAATCAAATTAAAGTAGAGTTAAGGGGTGTACCACAGGTGTATATTTTTATATATATTTTTGTATTTTTTAGTTTTATTTTATTTATATTATATTGGATTGGTTTTTATACAAGAGAGGGTGTAGTATACTTACCCGTGCTGAGAGGGAGGGGCGGCCTCGCGATGATCCTGGGCGTGGGAGTGGCATCCTTTGATTGGTTGTCTAGTTGAATGTAGATGTAATGTGAAAAGAAAGAAAGGAGAAGAAGTTAGAGACTTGGTTGTATGCATGATATTGATAGTATTAAAATAGAATAAATTAAAAGTAGATATTAGGATTAGAATAATTTAGAAAGTAAGAATCAGTGAGAGTCTTCCAGTAGGCGAATGTAAACTGGGATTGTTCTCGAGAAGGCAGTTACAATAAGGCTAATCTGAATCTGCAAATTATTATAGAAAGTGAGAAAATTGAATAGAGAATGTAAGAGAGAGCATTAAACTGTTTTATACAGTGTTACGGTGGGTAGAATTACGGATAAGAGAGATAGAGAAGAATTTTTAGTAAAACTATAGAGTACGTTGCATGAAGATTTTCAATTTCAATTTTTATTCTAAACAAATCAATATAAGCCTACACGATAACGGTCTACAGGTTCCTATGGAAGTACAAGAATAGAAAATTCAAATTTAAACGGTACGGTAACAAGCGTGTCAAGGCTACACGTGTTCCTATGGTATGCTATGCGGGTAAAAACAGCGTGAGTGTATATACACAGTATCGACCTTATTGTGAACGCGACGTGGTCTCGCGGTGTCTCTACGCAAAAAGATGTTTGGCACCGCGAGGTAGCGAGTGCGTAGAGGTCGAGGCGTGCTGGCGGTTGGAACGTTCGATGTTCGGTTTTTAAAGTCAAATGGGGTAATCAAAAATAGTTCTTTTACGAACTCTACAGGAGAGAGAGAGAAAGATAGATGTAGGGAGGGGACTTCGCCGAACCGCCGGCAACGGTCGTGCAGAGAGGTGACACAGAAGGTGTTCGTACCTTGGAGGGTATACGCGGTCGAGATACTAGTTTAGTGTTGAGGAGATTAATAAAGTTAGTTTTGAGTTGAGGATTTACCACGGGTTAGGATGTATACCTACGGGTTTGGGGAATAGAGTAGTGTAGCGGGATCTATCTCTTAGTGAAATGGTTCCTTTCGGCAATTCACCTTTTTGAGGTTTTAGTGCCGGATAGTGCTGCGGAGAGAGTGACTTTTAGGACTCGGTTCGGTTTTCACTAGTGAAGAGACAGTGTGTGTATAACTTTTATAAGGATTCTTAGGGGGTACACGGACTTTGTGCTCGGAGTTCGGGCGAAAAGTCTGTGGACTACGGGCTTACGCTTAGCTAGGGGGTTGTCCACGGACTTTCTGACCGAGGTTCGGGTGGGTAATCTGCGGATAGCCTGAGACAAGTGCGTGCGTTTTTAGGGTTGGCGAGCGAGAGAGTCGAGAGCGGTCTCAGGACCTAGTGCGAGCGAAATTAGAGTTAATTTTTGCGTAAATATTCCTCTGTGAAGTCATGTACAGGTGTTTATTACAATTAAAATAGGAAATTGTTGTTAAAAAAAAGGTCCGCCTGATGTTGCTGGGTGGCCTCCACCTCCATGGTGATATGGAGGTGGTCTGAGAGTGACTCCCACTCTGTGGCCACCCGCCAGGCGGACACACGGCGTACGGCTGAGGGGGTGGCCCAAGTCAGATCGACTATGGACCACCGATTATGCCGCACGCACGTTGCTACGGAGCCCCGGTTCACCAACCGGAGCTCCAAGCCCCCCGCCCAAGCCTCGAGAGTTTCTCCTCGAGGGGTGGTCCTGGGGTTTCCCCAAGTGGTGGACTTCGCGTTGAAGTCCCCCAGGACCAACATTGGACCGGCTAGGTATGGTGTAATCATCACCCTTAGCCGGTCCAGAAACCCCTCGAACTCTTCGAGGCTGCAGTTGGGCGAAACGTAGCATCCCGCGACCAGAAACCTTCCCCATCGAAACAACACCACCCCTCGGCTCCGCTCGACCACGGAGCCGGGGGGGGGGGGGGGAACTCGCCGCCCTTTCGGGCCCATATTGCCACGGAGCCCCCGACGTCCCCCACCCAAGGGGAGGAGTCGGGGACGTCGTAAGGCTCCGTAACAACGGCCAGCCCTACCTGCCTCTCCGCCAGGCCATGGACAAACACGTCCTGGGCCCGGCGGGAGTGATTGAGGTTGGCCTGCACCACCGGGAGCGTCCTAGGCATTACTGTGCCGTTGTTGACGCCCCCGGTGTGGCCACCTCAGGCCGGGCTGGCTCTGGATGTGGGGGGTCCACCTCCATCTTCTCACTCGGGGCGGGAGGGGGTCGGGCAGGCTCCCCTCCCCCCGGGGGTGAGTTAAAACCTCCACCCCAGCCTCGCGATACTTGGACTTGGCTATATCAGAATTATGACAGGGGGCACTGTCTTGAAGAAGTACGGGGAGGGCACTGCCAGGATTTCGCATGTTGAAAGTGTCAAGAGTAATTTCAAATAAAGTGGCATGCTACACCGGTCATGTGCTCGCCTGAGGGGTAGCTTCGGCAAGTAAGCAGCCCAGTGCTGCACCACCACAGGCTGACCATCAGGCGATGCACGGGACGCGGGGGGGAGGGGATCGGCTCGCGTGAGCGCAAGGGTGGCTGCCATAAGCGTGGGTGGGTGTGGCCCTCGTACACGAGCCACAGCTCGTCGCAAGTGATAATTCGATCCAGAAAATTGCAGTCCTGATTTTTTAAATAAAGTTCGACGCATGACTCAACCCGAGCATCGCGACGAGCCTGGTTAGGGCAATAGGTAAAACCGGAATACCGCAGTTTTTTGTAATGTAATCTTTGTAGACGTCGATGGAGGGAGGTGGGGCTGATCTCCAGAAGGGAAGATAATGCTCGAACACTCTTTTGTGGGAACTGCTGCATGACGGCAATGAGATAGCGGTCATCTAAAGCTATCTCGGTGGGTCGCCCACTGCGGGGCAGATCCTCCATCTCAATCCGGCCGGAGCGAAATTGGTCATATAATTTATATACGAGGGGTAGCGATAACACATTCCCGTAACCTTCGGTAATCTTCTTAAACGCGGCAGCAGGACTTTCCGATGAAACGTACATAAAATGAACAAGTAGCCGGATTCGTTCCTTCGTAAGAGGAATGGCTGGAACCTAGGGGAAAAAAAGAAAAAAAAATAGGGAAAATAAATTAAAAAAAATAGGGGAAAAAAAAGAGAGGAAGCAAATCTAGTGAGTGTATATTGTAAAGCGTGTTTGGACAAGTTACCTGAGAAGATGAAGGTTCAGGAGTCTGGTCACGGTCAGACGAGCTGGACATCTTGAAAAATTCCAAACTGTAGGTTTTCTGAAAAAAAAGAGAAGAGAGAAAATTAGAGAATAAGTAATTTAGAAGGATGAAGATAAGATAAGAGAGCTAAGTTTAGTAGTGTAAGAATAGAAAGCAATATATAAAGTATAGTAGAAAAGGACGAGAGTTCAGATAAGAAAGGATTAGAGTGGGTAGATGAAATCGAAATTGTAACAAAAAAGGGACTTTTGTAAACGTAACCTTTGCTCACAGAGGAAATTAAGAAAGATGAAATTAAATATTAACAGAACGAATTTAGGTTGGAGAGTACCTACCTACTGTGAGAAAGCGAATGCGTATGGTCTCGAAGGAAAGGAGAACGAGATTAATACAGAGCGATGGTGCTAAGCGAAAGATAATGTGAAACGGTAAACGTACACGGTATAAGAGCTGATAGATAGGAATGCGGTATTTACGCGATAGAGACAATGGGAAGGGAATGCGATTAAATAAGAGTCCGAGCCGAGATACAAACCGAGATCACCGAGCGGTAAATCAAAGGCGTGGCGGCTCAATCGAAAACTCAGAGTTTAATAAGCGAATGCAATTAGGGAGGAAAAATTGGTTCAATTGTGAACTGGGGGTTTTATTCACACGAGAGAATGATATGTAAGGTAAAAGAGAAGAAAAAGAAAAATAGATCAAAGAGTGATAACCATTAGTGAAAAGCCAAAGGAAATAAATATAAATAAAAATAAAATCTGGGAATTGTAAGAAAATTACATTGAAAATGAATAGTTCGCTTGTGTGAAAAAGACCCACCGGTGGAATCAAAATTTAAACGGCTGTACTGGGATTTTGACCTAACTCAAGGTAATAACAGTACAGCCAAACAAAGCGTAGAAGGACAACAAGTATGAAAGACAAGGTTAGAAAAAGAGTCGGTGGTGACGGTAGACAAACAAGGTCAGGTCGGAACGACATTTAACGGTAAAAGTTCTAAATAACAGTATATTCGAAGCAAGGACACCCAGAGTGGGGGAACTCACCGGGGGGTCTAAAGGCTCCTCGATAACGGTCATAAGATCAGTCGGCCTTTAGATGTAGACCTATATAGTTGAAGAAGTAAATCGTTTATCAGTTAGCAAATAGGGTGTTAATTTCGAATCCGGAAACCTTAGGGTGTCATCTGGCATACCTAAAACAGAAAGAAGAAAGAAATTAATTAGTTTAAACAACGGAAGAGGGAATTCTCTACGGATTTTTGGAACGGCCACGTTCCATAAGTCCGTATAAACTTTGTATAGTAGAGCAATGGGAATTCTATACGAACTTATGGAACGTGCACGTTCCATAAGTTCGTGAATATAGGAATAGAGAGTAGATAGTTGATGGGTTAATAAGTGTGTAATACTGTGCGAGTGTGTGTGGAAAAGGTGCTCTAGGGTAGTAGGATAGAAGAATAGGTTCTTAGGTTTTAAGTTGCGTTGTCAATTTCTAGATTAGTTGCGTAGTTTTTGAGAATTTGTTACTTTATTGTCCAAGTGTTAGTGAATAATTGAATAAATGAAGGAAATTTTGGATATAAAAAAAAAGGCTCCCCTCCCCCCGGGGCCTTTTTGTTGGTGGGCCCCTTCCCACCAACCTTTTGGCCTTTCCTCGGGGGCGGCGGGCACACGCCACTCCCCGCCTTGTGCCCGGCCGGTCTCCCCAGCTCGGTGCAAATCGGGCACCGGGGAGCCGCCGAGCATTCATTTGCCCGGTGGCCGGTCTCACCACACTTGTAGCACTGGCCGCTACGATCGACCGTGCTAGTGCACCGCTGCCTGACATGTCCCACAGCCAGGCAGCGGAAGCACTGCAGCGGTCTAGCGGCCAGTGCCTCAACTTTTGCGGTGGACCAGCCAACCCGCAATTTCCCCTTACTCGCCAATTGGCGAGCCGCAGCGGCGGGGCATTTGAGCCACGTGGTGCCCAACCCGGTGGCCGGGGACTTAACGTCCCCGATCTTAATCGAGTCAGGCGGGCACCCCGTGGCCTCCGCCACCGCCGCTTTTATCTCCTCGGCGGTGACGGAGTCGTCCAGGCCCCTCAGGCGGAGATCCGCCGTCTTGAGGGGCCTGCTGACCCTCACCCCCATACCGCTAAGCGCGGCTGCCATGCGAGCTGCCAGGGCATCCGCCTTGGCAGCCCCCACGGGCCCAGGGATCTCCAACAGGAGACCCCCGGTCACCGCCCGCTTTATGCGGATGTCCCCCACTCCCAGCTCCCCGAGTTTTATGGCGGCTTTTGCCTTCGCCATAGCGTCCGCCAGGGTTGTTTTGCACCCCTCCGGAGTGGTCAGCGATATCGCTGCCGCCTTCGGAGGGGTGGCCACCCTGGGCGGGACCTTCCCCCCCAACCTTTCCCTGGGGGGCCCTTTGGGGTCCCATTGTGACGGGTGGGGTGGGGGGAGGGTTGGCGGCCTTCCTAGCCGTCTCCCTCGCTTTCCGGCCCACCACCGTAGCCCAGGACCCCTCGGAGGGGGCGACAGGGGGCTCGGTGCGGGTCGGGGCCGGCTTAGTCGGCCGCGAGGGGCCGGGGGGAGGTGGAGGGGGGGCATAAGTGCCGCCGCCGCAGCTTCTCCCTTCTTCTTCTTGTTTTTCTTCTTCTCGTCCGTGGGACGAGAAGAACGAGCGGCGGGTGTAAGGGACGGAGGAGGAGGAGGAGGGGGGAACACAGGGACAAGGGGGGGCCGCCGGGACCTCGGCGCCACTCCGGAGGGCAAGGAACGAGCGGGCGGTCCCGAAGACCGCCACGCTCAGTTCCTCCTGCACCTTTCTAATGGGGGCCAGCTTGGCGTCTAGTAGAACGCCAAGCTGTTCTAAAAGGCCCGAGTTGCCAGTCCCCGCCTCCGTTATAATCGGAGGGGGAGGAGCAGGAGGCCGGCTACTCGCGCGGGATGGGGGATATGTCCTCCCCACCTCCACCACGCTCAGACCCGTCCGCGCCAATCGAGGGGGAGACGACGATGCGCCAGCGGGGGGAGGTGAAAGCAACCGCGGTGCCACCCCCTCCTCTTCATCGCCATCATCTCCTCCCTGATGGCACAGTTGGAGGCCGTCAGGTCTTCCACCTTCCTCCGCAAGGCCTCGTTCTGCTTTTGCAGTTCGAGGCACCTGGCGGCTACGACGGAGGAGGAGGGGGAGGGGGCGGTATCGGGGGGAGGACCCCGGTTCTCGCTCTCCCCTTCGCACGAGCTCGACGAACGCGGCCTCCGCATAGCGTGCGGACCATTTAAGGTCACGCACGCTAGTGCCTTTCAGGTTTGTGCTCCTCAAGGCGGTCCTCTCCACGAGGCGGACTCTCTCGAGGAATTCCTGGAGAATTTCGCCCGTGGAGAGGGGGCGGACCTCGAGGGCCATCTCCTCAACTTGCGGGGTTGAGTCCTTCTTCCTCGGCGCGCCCCCGTCTTGGTTGCCGAGCTTCCGCTTGCGCGACTCTGAATTCTCGGACCCACTTTCGGAACCCGCCACTGATACTGTCGGGGTCCCTGCCGGTCCTGGCTCCGTGGTGGAAGGTACCACGGGCACCTCCAGGTCCTGTAGACCCTGCCCTCCCACGACCCCGCTCCTCGCTGCGTCGATAAGGGCGGCTCTCGTCGTTCTTCGGGTGGCCCGCATCGTCTTCCCTCCCGCCTTGATCACGTCCAGTGAAGGGGTGGCACTGGCAGATGCCACAACCATCACTGGGACCTCTCCCACGCTCACTGCGTGGGAGGCATCTCCCCGAAGGGAGGCATCACCGGTAGCTATTACCTTCCGGGTGGCCCCGTGGTCCACCAGCCCGGACTCGCAGTCGACGGATAACGACCCAGGGGGGGCCCCTGCTCGCCCACCCCCTCTGTGCCGGTACTGGGGTATCCCTCCCCTGCACCGTAAATGGTATTCTGTATCGGTGTGTCAGCCATAACAAAACAATTCACTCCCACTTGCCCTGGTCGTCACCAAAAGAAAGAAAACCGTCACTTGAGGGGCACTGCGTTTCCCGAGTGCTGCGACACTACGGTCAAGCAATGCCCCCCACTCACCCCTCGCTCCGTTAGCACACGGCACTGGAAAACCATCAGTGCCGTGCCCCAGGGTCCACCACGAGGAGGTGGAGCGAGAGGATATAGCCCCGTGACAACGCTCAAATAGAGAGTACGGACCGATAGTGGATCAGAGTCTCCACTGTAGGCACCACAGGACCGAAGACCCCAACCGAGTTAACCCTAACCCGAACTCGGTTCGGTTCTCCTAACCCGAGTAACCCGCCTAACCCGGTTACAGGAGATTTCTGTAACCCGGCTAACCGGGTTACTCGGGTTACAAAACCCGAACCGGGTTCGGGTTAGGATTCGCATCCCTGCTCTGCCCCCCCCCCCGCCACCACATAATATTAACTAATTCTGATCGCATGATTTTTCATTACTAGTTCAAATCCTGTATGACGGCTATATAAAATGCAAAAAATCACACGATCAGAGTTAGTTAGAATTAGGGGGGGGGGGTTTGGAGATCGGATGGCATTCCGACCATGCATACGAAAGTCAAGGAGCAGTCTTTCAAAATTGAAAGCTCACCCTATATATGTATGACCAGAGTGAGAAAGTAAACAAACGCCGCGCCGGGCAGGCTAACGTTGCTGCGAAGCGTGCAAGAGTACGGAAAATTTAATACGGTATTAGTGATACTTTTTTGCGAATATCTCGAAAACTAAAACCGAGCGGCGGTAACATGTTGTCACGTTAACCTTTTTCCGACGGGCGGTTTGACCCGCGGAAGCCGGTTAACTTCGGGCCTTGCAGGCGCTGAGACCAGGCCGCGTGCAGGCCGAGTACACGCGGTACACCCGAGACAAAACGAGATTCGAAGATTCGACGATTTCCTTACGAAAAACGAAAAGTTCGGGCGCCAGGCACCACAAGGATGGCACACGAAACGCGGAATAGTCCTCGAGCTCGGAGAAGCCGAGGTCGAGAATCGAATCTTCGAAACGCGGATCGAAAATGACGTCACGACGATGCCAGAAGGTTCGGACACGGGGAAACTAGGACAGTCTTCTCGGCAGGACGGATCTCACAGGGAAATCGATAGATTGACGACGATTTAGTCTCGAGCTTTTTATTGTAGCCGTCGTAAAGATTACAAAATGTGCGGCCACGTGACCGCGACCCGAGAGCCCGCGCTCTTTATACAAGCTAGTGAAAAGATGGTTGTTCGCAGCGCGGTTGTCTTATCGTTTTCGTTCGCGAATATACCGCTGAAATTTATCGCCGTTTTCGTTCGACAGGAACTTTGAAAACGCGAGGCGCAGATGACCGGCGAACTACGAGACTGCCGCGATGACTTCCGCGCGCGAGTCGCTACGACGCGTACGCTAACGATTACGCGATCGAACGTCGACGAAAACAATACTATATCCGGCGAGAAACACAGGACTCGAGAATACACGAAACTATCGCAGAGATTGCTCTCTCGAAACGCGACTCTTCTGAGGACACTCCTACGCACGCAATTTAAGACGGAAAACTCTCTCGAAATGACGCGGAAACTCAAAGTACTCCCGAAACGAGTACGAGCGAATTATCGAGGACGGAACGGGAAGCGTTCGTCTCCTCGCGACGAAGGTCGAGCCGTCGCACACCGAAATATCGAAAAGAATCACTGTGACGACTTACCGCTTCTCGTGGTTTTTCGGTCTCTTTTCGTTTCACCGCTCCCGATAGAGTTAGGCTCGCATCTTGGCTGGACTGGTCCAGGGTAACACTACGAAATCCTCTAGCCGGCACACGACTTTACTTAACGTTTCTTTAATTGTAATTCGCAACGCGAGTTCGAAGATATCTGCTTGCTCTCAGCGATAGCCAGCGCGACAGTGATCCGTCGATTTTCGGTTGCCTAGCGGATCGGACTCGGTTCCCCCCCCCCACTCGACCATTTCTCCGAATTTCCAATTGCGCGTTTCCCGCGCGAACTCTAGGCTCAGGAGCGTCCTATAGCGTCCTAGGGCCCCGGACTACCCGAAACTGTCAAGGAGCCTTCCGCTCTCTTGACTGGTGGAGGCGCTTCCTCCCTTCCTCCTCGCAAAATTTGCAACGTCACAATGTATAGGAAAAAGTTGTTCAGAATGATGACCTTCACAACGTATTTCAACGTCATCAAAATCGGGGAGGAAGTCCCTAATGTAAATAATTAGCAAAATAAATTACAATTATTTACATTATCTTACGTTTCTTCATTATTTATTACGTTTCATTTCAATATAAAACTAGTATAGACACTACTTCACACAATTGTACACAAACATTTGCAGAACAATGTTACTGATGTGTCAGTTCTTGTTTATCCTTAAGGGGGATCTGTACCCAATGAAGTAACTAGGAAGGAACTAGAATCTTACTAGATTTTGGGTCGAAACATGGGTTTACGCGCGGCGATTTTTTGTCCTTATTTGAGCGGATTTTGGACTGGGTGAGGACTCATTCTATAGAGGAAGGTTAAATCCGGCGCGCTCTGCTATTGATTTAACGAGATTATGTTTATATCTAATAATATGAGTGCCCAAAGTAGAGAAAAAATCTAGAAAAACTAGAGGGCTATTGTTGCTCGCTCGCTTCGCTCGCTCGCAAGTAGGGTTGTTGTTGCTCGCTCGCTTTGCGAGCTCGCGGGCAGGACTGCTCTTGCGAGAATGTTAGTGGTATGCATGGCTAGTAGGGCCTACAGCTATTAATGTCTTTCATTTTGTGTGTGACTCTCCACGAGCCACACAAAGAACTTCCCGATTCGTTAGTTGCTGTATATTATTATTATTATTATTTATTAAGTGTACGTTTTAAGAAGATTATACGTTTTCAGGGAAATTCAATAGTGTTCTACTTATCAAAATGTTTGCTATATGGCGTCGCATTAAACCAATATCGTATGCTCGTTGCTCGCTTGGTTCCTTGTTATAGCATACTAATGTTGCAAAATAAATTGTCTTAATTAGTTTTTCGCAAACGATACAACTCATCATTATCCGGGTTTGCAGTATTGATCTTGGTTTTCTTCGATACTATTAATTTAAATTTTCTCATATAAACCGCTCAATTTTGAAACTCTGCTCAGTGCTACATACAACATTTGTAAAGTTCGTATTTCTGATGTTTTAAAATCCATACATACTTTCTCGTATGTTTGTCCCTGACTTTTATGAATCGTAATCGCTTCAGCAGGAACCACTGGAAATTGACTACGTGTGATTTGTTTATTATTGGTGTTAAATTTTGATTTATATTTGCATTTTTCATATAATTACGATAACGAGTTCTTACTTTCACTCCTACTATGGCCAATTGACAATCTAACCACAATATAGACGGAATTTTAGTATTTTCTTAAAAAGTAATAAATTTTAATATTCCGCATGCTCCATTAACCAATCCGTCTTCAACATCAATGTTATTAATTATCATATATTTTATATTAATTTTCAATTTAATCTCAGTTAACAATTCGTTTTGAACTGATTGTTTATTTAAAGATTGTAATATAAATGTTTTTGTACTTTCATCGATATTCTTTGAAAATGTATTCTCGGCGATGATTAACTCACTCTTGCATTGGAATAATTTTCGATTATTGTAAGCGGTTACATTAGCATTAGTTGCATAATTGGAAAAAAAAATTTTTTTAATTAAAAAAAAACAAGAAAATTTTTTTTTTAATTTTATAAAAAATTTTTTTTTTAATTATATAAAAAAATTTTTTTTTTAAATATGTCTAAATATATATATAGTTACGTTTACTTCTTCGGTGGATACGCCTTTCGTATAAATTGCAATGTTTAATCAACTCCTTTCGAAAAAAACTAAAAAACTACTTGACCAAAATGGACCAAAATCTAATCAGCGCTAAGTTACAGCAGGGCACATCGATTGCATCAGTCATCATTCTAATCGCGTTGTTACTTTTTCTGAAAACGTTAACGAAAAATTTGATTACATAGAAACGGCCATACGCACACACACACACACACACACACACACACACACACACACACACATACGAACATTTTGCTGAAAATAGTCTAAAATGACTGCAATGACCATGAAACGTGAAGATCTGCTAAAAAATCGATTTTCGATTTTCGGGGTAATTACAATAACTTCCCTATAAAATCGGGAAGTTAATTAATACGATTACTATTAAAGTTAAATTGCCTTTAAATTGTTAAAACAGTTTTTTAAATAACACTGTCCAACAAATTGAAACTTTTTTTTTACCTTTCGATTCTCACGATGTGATTCTTATAGAGTTTTTCGCGCTGATTCCGAATCTGACCTTAATTTTTCTCCTAGACGCATAGTTTTTGAGAAATTTGGGTTTGAAAAAAAACATATTTTTCGACTTTGAACAAAGATTGTGATGTTATTATAAAAGATATTGTATTGTTCTTTACATAAAAAGATTTTCTAGACTTTCCCGAATCCAGTGATGTGCAATAGTAATACATTATGATTGTTTAAACATGTTTAAACATGTTTAAACAATCATTAAAGTCGGAGAGGCACCACTTTTGCATCATTTTTAGCTGATATTTATTAATTTATATGAAAAAATAAGGGTCTAGCGGAAAATCGAACTACACCACGCGATAGAGCAGACTTTTATCTTGATAAACCACCCTTTCAACTTTTCAAAGTCGACGTTTTTACCGAGCCAGAATGCAAAATATCGCGCAACACGAGTCGCCGTCAGTAGCGCTCACCACTAGAATGGGCGTTCGCCGCGCCGTATCACACGGAACGCCCGTTCTAGTGGTGAGCGCTACTGGCGGCAACTTATGTCGGGCGAAGATATTTTGCTTTATGGTTCGAAAAAAACGTCGACCACCTTATTTTTTGAGATAAATTGAAAAATATCCGCAAAAATTGGTGCAAAAGTGGTGTCTCTCCGTTTTTAATCATTGTTTACATATGTTTAAACAATCATAATGTATTAATATTGGATATCACTGTATTCGGGAAAGTCTACAGAATCTTTTGCTGTAAAGAACAATTCAATATCTTTTATAATAACAATCTTTGTTCAAAGTCAAAAATATGTTTTTTTTCAAACCCAAATTTCCCAAAAACTATGCGTCTAGGAGAAAAATTAAGACCAGATTCGGAATCAGCGCGAAAAACTCTATAAGAATCACATAGTGAGAATCGAAAGGATTTTTGGCTGTTGGACCGTGTAATTAATACAACTTTTAAAGGTGTATTCGAGAAAATCAAATCTTTATTCGACGAAAATGTTTACTATTTCAAATTGTATGGAAAAGTATACAAATACGTATTAACATTTTCAATCACATCCAAAATATTTTTTTAATGTACAGTGTACAATATAATAATTTACAATTATTTTCGAAGTAGTAAGTCAAGTAAAAAATACAATAGACTTACACGAATGTTACAAATATTAGTGAAAACAATGTAATGTATTGTAATTGAAGCATGAATTTATTTTACAGGTTTCGAATGTATTTTCAACGGGTACTCTGTAAATTCTGTTGCCTAATCAATCAAAGAAATATTGGCAACCAGCACACGCAACAATTTGTGGACTGTCCACGATCTGAGATTATTCCTTACAATTCGAGTGAGTAATACAAATCGTGTAAATATTAAAAAGCAATTGGTTATGCATTATATTTATTTCTCAGCATTCAATTCATCCAGCTATCACCACTACGAAAAAGCTTCTTTTTAAATCTTTAAGTCTATATCTATTATTAACAAAATACAATTGTATTATCATTATTATAAAACATTCACTCAAAAAGTATCATTTGAAATTGCAGATTTTGTCATTATACATTAAATATAAATAATAAAATAATAATAAAAATGTTGCTTCTAATTAATTATATGTCCAAATTCAATTCTATGTATCCTAATTTTACATATTTCAATATTCCAATATCTCCATATTTTAATAATATCTCGATATCTGAATATTTCAATATCTCACTGTTTCAATATCTCACTATATGAATATTTCACTATTTTACTATTTCACTGTTTCACTATTCCAATTTTTCAATATTTCGCTATTTCAATGTTTCAGAATTCCAATATTTCACTACTTGAATATTTCACTGGTTCAATATTGCAATATTTCAGTATTCCAATATTTCACTGCTTGAATATATCACTAGTTCAATATTGCAATAATTCACTATTCCAATATTTCACTACTTAAATATTTCAGTACTCCATTATTGCAATATTTCAATATTTCAGTATTTCAATATTTCACTATTTCACTATTTCAATATTTCAGTATTTCAATATTTCAATATTTCGCTATTTAGCTATTTCAATATTTCAGTATTTCAATATTACGCTGTATCAATATTTTAGTACTCCAATATTTCACTACTTGAATATTTCACTAGTTCAATATTGCAAAATTTCAATATTTCGCTATTTCAATATTTTAGTATTCGAATATTTCACTTGTTAAATATTTCACTAGTGAATTATTACAATATTTCAGTATATCATGTAACGTTGTCCCTTTTCCGCACGGGTTTCTGGCCGGCGGAAATGGTCAACACCCGAGAATTTACAGCCGCTGAGGACGGGCCGTGCGCGGCCGCACGAGCACGGCCCTCTCGGGACAAAATGAGTGACGAGAAGAATCGGAAATGATACAAACTACTTGTTCGGGCGCCAGATACCCATGTATCACACTAACTAACACCAAGAAGTCGTGTTCGAGGAAGTCGAACACGAGTTCCGAGTCTTCTCGTAATCTCCGACGGAAAGCGACGACACGGGTAACCAGGCGTTCGGACACAGGAAATAAAGGGGACAGCCCTCGCGGCAGGGCGGATCTCGCAGGTCGGAAATAAATCGACAGTGTAGGGCTCGAATGATTTTATTCGTTGTCAACGATGAAAGATACAGGCGAGCGGCCACGAGGCCGCAACCCGGGAGCCCGCGCTCCTTATACACTTGTGCGACGGATGTTCGTTCGCGGAACGCGTTAGTCGATTTCGGATCGTTATCGTTTTTCGGAAGTACGGTACGACGGTACTGTTCCGTCTCGCGAGAGACGGGAATTTACAAGCGCAGGTGTTCGGCGCGATCCGCACAGACCGTCGCGTGGTCGATCAATTCGATTCGTTTCGCGTTCTCGAATTTACTACAACGAGCTTATCCTTTTCCGACGCGGCTCCTTGAGGAAGTCTTCCGAAATTAGAATGGGGAGCTACTCTACGTGACTCAAAGCGTCTTCCGGATTGACGCGAGCACTAAGCACGAGGCCCGAAGGGCTTCGGCACACCAAAATTCCGAGGACGAGACGAACACGTTTCGTCCTCGCACCAAATTACGAGCCACCGCGAAGTATTGCGAAAACCAGGGATCACTGTTCGACTCACCGTGTAGATCTTCAGATTCACGCTTCGGTACGGTAATGGGGCAGGTACTCGGCCTTCTCGGTACTTCTGTTGCCCTCGGAACTTGTCGGGAACAGCACGGGATTTGCAACCACCCGCGGCGCGGAATTACTACTTCTATAGTCGGAAGTCGAGAATAAGGCCTGGCAAGGCAACGACCGCTCTCTTGCAGGACCAGCGCGACAGTGATCCCCGAATTCGAATCGACGGAACGCATCGATTCTAGTTCCCCCCACTCCTTTCGTCCTACCGAATTTCCCTATGGGCGCACCCGCAACGCAACTATCCCTAGCCGCAGGATCGGACTTTCGGAACAGGTCGTTGGGCCCCCGACCTTCATGACACCAAGTTACGGCCGTCCTTGACGACCGGGGAGGAGGAATCCTCCCAGGCGCTCCGGCGCACCACCCACGCCGGGGTCAATTGTAGGGCGGGTGAGACGACGGTGGGACCACCAACATGCTCGGACTCAGCGCATTTATGACCCCATCGTCCCACATCGTCGCCTCCGGGTTTGTTGGCCCGTGTGTGCAGGTAACTCCTTTTGTCTCCTTCAGCTGAAGGATAATTTTGGCCAATCGTTCGTCTTTCCGTCGATCCTCGGTTGCGGGGCGCCTTACGGTAGTCGTCTCGCCCTAGGCACGTTCCTGTAATTGGCCACTCTCGGCGCGTGCAATAGATGGCGTTAGGAGTGATCTTAGATCGATTTTTCCTTCCTCAAGGAACGCTCTTAACCTGCGAGTGGTTGCAATATTGAGACGGATTAGCAAGTCGTGTTCGACTTCCTCGAACACGAGACCTTGGTGTTTCGTTAGTGTGGTACTTCCGTGTATCTGGCGCCCGAACAATTATTAGTGTTCTTTCTCGAATCTTCTCGTCAGTCACCTTTGTACCGAGAGGACCGTGTCCGCGCGGCCGCGCACGGCCCGTCCTCAATGGCTGTAAATTCTCGGAAGTTGGTCGTTTTCGCCGGCCAGAAACCCGTGCGAAAAAGGGCAACGTTACAATCAATATTTCGATATTTCAATATTTTAGTATTCCAATATTTCAATACTTAAATATTTCACTAGTTTAATATTGCAATATTTCGCTATTTCGCTATGTCAATATTTCAGTACTCCAATATTTCACTATTTCAATATTGCAATATTTCAATATTTCAGTATTTCAATATTTTTCTATTGGGTTGGCAAGAAAGTAATTTCGGTATTTTTAGATGAAATAAAATCCAATTTTTTTATCAAAGCAATGAACTTTAATCAATAAAATATTTTCCATTTTGTTGTATGATCTTTTGCCATCTTTCTGGTAGCTTCATAATTCCGCGCTCATAAAACTTCTGATCCTTTTCGGTGAAAAACTGATCCAAGTGCGATTTCAGATCATCATCATTAGTGAATGTTTTACCATTCAAAGAGTTTTGTAAACTTCGGAATAAATGATAATCTGATGGAGCAATGTCAGGGCTATATGGTGGATGTGACATCACTTCCCAACCAAGCTCCAATAACTTTTCACGTGTTACCAAAGATGTGTGTGGCCTAGCGTTATCGTGGTGGAACACGATTCCTTTGCGATTTGCCAATTCTGGCCGTTTTTCTTTGATTGCTATGTCCAGTTTTGTTAGTTGTCGACAATAAACATCTGAATTGATGGTTTGGTTCCTTGGGAGCAGCTCAAAATACACAATACCTTTGTAATCCCACCAAATTGACAACATGATCTTCTTTTGGTGCAATTCAGCTTTCGGTGTGGTTTGGACTGGTTCATCACGCTTGGACCATGATCGTTTTCGAGTTGTGTTATTGTAAACAACCCATTTCTCATCACCGGTGATGATTCGCTTGAGAAAAGGGTCGATTTCATTTCGTTTGAGATGCATATCGCATATGTTGATGCGTTGCATTAAGTGAATTTCTTTCAACTCGTGTGGAACCCAAATATCGAGCTTCTTAACGATTCCGAGACTTTTTAAACGATATTCTATGGTTGTATGCGAGACATTTAACCTATCTGCAATCTCTCGGACAGTTATATGACGATCCGATTAAATAATGGCTTTCATTTGGTCATCATCAACTCCAGATGATCGACCAGAACGTTGGTCGTCTTTAAGTGAGAAATTTCCAGAACGGAATTTTTTAAACCAATTCTGGCACGTGCGTTCTGTTAAGCAATCTACACCGTAAACTTCGCATATATCTTTGTGAGCCTCGGCAGCTTTTTTACCTCTACGGAAATAAAAAAGCAATATATGCCTATAATGTTCGTTTCTGCACTCCATGTTCAAATTGACACAGACCTAACAATTTTAATCAAAATTACGTGTAATTTGCTTCAAAAGTAACCTAAAAGATGCAGTTATGAAATGTCAGAAAGAAAACAAACGCAACGTTAACAGAAGCCAATCAAACAAAACATAACGCCATCAGTTAGTGAAAACCGAAATTACTTTCTTGCCAACCCAATAGTTCAATATTGCAATATTTCAATATTTCACTACTTGAATATTTGACATTTTCAATATTTCAGTATTTTAATATTCCGCTATTTCAATATTTCAGTATTCCAATATTTCACTACTTGAATATTTATCTAGTTCAATATTGCAATATTTCAATATATCAATAATTCATTCCAACTGTTATTGAAATTATGTTTCAATAGCAACAATAAAATAATTTTAATATTTACGTAAACATAATTTAATTAACATAAATTCAATTTAGTAGATATCAATTATAAAATAATGATACAAAATTGCTTCTAATTGAATGATCAAATTTGTTACGAGCCAGGGCCGCGAGTAGCACGAGTGGCCGGCGAGGGGTTGTTACTCTAGGAATATGGTATCAATTTGTTAGTTAAGGAACGCTTGATAATTATCAAAGAACACAAATATATTCTTATTATGGAATTCGTATGTATTAAAATTGTGTAATTGTCGCGAATTGATTGGATTTAGAATAGAAAGAATTGAAAGATGATATTACCTAAACTACGATGCACGGTGTTGACGTACTGGCAATGCGGGGGTCTCGGAACAACCTTATCACTGCCTAATAGATGTTACACCGAACTTCCGGAATCTATACGGTTAAACTTTGATTCAAAAGGATCAAACGCCCGATCTCACTGGTAGTTGACTTCCGAGATGAAGCACGACGCGACACGATCCGTGATTACGACAGTACTAGCCCACGAGAGTAGAAATGTTATGGCTTATATAGCCCTGCAATGACGGGTGGTACTTGTCAGTACCCTTCAAGCAGTGTTGGGCAAATTTTATTTTAAATAACAAATAATTAAATAATAAATAAACGTGTGATTTTATTTGCAAACTAGAGGGCTATTGTTGCTCGCTCGCTTCGCTCGCTCGCGAGTAGGGTTGTTTTTGCTCGCTCGCTTCGCGAGCTCGCGGGTAGGACTGCTCTTGCGACAGGGTTAGTGATACGCATGGCTAGTAGGGCCTACTGATATTAATGTTTTTTATTTGGTGTGTGACTCTCCAAGAGTCACACAAAGAACTTCCCGATTCGTTACTCCTTCGCCAACATCGCTAACATCGTTCTTTTTTTTGTACTTTCATCGATATTCTCCCAAAATGTATTCTGGGGAGTAGAGATGATAAATTCACTGTTGCGTTGGAATAACTTTCGATTATTCCAAGCGGTAACATTAGCATCAGTTAAAAAAAAATTTTTTTTTTAAATCTAAAAAAAAAATTTTTTTTAAATCTAAAAAAAAATTTTTTTTTATGTAATTGCGTTTGGTTCTTTGGTGGGAAATTTTCGTCCTCCCTTATAAATTGCATTGTAGAATCAACTCTTTTCGAAAAAAAACTAAAAATCTAAAAAACTACTTGACCAATATGGACCAAAATCTAATCAGCTCTAAGTTACGACGGGGCACATCGATTGCATCATTCATCATCCTGATCGCGTTGTTACTTTTTCGGAAAACGTTAACGAAAAATTTGATACCATACAAACGGACATACGCACACACACACACACACACACACACACACACACACACACACACACACACACACACACACACACACACACACACACATACAAACATTTTGATAAAAATAGTCTAAAATGACTCCAATGACCATGAAACGTGAAGATCTGCTAAAAAATCGATTTTCGATTTTCGGGGTAATTACAGTAACTTCCCTATGAATCGGGAAGTTAATAATAACTAAACTTGTTATTTAAATTAAAGTTATTTAAATAATTCCATAAATAATCTATTTATTATTTCTTATTTGCAAATAAAAGTTTATTTATTATTTGGATTGAGGTGGAAATCAATTAAATAGTTTTTGGTCTTCTCTTATTTCTTGTATTTTGTATATGTATACAATGAACACGTGACGAAATTAATATCATGATTACCCGTATATATAATATTTAAGTGAATACAACTATTTTTTGTATCAATTTGCTGTTCCCATTGATAATTCGCAGTTCATGTTTGACTTTAAAACTACTCTTTCTTCAAACATAATGTCAAAAAGTTTGTTCGATTTTGGCGTATTGGTCATAGTTGCCAAAGAAAATACCCGCTCGACTGGAGCCGATGATGATAAAGGTGTGTTATATTTTATAAATATACGTTTTATAGCTGCGCACGTATCCAGAGAATTTAAATCTGAGTTCGGATCTTGGAAATATTGTGTTATTAGATATTCTGATGCAGCCACTTCAGGACTAGTTTGTACTACATCAAAATCTAAAAACTTTTCAAGTTTACTGTCCCTGAAACTTGAAAAGTTTCGCACGTGTTGTCCATCTGTCGGAGTTGAAGTTGTCGGAGCGCGGTAGTTGTAAATAATCGGCCGATTCGGAGCTGATCCGAGCGCGTTTTTTCTCTGCTATAGCAACCTTTTCAGGTATACCGCCAGTGGTCGGGCTCGTCCGGAGGGCGGATTAATGAATGAAAATACAATTTAATTTATTATTTGTTAATACAAATAATAATTGAAAATTGTATTTGTAAATAACAATTAACTTTATTATTTTAAATAAATTCATTTAGACTTGCTCAAATAATAAATAATTATTTCTGCGTTTTATTTGAATATCCAAATAACAAATAACTTGTTATTTAAATCATTATTTAAATAATTATTTATTTAAATAAATTTATTTATTGCCCAACACTGCCTTCAAGTGACCATTCGTATTTTGTTAACGAGTTGGTCGTGCGTATGTTTGCACCTTAAACTAAACTAAACAGATATGTAGATTTATCTAGGGTAGCTCTGTTCGTTTATCTAGGACGGTTCCTGCCAGAGATGATATTGAACACCTGTTACGTCATCCGTAACAAATTTGTGACCAAATTTTAAATTTATTTAAACTTAATTTACTTTAATGTAATTTAATTTGTAACTTGAATGTTTGAAATTTCTTTTTAATAATTAGATACCTACTTACACCTGTTTGCAAAATATGGCAGGAATTTACGTATGGGTACATAAATGACAATGGTTACAAAATTCTTTAAACTATCCTCTATGTTAATTAATTCAAGAAAAATTATTTTCAGGACGTTGTAAATCATCCTCGATTCGGTGGAAGCAGAGCACGGTCGACAGTCAAGAGCGACATTATCGAATACGATCGATGGTTGATAAAAACCGCTCCTCGCAAGACGCCACCACCGTGTGAATTCTAAAATAACATTATTATTATTATTCTTAAATGGGATTATGATTGGTGATAATAATATTTTTAGTAATTAAGGATCGCGATAATAAATTTTTGTACATACAGAATGATATTGTAAATACCTTTGACAATTGTTTTCTTATGAAAGTTCGATTAAATGATATATATTTCAATAAAAGATGCAAACTTTATAATCCATTCCAACTGTTCCTGAAATTGTGTGTCGATAGCAATTACTATACTCAAATCATGAAACTTATACTCGTATATACATACATATATCATATTATATATCATCATAATAATAATAATTTTTATCCAAATCTGTTAATCGTTCATTACCAATCATTTATCCATTTTCTGTCAACACGCACACATACACACATACATCATCCGTACTTCAACCCCATAATAGATTAATATTTCACTGTTTTAAGGCGGAAGATGCGTTTCCAGGATTGCACAGGTGCGGGATTTGCGTTCTCAGTTCTCGATAATACAACAATGAGGTTTCTATTCTCTTTCCATTTTATTTTGTTCCCATTCCATTTTATCGCGTTTTATTTTTGTTCCAATTTATTTTATCCCCATTCGATTATATTCCATTGTATTTTATTTTGATCAATCAGATCGCGGCTTCATAGCGGACAGATTCAGACTCGACCAATCCCAACGCCTCGCTCAGCGCGAACCATCACAGCTGCACTGTAATTAGTCCACGTTTTTCGTTGATAACTCCTTAATATTCTAATCTATTAATATTTTAATATCTTAATATTTTAATATCTCAATATTTCAATATTTCAATATTTCAATATTTATTTTATAGTCGATATTTGAGAGAGTCGTACGCTGTATACGAGACTCGATGCGTTCGACCGACGAGCGGGCCGAAGCGTCTTTGTTTACAATCCGAAACAAAGGCTAGACGTTTGACGAAGATTTCCGATGATCGGCGACAAGCGCCGATCAACGGA
Source organism: Lasioglossum pauxillum (assembly GCA_933228785.1). NCBI lineage: Eukaryota > Metazoa > Arthropoda > Insecta > Hymenoptera > Halictidae > Lasioglossum > Lasioglossum pauxillum. The sequence continues at coordinate 29,549,213 of OW121704.1, read as the reverse complement.
AGAAGAGTCAGTCGTTTTATGAACATTCGAGGCATTAGCCACGTGTTGCCATTTCGGTCTTATGTTAAACTTGTGATGATTGTGCCTTATGGTTATTGTACCTTATGTTTGTGTATGTTGTGCAGTTCCTAATCTAATATATATATTCTATTTCCTATTTTTATATCATTAAATACAATCGCTCGTGTTTCATTACGAATCCTGACACTCCCGTAGAAGACTACTACAGCTTCAGATGTGGGATAAGAACGATCAGAACGATCAGAACGATTGTTATTGTTAAATTGTGTAACGTGAATAGTGACCATGATATCTCTGAAAGATATCCCGAACATATACGAAAACATTGGAAGAGGTGCGACTCAGCCGATTCGCGTTCTGCACAGACTCGTATTCGAGCAAGATGGCGATCGAAACAACCGGAAGCGGCTTAGGCAGTTTACCGGTTTCACGTTTGCAAATGTGACCGAAATCGAATGCAAGTTTACGTCGGTTGTTGCATCATTTAGTTTGAGTGAGTTGATCGGGATCACCGGCATACTGAATATCGACTCTGAGGGGCAAAAAGGAGAAATTGGACGACGGATCTGCGTGCATTTGTCCGATTTATTATTATTGAAACAAGCAAACGCAGACGCCCTTTCAGAAGAGGAATCGGAAGACGAAGAATTGCAAGACGCGATAGCGGAGACAGTCGAACAACGCCGGGGCGATACACCGAAATTTGCGTTGAACTTTCGAGATATCGAAGACTCGATACGACCATTTAATGGAAGTGATGGATATCCTGTGGAGAGGTGGATGGAAGAGTTTGAGGCGAATGCAATGTCATTTGCATGGTCCGACCTGCAGAAAACTCTCTTCGCGAGAAAATGTCTGACGAGATTGGCGAAATTGTTTGTGCAAGGGGAGAAGGGACTTTCATCGTGGGCACGATTGAAAAGTCGGTTACTGGAGGAATTTGCTACGCGGGTGAACAGTGCAGAATTGCACGAAAAGCTGCGCACCAGAAAAATGCAGCGGGACGAATCGGTGCACGAATATTTTTTGAAAATGAAAGAAATTGCAGTTCAAGGATCGATTGAATCTGAATCGCTCATACAATATATTGTGGACGGGATTCCGGACGAGCCAATGAAGAAGGTTCATCTTTACGAAGCCAAGCACTTGAATGACCTTAAGGAGAAATTAAAAATTTGTGAACGAGTGCGGAATGTAATTCGACTGTGGGTAAAGAAGGGATCCGTGGCACCTATGACGCCGACGACCGGCGCGGCGAGCACAAGCAACCTGACGGGGAAGACGTATACGGCACCGGGATATGTCAAGCCGCCTCCGCGATGCTTCAACTGCAACGAGGCGGGACATTTGGCCAACGCCTGCCCGAAGCCGAGAAGGAGGCCAGGAATGTGCTACATTTGTGGATCGGTCGAGCATCACAAGCATTCTTGTCCGCGACGATCGGAGGCGCCGAAAGAAGTGAGAGCAGCGAAGAAGAGCGAGATGAACACGCACTTGGTTCGTCTAAGGGCAAGCAAGATAACGCCATGTTACACCGTCGAATTAATTTCAGAAATAGGTAAGATCGAAGCAGTTATAGATACCGGAAGTCCAATGTCATTTTTAAGTCAGAGATTAGTCCCCGCGAATGTTCAATTAAATAATTACGACCGTACGTTGCGATTTGAAGGAGTGAACAGAAGCGCGATTGAAATATTAGGCCAGTTGAGGCAAAAAACATTAGTTTCGGGTTGCGAAGCAACACTCGATTTTTACGTGATTCCGGATCGGACGCTTAGTTGCGATTGTTTATTGGGTCGTGATTTTATTAATAACGACAATTTAGATGTTACGATCGGGAAAACGATTATTATTCGCCCTAGTTCGATTGCGGAGATAATGAAGATAGATGCGAAAGATGATAACGTAAACAACGATGTTTTGAACAACATAAAAGTTAATCCAAATTTAGAATACGAGTGGCAGGAAAAAGTAGGCCAAATTGTTAACGAACATTACGTGAAACCGAGTAGACCCGAACTTCCTGATACAAAATTAGAAATGGAATTAATTTTGAAACCGAATCACCAACCCTTTTATTACAATCCGCGACGTTTATCGTACTGCGAAAAGAATGCAGTCACGCAAATAATTCAGGATCTATTAAGTCGGAAAATTATCCGTCCGAGCACATCGCATTATTGTAGTCCGATCGTGTTGATAAGAAAGAAAAACGGACAGTACAGAATGGCTGTGGATTACAGAGATTTAAACAAGTTAACTTTACGAGATAATTTTCCTATTCCTAGGATAGATGATCAAATTGATCAATTGCGAAACAAATCGTATTTTACTCGGTTGGATTTGAAGGATGCGTTTCACCATGTATTTATGAAGACTCAATTAAATAGACGGCATTTACATGTTTTATGGGCCAATTTGAATATCTACATATGCCTTTTGGTTTGGCAAACGGTCCATCATTTTTCATGAGATTTGTAAATACCGCATTTCGACAATTATTAGATCAACCAAAAATTTTGATATATTTAGACGTTATCTTAATTGCCACAGCTTGTGAAAATTTAGAGATACTGGCAGAAGTTTTTAATGTTGTAATCAGAAATTGTTTGGATTTAAAATTAGCAAAATGCGCTTTCCTGCTTACGGAAGTAGTCTATCTTGTTCCCGGTATCGGTCTCTTCGCGTCGGAGTCCCTCTGTTGCTGATTAGCTCGCCGCGGCCAGGATTCGTATGCGGCAGAGAGAATGATCGGCTTCCGGAAGGACGGGGTGTATTGGAAAATAAATCAAGACACGTGGAATTTTAGGTTAACGTGCGCTCGCTGCCAACGAGTTCTCTAATATCGCGGACGCGGGATTTCGGGTCGCGGAGTACATCTACGGAGTTCGCGGTTCTCCTTTGTAAATGCGGGACGCGGCGTCGTAATCGAACGTGTCGCGGAATTGCTCGTACACGGGATGCCCGGTGGCATGAACGTTTTCGGTGATCATGAGAATGGTGGATCGTTATGAAAGTGACCAGGATTCAGCTGGTGACACACCGTGGCTGTGTAAGAGTGTGGTGTATGAAAGTGAACAGGATTCAGCTGGTCACACACCGTGGCTGCGGAAGAGAGTGGCGGCACGCCGTGCTCTCAGGATTCAGGATTCAGTTGGCGGCACGCCATGCTCTCAGGATTCAGGATTCAGCCGGTGACACACCATGGCTGCGGAAGAGAGTGGCGGCACGCCGTGCTCTCAGGATTCAGGATTCAGCTGGTGACACACCGTGGCTGCGGAAGAGAGTGGCGGCACGCCGTGCTCTCAGGATTCAGGATTCAGTTGGTGACATACCGTGGCTGCGGAAGAGAGTGGCGGCACGCCGTGGTCTCAGGATTCCGGATTCAGGGTTCCCACGGCCGGTTCAGCTCGTCGTTGACAGCGTGGGAACCCTTTGTATGTCACTGCGTCTACTTACTCTGGTAACGAAGTCAGGAGTGATCCTTACCAGTTCATAGCTTTGCATTGAATACCGTCTCGAGCTCTGGCCGCGACGGCTTTTATAGCTCTCAATTACTGGTGGGGGTGGTGGCGCGATGCGGTGATTCGCGGATTGTTTCTAGGCGCGGGGAGTGACGCGGCGCGGTCCGTCTCGGTGCGGCGACGGGGATACGGCGGTTCGTTCCGGGAAATGATCGCCGGTTGATCTCGGTTTTCACCGGTTTTCACCGGTTTGCGTTAGTAACAGGCCTATACGGTACAAGTCTGTTACAGCTGTTTACGATTATCCTATCCCTAGAAATTATCGCGAACTACAAAGCTTTTTGGGTTTAGTTTCTTATTTTAGGAAATTCATAAAAAATTTCGCAGTATTAGCAAAACCGCTGTACGACTTGTTGAAATCTAAGGTTAATTTCCGATGGGATGACGAGTTCCTAAATTGTTTCGAAAATCTTAAGAAAATATTAATGTCAGAACCTGTGTTAGCCATTTACTCCGTACACGCAGAGACTGAGTTACATTGCGATGCTAGTTCACACGGATTCGGATCGGTATTATTGCAAAAACAATCAGATGATAAATTCCACCATATCTGTTATTTCAGTAAAAGAACCACTCAGGCAGAGTGTAAATACCACAGTTTTGAATTGGAAGCATTAGCAATAGTTTACGCGCTGGAGCGTTTTAGAATTTACTTACAAGGAATACCATTCAAAATTGTGACGGATTGTAACAGCTTGAAATTGACTTTGGAGCGAAAGGAAATAAATCCACGAATTTTGCGGTGGTCACTAATTTTGCGAAATTATCAATATACGTTAGAACACCGAACGGGAGATAAACTGGTACATGCGGATGCACTTAGTCGAGAATTTAGTGTGTTGATCATTACAGAAAATAGTTTCGAACAAAACCTTTCTATTTTACAGAGTCAAGATCCGCAATTAAAAAAGCTGCGAGAGGAATTGCAAAATTCCGAAAATAAGTTTTACGAATTGAGCAATGGATTGGTTTATCGGAAGGTTAATGACAAACGGTTATTTTGTGTTCCATCTTCAATGGAGGAAAATGTAGTTAGGACGAATCACGAAGAAATAGGTCATCAAGGAGTAGATAAGACTCTCGAATACATTTCGCGAATTTATTGGTTTCCGCAGAAGAAACAGAAAATCCAAAAATGTATTGCGAATTGTTTAAAGTGTATTACGTATTCGGCAAATACGAACCGGGTAGAAGGCATATTAGAATGTCCAGATAAAAATTCAGTACCGTTTTACTGCGTGCACGTTGATCACTATGGTCCGTTGGAACGAACAAATCACCGTTATAAATATGTTTTTGAAGTAATTGACGCATTTACAAAATTTGTAAAATTTTATCCGACTGTCAGTACCAATGCGGACGAGGTGATACGGCATTTACGAACTTATTTTTCCGTCTATAGTAAACCGTACAAAATTGTTTCGGATCGAGGCAGCGCATTTACCTCGAACAAATTTAAAGAATTTTTGTCAGAATTGAATATCCAGCAGGTGTTAATTGCTACCGCAACGCCACACGCTAACGGTCAAATTGAAAGGATAAATCGTTCTCTCACACCGATGTTAGCCAAATTAAGTTCGAGCGCTGGTACATGGAATCAAGTATTAGCCGACGTGGAATATGCATTTAATAATACGGTAAATCGTTCTACGGGAGACACGCCGAGTCGATTATTATTCGGAATCAATCAAGTAGGTACTGTGTGCGACGATTTGCGTAAAGTGCTGAACGAACAGGTTGTTGATGATCGTGAACTATCTACGATAAGAGAGAATGCCGTCGCGAAAATTCGCGCAACCAACGTATACAGGGTGTCCCAAAATTCGTGAACTTCCCGAAAGGGGGTGGTTCCTGAGACTATTTCAAGCGACATTTTCCTTTGCAAAAATCTTATCCGCGGCTTTGTTTAGTAGTTATTAACGAAAAACACGGACCAATCAGAGCGCGACCTAGACGCGAGTTGACACAGTCGGCCCGGCGCGCCAACTGTCTATTGGCCGACTGTGGCAACTCGCGTCTAGGTCGCGCTCTGATTGGTCCGTGTTTTTCGTTAATAACTCCTAAACAATGCCGCGGATAACATTTTTGCAAAGGAAAATGTCGCTTGGAATGGTCTCAGGAACCACCTCCTTTCGGGAAGTTCACGAATTTTGGGACACCCTGTATAATAAGAAATACTATGATAAACGACATAAACCACCAGTACAGTACAGTGTAGGCGACTATGTAGTAGTAAGAAACGTAGATGTTACGACAGGAGTTAACAAAAAATTGTTGCCAAGATTTAAAGGTCCGTATGTCGTCAAGAAACTGCTTGACAAAAATCGGTATATTATTTATTTATTTATTTATTTATTTTATTTTCACACTTGAGCGGACGTATCGATGCTGTTTTCACAGTCAAGCGGAGCGTCCGCAGTCCGCATGCAGCTTCAATCGATAGTATATAGCCTGCAAAATTATTAAAATATGACAGAATTACTGCTTAATGTTGTAGTTGTTCCTTATATAAATAAAAAAAAGAAAAAAGAAAGTCTATCGAACAGGCGATACTGGGTACATCCGCTTATTGCTAAGCGGAGTTTGAAAGGCGCGTTTGTCTCGTTATACGTAGATTTACGTAATAACGAAGACAAATTTTTTAATTATTTTCGAATGTCTACACGATCATTCGATGAACTGATTGGAAAAACTGGACCGCAATTACAAGTTTCTAATTTCTACAGAATTCCTATATCTCCAACGGAACGTCTTGCTGTAACTTTAAGGTAATTGGAAAACACAAGTCGGATTGCAGTAAACATCTATTATATTAATATAGCATCTATTTATTACATTAGTAGAATATTATTTACAATTAGTAAATAAATTATTTAAAATTAATAATAATTATTTTACAATTATTTTTGTATTTTGGAACTATGAATTTTCGAACTGTGGATTTTGGAACTGTGGATTTTGATAAGGGGAACTAGTTTGCAGGTAATTGCTGAGTAGAGGAAAATTATGGTACGGATAGGAAACAGAAAAGCTGGAAATAGGAGCCGAACTTTGTAAACTATTTTGATTTTTAATTCGCATTAATAACTGCATAGCTTCTAAACGAAATTGCAACTTTTGATCTGTATTGAAATTTTTTAGGGTTGGTAACAATGATATTAAAAATGCTTTGTCGTCGTCATTATTGCTATTATTCTCAGTTAATAATTTTAATAGATTATCCTCAAAAGCAGTCATTCTGCCAGCTTTTTTTTGAGGTGTAGGAGCAGCTTCATCGTCTGATCTGTGTCGATCAGATGTCTCTTCCTCTTGTTGTGCATTGTCGTCTTGCAAATCTACATCTATATTTGATTCAGTCTCTCTTTCGTGCGATCGATCAAGGAACTGCATTTGGTCGTAATACGTGTATTTAACGCGTTTTGTAATTTCCAGATCCAGACCGTCGAATCTGCTGCATTCTTTTGCTTTTCATGTAAGCGTCTTTTGCAGTCTTCCATCGTCTCTGTATTTGATTGACTAAAATAATGGCGAATTTGTAAATTCAGTAACATTTCTTTTGAAAAGTAAGTAGAACAATACTTTTATTTTCAGATATTTTGCTACGGGTAACACATTTACGGATCTACATAATACCTACAGGTTGGGTATATCTACAATATCTAACATCGTTCGACAAGTATGTCAAGTAATTTGGGATACACTAAAAACAGAATGTATGGCTCTGCCTACATCAGAAAAATGGCTGGAAATCAGTGAAGGCTTTAAAAATAATGCTAACTTTCCAAATTGTATCGGAGCACTAGATGGAAAACATATTCGAATGGTTAAGCCCATTAAAAGTGGTTCATTATTTATGAATTATAAAAATTATTTTTCTATCTCCCTTCTAGCTATCTGTGATTCAAGTTATCGATTTGTTTTTGTCGATGTTGGTGCTTATGGCAAAAATTCGGATTCAAATGTATTTCAACAAAGTGCCTTTTGGAAGAAATTACAGAGGAATGAATTAAATATACCTCAACCTGCACCACTTCCTGGCACTTCCGAACCGTCACTTCCGTATGCTATAGTTGCTGATGAAGCTTTTGCTTTATCCGAACACGTTTTGCGGCCGTATGCCAAAAAGAATTTAAATTACAAAAAAAAGATTTTTAATTACAGACTCACTCGGGCACGAAGATATATTGAATGTTCCTTTGGAATTTTAAGAAACAAATGGCGTATTTTTCACTGCCCATTGAATGTAAATCTTACTATCTTTCTATCTTAAAATCTTTCTATTGTAAAAGCTTGTTGTATTTTACATAATTTTGTTAGAGACAGAGACGGTTACAACAGTGAAGACACTTTTACTGTGGTTGGATTTGAAGAATGTGAAGAATTAACGCCTTCTAACATGTTATGGAATTCCAACAGAGACAAATTTGTACAATATTTTACAACTATTGGTAAAGTTCCATGGCAAGATTCAAAAATTCATTAGATCTAACTGTATATCTAACCAACCTGTTGTATACCTAACCAAATGTTTTCAATAAATTTGTTAACTCAAAAACTTACCCCATTTTCTCTTACATTCTGAGTCCATAGTGTCATAATGTTCCACTAACGCAGAACAAACTACATTCCATGAATGGATTTTTAAATCACGATCTTTGTAATCATCGCGTGAAACGTCCCATAAATTGGGTCTCGAATGTATATCTTTTATTACTAATTCAGTATCGATATCCATAGTACTGAGGAGGAACTAGTGAACTACAACACACGTTTATTCAAAAAAGACTGCATGCGACGCGTGGAGTCATTTATTTATAATTCATTTATTTATTTAATGATTTGCCGTCGTCTTGACAATGCATAAACACACGGCGGGCCGTCGAATGTTCTGAACAGCAGAGGAAGAGAGAGGGAGAGAGAAAGAGAAAGAGACAGAGAGAGAGAGAGAAAAAGAAAGAGAGAGAGAGAGAGGGGCAGAATTGGGTATTAACCGATTAAAATTTTAATCAAGATTGATTGGTTAATGTGTACGATTAAAAAATGATTCAACTGATTCAATCGATTGATGAAGTTAATCGCCATGCGGTCTATCCATAAATTGTAATAAGGAGGGAGATAGAGACATAGAGCGGAGATGGAGAATTGGCAGAAATATATCTCAACAAACACCAAGTTCAAATTTTTTCAGTATTCATACAGTATACCTTCAAACTAGTGAGTTATTTCAACACAAAAAAGGATTTCATTAGTTTTGTTCACGAAAATCGATTAAATCGCAAAATCCTGAGATCGTAGACAAATTTTGGGACCAGATTTGAATTCAACCTGAAAAAGTCTACTGGAAATCATGTATAGCATGAAAAAAAAAAATTTTCCGCGCGTGGTATTGGATAAACTACAATTTTCTTGAAACTGTGCAAGTTTGACGAATTTTTTCAAGGTTAAAAAACGTTCGTACCGTAATCTCTCTATTTTCCCGTATTCTGCAATTTTTCAGCTTTAATTGAAAAAAAAGTCATCGCTCTATCTCATTTCTATCAAAAGTTTGTTGATTTTGACACAGAATTATCGATTTGTCCCATACTGTACCTATAAAGATGCTTGCTCCGCGGCGGAGTCCGCTTGGCTGTGAAAGCCTACATTTGATTACATGGAACTCTGTAGCGCGGACGCGGAGGAGCTCTGTAGCCCGTGAAACGGAGTTTTCATATTTATTTGTATTCGTTAAATTCTATTGTATACTCGTACTACGCGTTAATTTTGTGGGCTTGTGCCATGACGATTAAGGGCAATCGTCGGTCAGGTTGGCCGAACTATAGTCGATATTTGAGAGAGTCGTACGCTGTATGCGTGACTCGATGCGTTCAACCGACGAGCGGGCCGAAGCGTCTTTGTTTACAATTCGAAACAAAGGCTAGACGTTTGACGAAGATTTCCGATGATCAGCGACAAGCGCCGATCAACGGAAGAAGAGTCAGTCGTTTTATGAACATTCGAGGCATTAGCCACGTGTTGCCATTTCGGTCTTATGTTAAACTTGTGATGATTGTGCCTTATGGTTATTGTACCTTATGTTTGTGTATGTTATGCAGTTCCTAATCTAATATATATATTCTATTTCCTATTTTTATATCATTAAATACAATCGCTCGTGTTTCATTACGAATCCTGACACTCCCGTAGAAGACTACTACACAATTTCAATATTTCAATATTTATTTCAATATTTCACAATTTGAATATTTCAATATTTCTGTATTGTAGTAGTTTATAGTTGATGGTTGTTACCAGAGTCGCCAGGTCGAGAAAATCGAGGGGAATACAAGTACCCCCTCTCTGATGACCAGTCCAGTCTACGGCACGGGCACCGTGGTTTACGGTCTTAGTGGGGGACGTTGGAGTGTGCGCATGGTGCTGGAATGGGTTAATGGAAGGGCAAAAGGAGGAGAGTAATGGATGACCATTTGGTCATCAACTGGCGACACTGGTTGTTACCAAGGTAATTGGGGTAATACATTTATATCAGCATAGTAGTACTTCTTTGTATGTCAATTGATCAACATCTGTAAATCGAATAGAAAATAATAAATTGCTTTTAAAAAAGCCCTCCAAAAATCAGAAGTGGGAATCGAGCTAGTGTGCGCAAAGAATTAAAGTCTTGTAATCGTGTGAAAGTGAGTTTGTGGAAGTACTTACCCAGTGAATTGAGTTTCGGTACAATTCGTTTTTGGAAAAAAAGGGGAATCCCCAAGATTTCAAACTCATTGAGCTTAAAGCTATTCTGCAACAGAGAGAGAGAGTTGCAAACTTCGGGCAATAAAGCAGAATTAATCGCGAGATTGCAAGAAGCAGATCCGGATTGGATTGAGGAAGCTGAAAATTTGGACATTAGAGATGACACGATAGATGGTACGATTGAAGCAAATACAGCAATTAATCGAAACGATAGTACAAATGATTTGCTGCGTGAAGTTGAATTCACGAGAAGAGAGCGACAGATAATGGAAAGGGAGTTGCAAGTCGCTGCGCGAGAAATCGAAGTTCTTCGCCGTGCAACCCATAGACATTAGGGTGGACCTTAGCTATACTTGATGAAAATTATTTTGCAAAATTTTTTCCCGGGCACCCCCAGAATTGTGACAACTGTTGAGAAAATGATCTGGAAAAAATTTGGGGCCGATTGGATCATGGGAAACCGGCGCTCAACGAATTTGAAAATTTTTTTTTTAGATCTTAACATAAATATACGTTGTAATATATCGTTGAATTTGTCTTTTTTTTCTCTGTAAGAATCCATATATAGCATAATCAGTTGTTAATAGAAAAAACATCCGTGACCTTGAAAACTTGAAAAAATGACCTTGAAAAATTTTTTTTCTCTGATGCTATATTCACCTCCTTATATACTACAACTTTTGTTTGAAAAGTTTTTTCATATATACATAACTGACAGAGATATAATAGAGTTTATTTTAAACGTTCGTAAATACTCTTGTAGAAGAAAGATGAACCAAAGTACCCAGGTGTTTAAGATACATTTTAAATTTTATCTAAAATATATAATAGTTGTATTTCTGATAATACTACAGTTTCTTAAATAGTTAATTCGTATATTTTTTAGAATTTTAACACCTCCCTTAGAATCATCGGTAGAAGACTTGAACAACTAAAGGTGTCCTGATTGGAAAATCCAAAATCCAGCAAACCAATCAGGGTATCTTCTGCTTATGACAATCGGTAAAAAGCCGCCCTCTCGATCCATAGAGGAGCCTCGAAAGTCAAGTTCACGTTCAGTTCAGTCCAAGCACTCGAACAAATTCGTGAACCGACGCGTCCGCGAGCAAACAGTTAAGAGAACAGTACGTTCTGGTTCTGAGTCGTCGGCGTGGTGACATTCAAATACGTGGTGAAAGTAAATTTCAAATGGAAGGTACGAGGAAAAAATGATTTTTACTCGGGCACGCAGAAACCCAAATTATAGGTGCAAAATTGCCATCCAACGGGCAAGTTTTAAGAGTGCTATTTCACAATTTGCGCAATGTGAAATTGAGTGTTCGCGGTAGTGCTCACTTAGTTATCCAGGAAGTTCAAGTGTTTTGGCAGAAAGCCAAAATTCCCATGAAAGTATTTAAGAATTGCATCGAAAAATTGGAATCATTGTATAAAGAATGGGTGAGCTTGCGTAAAAATTGCAAACGCCGTACTAAAATTCAAGAAGATCGTGAAAAGGAATTTGTCGACAAACTGGAAGATCTTTTTGATATTGCACATGCGGATGCATTAGAAACGATTCAAATAGAGGAAGACAAACTGTTTCTGTTAAGTCAACGGCAACGGGGACGTCCTGGTTCTATGATTGGAGCGGATCGTGCATTATATCGAAAAGAACTGAGAAAAGCGTTGCGACAGGAGCAAGAAGAATCTAGACTAGCAAAGTATAAGGCAGACTCTGTGCCAGGTAAATATTCTTTTGCAGTTTATTTTTAAAAGCCAAAATATTGATCATTATCTTAGATATAAATATTCTTTAATCTTTATTTATATGTTGATATCTTTTAAATGTAGGTGAAACAATGGAAATATCATCGTCCAGCGAAGAAGAGAACGTGTCAAGTCAGGATGACAATATTGAAATTGATATTCCTGTGGATGAACCTGGTCCAAGCAACCCTAAAAAGAGACGTGGTCAAAAAGAGTTCATTACGGATAAACTTGTTGCAACACTTGACAAGTGCAAAGTAAGCGATCGTGATGCTGTTCGAATAATAACAGCAACAGCACAAGCTCTTAATCATGATCTAGACGACTTAATTATCAATCGAACATCTATTCGACGTCAACGCACGAGGATTCGAGAAAAACTTGCAGAGAAATATCGCGTAGCGTTCAAAAATTGTGAATTGTAGATTGGAGCGTATTAATGAATTTATTTAATATCTCTGTCAGTTATGTATATATGAAATAACTCTTCAAACAAAAGTTGTAGTATATAAGGAGGTGAATATAGCATCAGAGAAAAAAAAATTTTTCAAGGTCATTTTTTCAAGTTTTCAAGGTCACGGATGTTTTTTCTATTAACAACTGATTATGCTATATATAGATTCTTACAGAGAAAAAAAAGACAAATTCAACGATATATTACAACGTATATTTATGTTAAGATTTAAAAAAAAAAAATTTTCAAATTCGTTGAGCGCCGGTTTTCTATGATCCAATCGGCCCCAAATTTTTTCCAGATCATTTTCTCAACAGTTGTCACAATTCTGGGGGGTGCCCAGGAAAAAATTCTTTGGTCAAAAAATAAGGTCCACCCTAATAGACATATAGAGATAGACTGCGCCGTCTTATGGGCGAGTTGAAGACCACAATGGCGGCGCGCGGTACAAAGAGTGAGAGAGAGAGCATTAGCCGGGGTCCATAGCGCTCTCTTTCTAAGTGATGTGTCGGTGGGGAAAGATTCCCCTACTTGCTTGCTAGATAATGTAGATTTCTACATAGTATTGATTAATTTGGTTTTTGACATTTATTTGTTTTTTGGTTCCCTACCAACGAATTGTAAAATAATAACAGATTAGAATAAACATTCAAAGACACACGTTTATTTATTGGACGTAATTAAGTGAAACCATATTTATTTTAAGAATGGTAAAAAAATGCTGCATCTGCAAGCTCCAATATGCTCCTGAATATGCAGGCGGCTGATTTTAGGGGGCGGTCGACTGCGGTCGAAAATAGAACAACGCAACCGAAATAAAATAAAATTTTATATTAGGAATTGCGAATGCGATATATTATTAGATTATAAAATGCATTAATACAACAAATTCATTGTATTCTGAATTTCTCATTATAAATTTGAATAAAGCACTTATGTATACTGGTTTAAATTTTTTTTCTTATTGTCAAGGTGGGGGACGGCGAAAAATTGCTCAGCACACAGGCGGCTGTACACCTAGAAACGGCCCTATGTGGAGGAACGTTCTCCAATAAATAAACGTGTGTCTTTGAATGTTTATTCTAATCTGTTATTATTTTACAATTCGATGGTAGGTAACCAAAAAACAAATAAACGTCAAAAACCAAATAAATATTAACAAATTAATTAATACTATGTAGAAATCTACATTATCTAGCAAGCAAGTAGGGGAACCTTTCCCCACCGACACATCAATTATAAAGAGAGCGCTATGGACCCCGGCTAATGCTCTCTCTCTCGCGCGCCGCCATTGTGGTCTTCAGCGCTTCGTACAGGCCGCGCAGTCTATCTCTATATGTCTATGGTGCAACCGAAATGGACGTTAATTCTTCACGAACACAACCTAATATTGGTGTAAAAGCAGTCTGTGAACTACTGAATGATTTCAATGGGTCTGAAGGTTCGTTCAAAAATTGGGAGAGACAGGTAAAGTTGATTTCGACGTATCAGTTGAGTGAACTTGTATCAAAAACTTTAATTGGAGCACGCTTGAAAGGGAAAGCGTTTGATTGGTTCCATTCTCGCCCAGAACATATTCAAATGAGTGTGAATGAAATTCTACTCGAAATGCGCAAGATGATCGACCATCGTCACAGCAAATTAAAGCTACGAAGGCAATTTAAAGAGAGAATGTGGCAATTGGATGAATAATTTAGTACATACTTTCATGAAAAGATCATTCTTGGAAGTCTTGTTCCAGTTGACGAAGAAGAAATGTTGGAATATGTCATAGATGGTATTCCCAATGTTCAACAACGGAATCAAGCGAGGCTGCAACAATTTCAAACTGCAGCTGCGTTATTGAATGAATTTGAAAATATCAATCTAACTAATGAAGATCGTTCAAATGAAGGAATCGTGCCTACGTACAAGGGATACGAGCGAAGATTTCAATCTGAAGCGAAGGCATTGGTATTACCAGATGCAGCACAAGTGAGGACGAGGTGCTACAATTGCAGCAATTTCGGGCACAGACGAGAAAAGGGTGCCTGCTTTAACCCTTTGCACTCGAGTGGTGAGTCAGAGTCACCACCAGAAATTGCGATACCATTATTCAAAATATTGTTTACAGTATTAAATATCTTGGTGGCTAATCACTTACTAAACATTTAAGTATTGTATGACGTGTTATATCAATTTCATATCCATAAAATGAAAAAAAATTATATAGATTGGAATTATTCTGGGTCGGAAGATATGTTTCATTTTCGAGTTAGAATAGCTCCGAGTGCAAAGGGTGAAGTGTCGCGAGCAAGGCATGTAGTTGGAGGATGTAAAAATAAACAAGGATTAGCACAGGTCAGTCCTATAAATGATGAATTATCCATTGTAGACGACTTTAGAGAAATTGTTACCTTTGGGATAAATGATGAGAGTATAAAACTTAAGTTACAATTAGATACACTTTCTGATACAGCAAGAAGTCCGATTAGTTCTATAAAAGAAAAGTTTATACCGGATTGTTTAATTGAAAAGAAAAATATTAATTATAATTCTTGCGTAATTAATGGTAGTAAATTAAATATTATCGGAACCACTGTAGTTAATATTCATTACAAATCGTTCGATCACACTGGAATACGTATATGTTGTTCGAGACAAAACTATGTTCACTTCAGTTTTCTTTGGTAGAGATATTCTAAAGACATTAAAACTCATGTTAGGGACACCGTCAACAGATATGACGCCGAATGTTGATAATGAAATTATGAATATTGATACTTTTGAACCAGTCATTAATTTAACGGAATTATTGGAGAGAAATCCTGAAATATCTCAAGCAGAAGTATCAAAATTGAAAACATTGTTTGAAATAGTATATGTACTTACTAGCAGAGCGTCCGAGA
The DNA here is from genome assembly GCA_933228785.1 of Lasioglossum pauxillum. Taxonomy (NCBI): domain Eukaryota; kingdom Metazoa; phylum Arthropoda; class Insecta; order Hymenoptera; family Halictidae; genus Lasioglossum; species Lasioglossum pauxillum. The sequence continues at coordinate 29,533,845 of OW121704.1, read as the reverse complement.
CAATCAACGGTAAAAAAAGAATTAAAGCTACAAATTAAGGAATATTTAGATAAAAATGTACATAATAATAATAGAAATTTAATAGAATTAAGGTCTAAAGCAGCGCTCGGATCAGTGTATCCAGACAGGGGTAATCAAAAAGAAATCGAGGGGAACACAAATACCCCCTCTCTGATGACCAGAGCAATATGTGACACGTTGCGCGACTGCGCGACGAGAATAGAGTGAGGCAGACTGAGGCGAATGGGAGACAGGTTGCGCGTGCGCGATAGGGACTGAACGGTGGAATAGAATAGTGGAAGAGGATAAGGTGGAGATCCTGGAGGGGGAAATGAAGTTGAAACCAACTTCATTCTGGCCACACTGGCTCGGATTTACTTACTCGCGACGGCCGAGTTTCGAAGGCTACGCCCTCTCGGCCCGGCCGCGCGTCGCGCTCCCCGTGACGGCACTAGTTCTCCTAGGCGCCACGAATAGCGAGTATGGTATGCGCCTGAGGAGCTCCGAACTAGGACAGCTACGGGGAGCGAGACGCGCGGACGGGTCGCGGGGGCGTAGCCTTCGAAACTCGGCCGTCGCGAGTAAGTAAATCCGAGCGCTGGTCTAAAGCATCCGATAAAATTGTTACGTGTCAAAATTATAATGTAAAACATCTTAATAATAATAAAAAAAAACCTTGGAAATATAAAATAGGCGACTATTTAATTTTACGTAATTTTGATAATACAACTGGTATTTCTAAAAAGATAATTCAGAAGTTTAAAGGCCCTTATATTATTATAAAAGGACTTCGAAACGACCGATATATTGTAGGAGATATAGATGGTTTCTAACAAACACAAAGGAAATATCAAGGTGTTTGAGAACCAAAAAATATGCGACCGTGGAAAATCTCATACTTGAAAGACACCCCTGTGCGATAAGCGTGATAATATGATTACAATAATGTGTATGTGTGTGTTTAATTTAGTAATAATTGTTCTATAATTACTGTAAGAGAATTATTATATTTGTAATTGTTTGAATTGTATAACGTTATTATTTGTTGTAAGAGTTCCTGCAAATAAAGACAGATTGTTCAAAGAAAAGATCGAGGACGATTTAAGGGTCAGGCTGGCCGAAACTGTAGTAGTTTATAGTTGATGGTTGTTACCAAGGTAATTGGGGTAACACATTTAGACAGAAGATAGCAGTACTTCTGTATGTCAATTGATCAACATCTGTAAATCGAATAGAAAATAATAAATTGCTTTTATAAAAGCCCTACAAGTACTGCCATATTATTAACTTCCCGATTCATAGGGAAGTTACTGTAATTACCCCGAAAATCGAAAATCGATTTTTTAGCAGATCTTCACGTTTCATGGTCATTGGAGTCATTTTAGACTATTTTTATCAAAATGTGTGTGTGTGTGTGTGTGTGTGTGTGTGTGTGTGCGTATGTCCGTTTGTATGGTATCAAATTTTTCGTTAACGTTTTCAGAAAAAGTAACGATGCGATCAGAATAATGAATGATGCAATCGATGCGCTCCGCTGTAACTTCGAGCTGATTAGATTTTGGTCCATATTGGTCAAGTAGTTTTTTAGTCTTTTTAGTTTTTTTCGAAAGAGGGTCATTCAACAATGCAAATTATACGAGAGGACGGAAATTTTCCACCGAAGAAACGAACGTAACAATTATATATAATTTTTTTTTATTTTTAAAAAAATTTTTTTAAATTATGCAACTAATGCAAATGTTACCGCTTACAATAATCGAAAATTATCCCAATGCAAGAGTGAGTTAATCGTCTCTACTGTCGAGAATACATTTTCACAGAATATCGATGAAAGTACCAAAAAAAATTTATATTACAATCTTTTAAAAAACAATCAGTCAAAACGAATTATTAATAACTGAGATTAAATTGATAATTAATATAAAAAAAAATATATGATAATTAATAACATTGATGTTGAAGACGGACTGGTTAATGGAGCATGCGGAATATTAAAATTTATTACTTTTCAAGAAAATACTAAAATTCCGTCTATATTGTGGTTAGATTTTCAATTGCCCAGACAGGTAGTGAAAGTAAGAACTCGTTATCGTGATTATATGTGTTCGAGATTGGCTGCGCGTGACGAAGGATCGAGCCACGCGATCCACAGCGCAGCCCTGTGATTGGGTGCTGCTCGCGTCGTCGAGAGATCGCTGATCGATCAGCAGTTCGCCGCGCTATAGGCTGTCACCGTCGGATCGATTATCGATCTAGTTTGTTTTTATATTTCGCATCTGCCGATGGAATGCGGCTAACGCTGTTGTAAACACGGTTGTCCTATCGAACAAAATAAATGGAACGAGGTATGAATTATTGTCCTCAGTGGGGAATTCACGAAACATGTGTGTTTATAGCATCAGTTTGATTGTGCTTCTCCAACAGGAAGGATCACAGGTAAGTCTCCATAGGTATACTAATCTGAATTTCTAACTTCTTAATTTTTCATAATTTTTTTATGGGACTTTGAACAATGTATTCGTGGCATATTTCTAATGCAAAAAAATGATACCAAATATGATATAATTCCGATGATATTTACTTGTGTAATGGACAATTAAAGTTTCGAGCGTATACACCTGTATATGGTCCGAATTATATCGTGTTTGGTATCATTGTAATCAGAAAAAATGTCACACAAATCTATTAAAATAAGTTCTATAAAGAAATAAGGAATAATAAAAAAGTTATTCCTTGGTATTGCATTGTGAGGACGCGCGAGCCTTCGAACTGTGCCACCGACTGCGACTCTCAGCGTCTCTTTCTTTCCCATGCGCTATTCTTCCTTGTGCTAGAAACTTTAATTGTCCATTACACAAGTAAATATCATCGAAATTATATCATATTTGGTATCATTTTGCATTATAAAAATGCCACGTATATGTTGGTGAAAGTTTCGGAGAAAAATAATGAAATGTAAAGAAGTTATTATCTTTTATATTCCAATAGGGTGAATTTATATATTCTTTTTTTTTATTCAATATATTTTATAAAAAATTGTCGTTATTTATAAACATGTGTATTTTTCCAGATTGACAATATCAATTAGGAATAACAAAAGGATGGAACCTGCTAAAACCGAAGAGGTATCGAGTAAGTATATAATATTAACACTCATCATATTTCCTGTAAATAATTTTTTTTTATTCATCAATGATGTTTGATATTTTTTTTATTCCAGATTTATTAAAAGAAATGGAGAGCATGATGATGAATGCACCTCCCCCGCCGAGCACCTCAACAAATGTTGAGCAGCCACCACCACCACCTCCTACGCTGCCAGCACCTCCTCCAGTCGCTTCGGAGGAACCGAATGTGGTGGTGCCTGCTTCGTTAATGGAGCGGCTCATTAAAGCATTAGAAGTGAACAAAAGTAAGTTTTTCCTTAATTTTTTTTCTGATATACATGGTGTTTCCTACTTTTCTGGCAAGATTGTAGAAGCATGATCTACAAGCGAAATACGAAAAAAATGCTATATAAAATTTGTTTTTATTATAACTGATTAATTGTCGTCAGTTATCTTGCGAAGTATTGTGTGAGATAGATATCAAAATGTCAAGAGTATTTTCAAATGAAGAATATGCCGATATTATGTTTGTGTATGGTTTATCTGGAGGATTTTATCACTGTAGAAGGTGGTCATCTTGAAATGGTGCTTTAAATCTGCTGTTGCGCACCTATTCAGACTACATTCATTGTTTGCCTATAATATTGTAATAAAGCATTTATAAAAAAACTTCATATAACATTTTTTCGTATTTTTTTTTCACTTGTAGATCATGCTCCTACAATCTTGCCGGAAAAGTAGGAAACACCCTGTATATGGGACATATTTTCATATTTTCTAAAAAAAATGGGTTCGAAAAATGCTTTTTTCTTTTTCAGATCGTGGGACCAATGCAGGTACATCGCGTGAGCGTTGGCGCCACGCGATTACCAGTCGAAGGGGTAGAGGACGAGGTCGTGGGTGGCAGAGTGGTCGTGGTCGTGGTCGTGGTCGTGGAGGAAGGGGAGGGGGGCCACGGTAAAAGTGGTACAGCATTTCCACTATGGTTCATGATAAATAAAAGTGAATTATTATTATTAACTACCCGATTACTTCTCATTCTCATCCTCGACCTCGTCCTCATCCTCATCCTCATCTACATTTTCATTCTCATTATTATTATTATTATTTATAGGTTTATGAACTTATTCATAATTAGAACTATTATTACTAGAATTACAACAATTCATGTTATAATCATATTATATGTTTGTGTAATATATGTATATGTGTGTGTGTGTGTCACGCGCTCGTTTATGGTAGCAGTACTTCTTTCCTTGCCCCTGAACGTCTCACCTTCGTCTCACATACTGTACCTGGTACATTCTGACCAAAATAAAGAAAACAAACGATGAAATATATTTTTTTTGAGTGAGGAATTCACTGTAAATATTTTCAGTATCAGTTCTCCTGTGACACTCGTGGTGATCACTTCGTATATGAGTGAATATAACTTACGAGTTTCTTTTCATATTGAAACAGGTAAGAATTTTGTCTGTTTATATACAAATTATTTTTTTATATATATATATAAAATGACATAGGATTATATTATATATAATATACATACATTTATATTGTCTATAATATACATACATTTATATTATATATTTGTATATAATACAAATTTATGAATAACATACAATTGTCAGCCGTAGGCGACACAAAGTACTAAATAAATATTGTATTGTCAGCCAAGGGCGACACTCATTTTTGAATAAAATACAATTGTCAGCCGTAGGCGACACAAAGTACTAAATAAAATACTGTATTGTCAGCCAGGGGCGACACCAAATTTTTGAATAAAATACAGTTGTCAGCCGTAGGCGACACAAAGTACTAAATAAAATACTGTATTGTCAGCCAAGGGCGACACTCAGTTTTGAATAAAATACAATTGTCAGCCGTAGGCGACACAAAGTACTAAATAAAATATTGTCTTGTCAGCCAAGGGCGACACTCAGTTTTGAATAAAATACAATTGTCAGCCGTAGGCGACACAAAGTACTAAATAAAATATTGTCTTGTCAGCCAAGGGCGACACCAATTTTTGAATAAAATACAATTGTCAGTCGTAGGCGACACAAAATACTAAATAAAATATTGTCTTGTCAGCCAGGGGCGACACCAAATTTTGAATAAATAATATACAATTTTCCGACAATACGAAAATGAAGGTAAAACGTCAATCACGAAAAGCCATCAATAAAAAACGAAAATATGATTATCTCTCCCTTAATAATAATGTTGTCAATGATAGCGAAAAAGAAGAAAAACGGAATGCACAAATAAGACAGGCCAAGCAAAAATTACGGTCTAAAAGTACATATAAAAATGATGAATATGAGAAAAATCGAATGCGTAACAGGAAAAAATATCGTGATAATATTGATTGGAAGAAGAAATACATTGAATCTACTCGCAAACAAATGCAACGGAAACGACTGAATGACGATTTTCGTAAAAAAGAAAATGAAATAAGGCTAAATCGAAAGAAACATACAAGAGAAAATGACGATTATCGTAACAAAGAGAATGAAACAAAAAATCGAATTAAACGTAAACGAGAAATTCCAGAATTTAAACAACTGGAAAATAGAAAAACACTAAGTAGGATGAAGATATTGAGACAAAGAATAAATTATATTGCAAAAGAAATTGCCAAAAATTCTGCAAGAAATAAAATACTACGGCATAATGATGCATATAAGTCCCGAGAACTTGCCAAAAATTCTGCAAGAAATAAAATACTACGGCATAATGATGCATATAAGTCCCGAGAACTTGCCGAAAATATTGCACGAAATAAAATACTACGGCATAATGATGCATATAAGTCTCGAGAACTTGCTAAAAATATTGCACGAAATAAAATACTACGGCATAATGATGCATATAAGTCTCGAGAACTTGCTGAAAATATTGCACGAAATAAAATACTACGGCATAATGATGCATATAAGTCTCGAGAACTTGCTGAAAATATTGCACGAAATAAAATACTACGGCATAATGATGCATATAAGTCTCGAGAACTTGCTGAAAATATTGCACAAAATAAGATGTTGCGGATGAATCTTGTATATAAGAAAAATGAATTACAACAAAATATTAGCCACATGAGAATAATGAGGAAACATAAAAAATACAAATGTAAAGAACAACTTAATAATGTTCAAAGAATACGAAAATTAAGACAAAGCTTGAGATATAAATATCAAGAATCATTAAAAGAAACAGTATGTCGACAAGAAAAGAGAGACATTCATGTATTAAAGTTTCGAGATAATTTATATAACTATTTGTTGAACCAAAAAGATGATAATACCACAGCGAAATTGAAATGGCATTTTATCAAATGTCGTATGGAAACGCCTTCGTTCATATGTTGCTGTTGCGAAGGTCTTTTTTTTAAATCTGCCGTTGTAAAATTAAATGAATTGAGAATCGATAAAGCAAATGATACAATATTATCTCAAATAAATAATTTTCCGTCAGGTTTTATTTGTGGCACTTGTAAAAATTATGCTTATAGAGGCAAAGTATATAAGTTGTCAACAAGCAATGGTCTCCAGTTTCCCACAGTTCCAAAATCAGTGAAAGAATTGACTGATCTTGAGGAAAGAATGGTAGCACCGATTTTGAATTTTATGCAAATTCGCGCATTGAAACCATATGCTTTAAATCCACAATTAGGTCTCAAAGGTAGTTTTGTTAATATTCAAATCGATGTGAATAATATGTTAGAAGTATTGCCTCGAAAATTTACGGAAATGGAAACAATTCAACTGAAGTTAAAACGTCATAAAGATCATAAAAGTGATTATATGTTCGAATCAGTCAGACCAGGAGTAATTTGTAAAGCATTACAACATTTAGTGAAAACACCATTGTATGTGAAATATGCTATTAAAGTAGATGAAAAGTATTTTCAAAATTATGCAAGTCATGGTAGCGAAGAAATTAATTTCATAGTTGACAATAACGATGAAGTAGATGAGATAGAAATGATTGACAATATGGATTTGAAAAATAAAAATGCAATCTGTTTAGATCAAATAAATTATGATGAAGTATTGCTTGTTGATAATAATGCTGCAGTAGCAGAAGGGCATTCTTCCGTTGTGAATATTATTGCACCAGGACAGGGAAAATATCCATTACCATGGCATAAAATGGATGATTTGGATGAATTGTGTTTCCCAAGAATATTTGCTGGATATTCTTTCAATTTGCCGAAATCAGTATCCTATTCAGATCCGAAGTTAAACGGTATGATCGACGATCATGCATTCCTTCTAGGATTTTATTTATGGCTAAAAAATGTTTAGAGATATCATGTTTATCTAGTATAAATGTCTGTTTGAGACGAATAAAAATGAATACGAATAAGAATTTACGTGCTTCAGATTTTTGAATCCGGATTTTATGAATAATTTGATTGAATTTGATGACGGATTCAAGTTACTTAAAAATATTCGTTCATCGCCAGCATATTGGGAACAAAAAAAGAAAGAGTTACTAGCAATGATCCGTCAATTGGGTAAACCCACTTTCTTTATGACAGTGTCGGCTGCAGAAAGTTACTGGCCTGAGTTATTGCAAACATTGATGAAATATCACGATGGTGGTAAAACATTATCTGTACAAGACGCATTCAATTTGGATTACAATACCAAAACTGATCTAATTAGAAATGATCCCGTTACATGCGCTCGATATTTCGATCATAAAGCACATAAGCTTATGTGGTTATTAAGACAAAAACAAAGTATTTTCGGAGAATATGAGGTTGTGGATAGTTATGAACGAGTGGAAATTCAGCAACGTGGAAGTCCACATGCACATATTTTTCTGTGGTTGAAAGGAGCACCTATGTACAATAGTGTTAAAGATAGACACGATCATGTTGATAACAAAGAATTGATTGATTTAATTGACCGATTTATCACATGTAGATATGACGAAAATAATCCATATATTAAATTTCAAATGCACAAACATAATCGTAGTTGTTACAAAGGACAAAAAAATAAGCGGTGTCGATTTCATATCCCTTATCCAGTAATGAGACGAACGATGATTCTGGAACCATTAAATAAAAATGAAATAGCACCTAAATCCTATAAACTTATTGATGAATTAATAAATGATTTTTATAAGAAAAAAATAGTTATGAGCTATGATGAAATTCTAGAGAAACTGAATATGACTGATGAAGAATACCTATTAGCTATTCGAAGTAGTTTAAAACAAAAACGGGTATTCTTAAAACGATCCAGCCTTGAAGTAAATATAAATAGTTATAATGCAGATATTTTACAATTATTCGAATCGAATATGGATTTACAGTTTGTACTTGACGAATATTCGGCGGTGAGTTATGTAACTAATTACATTAGTAAAATTGATGGAGGTTTATCAAAATTATTAAGGGAAGCTGCTATTGATTGTGATAATAACAATAAGACTGTTAGAGAAAAATTTCGAAATATTACCAACGTTTTTCTAAATAGTAATTTAATGTCTGCACAAGAAGCAGCCTATCATGTTTTATCATTACCTTTATTAAAGCAAAGTAGAAAGACAGTATACATTAATACCAATCCGATATCAGAACGTGTATTAATGTTAAAATCTGAGAATGCTTTAAAAAAATTAAATGAACACTCCACAGAAATTTATATGGATGATATATTTGATAATTATAGTAGAAGAGATGTTGATTTACATGATGTGTGCCTCGCTGATTTTGCAGCGAATTACCAAAAGATCACAAAAAAGAAAGAAGAGGAAGGTGATACTGACAATAATGACGAAAATAATGAAGTAAATGATTTCAGATTTCGGCAGCAAACAGCTATTATTAGATACAGACGATATAAATTGAAACAAGATCCATCAAATTATTATAGAGAAAGAATATCGTTATTCATGCCTTGGCTTGATGAACGAAGTGAAGTTGAAAATATTGATCATGAAATGGTTTATAAAAATAATATAAATGTTATTGAAACAAATCAAGAAAAATTTTCAATAATTAGTGATACAGCTATGGATGATGCTTTGGAACAAGTGGAAAATGATAATCGTGAAATAGAGAACCAGAAAGCAGAACAATATGTTGCTAAGGAAAATTCGTGTACTCAACATATTGATATATTCAAACAAGGTGGTGAACAAGATAACGCTAAAGAAAAAAATTTAAAAAAAGATTCTCATAAAAGTAGATACACATGTCCGGCAAGAGTAAACGAAAATGAACTTCATGATATGGTAAAAGAATTAAATTGTAAACAAAAAGAATTTGTAATGCATACTTTGAATTGTTTTAAATTGCATAAAGTTCCATTTAAAATTTTTTTAAGTGGTTCAGCTGGTGTTGGAAAAAGTAGAGTGATTAACACACTATATCAATTAATAACTGATTATTTTGATAAATTGCCCGGCGGAGATATGGATAAAATAATAGTATTATTATATGCTCCTTCCGGCAAAGCTGCTTTTTTAATTAATGGAGTAACAATTCATTCTGCTTTCGCTTTACCAATTAATCACTTTGGAGTTAGTTTACCACAATTGTCAAGCGACTTAGCCAACAATATTCGTGAAAAATTATCAAAAGTACAATTACTCATAATTGATGAAATATCGATGGTAAGTAGTACAATACTAGGCTATATTGATACACGTTTAAGGCAAATAAATGGTATAAATGAATCATTTGGTGGTCTTTCTGTATTAGCAGTTGGGGATTTAAATCAATTACCACCTGTACGGGATAAACCTGTTTATCAAGTCTCTAGACGAAACGCAATGGCTCCCTTTATTGATATTAATCCACTATGGAACGAGTTTGAATTTTATGAATTGACGGAAGTTATGCGACAAAAAGATGATTTAGCGTTTATAAATGCTCTGAATAATTTAGCTATGGGAGACATGTCTGAAGATGATATAAAATTAATTAAATCGAGAGAAATTAAAAATCAAAATGATGTTCCAGATATAGCAATACGATTATATGCAACTAATGCTAATGTTACCGCTTACAATAATCGAAAAATATCTCAATGCAAGAGTGAGTTGATCATCTCTACTGCCGAGAATACATTTTCGAAGAATATCGATGAAAGTACAAAAAAATTTATATTACAATCTTTAAAAAAACAATCAGTCCAAAACGAATTATTAACTGAGATTAAATTGAAAATTAATATAAAATATATGATAATTAGTAACATTGATGTTGAAGACGGATTGGTTAATGGATCATGTGGAATATTAAAATTTATTACTTTTCAAGAGAATACTAAAATTCCGTCTATATTGTGGTTAGATTTTCAATTGCCCAGAGTGGGAGTGAAAGTAAGGACTCGTTATCGTAATTATATGAAAAATGCTAATATTGATCAGAATTTAACACCAATAATAAAAATATCGAATCAAGTAAAGATGTCGAGTGAGGAAAAATATCAAATCACACGTTGTCAATTTCCAGTGGTTCCTGCTGAAGCGGTTACGATTCATAAAAGTCAGGGACAAACATACGAGAAAGTATGTTTGGATTTTAAAAAATCAGAAAGGCGAACTTTACAAATGTTGTATGTAGCACTGAGCAGAGTTGCAAAATTGAGCGGTTTATATATTTTGGGACAATTTAAATTAACAGTATCGAAAAAAACAAAGATCAATACTGCAAACACGGCTAACGATGAATTGTATCGTTTGCGAAATATTAAACAATTAAAATTATCATTCAATAATTTGGTAAATGAAACCGGATTAATAGTTATATATCAAAATATTGGTACTTTGACAAGTAAATTAATTCATATAAATAAAGATTCATGGTTTCATCGAAGCGATATATTAATTTTTAGTGAAACATTAACGAAAACCGATGATGAGTTGAATATTTTAAATTATGATATATTATTCCGATCCGACATTGACAACAACAATCGTGGATTAATTTGTTATGGAAAAACAGAATTATCAATAGAAAAATTATTTGTTGAACAGGAATTTAGTTCAAATGCGCATGTAGAACTGTTCACTTTTAAAATCAGAAATTATTATATAATAAGTGGTTATAAATCACCAAAAGCTACTAATTCTATGTTTGGTAGCGTTGTACAACGAATAATGAATAAAGTTACAATTGAAAGTGAAAAGATTTTGATAGGTGATTTCAATTACAATATATTAAATTGCAAGGATAATGGTAATAATTATTTGATTAACCTTTTGAACAAGTACAATTTAAAAACTAAATTACCATCAAACAGTATAACGACCAATTTGAATACGCAAATAGATATCATTTTCTCAAATGTTGATGATATAGATTGCGGTGTTTATGAAACATATTTCAGCTATCATAAGCAAATTTATGCAATCCTCGATAAGAAGGTTGTCAAATATAAAAAAGAAGAGAATGTAGAGAAAACAATCACAAATCAAAAAATGAATTCTGAAAACAATTTTGCAATTTTTGATGAATGTTTAATGATCTCGGACCAGCATATCGAGCAAAATAATCATGAATGTAAAGTGCCTGCAGACTGTGTCCTCAATGATGGTTATAACTATGCTGTAGAAACAGCCGAATGTAAAGAAGTCATAAAACCTGATTGTTATTTACAAGATAAACATATTAATTTATTTCACGAAATTATGAACAGAAATCTAAACGAGCGTGGAATATACAACTTTGCTCATGATACTGGTTACGTTCGAGCTTTTTTGAGTAATTTACAAGAGATCCCAGAACATGAGACGAATATTCAGATAATATACACTGGTGAAATTGGAAAAAAGGTAGTAGGACATTGGATTTGCACAAGATCAGATGGTAACGGAAATGTACACATTTATGATAGTTTTAATGCTAATCATTTGAACCATGATGTAATAGATTATTTGAATGCCCTTTATAAATATAATAAGAAGTATATATTTCACAGAGTACAATATCAAAACAATGCGTTTGATTGTGGAGCATTTGCGATTTATTTTGCAACATTACTATGCTATAACAGGGAACCAAGCGAGCAACGAGCATACGGTGTTGGTTTAATGCGACGCCATATAGCAAACATTTTGATAAGTAGAAAACTATTGAATTTCCCTGAAAACATCATCTTAAAACGTACACTAAATGTAATAATGTAATAATTGTGTAATAATGTAGTATTGTATGTAATACTGTATGTATAAATGTATGTAATGTAATAATGATAATAATGTACTGCAACTAACGAATCGGGAAGTTCTTTGTGTGGCTCGTGGAGAGTCACATACAAAATAAATTACAGTAACTTCCCTATGAATCGGGAAGTTAAAAAAAAACCATTAATTGCTGTATGCCCCACTAGCAATCCGTACCACTAACCCTCTCGCAAGAGCAGTCCTACCCGCGAGCTCGCGAAGCGAGCGAGCAAAAGGTAACCCTACTCGCGAGCGAGCGAAGCGAGCGAGCAACAATAGCCCTCTAGTTTTAATACGAATTTCCTCCGATGAGTTGAAAATATTCCTCCGTTTGTCGTTGACCTGTAAAGGCGTCAATCAATGATCTCTCCATACGATCTCCCATAAAACCGTGATAGTTGTAAAAGCTTTATTTATAATATATTTACAGTGAAATCATTTGAACTACACTTTATTTAGCCTGTAGACGTGCCAAACGTGGGTAATCCGTAGAAAAATATTTTCGGGACATATGAAATTAAATTCTGAAGAAATGTTACGTTTAGAAGCGTTCTCCTTCGAATTGCCAGCTCTCATGGTTAACAAACTAACTCATAACGTACGGTACGTATGTATTTCGTGGTCCATTCTCGAGAAGAGAGAAAGAGAGAGAGAGGGAGGGAGAGAGAGAGTTCAGTCTGTGTCAACGTTGGACCAGGAAATCATGAGAAGACGAACCGGAAATGCACAGAGAGAGAGAGAGAACCGAGCGTTACATAGTTGTATATATCCACATTATTTTCGAAAATACAATACAATTGAACTGGAGCTAATCAACTGGTTAACTTAATCCATCGAAAACACATTTACAGCTATTTTATACCACGTGGTTTACGATTCCATCCCTCGCTATACGCTCGTGGCTGGACTTATTCCACGGAACAGTCTCACCGAAAATTAACCCTTTGCACTTCCTGCTCGAGTGTGACTCTCGACACCGGAGAAAGAAAAACGTAAATAAAACCGGTCTTTATATGTATTTGATTCTTCCGCTATTTATTTCAATATTTCAATATTTCAATATTTCAATATTTCAATATTTCAATATTCCAATATTCCAATGTTTCAATACTTCAATATTTCAATATTTCAATATTTCAATATTTCAATATTTCAATATTTCAATATTTCAATATTTCCATATTTCAATATTTCAATATTTCAATATCTCAATATCTCAATATTTTAATATTTCAACATGAATGTCCTCCGATGATTTGAACCACAAAAGTTAAATGGAAATGTGAGTTTCACAAATATAAATTACAACTTTGGGGGCTATATGTAATATAATTAACAAGCAGAATTGTTTAAAATGAATAGCAGTCAGAGAACAAAATTGAAAAATAATTCGGAATGCAAAGGATTAATCGGCTCAATTATAATGAAATCAGCGAAACAAGCGCCTATCGAGAGAACGTCATAGCACAAAATTGTTCGCAGTAAAGTAGAACCTCAGTGGTTGCACGGAACTGTACTGGAGAAGCTTATAGCTATCGAGGCAACCAATCAGTTGCATGACGTCCGATCTTTAACAATAACATTAAACAAACGCAATACCATGCTCATCGCTGATATTAATCTTTCTCTTTTTTTCCAACTCTTATTCTTCTTATATGTAATTCATAATTACACTGTACTTTGAAATTGTATTTCAATTGTAAGAACGAATTACATTGTAATTTAATTGAATAAGACAGTGGAATTACAAATTACATAGTAATGTAATTGAATAAGAGACTGGAATTACAAATGACATTGTAATTTCATTGAATAAGAGACTGGAATTACCAATTGAGGACTGAATTTCAAATTACCAAATAATTGAATACCGTGTGATCGAATTATTTTGTAATTAGAATTCGTAAAGTAATTCGGTTGTAATTCAACACAACTCAGATTAAATTGTTGCGTGTTTTCGATTGATCTATCTATTTAATTGTAACGAGTCTTGCGCATGAGGAGGAATCTCTAGAAACATTTTCTGTACAATAAGCTGCTCTTATCTTAAAATATATTTAAGAATTCCCCTTAATTTTGTTTAAAATTAATTTAAACTTGAAATTCTCTTCACAATTTAAATTTTAACTTAATTTTCTATAAAAATTCCACTTAATCCTTTTGAAAATTGATTTAAACTTGAAATTCCCCTCAATTTTCTATAGGAATTCCTCTTAATTCTTTTTAAAATTAATTTAAAATTTTTAAACTTGAAGTTTTCCCCTTAATTTAAAGGAACTAATTTTCTATAAGAGAATTCCTGTTAATTCATCTTAAAATTAATTTATACTTGAAATTTTCTCTGAATTTAAATATGAAATTAATTTTTTACAAGAACTATCTCAAATTATTTTCCTATAAGAATGACCTATTGCATGATTTCCTCTTGATGATTGCTGTATAATAGTCGCTACTTCAAGATTAGAGCAGCACGTGGGTTAATTATTAGTAGAAAATGCAAAGCTTCCGCATGCGTATTTGAAGATTGTGTACGCTGGCTTTTTTTCTTCTAGGAAAATCAATTCTCTGAGATGTTGGGATATCGTAGGTGTATCCCTTTGGAACTCTGTTCTCGCGAAGCAACATCATCGCTGAAACTGAAGCTACTCTTCGGCTGCTCTTTTCCTTGTGTAACCAGGAATTTTTACCTTTCTCCTATAAATGTTACCTTTTTCCTACGTTATCCATATGGATTTGGACGAGAAAATACGAGAAATCCAGGTTTCGATCCTAGAGAATCAACGGTTCAAAAGTTATAAGTGTTTAAAGTTGAGCGATTTACAGTGTTGTTGACAGGTTAGCGCCGCCATGTTGTGTGTAGTGACGGTTAGGCGCCGCTTACCGATCGGAGTCGCTAGATGTCAGCACAAGCACGTGCCAATGTCTTTACACACTCATAACTTTTGACTTTGGAAGTACTGAATTCGTCCGATCGAAATTTGGATTTTCGGCGTTGTCTCGTCAAAATTTACGGAATTATATAAAAAAAGTCTAAAATTTGTGGCCACCCAAACTAACAAAAAATGTTAGCAACGAAACATTGTATTGCACTGTCTAAAAGCATCTATATGGAATCTGAACTTTCTATGGCGGCGCCCTTGCCTGTCAAAAACGCTGTAAATCGCTCAACTTTAAACACTCATAACTTTTGAACCATTGATCCTCCTAGGATCAAAACTTGGATTTCTCACAGCTTCTCGTCCGAATCTACTGGACAACATAGAAAAAGCTAAAAATTTCTGGTTACGCAAGGAAAAGTTTACCTTACTCTTCGGATTCGCGGTCCAGCCGCTATACTTCTCGTTTCCCTCTTTCTCTTTGTTCGTGTTTCTATCACTATTTTGAACTCTACACTTCCTTCTGTCGATACGTATGCAGGGTGAGTCCGAAGAAACAGAACACCTAAATATCTCCGTTACTTTTCGTTGTACAAAAAAACTTCTTAGGACAAAGTTACACTGTTTGAAGGGCCACACGTAACGGTGTAAGGAAAAAAATTTTCAAGGTCATTTTTTTACAAGATTTCAAGGTTATCGATATTTTTTTTATTGGAATGAAGTATTTTTTAATGCATCAATCGATGCAGCTGGATATTCGTTATAAAAAAGTACTAACCTATGTATGTCGAAAAGTTAATAGTTCACGAGATATTTCGATTTAAATAACTCTAAAACACCATTACTGTCGTACTAACAAGGAGAGGGCGCGATCGACGAGTCACGGATTTTCCTGAAACTTGCAGTATTTGAAGATGTCGTCTCCATATGTAATTTCACAAAGCTATACGCGCGCACTACTCAAGATTTTCCGAGAAAATTGCATTTGAAAATCGCTTTACTCAGTTATAAAGAGTTTGCGTTAATGAGTCAACAAGAAGATGAGTGGCCGAAGGCGTAGCGAGAAATACTATATAGTAATCTCTAGGTTGCTAGTTCGAATCCCGCTATCGACATTTTTGTTTTTCTTGAAATTGATATCTACCTCAATTTTAATAAACATAAAATCTATTATTTAGAAGATATTTTTATTTACAAAAAACATGTATTTTCTACTTAAAAAATGGTATCTCAGTAATGGTATCTCAGAGTTATTTAAATCGAAAGATCTCGTGAACTACTAACTTTTCAACATACATAGGTTAGTACTTTTTTATAACGAATGTCCAGCTGCATCGACTGATGTATTACAAAATATCTCAATCCATCAAAAAAAATATCGGTGACCTTGAAATCTTGTAAAAATATGACCTTGAAAATTTTTTCCCTTACACCGTTACATGTGGTCCTTCAAACAGTGTAACTTTGTCCTAAGAAGTTTTTTTGTACAACGAAAAGTAACGGACATATTTAGGTGTTCTGTTTCTTTGGACACACCCTGTATATAAATCAGAATTGAACACGTCCGAGGAAAATGAGAAAATCTCTGTCCGGCAGTCAAATGGCATTTTGGAAATGCCAACGCAGCATAATAAATAAAGAAGAATCACAATTCTCAGTGAGTTCGGTGTGTGGAAGATTGATACAGTATAGGACGCCGACTCGTTCCACTGTTTGAGAAATGAGATCACCGTCATTTCTCAATCGGAAACCGTCCCGATCATGCGTACTCACTATATTCGATTCGTTCATTGCTCTGACAATTTTTACTATTTTTGCGATGCATTGTTATAACGAGAAAACAAGAAATTCGTTCATTGCACGACTTATTATTCTTTGAGGAGCGTGTAAATATATTTTTTATGTGTAAATTAACTATTGAAGACTGTGATGTAAATAAAAAGCATTCTTCTGTATCGCATACATTTTGAAAATACTTAATTGTAGAACCACAGGATCTAAGAAATGGTATGGACCCGAAGATTTTTTTTAGATCGTAGCTTTACTGTACTGATACATGAAGTAATTGAATGTTTTCCATTGAATTAACTTCCCCTAAAAATGGAAGACCATAGAAATTTTATAATAGAACAATAGTTTTGTATTAAATATATTTAGTACCAAGTAAATATATTTTTCATGTGTAAATTAACTATTGAAGAATGTGGATGTAAATAAAAAGCATCCTTTTTGTATCGCATACATTTTGAAAATACGTGAAATTGTAGAACCACAGGATCTAAGAAATGGTATGGACCCGAAGATTTTTCTTAGATCGTAGCTTTAGTGTACTGATACATGAAGTAATTGAATGTTTTCCAATGAATTAACTTCCCCTAAAAATGGAATACCATAGAAATTTTATAATAGAACAATAGTTTTGTATTAAATATATTTAGTACCAAGTAAATTTATACATATGCATAACATTTAATACATTAACTATAGAGGACGATTTCAATATAGTTTTTGTATCGCATAAGTTTTTAAAATATTTGAAATGGTAGAGCCACAAGATCTAAGAAACGGCACGGACCCGAACGTTTTTCTTAGATCAAGGCTTGACTTTCCTCATACATAAAATAATGAATTACCTTTCCCTAAAAATGGAAGACCATCGAAATTTCATAATGGAGCAATAGTTTTGTATTACACAAATTTAAACTATATTTTCAACGCTGTCACAAGATTAAATTTAATGGTATGTGTCTAAATTGATGGTTTTCTTGTTGACTCAATTATCAATGCACACAATAAAAATAATTAAGAACTATTACTGTTACTATTTGTAAAAATAAAACGTTTTACAAACTATAGAAAACAGTTTCCATTTGGTAGACGAATCGAATAAGTTGAGTGCACTTACAGTTATACAAACAAAAAAAAGATAGCTAACCTCGATTTCTAATAACAAACATAATGATTAGACTGCGGATTTTATGCATTCATAATAAAAATGATTCGATGGAACCTAAAATACAAGATAAAGGGCATTTATTAAATTGCATAAATTCGTGCCCGATTAAAAATCAAATTCAATGGTTAAATATTAAAGAATACAGCTTCATTAATCAATTATGTATGTAGTCACCATTCTATTTTACAATTAAAATTTTCTACAATTACAAAAGATGGTGACTATATAATTTTTTCTTTTTACATATTATGCAATCATCTATTATTATCATCAGCTTCTTAAAATTATTAAACGAAGAAACAAATTTTTATGTAATTCTAGTACCTTCGAGTTCACACAGAAAATGTTTATATAAAGATATTTGCAGAAAGATCCGCAGTCTAACAACAATACGGATATTAACTTCTAGTTAACAGATTTTCTTTTAAACGGACGGACTAGAATCTCAACATATGCCGCCATTATTCAAACATCTACAGTGACTCCCACTAATATTCGGACACTTTTAAAAGGACGATTACTTTTTCAGTTAGAACAATTAGTTAGAATAAGTTAGAACAATTGGTTTGTTACGAAATATGAAAAAAGTTTCTAGTTGACGGAATTACAGAGAAAATACTAAACGTTGCATTTCTAAACTTTTTTATGTGGGCTTTTATGGAAATTTTATAAAACACGTTTTATAGGTATACATATATCAATTAAACATATTCTGAAAATTTAATCAAAATCGGTCGACGTTGCAATAAGCTACAACTAAATTTAAAAATGGCAAACATTGCAGATTTTCACGATTTTTTAAATCTTTCAATGTATACAATTAACACAGATCTACAAAACGTATTTCTTAAATTTCCTTTGCAACTTCTAGAATTTTCACTATAATTCCGACCAATTGCAATCTCTTAAAAAATTTCTTTTCATACATCCTGTAGTAAACTAATTGCTCTGGCTTCCCGAAAAAGGTCAAAACGTATTTCTTAAATTTTCCCACAACTCCCAGAAGTTTCTCTACGATTACGACCTATTGCAAATCCCGAAAAAATTTCTTTTCATACATCCTGTAGGAAATTAATTGCTCGAGCTTCCCCAAAAAAGGTCAAATTATATGGTCCCATATTGAAAAAGTTGTCGTTTTTTCAGAGCGTCCGAATATCAATGGGAGTCACTGTACAGTAATTCTTCTATAGTCGCAAAAATGTTGTATACACGTTGAATTAAAAAAAAATATCCCCTCCACTGTAGTAATCTAATATCGACTCCGGTATATCGGTGTGAACCAATACTACTAATCCAATTACAAAACTTCTTTATTTTTAATTATTTTTTAATGAGATTTTCACCAACTTATTTGTAGTAATTTTCTGATTAAAATCACACTAAACATGATATCATTTCAACTGTATTTAGTGGTTTAATTGACGATGAAAGTTTCGGGCGCAAGGAAGGACAGCGTATGGGAAAGAAGGAGACGCGGAAAGTCGCTGTCGCGGTCCTTTATATTACACGCGCTGTCCTTTTTTACGTTCGGCTCGGTCTCTGAAGCTCAAAAACAAAGTGTCTGTCTACGAACTGTACAAACGAACCTTCCCGAGGCTCTTGCGACTATGGAAGATTTACTGCACTTAGAAAGGAATGCGCCGCGTAAGCAACTATGAAGAATATCACAAACGTATTAGAAACGATATTTCATTGTGTCAATAAACGGTATGATTGTCATTCTCACAGTATTCGATTTCTTAATAGTTTTTCATTCATTTCACACGTACGTCACAATTCATTCGTATTGCTTATCATAACGTTATTGAGACAATACTTGTCTCACTCGACGAGTCAATTATGGAAGAACAACGGTATGTTTTTTCAGTAATTATGCAACAATTTTTTTAGAAACACTGATCGAAAAAAAAGTAAAGTAAAGAAAATTGTTCCGTTTGAAGAAAATCACTTTCGAAATTCTATTCGATATTATTGTATTATCATAACCCCATTTTCATCTTCCTTTCACCATTAAACGGAGAATTCTATTTTTCTTTCGAGTTAATGTTGCACACAGGATGAAATCTTATATAAAATATGTATCGAAATATACCTTGTCCAACGAGACGAGGCAGTGAACGTGAACGTCTAGAGCGTTTCAAAATTATACGTCAGGATCACCACAGCATGATTCGCACCTCTAAACCAGGTAGAGATTTGTTAATCTGAAGTTTTTCCCAATTTTCTAGAAAACCGTTCGTTCTACGAAAAAAAGTAATACGACATAAAAGACGCAACTTATCCAGATCTACAGGTTTCGTCTAACACATTTTTCGACGCGGTCAACAGTTTAGAAGATATTCGAGAAATGGTCAGTTATCTCGCCCGACTGACCCGCAACGTATTGCAAAAAAAAAACGCATTTTTGGCTGTTTCTGGATAACGGTTTATTCTACGAAGAAAAGTAATACGTCATAAAATATGCAACCTGTCCAGATCTACAGGTTTTGTTTAACACATTTTTCGACGCGGTGAATAGTTTACAAGATATTTGAGAAAAACGATTTTATGAGTATTAAAATTAAGACGCTGAGGAATGTTAATTTCTTGTCCAAGCGCTGTTAGCGTAATCGATCTTATTCTTTCATTTGAATAAATTGAAATAAAATTAAGCCGCTGAGGAATGCTAATTTCTTTATGTAACCGAGTTAGATTAATCAAGCTTATTTGTTCATCTGAATAAGTTGAAACAAAATTGAGCCGCTGAGGAATGTCAATTTCTTAATGATAATGCTAACGCAGAGTTTTGACTTTTAACACTAAACTATCATCTATCGAAGTTCATTTTAGAAAATGATTTTTTTACAATTGTTATACAACTCAAAATATTTCGAAAATTGTTTGTCTGTGAAACTTAACGTTGTTCTTCGAGTAAAACTAAAATTATTCCCTCACTTAAAGGAATAAGAAGCAAAAATCGATTATTCATAACGATAATATCATATTACTAGGTAGCTAAAATGGGCATAATTTTGTTTTCGGTCGAATAGGACGAATAGAAACATTGTTTGAAATGTTGTTCTATTTTTTCAATGGTAATTCTGACTTATTCGAAGAATAGCGAGTTAAATCTTTGTATGGAAGTGCTATTTGAGAGTTTCTGTTCGGAGAAAAAATTCTGCCCATCTTTGGAACGCGAGAAAACGCGACAAACGTTTCAAACAACCGATCGCAAACTTTCTTTCTGAAATTTATTGGATATTTAAATACTGATTGACTTGAAAGATTGATGAATTCTCATGGAACAGGAACCCAGTCAATCTTCTGTTCTGGTCAAAACAAAATTACGAAAAAATTCATGAATATTCTACCTAATAACACAGACGACTATAAATTTTTTCAGCATTTTCGGTCGCAGCGTCGATTTCTAAAAACATCCCGACGCATAAGATTGTGGTAGGACCCCCAATCACATTGTCTGGGTTAAAATATGCTCTATTTCTTCTGTTGTGTACAACCAAAAATTACGAAAAAATTCATGAACATTCTACCTAATAACACAGACGCCTGTGAATTTTGTCAGAATTTTCGGTCGCAGCGTCGATTTTTAAAAACATCCCGGCGCATGAGATTGTGGTAGGATTCCCAACCTCACTGTCTGGGTTACACTATGCTTTGTTTCTTTTGTTCTGCTCAACGAAAAATTGCGAAAAAATTCTGGAGCATTGTACCTAATAGCATACATAACAGTGAATTATTTCAGAATTTTTGGTTGCAGCGTCGATTTTTAAAAAATCACTCAAGTAGTTCTAATAATTGCGAAGAAAATAGTACGATAACCGTCTAGATAATACTAAAGGCTGGAACGGTCGTTCTCGAAGTTAAACGACCTGTGAAACGTCCAATAAATTCGAAAGCGCCTTTTGCAATCGATTATTCATCTCTAGGTCGCTAATTATTGTGTTTGGAGGGAACGCGTCGGCGACTAATAGAGGATCAATATGCCTAAGTGGCCCCAGTAACCGTGTTTCAACGAGCAATTGGGGCTACGGAGAAGTTATTGTGTACTCGTCTGTTCTATGGCTTCCGCCTTTGTCACGGCAGTAGGAGTGTTTACTCCGCGGTGAAATCGGCTATCTTCCACCGTTTAGCCCCCACAACATCGCACCGATCGACCATGATCGACCTCTTTCCAGTTTCTTCTTTATCGACGAAGCTGCAGAAAGGTTCTGTGAACACCGTTCTTCCTTTCTTTGGAATTTCTCAGCTTTGGATCAATGGTATCGATCGATATCGATCAACACGAGGTGCTACACAGCCGTGGGGGCTCTGGATTGTCAATGCCACTTCGCCTTCTGCGCGAATATGTCCGCCCGCAGGTTCTGCGCGAAACAGATTCCTAGAATCTGAAAACAATAACTTGATTAATTGATTTCGCGGGCAACTTTTCGTTAGTTAAAATTAACAGCAATTTGCTGAATCGAAATGGCGGAGATCTCTGATCGTTGGAGGGAAACAAGATGACTGGTCGAAGATGATTGTATCGTGGTTAGCAGCAAGTCAAATTTTGGAATTAGGTACAGCGTGTTTCAAAATTATATGTCGCGACCACTTTAGCATGATACTAAACCTCTAGATTGGTGGAGATTTGTTATATTGGACCGCAAAATTTAAATTAATATTGTAATTCCAAGGTCAAAATTGTTTCACATTGAACTAGAACTATAGAAACATCTTTAAAGATTCGCCAACTATTTTATTCCATATTCTCTACAGGGTGTCTTGAAATGGAATAAACGTGGAGGGGATGGTTGAAATGGTAGAGCCACAAGATCTAAAAACAGCGCGAACCCGACGGTTTTTCTTTACGTTTATCCTTCATACTATGAATATTTCAAGAAATACAGAGAAATTTATAACCAAACACACATCGGTGATTTAAACAATCTGAAAAACCACTAAATAAGTGACAAATGAACAATTTCAAATTTTATTTGAAGACAACAAAATTTAATTTTGTATAGTCAAAGTGACATATTAACTGAATCTTGTTGAAATTTGGGTAGAGTGTTTCTCGGTGATCTGGTCTAGTTACAAAGTTTCCAAGCAAGAAAGTTCCGCATATTTGTAAAATTGCAAAAACTAGGAAACCGAACGGGCCATTTATTTCCCACCAGCTTTTCAGACGAGGCGAAATTCCCGAATACTTATTATAACACGAATATTGAAAACAAACGGTCGGTTTCAATCAGTCGCATGCAACAGTTATTTGTCAAACCACGCGATGCACACACATGCCTAACTCAAGCATTCAAACTGAGTAGATACAGTAAATATTCTATGGACGCAAGAGGGTGTTACACGTTAGATGCAAAAACATATGCCCTCCACTGCGGGGCAATGCCGCAGGGGCCGCGAAGCTCGAACTGCCACGGTCGCCGAGCTATCGGTATGAACCACTACTAATCCAATTACAAAACTTCGTTATTTTTAATTACATTATTATGGGACTTTCACCAACTTATTCGAGACATTTTTCTGATTAAAATCACACTAAACACGATATAATTTCAACTGTATTTAGTAGTTTAACTCACGGTATGAACATACATTATGCTTCACATGTGGGTACAGTAAATATGGACCAACTTATATCTTGTTTGGTATTATATTAATCAGAAAAATATCACAGACGCGTTGGTAAAATTTCCAGCGCGCGAACAAAGTTTCCCATCCGCCCCTCTAAGCTGCCGAGTAATAGGTATATCTCGTCTCAGAGTTATAGTCCAGTCAACGGAAAGTTATAGAGGGAAATGGAAGGAACACAATTTTTAACTTTGGGTCTTTGTGTGGTCTAGTGAGGAGGTAACCATACTAAAAGTCCCCACTCCTAGAAGGTGAGCGGGCTGCAGGGGGGCACGTAGAAGGTCCCTTTTTTCAGTTTTCCGCGTATATCTCGGAAACTATGCCTCCTAGCGATAAGACCATTCCATACAAAATTAAAGCTGACCAAATGTGCGACAAGATAGATTGGATTCAGTTTTTCGCTATCTCGCATAGTTTCCGAGATATCCGCGCTCAAAGTTCACTAATTGTGCTGAAGAGTTAGCTAGTCAAATAAGGCAAAAATTTCTTTTTCACAATTAGTGAACTTTGAGCGCGGATATCTCGGAAACTATGCGAGATAGCGAAAAACTGAATGGAATCAATCTCATAGCACATTTTGTCAACTTTGATATTGTATGGAATGGTATTGTCGCTAGGACACATAGTTTCCGAGATATAAGCGGAAAACCGAAAAAGGTGACTTCTACGTGTCCCCCTGTAGCCCGCTCACCTCCTAGGAGTTGGGACTTTTAGTATGTTTAACTCCTAACTAGTCCAAACAAAGTCCCGAAGTTAAAAATTGTGTTCCTTCCATTTCCCTCAACACCCCTCTTATGAGCATTCATTGACTGGACTATTAGGGTGCTTTTACGCTAAACTCGCCGCGGCCGGCCGCGGCGAGCCGCGGCCGGCCACGGGAAAAAGTTATAAAATTCGAGCGGGTCTACGGGCCCCGCTCGCTGTGCCCCGCTGTGCGTGGCACAAAAAAAAGGTCTCTATGGGATCCACGGTTTCACGGTTCGTTTAGGTAAACTACCGATAGCTTCTCTTTAAGGCGGGGTAGGATACCTTCAGATTCTAAGTAGCAAATAACTAGAATCTTATTAGAAAAATTGGGTTTGCGAATTTTCGCTTTTTGTCCTTATACCAGCAAACACACCATGTAAAAATTACATACGGTACACAGTGAGCAATTTGAACGAAATCTGTGTCAAAATGAAAGAACTTTCTCCCCATTTTTCCTATATTCTGCAAAGTTTCAGTTTTAATTTGAAAAAAAATTTCATCGCTCTATATCTCATTTCTAATAGAAAGTTCTTTGATTGTGGCACAGATTTCGTCCAAATTGGCCACTGTGCGGCAGGCATGAGATGTGAAACACTCCAGTAATCACAAATAGCTGTTAGGTTTGAATTGTTTGTTATTCCGGGTCCATAAGATTGCTGAATATTCTTTAGGACAGCGTTTGTCCTAAAATCGTAACTTTCACATTGGGAAAAAACAGAACGCGGGGAAGGAGTACGCGAGATGTCGTTTATTTTACCTAACTTGTTGTTGGGGTGTCGTACACTCCGAGTGTGCGGTGCACAGGTTAATATCGTCCATAGTAAGTGCATGTCACTTTGTTCTTTTCGTGCACTTACAATTGCCGAAATCGGCGGACGCGAAATTTTTTTTTTGATGAAATGTTGATTTGCAAATCGATGAAAATGGGTTCTTTGGAGTTTATAGTGAAAACATTCGACATCAGAATACCTATCCGCAAAGACCTAACAGTTTATTTATCTCCTACATTGTTCAAAATCAATGGCTCCGGAAAGGAGTATTGCCTTGATATTATTCAGGTAAATTCTTCCACTCGGCGAGGTATGGGGCACGTGGCAATAATTAAGGTAGAAAAGGCGTTGTACCGTTTGTCCGTTAGCCTCTGCTCCAAGCCCGTCAATTTTATTACGGGTAAGAACGGCTACTGGTTGACTTTGAAAATGAGGCTGTTGTAAAGATTAGTTGCTTTGACGAGCATGAATTACTTTATGACCAAATAAAAGAAATTTTTACATGGTGTGTTTGCTGGTATAAGGACAAAAAGCGAAAATTTGCAAACCCAATTTTTCTAATAAGATTCTAGTTATTTGCTACTTAGAATCTGAAGGTATCCTACCCCGCCTTAAAGAGAAGCTATCGGTAGTTTACCTAAACGAACCGTGAAACCGTGGATCCCATAGAGACCTTTTTTTTTGTGCCACGCACAGCGGGGCACAGCGAGCGGGGCCCGTAGACCCGCTCGAATTTTATGACTTTTTCCCGTGGCCGGCCGCGGCTCGCCGCGGCCGGCCGCGGCGAGTTTAGCGTAAAAGCACCCTTAAGCGCTTTTTAGCCATATTGGCACCGCCACTGCCGCTCTCCTCGGTAACCGAGGTCAACCAAAATTTGTATGTGAGCTAGATATAATATCAACTAACTCTCATGTAAAAAGCAACTTTCTATCTAGCCTGGAACCTGAGATATAAATACGCCAGAAACGCATAATTCTTGGAATATATATAGGAGGAGGAGGAGGAGGATCATGTTAATTCTAACCCACTTCCAGACACGCTAGAAACTTGAAAATTTGGAATCAGGTGTCTTTTATATCCAAACCAACAGGAAAAATCGAAAAACCCGAAAAAAATAATATAATATTAAAATTTACTTTTCTATATACATATACATTCTATCAACGCGTGCGGCAGCGAAAATTCAAAAGACTACATACGTCATGTGGTTGGGCATACCCTATAAATTTTTCTCATGCAAGTCAAAATACTAGTGCCAGCGCAGACGCCAAGTTCCCTAGGTTGTAAAATTTGAATTAGGTAAGTGCAACAATCATTGGCCTCTGGGAATTGGTCCTTCCCGATATCACAGGCCTTATAGGAAAAAGGAACTTGATCCATCATATCACAACTTTGATAGGCGAGAGGAACTTGGTCCATCCTTCATATCACTGAAGTGGATGGGCCGGGGAACTTGGTCAACCTTTACATCAAGTGTTTTGGTTTAGATTAGAAATAAGTTAAAACAAACAAGTTTCATTTATTGCATAAAGCGGTCTCATCGATACGCTATTCTTTGCTGCGCCATTTCTACGTTCGGCCTGGTCTTTGAAGCACAAAACAAAAGGGAATCTCTACGAACTATGCAAACGAACCTCCCCGAGACTCTTGCGTCCATCGAATATTTACTGTAGTATACAAATTTCGCGGTTAGGGGGAGAGAGACTATATGCTTCGAGTTATAAAGCTGAATTTATAAATTTACAGTCTGATAGAAATTCTACGTACAAAACTAATGAATGGTTCGAAGGAAATTCAAGTTGTATTTTAATCAAACTCGAATGTACAAGATTTAATCAAATTGAAGAAGTTCGATTAATAGAAAATAAAGAATTGTAATATCTGTAAAATGTCCATACAATTTACGGGAAAAAGTAAAATAATATTTTTGTATGGAAGTGGGGAAGAAAATTTTCACATTAATCCCAGACATTTGTAATTGTAGACTGAAAATTATTATTACTACAGGATTTGCACTCCAAATTCGCGCTTTTGCAGGTCAAATACACCCTTGTGCGAATCAATTTCAACTTTTTACACATTTTACAAGTATTTTTAAGTAAGTTATTGTAAAAAAAATAAAATCAAATGTAAATTAATTGTTATAGGTTTTGCACTCGTAATTCACCCTTTTGCAAATCAATTTCAGCCTTTTGCAAATCAAATGTAAATTAGTTATTATAGGTTTTGCACTCCAAATTCGTCCTGTAGCAAATAAATTCCACCTTTTTTCAAATCAAATGTAAATTAACTGTTATAGGTTTTGCACTCCAAATTCACCCTTTTGCAAATCAAATGTGAATTAATTGTTAAGAAATTCAAAATTTTATTTATTGCAGGAGATGTACATCCAATACTTATTTAAAAGTATAATTACCAATTCATGATCTTTGTAATGTATGAAAACTGTGTGTAGATTACTGCAGATATGTATATTCATTATACCTATTTTCCGATTAATCAATTCAAAAAATGAAAGAACATTGTATAATTTAATCTAAATAAATGAATGATCGATTTTAAATATTCTTAATGGGTGAAATAGATTTGCAGAAGGTTGAACTTAATTTGTAAAAGGGTGAATTTAGAGATCAAAATCTATAACAATTAATTTACATTTGATTTGCAACGGGTGATTTTCGATTGGAAAACCTAAATTCATTGTAGACATTTTGTACACATATAATTTAATCTAAATGAATAAATAACAAATTTTAAATATTCTTTATGGGTGAAATTGATTTGCAAAAGGTTGAATTTTACCCGGAAAAACATGAATTCAAATTGCAAAACCTGTATATATTAAATCATTGTTACTATTACACAGTTGTATTATCCATATCGATTAGTATTCAAAAACGTAAATATAAAATATTACGAAAATGTTCACTCTGCAAAAAAGTGTGTACAAAATAGTCGAGATTTAATAAAAACAATTTCAATGCAGTTGCAGTAAGTATCTAACACATCGAAAGTCTCGAAAATTTCTATCCAACCACCAAATTCAATATTTCAAAATAATTTTGTAATTCTTCCATTGTCAAACAGGAATAGAAACCATGATATGTTTACCGGAAAACAATAAATAAAATTACCAATGAATTTCTACGCTGATCCTCCGACAACGATGAAATTAAAATAGGACGCAATGATTAATTATTTTTAGTTTTCATTATAAAACTTTAATCAATACAACAATATCGTATTAATAGCATGTGTCCTTGCGTGTTCTGTTTAATATTATCGGTGTACTACTAAATATGTATGGTGCATAGCGTTCTCCCTATCAAAGAAGCCTCCATTGTTAATCCATTGATGAAACTTTTTAATTATCATTATCCTTTTTTTTAAATGAAATTTTTTATTGATTTTTTTTAAATGAATAATGATTTTCATTTTCAAATACAACCAGAACGTAGATTCGAGATTTTCGAAGTATTAGATTATATTATTAAAGTAATCCCGCGATCCAAGCTGATCCTCGGTTATGTGTATGACATAGATCGGGACCGGACTTTAGTTTTTGTGGCTTCATCGAACGTGGAAAAGGTCTACTTGGCCTGATTGGTCTAATAGTTTAATGAATTAATAACGCGGTTTAATGAATTTAATTGTACATTATTTATTATCTATTTCTTTTGTTCTGCCGAATGAAAAATTACGAAAAAATTCATGGACATCCTACCCAATTGCACACATAACAGTGAATTATTTCAGAATTTTTGGTTTGCAAAATTCGAGTTTTAAAAATGCCCTAAGCATAAAATTGCCGATGTTCCAGTACTCTGAAGACATACGGATGTTTTTAATTCTCGAATTTGGCAAACCGAAAATTCTGAAATAATTCACTGTGATGCGTGCCATTGAGTAGAATGTTCGTGAACTTTTTCGTAATGTTTCGTTCAGCAGAACCGAAGAAATAGAGTATAATACAATAAATCGTGATATTAATTAGACCAATCAGGGCACTGCGTTAAGTTATGCTTTTTCAGAAATAACTCCTTCGAAGGTCATTCGAAGGGCAACATATTATACATGGTCGAATTTGTCTTTTAATATACATATTAATCTATTAATTAATTATATACAATAATACTATACAGGGTGGTCATTTTATCTGAAGACATTGAAATATCTCGAGAACTCTGCATCGGATCAAAACAAGTGGTAATGAAAGTTATTCGTTGCGAAGGGGGACATCCAATGATACCAAACTCGCCCCCCCACCACCACCCCCTGGGGGTGGGGATGGGGGAAGATAAAGAACTTAAATGAGAACCCCCAATTTTCATTGCAGATTTGGATTCTCCAGAAAAATATACACAAATTTGACCTAGGAGTTTTTGCATTTTGGTTCACAGATGGCGCTGTAATGGACAAAAATTAAAATGGGTAAAAAATCATTGAAAATTGAGGATATCTCAAGAAATTCACATCAGATCAGAAAAATAAAAGTAGACGTATTTGATATTTTTAAAAATGCTATTCAATAATACCATAATTGATCCCCCACCACCACCGCATGCGGGTGGGAGAGGGAATTATTTCAAAATCTTCAATGGAAACCCCATTCTCAACGATGTATATCTCCGACAAATCGAAGAGGGGACTGCTCGACGCGCCACTGTGGGCGTGTGTCGAACTACGTCTTATTATTAGGTATAAAGGGCAGTGCAGTGCGGTCAAAGGTCACTTTTCTTTCAGAATTAGAACTGAAAACATCTTTAACAATTTCTTTAACGAAATGAATCGTGCAACGGTAGAATAAAAAATTCAAATGATTCTAATCAATGGAGAACCAAGTTTTGCTATAAAAAAGGGTTTCCCATAAAAATTTGGAATAATTCCCTCTTCCACCCTCAGGAGGTGGGGGTGGGGGTCAATTATGGTGTTATTGAATAGCATTGTTAAAAATATCAAGTACGTCTACTTTTATTTTTCTGATCTGATGTGTATTTCTCGAGATATCCCCAATTTTCAACTATTTTTTACCCATTTTGATTTTTGTCCATTACAGCGCCATCTGTGAACAGAAATGCATAAGTCCTAGGTCAAATTCGTGTATTTTTTTCTGGAGAATCCAAATCTGCAATGAAAAATGGGGGTTCCCGTTTAAGTTTTTTATTTTCCCCCACCCCCACCCCCAGGGGGTGGCGGTGGGGGGTCGAGTTTGGTATCATTGGATGTCCCCCTTCGCGACGAATAACTTTCATTACCACTTGTTTTGATCCGATGCCTAGTTCTCGAGATATTTCAATGTCTTCAGATAAAATGACCACCCTGTATAATAATAATAATAATATGTAATACATTAATTTAATATATATATATATATATATATATATATATATATATATATATATATAGTCCCACAAACAAAATAATGAAAAATACAGAAGTTTTGTCATTGCATGCCCCCCGTTGGAAGTGGTAGGCGAACTGACTTAGATCGCGAACCTCCATCGTGCTTAGATCGTAGGATTACTGTACATCAATTCGTGTACATATCGATCGCAGCACGAAAGAGCTGTTAGAGAAATCAAATCGTTTCAGGCCTGACGAACGGAATGCATATAAACAAAAAGAAAACAATACCTGTGCAAACGTTGTGCATATCGCGCCAGTCGCAATCAGGAGGAGATTTCGTTCGACCCATTCTTCCCCAGCCTCAATACAACCTTTTTCATAAATCAGTTTGTCAACGTTCTGGAAAACAAAGGCGGTCGACTGCTTTCTCAAATCTCGCGAACAATTTCATCGAATATAATTTAGTAAATAGACTGAGAGATGGAACACACTTCAAATATATCGAAAACGGTATACTGACTTAAACATCGAACTGACT
The DNA here is from genome assembly GCA_933228785.1 of Lasioglossum pauxillum. Taxonomy (NCBI): domain Eukaryota; kingdom Metazoa; phylum Arthropoda; class Insecta; order Hymenoptera; family Halictidae; genus Lasioglossum; species Lasioglossum pauxillum. The sequence goes on along the minus strand of OW121704.1, from coordinate 29,502,688 downwards.
TAGATCGGCCACTTCTTTCGCGCTTAGATCGGGGACTTCGATTCTAGTCGTGAATTCGATCGTTGATTTTGAATTCAAATTTAAATAGAACATTGAAAAGTCGAATTTTGATTTAAATTGGGTCGCTGAGAGTTGAATTTGAATTCAGATTTAAATACAATGAGATTCAAAATTGAATTTTGATTTAAATTAGGTTGCTGAGAATTGATTTTGAATTCGGATTTAAATAGAACGATTGAAAGATGGATTTCGATTTAAATTAGGTTGCTGAGAGTTAAATTCGAATTCAGATTTAAATAAATATAATGATTACAAATTTTTATTCAAATCGAGTTGCTAAGAGCTGAATTTGTGTTTGGATTGAAATATAATGATTGAAAGTGAATTCGAATGTAGATTTAAATATAATGTTGAGACTTGGAACCAGGGTTGCCATATTCAGCGGCTCATCGGCTCCTTCTGGCTCCTTCCCTCTCCTCGATGCTCCGTCAAACCTGCCTCGCTTCCCCCACTCTTACCACTACCGCTGCCGCGCGCCGCGTGGAGCATGCTACCGAGTGTCGCAGAAAAAACCGTATGCTTATACAAGCTGATATGCTTCGGAAAGGCAGATTATACTGCAATAACGAAATAAATTTATTCGTGTAATGTTAAATAAACACAAATTAAGGTTTGAAAAGCGTATATTTGCGACCTCCTAGTTACAATCATCGCTTTCGCTGGTAAATTCGCTTTCGCTTCCTATAAGAACATTTGCAAATTCTTGCGGTATACTTCCTTTTTTGTACATACCACTATTAAAATTTTGTATTTCTAAATTCTAATTTAACTCTACCGAGTGCAGCAACCATTTGAGGCTGCAGTCGATTGCGATCTGGCGTTTTTATTTCACTTACTAAAGAGAAAAATCGTTCAATTTCAGCGTTTGAATGTGAGAACGATAAACATGCCAGTGCCAAATTTGAAATATTTGTAACTAGCAGGTCGCAAATATACATTTTTCAAACCTTAATTTGTGTTTATTTAACAATGCACGCATAAATTTATTTCGTTATTGCAGTATAACCTGCCTTTCCGAAGCATATCAGCTTGTATAAGCGTACGGTTTTTTCTGCGACACTCGGTAGCATGCTCCACGCGGCACGCGGCAGCGGTAGTGGTAAGAGTGGGGGAAGCGAGGCAGGTTTGACGGAGCATCTAGGAGAGGGAAGGAGCCAGAAGGAGCCGATGAGCCGCTGAATATGGCAACCCTGCTTGGAACACGCTTCAAATATATCGAGAACAGTATACATACTGACTTAGATATCGAACAGACTTAGATCGGCCACCTCCGTCGCGCTTAGATTGGGGACTTCGATTCAAGTCGTGAATTCGATCGTACTTACCGTTCCGACACGTGCGAACGAAAAACGTAAAATTGTGTCCTTCGTTAGTGACTGCATACTGTGTATGTGTATATGTGCTGGTTAATATTCTCAGCTCCCCTAAGTACTTACTTGCTCCACGTGGCCGTCCTGCCGCTGCTCGTTTACTCGAGTAGGTACGATATGCAAATACATACTGGTCGCGACGTGATTCGACGTGTTTACGGTTACCAGAGCAACTGAGAACCGTTAAATAGTGTGCTCGAAGCGGATCAAATCAAAACGAGAGTAAATACTTAATTAATGAGTACATCCACGTCACATGTACATGCGACAACTGCGAACCGCCATTAAAACAATCGAAACGGGATCATTTTCAAAAGTTGAAACTTTCTCGTATCTTTAACAATATCTCTTGCTTTTATTATAATCATTGATTAACAATGTCATTATCAATGTCTCGCAATAACTCGTTACGTCACTCGGGAAAAGTTGTGTTTTTCGCTAATAACTCCTTCACGGAGTCTCGGAGAAAATTTTCGCAAAGGAAAAAGTTGCTTCGAATCACCGGAGGAATCATTTCCAAGTCAGAAATCATTTGCAAATGTTATACTTGCTTGGAATTATTTCTTCGTCAAGAACGTCTCATTTCGAGCAACTTTTCCGTTTGCGAAAATCTTCTCCAAGGCTCCGTTCAAGAGTTATTAACGAAAAACGCGGACCAATCGGATCGCGGCTATGGCGCATGACACAACTGGGAGCGCTGTGATTGGTCCGCGTTTTTCGCTAATAACTCCGTAACAGAGCTTCGGAGAAAATTTTCGAAACGGAAAAAGTTGCTTCGAATCGCGTCAGGAATCATTTCCAAGTGAGTAATCCTTTCCAAATGTCGTGCTTGTTTGGAAATGATTCTTGACGTCATTTCAAGCATCTTTTCCCTGTGCCAAAATCTTCTCCGAGTCTCCGTTCAAGAGTTATATACGAAAAACGCGGAACCAATTAGAGCGCGACTATGGCGGATGACTCAGCTGAAAGCTCTACGATTGGTCCATGTTTTTCGCTAATAACTTGTTAACGGAGTCTCGGAGGAAAATTTCGCAAATGGAAAGGGTGCTTGGAATCGTCTCGGGAATCATTTCCAAGTGACTACAATATTTTGAATGTTGTTAAAATATTAAAATAGACGAGCTCGAATGTTTTCGATGTGAACGCTACAAGGAAAGAGAAAGTTTGAACTTTGAGTTAGCGGGGCGATACGACATTCATTTTAGAATCTACCTGTAAAACCATAGTGCTGACAACAGTACCAGCGACAGGTACGAGATTTAATTCTAGCCACTCCTCGCCTGCTCTTAGACAACCTCTCTCGAATATACTCCTCTCTCCAGTCTGCATTCCCCGGGGATAAACAGAAACCATTTTGAAACAAACTGTGACACATAACTTGAACCGCCATGTTTTACAACTACGTTAGCAAAACGCATCGTGCACCTGACCAAATGCATCGTGTACACAGGCAGCTCAAATCATTGTAAAACTTTCCAGCTGTCTCGTAATATTGTATACACCTGTTCCAGTATGCGATCAGTGGTTCAAAAGTTATGAGTGTGTGAAGTTGAACGATTCACAGTGTTTTCGACAGGTGAGGGTCTCGTCATGTTGGTATGCAGTGAGCGTCGCGCGCCGCTTACCGAGTGGAGTCGATAGGTGGCAGCAGAAGCACGCGGGAATGTCGATAATGTAGAGAAGGTACCTTTGCGATGTACACTTTGTTCTGGGACAAGCGGTCTAGGATTGTTTTACAATCATTTGATCTGTCTGTCCCATTCGTGTCAGATCTTTCCTCTAATAATTTTAAGGGGGTATTCTCCAGCAGACGACGCTGATGCGTGAACACTCACACATCGCTAGAGTACACTCACACACCGCTAGACCACGTATACGTACGCAAGGATTGCAAGGGTCCAGGATTCCATTTCTGATTTCTCGATAATGCAAAGACGGGATTTTTTAGTAGTCAAAATCGCTAGATGAAAGATCAATCTTCTACGCTGTTTGCCTCAAAGAACCTTCTTTTACGTTTCCGATCAATGGTTTTGCAATATTCGGTTGCATGTTGCCCGTCGGAGAGACTAGTACGCCGGCATGACTGCAGCGCCATCTGACGAGCAACATGCGACGGGCAATATGCTACCAAATACTGCAAAACCATTGCTCGGAAACGTAAGAGAAGGTTTTTTGAGGCAAACAGCGTAGAAGATTAATCTTTCATCTAGCGATTTTGACTACTAAAAAACCCCGTCTTTGCATTATCGAGAAATCAGAAATGGAATCCTGGACCCTTGCAATCCTTGCGTACGTTGTCACGTCGTCCTAGATTTTCTTTGCTAGAAGAGCGAAAATCCCAGCGACTCCGGGTTTTTATAGACCTTTCGACCGGGCCGCGTTCGGCCGCGCGAAACGCGGTCCACCCGGGACAAAAATTGTTCGCAGGCTCGTCGTTTCTCAGTTCTTAACATAAAACCAAGTTCGGGCGCCAGGCACGGAAGGTGCCACGCTAAGCTTCGTTAATACGAGCACTCTGAGAAACGATCGTACGAGCCGGCGACAATCGAGGTCGAGAACAAGACACTTCGCGAACGGGTACAGGATACTACGCGAATCGAACACGAGGCATTCCCCGCGGCGGGAAGGTTTCTCACTACAATGATGACTTTTAGACTTTCGGTTAACCAAATCTTTATTTCTCCGTTGTTACAAATACGATACCGGCAGCAACCGGCAGCGTTTCGAGGTTAACCGGCGCGTAACAGGTGGTCGGCAACGAAAGATCGTCCTACGCGCTATTTGTCCTTCACAGGACCTTTCAGAGACGCGTCAAACCCGGCAGCAACGTGGTGACGACGTTGGCGTACGCGATATTCACGTTTCACGCCCGGATTCAGATGGAAAACGCGTGGTACAATATTCTTCTCGTCGGCATAACAAGTCGCGGACATACGACGCGAGCACGAGGCGGCGACGCACCGTGGAACGAAACGAGGTTCGAGTGAAAGGTACGACGACGCGCGGATCCTCGCCAAAAATAAAAATAGGGCTGAGCCCTCGCAAATTAATATTCACCGCGCGACCGTCGCTCGACGGATTCGTCTCGTCCGCAAATTTACTCTGCAACCGGCAGCGTTTAAATCACGTCGAACTTTCTACGACGCGATCGCGAACACGACACGTACCGAGCCAACGCGAAAAGATCACTTATTCGAATTGAATTTGACAGAAGCTTACCCAGGGGCAACTCTCAGCCAGCGGTGTACTATGGCGTCCTGTCCCTCTCGTCCGGCAGTTGGTTTTATAACAATTAATTAGCTAACGTAGTCGTTCAAATCTCTAATCTCCCGACCTTACTCGATACGAGCCAACGAAGAAGTGATCTGTCCGTTGATCGCTCGGGAACGCGGAAGTGAAGCGTACCCCCCCGTTCCGCTTTCGTTCCCCCGCGTAGGATTCGGCCTATCGCTGCTCGATTTTCGGACGGGGCCTCGCTCCGCGCGACGGTCCCTGGCGTCCGGCGATTCGTCGGCTCTCCGGCAACGCTGCTCGTAGATTCGCCGCTTCCCTGCGAGGTGATCGGCGCTAGCCAATCCGGCAGCTGGCCAGGCTTCTCTCCGGTTGAGGCGACGGCGAGGCAGCTGAGATTCTTGGCTTGGATTCCCCTGTCCTCGTCGGCGCCTCCAGGTTGTCTCTCCTGGGCCACGTCGATTCCTCGCTTCTTTTAGGGTGTGATTTTCACCGATGCCGATCCTTCTGCCTCCTTTCTCGGCGGAATAAGTGCTCCGGGCCCCCCTTGGGACCCGGGTACGGTCCTGCAGAATCGCGTCGCGCAAATTGGCGCGACGCTCAAAAATATTAGAACTCGCCCATGGGTCTCGCTCGTGCCCAGGGCGAGCGCTCGCCACGGCCCGTCTCGCATGTTTTACTGCCAGAGGGTGACCCGGTCTTCCGATACTCGGTATCGGGGGACGTAGGCAAAACGGCCACGTCACAACGTATACGTGGTCTAGCGGTGTGTGAGTGTACTCTAGCGATGTGTGAGTGTTCACGCATCAGCGTCGTCTGCTGGAGAAGACCCCCTTAAGATTGCTTTTTGAATTGAAAGTAATACTTTTTGAAACGACGCAATGCAAGTTTGTTGGTCTCTGATAAATAATCTAAACAGGGTTGAAAAATAGTAACAATAAATCTCTAAATCATACATGTTGTTACTAGAAGTGCTTAACAATTATGCGTCGCACTATAGTCTGGGAACACACTTCTTGTGGTCGAAGCTATTGTAGTGTTTTATCAAGGTTTAATAACAACATTATGTTATTATTTTTACAACATTTAACAACAACATTATGTTATTATTTTTGCAACATTTTTACAACATTTAATAACCTTATGTTATTATTATAGGTCGTTGAATCGTCTCGATGCCGTGAAAAAAATATATGTTAATACATATTTCAAAAATTGAGGTGACGTTAATTTTTTATAACAATTTATAATAAATTTTTTAAAATTTTTTATATTGACATCTGTAGAAAAGTGAATCCTGGTCCACTTTTGTTCGAAATAATTTTTGGTCAAATTTAGGCTTAGACAGGCTTATCATTTCCAAGGTCATTTGAAGATCATCGATGATTTTTAAATGCAAAATAATTTAATTTTACGTTGGAAAGTTATATGTCACCACAGAATCCTCTAAGTTGGATAACATTTTCGATTTGGCTGTTTCGAAGGCACTTTATAGCAAAAATAAAATTGTTTAAATAAATCGACCATGAAAAATTAATTTTTACATCCCATAGTGCGTCGCAAACTTAAAGTTGCTAGTGACTTTATCCTAGTAATAACAAAAATGACCAAGGGAAAGAGTTTTTCTGTTTTATGAAATATAAAAGAAATATCAATGGTATAATGATCGCGAGTGGGTGACGATAATTTATAACAATTTAGGAAATTGTTGACCAACGACTGCAGGCGAGTAAGCAACGCTAAGAGAATTTCTAAGAAAAAGAAATGTATGTACACGATAAATAAATGACTAGTTCTATCTCCACGTTAACTGTTACGGTGTAGTAGAGAACGTTTACTTACGTAGCTAGGTTTCCTAACGTCGTAGCCACATTGTTTATTTTTAATGATTTCCTGGAAGAAGAATAAGAGTCACTTAAAGTCACAAGAAAATAATTTTTCATACATCAAAATTCGCGTTGCGATGTAAACATTATTAGTTATCTATATAAAAATTCAAGATTATTCAGTAGATCTGGACGAGAAGATGCAAGAAATTGAAGTTTCGATCCTGGAGGATCAATGATTCAAAAGTTACAAGTGTTTAAAGTTGAGCGATTGACAGTGTCTTTGACAGGTTAACGCCGCCATGTTGTGTCTTTTGGCGGTCGCGCGCCGCTTACCGAGCGGAGCCACTAGATGGCAGCACTACCACGCGTCGATGTCTTTAAACACGCATGTAATTTTTGAACTACTAACAAGGGGAAGCCACGGTCGATGAGTCACGGATTTTTCTGAAACTTGCAGTACTTGAAGATATCTTCTCCAAATGTAATTTGACAAAGCAGTAGCGCACGCTTCTCAAGATTTTTCGAGAAAATTGCATTTTAAAATCGGTTTACACGTTCATAAGGAGTTCGCGTTAAGAGGTCAATATGAAGTGAATAGCCGAGGGCGTAGCGAGGATTACTAGTAATCTGTAGATTGCTGGTTCGTGTCTCGCTGTGGATTTTTTTTTTCTAGAAATTTGATACCCCTCCCTCAATTTTAAGCCTAAAATCTATTATTTATAACTTATTTTTATTTTTTAAGTTGAAAATGCATGTTTTTTATTTGTTCGATCAAAATCAAAGTTTTTATTTGTGACCGTTGGGAAATAAATCGAACAAAAAATAATTTCAAAATGTTATATTTGCTTTATTATTGAAAATTCTCTCTGTATTGATTACATGCTAGTATCACACGAGCCAGGGTGATACTCGTCGTAAAAACATCGAAAACAATAATTCTTGCGGCATCTCGCACACACAATAAACGAAGCATTCGTACAAGAGCACACGTTTTTCAGGACATCCATCGGAAAACACGCTTCATTCAAATTTACAAATACCTCTCTGCTGTCACAGAGTTTGGACGCAAACCACGCATAGTGTATCATATTCGCAAATATCGGAGAAGACAGCTGATGGTGCACGATGGATTGTATTTTTATACAATCTTCTCTAGAATTTATTTCGCGTTTATGTTGAATTAAGTACGAGCAATTTTGCAGACGTTTTATTAAATTTTTTACTTGTCTGAAGAAATAAACATCGCACGGCTGGACCAGAGGTGTGCATTTTGGCGGTATTACCTTGACGCTGCACGTTGGCATACCCTCGTCATCCTGGAATAGCTCGTCGTACATCACCGGATCAGTCTGTCCTGTCCAAGAATCGATTAGTAATGCGAACTTCTTTTCTTGTACGTATGGCTTTAAACAATTCGTCAAATATTCTTTGAACAAAGCAGTTGTCAGTTTCCCCGATTTGGAACTTGTCACAACTACGTTCTGGTATTTGGCCGAATACTCGTCCACCAACTTTCGCACCCTCGGTCCAAATTTTCCAGACTTTTCTTGCAGGCACACGAAAACGGTAGGTAACAATTTACCCGATAAAGTCACAGCGTACTGGGCAGTACACGAATGTGTCATCTTGTTCACGCTCTGCATTTGGACAGAGACCACTTTTGATCCTCGTTGAGCGAGCGTTCTGCCGTAGGTCGATTGGTATTGGCATCCTGTTTGGTCCGTGTTGATGACAAAATCCATATGGAAATCTTTTATCAGCGCACGAGCTTGCGTGCAAAAAGTTTCTGCAGCGACCAAAGTGTCCTCCATCGTTGCGCTTTCGCTTTCCGAAACATATTTCGTGACTTTTCGTTGCCGGATTCTATGTTTTTGTTTAAATTGCGTTGTCCACGAAGCAGCCGCTTTAAATTTTAAATCGGAGAATTGGCTTGCAGCAGCTAGAGCCCACTCTTGTAAATTTCTTGTTGTCACTTGCTGACAATTGTTCCGAGCTTCCTGGAAACGGTCATTTGTCCACGAATCGATGGTAGCATATTTATCGAATGCGGTGCCGCCACTTTTAATATGCTCTTCCCACTTTTTTAAATGTTCCATGCGTTTTAAGCGGGTGCACCCTTTCTTGTGCAGGTTTTTCAGTGTCCAACCTGGATGTGCCTTTGCAACATTCACAACTTTAATTTTGTACTCCAATGGAATATATTCCGTTTTCATTGTCTTCTTCGCTGGCTGATAATCCTCGGACGAACTGAATCCTCCAACTTCCTCGTATGTGTCCTCGACGAGTTCATCGTTTATGAAAAGTTCTTCGGATTCGATGAATTTCTTCTCGTTCAACATTTCAATAGTGCGACAGTAAATTTCTTCTCCCATGTGAATGGCCTTGTCACTAATGACTGTTGAAGCTTCTGATACAATTATACCATCTTGAGCAAGGAGCCTTAAATAATACCTCACGGCATCTTGCAACAGTAACTTCTCATTGTCAATATCATTGTCCACATTTTCATCCGGACACACCGCAACTTGTGCTATCGAAGGACCTTGCGCGCACACAAAATCCACGTCCGGCATTATTACACAAAAAAACGCAGAACTCGAAAACCAAAGAGCGGAAAAAAGATCGTCGCGGGAGGTAACGTACTCGTTCGTCCACCGTACTAAAAAATGTGAGGTCCTCCGACGCATTTTAAGGACTATTTATATGGTTATTGAAAAAGACAGTATGTCCGAAAAAGAAGGACGGATGAAGGCTTGCGGAAAACCGTCGGAAAAAACGTCTATTATAATATAACGAAAAGTTCCTGGCTATGGCAATGAGTTACCCGGACAATCAGGTATGTACATATACCTGCAATAATTGCTCTCGTCAGGAGTCAAGAACATTCGCTCGCGGGAAAGTACCGCACGAGGTCGAACCGAAACCAGGTAAAGACTTTAACTGTAAAAAAACTGTAAAAACCCGAAAAACCCATTAATAAAATGGGGAACCGAATTTTCCGGGACCTGGTAGCGACAACCTCGCTACAGAACCTTCTACACAACTTCGAAACGATGCTACGACAGCTCTTGTCGAAATGCGATTCTGTAATAGCAGAAAGGTACATATTTGTAAATTTGAATGAAGCGTGTTTTTTGATAGACGTCCTGAAAAACGTGTGCTCTCGTACGAATGCTTCGTTTATTGTGTGTGCGAGATTACGCAAGAATTATTGTTTTCGATGTTTTTACGACGAGTATCACCCTGGCTCGTGTGATACTAGCATGTAATCAATACAGAGAGAATTTTCAATAATAAAGCAAATATAACATTTTGAAATTATTTTTTGTTCGATTTATTTCCCAACGGTCACAAATAAAAACTTTGATTTTGATCGAACAAATAAAAAACATGCATTTTCAACTTAAAAAATAAAAATAAGTTATAAATAATAGATTTTAGGCTTAAAATTGAGGGAGGAGTATCAAAGTTCTAGAAAAAAAAATCCACAGCGAGACACGAACCAGCAACCTACAGTTACCAGTAATCCTCGCTACGCCCTCGGCTATTCACTTCATATTGACCTCTTAACGCGGACTCCTTATGAACGTGTAAACCGATTTTCAAATAAAATTTTCTCAAAAAATCTTGAGAAGCGCGCGCTACTGCTTTGTCAAATTACATTTGGAGAAGATATCTTCAAGTACTGCAAGTTTCAGAAAAATCCGTGACCCATCGACCGTGGCTCCCCCTTGTAAGTTCCTAGGATTGAAACATAGATTTTCGACGTTGTCTCGTAAAAATCTACGGGATTGTATAAAAGTAGTCTAAAATTTGTGGTCCTCCAAACTAAACAGCAGCGAAAAGTTTTATTGCACTGTCTAAAAGTATCTATGTGGAATCCAAACTTCCTATTGACAGGCGGTGCCCTTGCCTGTCAAAGACGCTGTAAATCGCTCAATTTTAAACACTCGTAACTTTTAAACCTTTGATCCTCTAGAACAGGAATGGGCAAAAATAGCACGCGAGCTAGGGAATTCAAGGAATAGACCCACTTTTCCCGGCCGCGCGTCTCAATCCCCTTGTCAGCCGTAGTTGCACCGAGCACTAGAGCCGCCACGGGGAGCGAGACGCGCGACCGGGAGAAGTGGGGGTATTCCACGGGGATTCCTTGAATTCCCTAGCACGCATGCTATTTTTGCCCATGCCTGCTCTAGAATCGAAACTTGGATTTTTCACATCTTCTCGTCCAAATCTACTGGATATCATAGGAAATGATTAAAATTTGTAGGAGAAAGGCAAAAATTTCTGGTTACGCAAGGAAAAGTGCAGCCCCATTCTATATACTATAACTTTTCCGGATTCACATCGACGATTCTGTGTTTCTATTGAACTTGATTGGTGTAATTACATTTGGTTTTCGTTTACAACAGCTAAAAGGCACACCACACGCTTCCCTCGAGCCAATGTCGCTCGATGAACAATTGAAATAATTGTTGCGATCCCAGTCTTTAGGCCCCTCAATGCCGCAACACTGCAACTGCGAAACAAGAAATCGTTAAGGCTTCAACAAATTGATTACAACTACCGCAGATAATTGCAAACGCAATTTATAATTACAATTCCGAATTATGCAATTGTGAATTGAAATTCACAATCAGTGTCTCAGTTTTTCTAATTGAAATTGGAATTTTGATGGCCGTAACTGTACAGTATGGTTTTAATCCTCATAAAATCGTTTTTCTCTAATATCTTCTAAACTATTCGCTGCATCGATAACTGCGTTAGATCAAATCTGTAGATCTGGACAGGCTGCGTCTTTTACGTCGTATTACTTTTTCTCGTAGAACAAACGATTTCCGAGAAAATTTAGAAAAACTACGTACGAAATGAATGAAAAATTGATATAATTAATTGAATGCTGAACGTTATGAATCGTTCTTCTCCAATATCTTCGAAACTATTTGCCGCAACGAAAAATATGTTAATCTAAACCTGTAGATCTGGACAGGCTATGTATTTTATAGTCTATTACCTTTTTTCGAAAAGCAAGAGGTTTTCGAAAAAATTGAGAAAAATCTCAGTGACGTGTCGCTTATCCTTACCCAGCTGATCAGCAATATATCCCTGAAATTTTTCTCAATTTTCTCAAAAACCGTTTGTTTTACGAAAAAAAGTAATAAAACATAAAAGACGTAGCCTGTCCAGATCTACAGGATTTGTCTAACACATTGTTCGACGCGGTAAATAGTTCAGGGGATATTCGAGAAAAACAATTTTATGAGCATTAAATATGTTCAATCGACTTGATTAAACAAATTTCTTTTTAATTATTTGGAACAACCCTGCGAGGTGCCGTAAAAGTAATTTTGACAAAACTCTGTTTGTTAATTTTAACAAAAACTTTGAAAGTGTGTATAATATTATTGAGCTAGACACTACGATGCATACCCAATCCTCCTGGATCCAATCGATGAGATTCTGCTGATCGGGATCTTCTCTGTAGTGAATGATAAACCCTTGGAAGCCACCAGCGGCCTGCGACTTTATCTGTCGTTGGAATCACGGTGGTATTTATGGTTGTTATTAGTGACATAAGTAATGATAAACAATTAATGGGATCAGAGTTTATATTCACCGAAGAACTCTTATAAAGACGTTCTTTAAAGCTCTGCGTTAGACTATACCAGGCATGCACAGCTCTTAGCTCTCAAAGCAGCTCTTGTGCTCCCAAACGGTATCCGTGCTCTCTCAGAGCCGTGACCTAGCTCGGACGTATGGAAGGGGAACCCACTAAGCGTGATTTGTAAACAGAGCACGAGAGAAGACGAGTGGGTGGGGCGTGGGGAACTGGAGAGCGCGCCTGAGTGGTCAGACTATAATAACGTAGACGCCCCCACTCTCATACGCTTTCGTGGGCCCAAAGCACTATTTGACTATTTTGAGAGAAGTACATATATAGTGTGTTTCTAGCAATACCTGTTCCTACTCCTATAAACGGCGGGAGCCACGCGTGAGTCAAAAAGTGTGCGAGTGTCATTCGCGAGACTAGGGAGCGTAGACTCATATTCGGTGTAAAGGAGCCCTCGGAAAGGGGCAACTGAATTAAATATATTTGTTCACAGTAAATCGCAGTAAAAATATGTTGTTTAAATGTTTTTGAATACATTATTGTAATGTATATGTATTTTTAGATCTCTGTTTTCATTAATTTCTTTGCGTATTGTTAAGTATATGTATATGTTCAAGTGTAAATATTTTTATATATAATATATACTTTTTACATTGGATTACTTTTCTCTTGAAATATGTATATGTTTTTAGCTGTGACATTAAAATAATGTATTCAAAAACATTTAAACAACATATTTTTACTGTGATTTACTGTGAACAAATATATTTAATTCAGTTGCCCCTTTCCGAGGGCTCCTTTACACCGAATACGAGTCTACGCTCCCTAGTCTCGCGGATGACACTCGCACACTTTTCGACTCACGCGTGACTCCCGCCGTTTATAGGAGTAGGAACAGGTATTGCTAGAAACATACTATGTGTGTACTACTCTCAAAATAGTCAAATAGCGCATTGGGCCCAACGAAAGCGTGTGAGAGTGAGGTCGTCTACGTTATTGACCACTTATCTGACCAGTCAGGCGCGCTCTCCAATTCCCCACGTCCCTCCCACTCGTCCTCTCTCGTGCTCTGTTTACAAGTCACGCTTACAATTAGTGGGTTCCCTTCCATATGTCCGAGCTAGGTCACGGCTCCGGCTCCCAAATCGTCCATCTGTGCATGCCTGGACTATACCTTAGGTGACCAGAAATTGTTACCTTTCTCCTATGCAATCCAACAGATATGGACGAGAGAGTGCCAATATACAAATTGCAACCCTGGGAGATCAATGGTTCAAAAGTTACGAGTGTTTAAAGTAGAGCGACTTTTAGTGTTTCCGACAGGTAAGAGTGCCGCCATGTTGGTACAAGCGCGCGCTGATGTCGATAACGTAGATTAGCTGCTGTACATTATTGCCGTCACCTCGTGAGGAGGTCACATTCTAAAATAAATTTAGTCCAGTCAACGAAAAGTTGTAGAGGGAAATGGAAGGAACACAATTTATAACTTTGGGTCTTTGTTTGGACTAGTGAGGAAGTAAACATACTAACAGTCCCCACTCCTAGAAGGTGAGCGGGATGCAGGGGGCACGTAGAAAGTCCCCATTTTCGGTTTTCCGCGTATATCTCGGAAACTATGCGTCCTACCGATAAGACTATTCAATACAAAATTAAAGGTGACAAAATATGCCACAAGATAGATTTAATTCAGTTTTTCACTATCTCGCATAGTTCCCGAGATATCTGCGCTCAAAGTTCACTAATTGTGCTGAAAAGTTAGCTAGTCAAGTAAGGCAAAAATTTCTTTTTCGCAATTAGTGAACTTTGAGCTCGGATATCTCGGAAATTATGCGAGATAGCTAAAAATTGAATGAAATCAATCTTGTAGCACATTTTGTCATCTTTAATTTTGTATGGAGTGGTATTATCGTTAGGACACATAGTTTCGGAGATGTAAGCGGAAAACCGAAAAAGGTGACTTCTACGTGTCCCCCTGTAGCCCGCTCACCTCCTAGGAGTAGGGACTTGTAGTATGTTTACCTCATAACTAGTCCAAACAAAGTCCCAAAGTTAGAAATTGTGTTCCTTCCATTTCCCTCTACGTCCCCCTTATGAATATTCATTGACTGGACTGATTGTTTAACTATATGTATAGGTAATAATATCTATCTTCGCACTGATAGCTCCGTCGAATTCAATTATTTAACTATTACGAATTGGAATAATTTGTATATTCGCAAATACGATATTAGAGCTCTCAATAAATTTACCGTGTCGCTTTTTTGAAAGTTCATTTAGATCTGATTCGACAGAAGAAATTCGTTGATGAGTAAACGATGAACTGATGTCGATCACGTAGATTCCCAAGCGGAAGTCAAGAACAAAGTGTACACCGCAAAGGTAGCTTATATTAGTAGCTTCTCTACATTATCAACATCACCGCGTGCTTGTGCTGCCACTTAGCGACTCCACTCGGTAAACGGCGCGCGACGCTCACTGCATACCAACATGGCGGCTTTCTCACCTCTCGAAAACACTGTGAATCACTCAAATTCAAACACTCATAACTTTTGAACCACTGATCTCCTAGGATGGAAACTTGGATTTTCGCATTTTCTCGCCCAAATCTACTGGATTACATAGGAGACTTTCAACCTTTTATATAAACATAGAAACTTTTGAACCAGTGAGTTCCCAATATTAAAACTTGGATTATCATGTAATCAAATTTTTGTATTATGTAAAATTTTGGATTATGTAAAAAAAGTTAAAATATTTTGGCCCTCTACAGAGAAGTATAGCCTTTCCACTGTTTTAGACGTTCTGTCAATTATTTGGCAAACATTTCTGGTTACCCGAGGTACAGTGCAGCCCAGTTACCCTATACAAGGTAAATGTACAATGTAAGCCTGAATGATTCAATTCCAGCTAATCTAGGTTCTAGAGATTTGGAGTTCCTAGAGATTTCAGCTTACAAGTGGAGATGTATTGTGCTAATGTGAATCTTTGATAGCCATTGTCATCTAGAATCTAGATGTGAACTTCTTTGCAACTCACCCAGTCTTTAAAGATGAAACCTAGGACACCAACTGCCATTTCCATTAGCAACAATAATGCCAGAAATATTGCATACTGGAACAGATATATACAATAAAAATGCATGGCATCACTGTTATCAAATAAGTGATATTGGACATTTTATAGGGATCAATATCATTGTAAATGAATTTAACAACAGGAAAATGTCGTTATTCTGAAGAAAATATTCGGTCTAATAGCTGGAAAACATAACTGTGCCCGTCAACAGGACCTATTTATACCAGATGCTAAATTAACATTTCCAAATGTTGTTATTAACGAAAAACACGGGCCAATCGGTGCGCGGCTATGGCGGATGGTGACTCAGCTGGGAGCGCTGTGATTGGTCCGTTTTCTTTTCGCTTATAACTCCCTAACGGAGCCTCGGAGAACAATTTCGTAAAGGAAAATGTTTCTCCAAATTGTATCAAGAATCATTTTCAAGTGAGTTTTTAGGACGCCCTGTAGGATAAAACTGCGAGCCAAATATGGCACACGCGTCAGTCGTTTCCGCGCTGAAATAGACCGGCAGTTCAAATATTTATCGAGCGGGTTTATTTATAGCGGACAGGAGGAGATTTGATGGAATAAAGTGCATCGATCTCGATGCTCCCATCGAGTTCTCTAGTACTTACTGCGGCTAAGAGGCACGTATTTTCCCTGAGTGCGCCGACTGACCCCGTAAATCCAATGACAAATGTTACGGTACCTGTAGCGTAGATTGTTATTTACAATGTATTGAAATATTCCGAGATCGTTGTTGACTTTTTGTGGCCAAAAGTCAATTTTTCAAATTTAACGTATCGAAACAATTTTTTCCCTTCTAAACTGACAACCCTCTGAAATACCCAAATCCAAAATATTATTCATTTCAGTAGATTCTGTGACGAGATACAGCGTTCTAAAGACCAAAGACTAAGACATCATTGAGAATCATTGACAATCATTGAAAGCATTGTTAACACAATTTTTACTAATTAAATTTTTCTAATAAAAAAAATGTTTCTAACAAAAGTTCATCTTTTCTACAAATATCAATACAAAGAATTTAAAGACAAATTTTTGTATGAAAAATGAAGGGCACGTCAATTACATACAATTTTGTAAATGTTAACTTTTGTACTAATGTAACTTTTATACAGGGTGTTTCGTCTAAAACAGGACACCTAAATATCTCTTCAGGTTATTGTGATGCAAAAAATATTTGTTACGTAATGTGCATGTCATCAATGGACTAAATATCTGGCACGAATATTTTTTTCCGAAGGTCCTTTTTTTCGGAGTTATCAAGGTCATCGATGTATTTTGATACATAACTACATTTGTATTTTATTGAACTGTGTAACTGATAGAAAAATACATTCAGATATGTATAATAATATGACTTTGAGCTTGATCTGAAGGTAAAACTTTAATTTTCGAAGATCAAGGTAATTTCAAGGTCATGTTATTATACGTATTTGAATGTATTTTTCGATCAGTTACCCGATGCAATAAAATAAAAATGTAGTTGTGTATTAAAAAACATCGATGACCTTGATAACTCCGAAAAAATGACCTTCAACAAATATTTTTTGCATCACAATAACCTGAAGAGATATTTAGGTGTCCTGTTTTAGACGAAACACCCTGTATATTGAAAATTTACATATTACGGTAATTTTTTATATATGGTTGGGATTGGCTGCGTGTGTCGCGTGATCGTTCCGAACGATTCAGCACGCAGCTCGGTTATTGGTGGCCTATAGAGTCGTAGCGAGATCTATGATCGATCCGCGGCGCGCCTCGCTAGAGGTTGTCGTCTGCTTATCGATTATCGATCCGCAACTCTCCGCGCTATAGGCTTACACCGCCTGATCGATGATCGATTTTTCTAACAGCCTTTCTATTGGCGTAGCGGTGCATGGTCGCAAGTCATCGCTCCGACGGAGAGAAATTCGTTAATCTAATCGATCACCGATTCAATTACTAATTAGCTGCGTTACGAAACGACACGCGTCGGAGCACCGGTTTCTCGGGTTAATTAGAATTCACTTTCGCTAAATCATACTCGAATTACTTATAATCACTACTGCATAACAGTAAATTCATTGTATTTCTTTATTTGCATCTAGTCAAACGTTCAATTGACCAGATACGTGTAAATAGTTTGTACAAAGTATTTTTGTTGTGACGAATCGCCAGACGTGGAATAAAGTGTGCTCGTTCAAAATCCAGTGCTTTATCATCCCGTCTGATCCCAAACATTTGGTCCTTCGAGCCGGATTCAGTGCTGCAGTTCACTGAAATTACATAGTTTATTAATTGTGACCGTTGCGAGTTCAATTTCGGGAAGAAAACAATGGCTGACCTTGTCGGAAATCAGCATCTCCTCAGCCAACGGATGTCCAGGATCGTTACAAACATTAAAAAACGGGGAAAGGCCAATATTTCGTTGGGAATACTGCAAGCTGGCCTCAGCACTCTCCAAGAAATCTGGACTGACTATCGAAGGGGAGATGCCGCCATCAGATCCGCTGCAGAGAAGGATTCTAAATTAAAGGAAAGTTCGTACATCAAGGATGACGAGTACGAAGAGGCGCAACAGGTCTGCATGGATCAGTCCGGATTGCTACGAGACATGATCTCTGAACTGAAAGCCTCCGCGACCGTTAAAGAGGTTCAAGGTTCGAACGCAACGGTCGGAGAAACAGTCATTTCAAGGTCGCGCGCCGTGTTACCAAAGATGCCTCTACCAACGTTCGACGGACAATACAAGGAATGGCCTTCCTTTCGCGATTTATTTACTTCCCTGATAATCAAGGACACTACTCTTTCGCCGGTAGAACGCCTTCATTATCTTAAAACCTGCATGAAGGGGAGCGCCGCCGCCTTATTGAAAAACGTCAAGACGACTGCAGAAAACTTCCAGGTTGCTTGGGAGAAACTTGAAAGTCGATATGAGAATCGTCGCTTACTAGTCCAAGCTCAGATCAGACTCCTTTCGAAACTATCTCCGGTCCGCAAGGAGTCCTCCGGCGAAATACAGCGGCTGTTCGACGAAACCTTTGACGCCGTCGATTCTCTCGTCAACCTAGATCGACCTGTTAACAACGCCGAAGACTGGATCGTTGAATTAACCGTACAACGGTTGGATCGTCAGTCACGGCGTGAGTGGGAAGACTTAGTCAAGCTCTCCAAGGACATACCTACGCTGGACCAACTAAGAGAGTTTATGTTAGGACGCATACAAACCTGCGAGGCGTTGGAGTCACCTCATACGGAAGAGGCCACACCCACCAAGAAATCTTCTACTAAGGGCTTCAAGGTGCACCAAGTTTCCCAGGCCGGCTTCTCTGTAAAATCCTGCAGCCTTTGTCAGGATCCTCACTTCATTCCGCACTGCAAGAGATTCCGCGAGAAGACTCCCGCTGACCGCAAGGATACTGTCCGAGAGTTGAACCTCTGCTTCAACTGTCTCGGCAATCATCAAGTGAATGACTGCAGATCTTCGAAGCGATGCCAGCGGTGTGAAGGCAAACACCACACCCTGATACACGATGCGGTTCCATCCAAACCGGAGAATGGCTCAGCTGGAGCCTGCGTGCAGCAGGTATCTACTCACGTGAGTAACTCTTCGGTGATTCTCGGTACCGCTCGTGTCTCAGTTCTAGGTCCACTTGGACAAAGCAGTCTGGCCCGAGTACTCATCGATCCCGGCAGCGAGGTATCACTCATCTCAGAGGCACTAGCACAGCGACTAGGTCTACAGAGAAGCCAGGCTCGAATTCCTCTTCGTGGAGTCGGACGAACCAGAGCTCAGTTCACTCGAGGGAAGACGGTGTTGACTATCACTCCGCATCACGAGCAAGAGAGACAATTCCTTGTTCCTGCTTACGTTCTTCCCGAACTCTCGACGTATCAACCTCGAAATCTTCCTCCTCCCGGCTCTTGGCCGCATATTCAAGGGTTGAAACTTGCCGATCCCATCTTCTATCATTCCGATCCAGTCGATATTCTCCTTGGAGCCGAGTCCTACGACCTTATTCTTCTAGAAGGTGTCAAGAAGGGGCCTCCACACACTCCAGTCGCCCAGGAGACGCACTTCGGCTGGATCTTGACCGGAGGAACTGGACTTTCGAACTCCAATGGTGCAGCGAATCGAGTCGAGGCTCCGGTACATCACAGTCTGGTGGATAAGGAACTAATGGATTCCCTAACGAGGTTCTGGGAGCAGGAGGAAGTAGATGTTGCCATTCCAGGCACGGAGGATGATATCAGAGCGGAAGTCCACTTCACCAAAACTCATGCTCGTCAACCGGATGGGCGGTTTATGGTTCGGCTGCCTTTCAAGGCCACCCCAGAGTTGGGAAACTCCCGATACACAGCCGTGAAAACTCTGGATGGTCTCAGCTCCAGGTTTCGACGCTCTGAGAAATTCAGGCTAGCCTACAATGACTTCCTGAACACTTACGAAGAGCTGGGTCACATGACAGCTACGCAAATCTCTTCAGGCAGTAACTCCTATTATCTTCCTCATCACGGAGTGCTGCGGGAGAGCAGCAAAACTACCAAACTACGAGTAGTCTTCAACGGCTCCATGGCTACTTCAAATGGGAAGTCACTAAATGACTTCCTCCTCCGGGGCCCAAATTTACTGCCGAATCTGTCCGACGTTCTTTTGAGGTGGCGACGGTACCGATTCGTTTTCTCTGCCGACATTGAGAAAATGTACCGACAGATCCTCGTCCATCCTGAAGACCGGAGGTGGCAGCAGATCGTGTGGAGACCTGAGCAGAAGGAAGATCTATTAGACTACGAACTGAACACGGTTACCTACGGACTCGTCTGTGCACCATACCTTGCAATTCGCTGTCTCCATCAACTAGCTCAACTGGAAGAGCAGAGATATCCTCTGGGTTCTCACGCAGTACTGAGGGACATCTACATGGACGACGTCCTCACCGGAGCTGACTCCCTTCCAGAAGCTCGACGTAAACAACTTGAAGTCCGAGAGCTCCTCATGGCGGGCGGCTTCCCACTGAGAAAGTGGGCCTCCAATTCTAGGGAACTTCTGGAAGGACTCTCCATCGACGAACGAAAGGGGATAGTCGAGTGGGACTCTCCTACGTTGCACAGCGTCCTAGGTATCCAATGGTTCCCTTCCTCTGACTGCTTTCAGGTCTCAGCTGCTACTGCCGTCCGGAACACTGGCTACACCAAACGAGCTGTACTCAGTGGCGCTGCTCAGCTCTTCGACCCTCTTGGCTGGTTGGCTCCCGTAACGATAGTCGCCAAAGTTCTCATGCAGTCGCTGTGGCTTCTCAAGGTTGACTGGGACGCACCTCTACCGGAAAGGGAGGAACTTATTTGGCAAAAGTTCCAGCAGCAGCTACCTGATCTTCGAACGATTCGCATCCCACGATGGCTCGGAATCCGCGGCTCGATCGAGACTATCGAAATTCACGGCTTCGCCGACGCATCAGAGCGAGCCTATGCAGCCGTGATTTACTCTCGCGTCCTCAACGCTGCAGGAGGCTCCACAGTCTCACTAATTGTCGCAAAATCTAGGGTTGCGCCATTGAAGCGGGTTTCTCTACCAAGACTTGAGCTTTGTGCCGCATTTCTGCTAACCCGACTCACCGAGCATGTCACCAAGGTTCTCGAGCTGCGAGATGTCAACATACACCGCTGGTCGGACTCCTCGGTCACTCTAAGCTGGATTCAGGGTCATCCATCTCGCTGGCCGACTTACGTTGCCAACCGAGTCGCCGAAATCCAGAGGATGTTGCCTCTCGCCAAGTGGCATCATGTACGTAGCGCAGAGAACCCTGCTGATTGCGCTTCCAGGGGCTTGTATCCAGCAGAGATGTCAAACTTCAAGCTGTGGTGGCAAGGACCTGAGTGGCTTTCAACATTCGAGACCTCTCCTGAAATGGACCTGGAAGTAAGTGACGAGGCAACGGAGCTGCAAGTACATCACGTTGCTCACAGGTTAGAAAACTCTTCTTACCTGGAAATCGAGCGGTTTTCTAACCTGAATCGCCTACTCCGAGTCATGGCGTGGTGTCTTCGCTGGAGGCCTGGACAACGAAAACCGGAGTCAACAATCACTGCCTCCGAAATCCACACCTGTAAACTCACCTTCCTGCGGCTGGAGCAAGCAAAGTACTTCGCCGAAGATATCCGAGCTCTCCGAAAAAACCAACCTGTCCCATCCAAGAGCAGGTTGTCTAAGCTCAGTCCCTTCCTCGATCAGGACGGAGTTCTGCGCGTTGGAGGCCGCCTCCAGGTCGCCAACATCACCTATGACAGGAAGCATCCGGCCATATTACCCGACGAGTCTCACTTGGCAAGGCTGTGGGTCGATGCTGCGCACCAGCGATGTCTTCATGGTGGGACGCAATTGACGCTCGCTACGCTGCGTCAAGAGTGCTGGATCCTAAAGGGTCGTCATTTGGTCAAGTCATGTATCAGGCTTTGTACCACTTGTATACGTTGGAAAGGGCAAACTGCCCAACCCACAATGGGAAATCTCCCCTCCATGAGAATAACTCCTTGTCGTCCGTTTTACAGATCTGGAATTGACTATGCAGGACCAATACCGATCCGTTCCAGTCGTGGCCGTGGTCAACGTACCTCGAAGGGATACATCGCAGTATTCATCTGCCTTGTTACGAAAGCAGTACATCTGGAGGCTGCATCGGATGGGTCCACCGACACCTTCTTGGCTGCTCTACGCCGCTTCATGGCACGGCGAGGTCATTGCGCTGAACTGTATAGCGACTGCGGCCGGAACTTTGTTGGCGCTCACCAGGAACTGCGTGCCCTACTACGTGAATCCGTGCAGCAGGGAGGCGGCCCATTCGCAGCAGCCTCACGAGAAGGAATCACATGGAAATTCAATCCTCCTTCGGCCCCCCACTTTGGCGGAATCTGGGAATCCGCTGTTAAGTCAGTGAAACATCACCTGCGCAGAATCATTGGCGAGCAGCGACTAACCTTCGAGGAGTTGACCACGCTTCTGACTGGGATAGAAGCCTGTCTCAATTCCAGACCTTTGTTACCATTGTCAGACGACCCTGAGGATCCAGTTGCTCTAACTCCTGGCCACTTCTTGGTAGGCGAACCTCTAACCGCAATCCCAGAACCCAGCCTTGAGGACCTTCCAGCATCTCGTTTATCTCGTTGGCAATTGATCCAACAGATGCAACAGCATTTCTGGAAGCGCTGGTCTCGGGAGTACTTAAATTCATTGCAACCTAGAAACAAATGGCACAAGGACAAGGCACTCATCAAGGCCGGAGTCCTCTGCCTGATTAAAAGCGAGATTCTTCCGCCTACTCAATGGCCTCTCGCTCGAGTTGTGCAAGTACACCCTGGACCAGACGCTTCCGTTCGAGTAGCTACGGTCCGCACTGCCAAATCTCAATTTCTTCGTCCCGTACACAAATTGATTCCATTGTTGATACCGGTAGACGTTGAAACAAATGCTGGCGAGGTTCCCGAGGCCGGGCGTCTACGTGATTCTTCCTAATCACTTTTAGTAAATTCTAAATCACGAAAATTAATGTTCGATGTTCAGTCTAATATTGTAGGTTACAATGCGCAATTCACTTCACTAATTCAATTATCTACACACTTCTGTATACTAATTTTCACTCACCTCATTGATTCATTTCATCTTAAATTGTAATCATCACGTCACAATTAGCACTGTAAATTTCCATCTTCACTCGCGTCTTACAATTCAGTTACTACGCCGCACATGGCCGACCCATTCATTTGTCTCAATTTCGTCAATGAATGACGAGGCGGGCGGAATGGTTGGGATTGGCTGCGTGTGTCGCGTGATCGTTCCGAACGATTCAGCACGCAGCTCGGTTATTGGTGGCCTATAGAGTCGTAGCGAGATCTATGATCGATCCGCGGCGCGCCTCGCTAGAGGTTGTCGTCTGCTTATCGATTATCGATCCGCAACTCTCCGCGCTATAGGCTTACACCGCCTGATCGATGATCGATTTTTCTAACAGCCTTTCTATTGGCGTAGCGGTGCATGGTCGCAAGTCATCGCTCCGACGGAGAGAAATTCGTTAATCTAATCGATCACCGATTCAATTACTAATTAGCTGCGTTACGAAACGACACGCGTCGGAGCACCGGTTTCTCGGGTTAATTAGAATTCACTTTCGCTAAATCATACTCGAATTACTTATAATCACTACTGCATAACAGTAAATTCATTGTATTTCTTTATTTGCATCTAGTCAAACGTTCAATTGACCAGATACGTGTAAATAGTTTGTACAAAGTATTTTTGTTGTGACGAATCGCCAGACGTGGAATAAAGTGTGCTCGTTCAAAATCCAGTGCTTTATCATCCCGTCTGATCCCAAACAATATACAATTTTTTAAATGTTAACATACATTTTTTACTTTGTAATATTCTAACTGGTATCGATACAAATTCACACACACACACAACTGCCTATAATAACATAATATTAATTCTTGAAATAATGTTACAATACTTTTGGCCACAAAATGCGATGAAAACAATAGCATGTATAACTTACCGACTAGAATAAGGATGAACGCTGGATCGAGCGCCACGTTCGTCAGACGCGACAAGTTGTTGAACGTGTCCTTCTCGGTCCATGCCCACACACCCACAGCCATGATGCCCAAACCCAACCACTGGAAACATAAGAAGAAGAGCAACAAGCTCTTTAACATTTTTATTTTATTGCATTTTCGAGTATCGGTTCTTAAGGTGCGTGTCCATTACGGTGGATTTTTTCTTATTTACCCTTGTCAACAATTTTTGTCAAAATTTCTTTTACGGCAGCTCCCAGAGTTGTTCCAAATAATTAAAAAAAAATCTGTGCAAAGTTTCAATACCCTAAAAGGAACATTAAAATCATTAATTGAATGATCCTAAAATCGTTTTTCTCGAATATCTTCTAAACTATTCGCCGCGTCGTAAACTGTGTTAAATAAAATCTGTAGATCTGGACAGGCTGCGTCTTTTATGTCGTATTACTTTTTCTCGTAGAACAAACGATTTCCGAAACAATTGAGAAAAACTTCGTTCCAAATGAATGAAACATTGATATGATTAATTGAATGCTGAACGTTATGAATCGCTCTTCTCCAATATCTTCGAAACTATTTGCCGCAACGAAAAATATGTTAATCTAAACCTGTAGATCTGGACAGGCTATGTATTTTATATTCTATTACCTTTTTTCGTAAAGCAAACGGTTTTCGAAAAAATTGAGAAAAATCTCAGTGACGTGTCGCTTATCCTCGTCCGGCCGATCCGCGACATATCGCTGAAGTTATTCTCAATTCTCTCGATAACCGTTTGTTTTACGAAAAAAAGTAATACGACATAAAAGACGCAGCCTGTCTAGATCTACAGGTTTTGTCTAACACATTTTTCGACGTGATAAATAGTTTAGAAGATATTCGAGAAATTATTTTAATGTTTAATCATCTTGGGCCGCCGGGCGATGATAAGCGACATTTTTCTCAATTTTTTCGAAAACCGTTTGTTTTACGAAGAAAAGTAATAGGACATAAGAGATGTAATTTTGTCCAACACATTTTTTGACGCGGCAAATAGTTTAAAAGATATTCGAGAAATTAATTTTTTAATTATTTCAATAGTTCATACATTTTGTCCGACATTTTTCTCAATTTTCTCGAAACCATTCGTTGTACGAAAAAAGGTAATAGGACATAAAAGACGCAACCTGTCCAGATCTACATATTTTGTCTAACATATTTTTCGACGCGGCAAATAGTTTATAAGATATCGAATAAAATTACTCTGAGTGCAAAGAGTTAAAAATGTGATGTTCGTCGGTTCATTCGTGTCGGACTGCGAAAACGCTTTTAAATGGCAAACTCTTGATCGAGAAGGAGGGTAATTTTCTTTGAAATAGCATAGTTTGATGACAGCACCCTCTACTAGTCTACTCGAACATTTTTTACTTTTTACACTACCAGTTTGGTAAGTAATCAATACACAGTCCGCATGCGTCTAGACTTGTTTACTCTTTCCGCGGCATTACGCCATTCCGAAACTTTCATTTTATCACGGATATTAGAAGATCCCAACTTAGGACTCGATGTCTTTATGCATTTATAGAGCAATTGAGTAGATGAAATTCAAAATTGTAGGACAATTTTTAAAATTGAAGATGTACCATACATATATTACATACAATTTTGAATTTCATCTACTCAATTTCTCTATAAATGCATAAAGATTTCGGCAGTCTAAACATAAAGATAGGAAATTCATCGAATCCTAAGTTGGATCTCATAACATCCGTGATAAAATGAAAGAAGAAACAGAACACCGAAATATCTCCATTACTTTTCGTTGTCCAAAAAACCTCTTAGGACAAAGTTACACTGTTTGAACGGTGTAAGGTACACGTAACGGTGTAAGGGAAAAAATTTTCAAGGTTATTTTTTTACAAGATTTCAAGGTCATCGATATTTTTAACTTCCCGATTCATAGGAAAGTTACTGTAATGACCCCGCAAATCGAAAAACGATTTTTTGGCAGATCTTCACGTTTCATGGTCATTGGAGTCATTTTAGACTATTTTCAGCAAAATGTTCGTATGTGTGTGTGTGCGTATGTATGTCCGTTTGTATGGCATCAAATTTTTCGTTAACGTTTTCTGAAAAAGTAACAACGCGATCAGAATGGTGAATGATGCAATCGATGTGCCCCGCTGTAACTTAGAGCTGATTAAATTTTGGTCCATTTTGGTCAAGTAGTTTTTTTCGAAAGGAGTTGATTCAACAATGCAATTTATACGAGTGGATGGAAATTTTCTACCGAAGAAACAAACGTAATTACATAAAAAATATTTTTTTAATTCACTTTTTTTTTAATTTATGCAACTAATGCAAGAGTGAGTTTATCGTCTCTACTCCCGAGAATACATTTTGGGAGAATATCGATGAAAGTACAAAAAAATAACGATGTTGGCGAAGGAGTAACGAATCGGGAAGTTCTTTGTGTGACTCTTGGAGAGTCACACACCAAATAAAAAACATTAATAGCAGTAGGCCCTACTAGCCATGCGTACCACTAACCCTCTCACAAGAGCAATCCTATCCGCGAGCTCGTGAAGCGAGCGAGCAACAATAACCCTCTAGTTTTAAATGGAATGAGGTATTTTTTAACTTCCCGATTTTATAGGGAAGTTATTGTAATTACCCCGAAAATCGAAAATCGATTTTTTAGCAGATCTTCACGTTTCATGGTCATTGCAGTCATTTTAGACTATTTTCAGCAAAATGTTCGTATGTGTGTGTGTGTGTGTGTGTGTGTGTGTGTGCGTATGGCCGTTTCTATGTAATCAAATTTTTCGTTAACGTTTTCAGAAAAAGTAACAATGCGATCAGGATGATGAATGATGCAATCGATGTGCCCCGTCGTAACTTAGAGCTGATTAGATTTTGGTCCATATTGGTCAAGTAGTTTTTTAGATTTTTAGTTTTATTCGAAAAGAGTTGATTTTACAATGCAATTTATAAGGAAGGACGAAAATTTTACACCAAAGAACCAAACGCAATTACATAAAAAAAAATTTTTTTCTTAATTTTTTTTTTAGATTTAAAAAAAATTTTTTTTGATTTAAAAAATATTTTTTTTTTAACTGATGCTAATGTTACCGCTTGGAATAATCGAAAGTTATTCCAATGCAAGAGTGAATTTATCATCTCTACTCTCAAGAGTACATTTTGGGAGAATATCGATGAAAGTACAAAAAAAACGATGTTAGCGATGTTGGCGAAGGAGTAACGAATCGGGAAGTTCTTTGTGTGACTCTTGGAGAGTCACACACCAAATAAAAAACATTAATATCAGTAGGCCCTACTAGCCATGCGTATCACTAACCCTCTCGCAAGAGCAGTTCCACCCGCGAGCTCGCAAAGCGAGTGAGCAAAAACAACCCTACTCGCGAGCGAGCGAAGCGAGCGAGCAACAATAGCCCTCTAGTTAATACATCAATCGATGCAGCTGGACATTCGTTATAAAAATGTACTAACATATGTATGTCGAAAAGTTAGTAGTTCAGGAGATATTTTAATTTAAATAACTCTAAAACACCATTACTGTCGTACTAACAATAAGACGTTACACAAGTAAGTAAACTGGTTCTGTTGACTTTTTAAACGTGATTACCTCTATTACACAGCGCCATTGTTCATCTTTCATTCAAGCCCTCGAACATTGCAAAACTCCCACTGGAACACGTTCTAAAATCATCTCGAAGACGTTGTGTCTGATCTGGTTCGAATAGTCGAGGCTCCACTATATCGTGGATTAGGCAAATAATTCTAGTTCGAACAGCATCGTGTGGGATATTATTTTAACCGGAAAATAGCCGCCCGTGTGCCAGTGGAGGTTTCATAAATAAACAATGAAAAATAAGAAAGTTGTGAACAGAAAATCTGCGTTGAAAAATAAGTTTGAGACACAAACTGACCCGAATTGATTCTAATCGAATTCGTAGGCTAGTGTACAGAGTCGCAATTTAGGGGCTGACATTCCTCGACAGCGTAATGTAGCAAACTTTATCGAATTCGCAAGTAAGTAAACGCTGACGTCTTAGTACGACAGTAATGGTATTTTAGAGTTATTTAAATTGAAATATCTCCTGAACTATTAACTTTTCGACATTCATAGGTTAGTACTTTTTTATAAGGAATGTCAAGTTGCATCGATTGATGTATTAAAAAGTACCTCATTCCATTTATACAAACAAAGTTGACCTTTATATACCCTTTACGCGTTCACTCACGAAAAAACTAATAACATCAAAATATGCTCCACTCGATACCATTCAAGCCCTTGCTGAAACATTTTTTGCTACGAGTAACAATAACGAGAAAATCAAGATGTCGAAATCGGGTGGAACACCCTGTATTCATCTATACTATCATTATTAACTTCCCGATTTTATAGGGAAGTTATTGTAATTACCCCGAAAATCGAAAATCGATTTTTTAGCAGATCTTCACGTTTCATGGTCATTGGAGTCATTTTAGACTATTTTTATGAAAATGTTCGTGTGTGTGTGTGTGTGTGTGTGCGTGCGTATGGCCGTTTCTATCTAATCAAATTTTTCGTTAACGTTTTCAGAAAAAGTAACAACGCGATCAGGATGATGAATGATGCAATCGATGTGCCCCGCTGTAACTTAGAGCTGATTAAATTTTGGTCCATTTTGGTCAAGTAGTTTTTTAGTTTTTTTAGTTTTTTTCGAAAGAAGTTCATTCAACAATGCAATTTATACGAGAGAACGGAAAGTTTCCACGGAAGAAACAAACGTAATTACACAAAAAATTTTTTTTTCGATTTTTTTAAAATTAGAAAAAAAATTTTTTTTTTAAATCTTTTTTTGTACCTTACAATGATGTTTCCGCTTACAATAATCGAAAATTATCCCAATGCAAGAGTGAGTTAATCATCTCTACTCCCGAGAATACATTTTCAAAGAATATCGATGAAAGTACAAAAAAAAATTTATATTACAATCTTTAAAAAAACAATCAGTTCAAAACGAATTATTAACTGAGATTAAATTGAAAATTAATATAAACTATATGATAATTATTAATAACAGTGATGTTGAAAACGGATTGGTTAATGGAGCACACATGCGGAATATTAAAATTTATTACTTTTCAAGAAAATACTAAAATTCCGTCTATATTGTGGTTAGATTTTCAATTGGCCAGAGTAGGAGTGAAAGTAAGAACTCGTTATCGTGATTATATGAAAAATGCAAATATTGATCAAAATTTAACACCAATAACCAGGTCGCGCTCTGATTGGTCAGTGTTTTTCGTTAATAACTCCTAAACAAAACCGCGGATAACATTTTTGTAAAGGAAAATGTCGCTTCAAATGACCCAAGGAACCTCCCATTTCCGGGAGTTACACTTATTCTGGGACACCCTGTATATAAATGTATGTATTGTAATAATGATAATAATGTACTGCAACTAACGAATCGGGAAGTTCTTTGTGTGGCTCGCGGAGAGTCACACACAAAATAAAAAACATTAATAGCTGTAGGCCCTACTAGCCATGCGTATCACTAACCCTCTCGCTAGAGCAGTCCTACCCGCGAGCTCACGAAGCGAGCGAGCTAAAACAACCCTACTCGCGAGCGAGCGAAGCGAGCGAGCAACAATAGCCCTCTAGTTTGAATAAATGGTTAAGCATTAAATGTATATAATATGATTTCTCTCATCTATTAAAATGATTAAGGGAAGAAATAACATTCTGCTTGGTTTCTATTCCTTGCAATAGATACAGACAATTTTTATTTTGCATAAAGATCCGCAGTCTATTTGTGTTGAAAGATTTGAACAACCAACAAATCAAATTTTTGTGGAACGACCTTCGATATTTTCTCTGGACAACAGGGGAATTCCCTAGGATCGAGTAACCGACGACGAAGAAACTCATATGTATATATTCCATCGCTTCTGTCGTCTTAATCCATGCATCGCATCGTCTAATGAAGTTCCTGTCGGACCATAATCTCTGCCCACTTTATTATTAACGGCTCCATGTGAATGCCTCTCAATTATCCTAGTTGGTGCAAGGAGAAATTTTCTAGTAGCTTTTAATTCCTCAGACAGATACTACAAAACGAAATAACGGCAATGTTCTCAATCTTCAAGAAAACTCTTTCATGTGGCCCTATATTGAAAACTTAAAAAATACATTTTGTAGATCTGTATCAATTATACATATTCTGAAAGTTTCATCAATATTGGTCGATGCGGAAAGAAACGACAGGCATTGAAATATGTAAGAATTCCTAGATTGATTACAGTCGAGGCCGAAAAATCGCAACACTTTAAAGTTCAAGTTTAAAATTCGAGCTTAAAGATCAAGTTTAAAGTCCACATTCACAAATCTCCTTCAAATTCCAAGTTTAAAGTTCAATCTCACAATTCAAATTTAAAGTTCAAGATCACAATTCAGGTTTAAAGTTCAAGATCACAATTCAAGTTTAAAGTTCAGCTGTAAAGTTTAAGTTTTAACTCCAAATTCTCAATTCAAGTTCAAAGTTCAAGTTTAAAGTTCAAGCTTCGTGCATAATGACTATAATTAGAATGTCCATTCAATCCACAGTGTTACAAAAACTTTAAAAAATAATTGCATTAAGGATAGCACATAGTAGCAGCTGATTCTTACCAGAATTCCTTCTACATAGTTTGAACTTGATGAAATACAAATTTCAAGATGGAACTCTTCGAGACTTTCTAGTTCTGCATTGTTAAAGTCAACTAAACGGCATAGAAAACTGGTACTGGAACAACGTCTAAAAATTCTTGTAAAGGACTTTGCTGACGAACTTTGCGAACTAGAAGTATCATAGGAACCAGGAATGCATCCTCAAGTTTTTGCGAGAGGAGCACGATGCACTTTAAATTTTAAACGCGATACGTCTACATCCGATAAATTGATTCGATCGTGTCGCCGGTATTATTTTTATGGGCACAATTAGTTGCGCGTATCCGTTGCAAGGCTCATCCGTTGATGATGCAAAGGGGAGCCTCGTGAGAGACAGGGAATGGTACCAGTTGAACCGGAACTATTTATCGTATCTTCCGTGCCACCGGATTTCTCTCATGTTGCTAGTTTACAGGATTTATAAGCGGTGATTCTGACCGGTCAGATTTAAGAATTGTCACTAGAACTGTTGATGAAACATTGAAAGATGGTTAGTAACTTTCTTTTAATGACAACGGATGCTGCAGAGGTTTATGCTATTCCCTAAAGCATCCAATATATTGAAATCTTGATTTGAATTCATTTGATATTTTCTCTAAAATTGGCACTATTTTTTTGCAGTTTTGGGTTCATCAGCAATCTGCTTGAATGCTGGAAAATTGTGCAACTCAGACGATTTAATTTCTGATATGAATAAATCGATTTGGTTTCTAAATCCATAACTATTACATATCAAATCAGAAGTTGTTTGATTCTGCGTTTGCAATCTAGTTTTCAGCAATTTAGATGCTTTGTTAAATCTGTAAATTGCATAAAATTTACTAAGACGTTACACAAGTAAATAAACACTAACGTCTTAGTACGACAGTAATGGTATTTTAGAGTTATTTAAATTGAAATATCTCCTGAACTATTAACTTTTCGACATACATAGGTTAGTACTTTTTTATAAGGAATGTCCAGCTGCATCGATTGATGTATTAAAAAATACCTCATTCCATTTATAAAAACAAAATTGACCTTTATATGACCTTTCCGCGTCCACTCACGAAAAAAATTAATAACATAAAAATATGCTCCCCTCGATACCATTCAAACCTCTGCTGAAACATTTTTTGCTACGAGTAACAATAGCGAGAAAATCAAGATGTCGAAATCGGGTGGGACACCCTGTATATAATGTTATGTATTACTGTATATATTAGTGTTATATACGCAATTGTATTGTATTGTACTATGTACCTAATGTTTTTATAATATATGAAATTTTGATTCAATTAAAATTAAAATTAAATTTTGATGTATAAATATCCTGTAAATGTCCTTTTAACGTGCTGAATATGTCCAGCCATATGACCCAGTGACGTACAAATAATGTCCGTATGTCCCAGATATGTCCCTGTTCCGGCCGATCTACACTCGGCTGATCCGTTCCAACCGACGCACAGTGGTCTGGAGATCCTGTTTTCGTGGCCAAAATTTAATTTTCCAACTTGAATATATTAAAAAAATTTTTTTCCTATAAAGTAACAACCCTTCAAAACTCCCAAATCGAAAATATTATTCATTTTAGATAATTCTGTGATGAGATACAACGTTCTAAAGACGAAGTCAGAAAGTTCAAAGTAAAATAAAACGTTTTAGATTTCAATCATCGAATACCAGAAAATAAATTTTAATGATGGTTTTATATATGTTAGTAAGCGCATTTCAAATATGTAATCCATTTTTAAGCATTGTTTAGTCCATACACGAATAGCGTAAATTAATAACATTTCAAACTTTGAAAAGAATTATACAAAAACGCTTAAGACCGTTAAGCGTCGGATTTATTTTATATGAAAGCTTGAACATTTACTACGAAGATCATGTAAATTTTAACTGCAATCTCCGCAATCTTGAACTATAAACGAATTCTAACAAATACGGGCCCGCGGTTATTCGACGCCTGAATACGCAGTTCCACTTGAATCTTGCATAGCAGTTTGGAATTGCATAGCTGTGTATATGTTTTCTCCGCGCCAGTCAAAGCCCTGAAAACCTCTCATTAGTAGGTTTCGTATAATTGCTATGAAGAATTCAATCTTAGCTACTTCTCCGCGATTTCTAGACAATAGTATACATTGTGAGAATTGTTAACAAGATTTTTCAAATATTTCCGATGATCTGACAAAAAAATGTTGCCAACGAAAGTTAATCAGTATTCACTTTTCTACAAACTTCAATACAAAAAGTTAAAGAAAAATCTCTTTTTTTTATAAAAAACGAAGGTCAGCTCAATGTTTTAAATATTGACATATATTTTTTACTTCATAATATTCTAACTGCTATCAAGACGAATCCAACGACCTGTAATAATGTAACATTAAACCTTGAAATAACGCTACAATAGTTTTGGCTACAAAAAACGAGCTACCGGACCATTGTGCGACGCACAGTGCGGCATGCAATGGACAAAAATCAAAATAATCATGGTTCGATTCTAATCTAATTATCCAACAAAATCATCAGTCGGTAAGTAAGGAACGTGTATGTAAAAAGTCGTGTCCAAGAAAATCAATAGGTTATCAGTAAGGCCCTCCACACACGGGTCGATCGGCGATTCGGTCGACGCGATTCCAGTCGCATGCGATTCCTCCCTCCACGTGACTTCCAATGCAAATGAATGGAGAGCCACACACGGGTCGATTCGTGGTCGACTGAAATCGGCTCGACTGAAATCGCCGCGGTTGTAATCGCGTTCGATCGGAAGCGAAGTTCGTCCACACACGGGTCGATCGGCGATTCGGTCGACGCGATTCCAGTCGCATGCGATTTCTCCCTCCACGTGACTTCCAATGCAAATGAATGGAGAGCCACACACGGGTCGATTCGTGGTCGACTGAAATCGACTCGACTGAAACGCCGCGATTCTAATCGCGTGCGATCGGAAGCGAAGTTGGAAAATCGCGTGGATCGTACGATTCGCGCGACTCCACAGGAGACGATTTTTTCACTCTCTTAAATCGCATTTCTGAGGTAAAAAAATTGCTTAATTCGATGTAGTATCACTAATTAGAGCTTAATATACCCCCACGGTAAAACCTGCAAGTCTAGTTTTCCTTCTAGCAGCAAAAACGTCGAAGCAGTTTGGTTTTTATTGTTTTTGACAATGATCTCCCACAACAAAAAATCTGAAAAAAATCGAGGACACCGCTTTTGATGGTAGCTTATTCGGGCACTATTAATAGCATGTTTTCATATTTTTGAGTGAAAACGTGAAAACGCGATTCTTGATGTTTGAAAAACACAAATTGACTACAATCGAACCGTGTGCAAATGGCAATCGCGTCCGTCACATGAATCGTATATGACGATCAAGACGTACGAACTTCACGACGCGATTACAATCGACTCGTGTGTGGACGGCATTCGCGTCTGTTGCATGAATCGTACCACGATCAAGACGTAAAAACTGCACGACGCGATTACAATCGACCCGTGTGTGGACGGCAATCGCGTCCGTCGCATGAATCGTATTTGACGAGCAAGACGTACGAACTTCACGACGCGATTTCAATCGACCCGTGTGTGGAGGGCCTAACAGCCAAGAGTGTATTGTAGTATAAATACTAAAAATTAGATTACTCGGGCCCTAATTGCTCTTTTAGGTTCGTTTTTGTTTTAAACTGTTTATTACAACTTAGGTATGGAGAATTTGACCAGAGGTATGCATAATTTTAACTGGCAATTTAGAAATTGCGTTTTTTCCTTAAAATGCAATTTACAAAAAAAAAAACGGTTTAAAACATCCTATTATAATTTTGGTTGTTCTGTATCAACAAGATGTTATAGTTTTTTGCTATATAATTTTTTTCTGCGATAAATTGCAAGACTCGATGTTATTTAATTTTTGTTAAAGAAATGCATTCGTAATCGCGATTTGGTTGAAGCTTGGATGTCCGAACACACTTATTCCCAAAAATTATCAAAAATTAGACAAAAACATTGTTCTCTATTAAACGTGAACGTTATATCACACGAAGTGGAAAAGAGATTAAAAGCTTTTTGCTCACCTATTTAAGCATCGCCATCGGTGGCTTGACATGGAAATAAATATTCCAAGTGATAAAGAGATGATTCAACGTCTGCCATGTTCTAGTCAAGGAAGACCTCTAAAATCCTTTGAGGATTTATCAAATAAAACGAAGAAACGCTGCGTCCAATCATTGGTATCCACATATTCGTGCGAAGAACTGAATTTTGCTGCAGTTGTAAAACAACCGAAGAAACTAGATGTAAACAATCTTTTCCCAAGGAATATGTTACCTCACGATCTGTTAGCAGTATACTTAGATTTAGCTCTTACAGATAAAAATACGAGATACTAAGATCGTTTGTTAACAAACTACATGAAAACTGTTTGCTTTGTATCAAGGTCTTCAGAAATATTAAAAATTATTTTTCACCACGTATCTCAAATACCGAAGTGTCTGCCGAGGATGAGATACAAACGTTGTTAAATATTACTGTCCTCAGCCTTTCAAAATTAGTAGAAATTAAAAAGAGTGGAAACCTGAAACTTACATATATGTAAATGGGGTTTCGATGGTAGTTCGGGCCACAGCCTTTACAAGCAGAAATTTACTCAAAATAAAATGTGTACAGACGAATTTATGTTTGTTCGGCCCTAATACCACTAAAATTAGTAGACTTAGAAAATAAGAGAGAGTTATGGGTCAACACCCGCTCATCGTCAACATTTTTTTGTAGACCGCTGAAATTTATTTTTGCTAAAGAAAGTGCATAATTCATTAGGAAACAAGAACTTCAAATGAAAACTCTGATCAGCCAGCTTTCTCCCTATAAACTTGACTTTCCTAATAATATCAATTTAAGCATTATGCATGAACTACATTTTACCATGGTAGACGGGAGTGTCATAAATATATTATCGGGCACAAATTCGTCTTCGAAATGTTATATTTGCGGAGCAATTCTAAAAGAGATGAACAGTAAGAGAGTTACTGAAAAATCTCCAAATATTGAAAACTATCGTTTTGGTATATCCAGTTTACACGCCTGGATACGTTTTTTTGAATGTCTCATTTATATCTCTTATCGACTATCACTTAAGTCTTGGCAAATAAGAGGGGCTGAAAATAAAATAATATTTAAAAATAATAAACAGAGGATTCAGGAAGAATTCAAATGTTAATTCTATACACAAACCAACCTTCTGATACAACAACAATCTTCTGATACACAAACCAAAACCTGGTTTCGGGTCAATAAATGACGGTAATACGTCGAGAAAGTTTTTCAATAATTCCGAAATAAGGTCTAAAATTACAGGTATAAATAAAATATTGATACATAATTTTCACTTGATTTTGCGAGTTTTATCATGTAGTAAAAAAATCCACATTGGTCGTTTTAAATGTTTACTGAATGAGACATTTGATTTATATATTCAACAGAGATTATACAATTGGTATTACATGCCCTGTACTGTTCACAAAATTTTAATTCATGGGTGTGACATAATAAATTCTTTTGAGTTTCCTATAGGCCTCCTTTCCGAAGAGGCATTAGAAGCTACCCATAAAGAAACTAGAGGGCTATTGTTGCTCGCTCGCTTCGCTCGCTCGCGAGTAGGGTTGTTTTTGCTCGCTCGTTTCGCGAGCTCGCGGGTAGGACTGCTCTTGCGAGAGGGTTAGTGATACGCATGGCTAGTAGGGCCTACTGCTATTAATGCTTTTTATTAGGTATATGACTCTCCAAGAGTCACACAAAGAACTTCCCGCTTCGTTACTCCTTCGCCAACATCGCTAACATCGTTTTTTTTTGTACTTTCATCGATATTCTCCCAAAATGTATTGTTGGGAATAGAGATGATGAATTCACTCTTGCAGTGGAATAATTTTCGATTATTCCAAGTGGTAACATTAGCATCAGTTAAAAAAAAAATTTTTTTAATCTAAAAAAAGAAATTAAGAAAACAATTTTTTATGTAATTGCGTTTGGTTCTTTGGTGGAAAATTTTCGTCCTCCCTTATAAATTGCATTGAAGAATCAACTCTTTTCGAAAAAAAAGTAAAAATCTAAAAAACTACTTGACCAATATGGACCAAAATCTAATCAGCTCTAAGTTACAGCGGGGCACATCGATTGCATCATTCATCATCCTGATCGCGTTGTTACTTTTTCTGAAAACGTTAACGAAAAATTTGATTACATAGAAACGGCTATACGCGCACACACACACACACACACACACACACACACGAACATTTTGCTGAAAATAGTCTAAAATGACTGCAATGACCATGAAACGTGAAGATCTGCTAAAAAATCGATTTTCGATTTTCGGGGTCATTACAATAACTTCCCTATAAAATCGGGAAGTTAATTAGCCCAGATAGCACAGGACGACTTTAAGTTGCCGTTTTCATGTCCGGTCTACATCTTTACGTCTCACGTCTCAGTAAGACGCATTTTAGGCGTCCATAAAGGCACCTCTGCTGGGACGCCGTTTTCACGTTAGAAATGAGATGCATAAAAGGCACCTGCCTTCGAACGTGAAAACGTCGTCCCAGCAGAGGTGCCTTTAAGGACGCGTAAAAGTTGCCTCTTTCGGTACGCCGTTTTCAGGTTAGAAATGAGATGCATAAAAGGCACCTGCCTTCGAACGTGAAAACGTCGTCGCAGCAGAGGTGCCTTTAAGGACGCGTAAAAGTTGCCTCTTTCGGTACGCCGTTTTCAGGTTAGAAATGAGATGCATAAAAGGCACCTGCCTTCGAACGTGAAAACGTCGTCCCAGCAGAGGTGCCTTTATGGATGTGTAAAAGTTGCCTCTTTCGCAACGCCGTTTTCACGGCAGAAACGACTGAAGTACTTACGAAAATATGTATATCTCTTAATCGTTAATATACTGATACTATACTTCATTAAAAAAAAGTAGTTTGATTTTTACCTAAAAAATATTTTAGGTAAATAATTAAATAATTAGGTTATATAATTATTAGAAGAGATAAACTTCTGTTAAAATATTTTTTATATAATAATATATATGATTTGATATGATTTGAGCGTATAAGAATAAAAAGTAATGAATCTAACAGTAAAGGTTCGCATGGCTCAGCGAGGAAACCATCATGAAGTTAAATGGTAGGCCCGAGTTCGATTCCCGCCCAGAGTATGCTGCATAAAAACTAAATTGTAATAAGGTTTTTTCGAAGAGACAAAATGGAATATTCTCTCTCAAGTAGTACATGAAAGTAGTAATATATATATATAGATTCTAATTTTTTCTTAAATTTGAAGATTTTGTACGTCTTTTCAGATGTCCAAAAAGGCAACTTTTTTGCATCTTAAAGCGACATCTTAAAGATGTCGAAAAGACCTGTGAGAGACGACTTTAAGTCGCACAGTTTTGTAACAAAGACCTGTTAAAGTTGTACACAGTACGTGGAAAAGACGTGAAAACGACGTGCCACAGACGCAACGTACGACTTAAAGATGTACGTTACGTCTTGCGTCAGGCAACTTTTAGGCGTACTTTAAGATGTCTTTGTGCTATCTGGGAGGAAACCGTCTAAATCACACCCGGAAGACAAATAGAGAGAATACCAATAAAGATTTAATGAATAGCCTCCTACTCGCCTCGGATCCCCTTATATCAAGTTTCAAGAAAACAACATCTAATAAAATTAGAAACTTTGAAGGAATAGAACAATACATTGACATTGTGTCTGAGACAGAAAATATTTTTGAAGGACTGAATTTAGACGATGTAGAATTGGAAGGAAGCAATAGTAGTGAAGAAGCCTATATCGAATAATTTAATTTTTTAATAGTTTTTGTTTATGTAATTAAACTTTTTATTTACATGTACATATTATATTTATATTAAAAGTATTATGGTTCCTGAGTAATATTCCGTTTAGTTTATTTCTGGATTTATTTAGCAGTCTGTATTAACCATTACATAATACCACCCAGATAGCACAGGACGTCTTACAGACGGACATCTTACTGTGCTACGTCTTTACGTCTTACGTCTCAGTAAGACGCTTTTTACACGTCCATAAAGGTATCTTTCCTGGGACGTCGTTTTGACGCCCGAAGGAAGGTAGCTTTTATGCATCTCATTTTACCGTACAAACGACGTCCCAGCAAAGATGCCTTTATGGACGTGTAAAAGCCGCCTCTTTGGAGACGCCGTTTTCACGGCAGAAATGAGATGCATAAAAGGCACCTGCCTTCAAACGTCGAAACGACGTTCCAGCAAAGATGCCTTTATGGACGTGTAAAAGCCGCCTCTTTGTAGACGCCGTTTTCACGGCAGAAACAATTGAAGTACTTACGAAAATATGTATATCTCTTAATCGTTAATATACTAATACTATGCTTCATTAAAAAAAGTAGTTTGACTTTTACCTAAAAAATATATATGATTTGAGCCTATAAGAACATTTGAAATATTTCGGCGGTACGTAACAGCAACGCCTCGCATTTAGAGGTAAACCAATGAACGTAAACATTGCTTCAGAGCTTCACTCACAAAAAACCAAATTTATACGGAGCCACATTGAAAACAGAAATGTTAAACGTTTACATGTAATTAATTAATAATTAAATTAAATTTTCGAACTGCATCCCATCTTGTGTAACAGTTGAGGAAATGAGCATTCACAATGTTTACGTTCATTTGTTTACCTCTAAATGCGAGGCGTTGCTATTACGTACCGCCGAAATATTTCAAATATTCTGGCAATTGATTCATGGCGATATTTTCTTTCAAGGTCATCTGAAAGTCATCGTATAGTAGGTCGTTGAATTCGTTTTGACGTCGCCTACAATATTATGAAGTTAAAAATACCCAGTACCATTAAAAGATATGACAGCGACCATGATTTTTTTGGTGAAAATAGATTTTTTTTTATTTTAAAAAATTGCAATTTCTTGTCGGTTAAATACTGATTAACTTTGGTAAGAAACATTTTTCTGTCCGACCATCCGAAGGGGCTGAAAAATCGTGGGGACTAATTTGCGCCTCACCCTGTATATAATTAAAATTAATATATTATAATTATATATTATAATTAAAAATTATATATATATTAATTTTTTTTATAACTTTTTCTTAAAAGATTTTGTGCATCCGAAAAAGACGTGTAAAAGATGCCTGAAATACCTCCGAAAATATGCATAAAAGATGCCTAAAAAGACGTCTTAAATATACGTCTTTCAGGCAATTTTTTTACGTCTTTACGTTCATCTTTAAGACGTCAAAAAGACCTGCGAGAGCCGTCTTTAAGTCGCACAGTTTTGTAACAAAGACCTGTTAAAGACGTACCAAAGACGTGAAAACGATGTGCCACAGCCGTAGCAGACGTCTGTCAGACGTACTTACGTCTTGCGGCAGGCAACTTTCAGACGACTTTAAGATGTCTTTATGCTATTTGGTTAGTAAAAAATACGGTGTTGTGTATTGTCAAATAAATATGCATTATAGTAAATATAATTAAATTTAACCATATAATTAAAAAATATTTCGAACAGAAGTTGTACAGTATACAGTTGACAACAAATTGCAATAACAACTAATCATAAAAAACTCTTCATTAAAAAAAAATTGGAATAAACTTTTTTACTAATGAAACCTTATGTTTTTGGTGCAATAATCGATGCATCTTTGTATTCCCTTTAAAAAATTATTAAGGTACTTAGGTCAAAAATTGATTAGTTTAGAAGTTATGATTTTTGTATCGAATGTCCATTTACATGCTGCACTGTGCGACGTCGCGTACCCGAGCGGATGACGTCACGTCAGCCGCGCGGCCCCCCACTTTGCGATCCACCGAACGCATGGATTTTCGGTTACGCACGGGCTGATCGAGAGAGGCGCTCTTCGGTTAACGGCCACCGCTAAGATACCTTGTGTTATACCGCTTTCTCCAACCGCTTCGCGTCGCACTCTACCGCATTTTCGTATATTTATTGATGAAGTTACTGTTTACTGTTGTGGTTTTATTTAACGGTTTAATTAAATGTGTGTGTGTGTGTGTGTGTGTGTGTGTGTGTGTGTGTGTGTGTGTGTGTGTGTGTGTGTGAATAAATTGCAAAATGAGTTCATATACACCCGCTGACTCCCACTGATCCTCGTTTCCGATCTGCAACAGTCCCAGATACGTGCCAGATAGTTCTAGTTAAATCCCAGATACGTCCCAAACAGGTCCGAACCGGACGTCCACTTTCTAACTGGGACCTCTGTCGAACTTTTCTGGGACGTATATGGGACATGTATCTTATGTCACCTGCGGCAAGAATCATTAGCTGGAATATGACAAAATGAACTACATCTCAGAAACGCATCAATGACCAATTAACTCTTAGCACTCAAATGATGACTCTGAGGCACCACTAAAAATGCCAGTACCATTGTTCAAAATATTGTTTACATTATTACATATAAGGGTATCTAAATAAGGAAAATATCTTTCTCTTTCGTACGGCTGAAATCAATGGATTGCTTCTAGGTCTCGTGGCTGAGATGGTAGGATTGCTTCTCGGCCTTGTGGTAGAGATGATAGGACCGCTTCTCGGCCTGTGGCTGAATTGATAGGACCGCTTCTAGGCATCGTGGCTGAGATGGTAGGATTGCTTCTCGGCGTCGTGGTTGAGATGATAGGACCGCTTCTAGTCCTCGTGGTTAAGATGATAGGACCGCTTCTAGGCCTCGTGGCTGAGATGATAGGACCGCTTCTCGGTCTCGTGGTTGAGATGATAGGACCGCTTCTAGGCCTCGTGGCTGAGATGATAGGACCGCTTCTCGGTCTCGTGGTTGAGATGATAGGACCGCTTCTAGGCCTCGTGGCTGACATGATAGGACCGCTTCTAGGCCTAGTGGCTGAAATGGTAGGTTTGCTGCTAGGGCTCGTAGTTGAGATGGTAGGATTGCATCTCGGCCTCGTGGTTGAGATGATAGGACCGCTTCTCGGTCTCGTGGTTGAGATGATAGGACCGCTTCTAGGCCTCGTGGCTGACATGATAGGACCGCTTCTAGGCCTAGTGGCTGAAATGGTAGGTTTGCTGCTAGGGCTCGTAGTTGAGATGGTAGGATTGCATCTCGGCCTCGTGGTTGAGATGATAGGACCGCTTCTAGTCCTCGTGGCCGATATGATATGACCGCTTCTAGGCTTTGTGGCTGAGATGGTAGGATTGCTTCTCGGTGTCGTGGTTGAGATGATAGGACCGCTTCTCGGTCTCGTGGTTGAGATGATAGGACCGCTTCTAGGCCTCGTGGCCGATATGATAGGACCGCTTCTAGGCTTTGTGGCTGAGATGGTAGGATTGCTTCTCGGTCTCGTGGCTGAGATGGCAGGACCGCTTCTAGGCCTCGTGGCTGAGATAATAGAGACCGTTTCTCGGATCCATGGCTAAAATGCAAGAATCGGATCTCGGCCTCGTGGCTGACAATGAAATTCGTCATCACGAATAACATCTCGTTGTAGGCACGAACCGGCACTCCATGACTTCTTCCCCCCACTGACAAATATTTGACGGGGCATTTCATGAGGCAGTTTTATCGTCCGTTATCTATGTACATTCCCTATCGTTTCTTACATTTGTTCTGTAACAATAGTACCTCAACAGTAATGTGGAAACCTATTGATGCGGGTGCTTAATAAACCAGAAGTGAACTTTTCTGCCTATACAAATGATGAAGCTTCGTTAATCGTCGCACAGTGTGATATCTCGATCATTTAAATTTTTTAAATATTCACTCCTACATTGAAACCAATGCCTCCGTGACCCAGAACCACTATTGTTTTCAATTTCTCGTCGCATTCGGATAAGAGAAATAAGCCCGAAGTGAACTTTTCTGGCTACACAAATGTATGAAACTTCATTAATCATACTTATAAATTAATAAAGTGTGTGTATTTGAACTTTAATTGTTGTCGTATACGTTTATTATAGTTATTGTGTGAGGTATTATACCAATTTCGTATTCACAAAATTTAAACAATCATAGCGAATGGAAATATTTTAGCGAGGAAGAAATGTTTAATTTTCAAATTAAAATTGCTCCGAGTGGAAAGGGTTAAATGGAATGTCATATTTCTATTTGGATATTATAAAAATATAATACAAGAAAATAAAACAAATTCAGCATAGGTCCTTGAAATAACCTTGAGATATACATACAGGGTGTATGAGTGAGAACAGGAGGATATCTAGGAAGACGTTGTCGGCATCAAAAAAGTGTTCGTACAAAAGTTGTTTGGTATGACGGGCTATATTACATGGTATTAATTGTTTTCGTGTGGATGTACTGGTGGAGGAGATCTGAAGATCAATCTATTTTTTTAAATAGAATACTATATTTTTTTCAGGAAACTGGTACTGAGACAAATCCAAAAAGGTGCTATATAAATCGTTAGATTAAGTTCTGCATCGACCAACGCAACGGCCGATTCGACACCACTCAACAGCGGCTGCTGGCTGTCGGCCGTCGGTATATACATTCAAGGTTGCAGAAAACTACATAGAATGAATATTAAGTTGCGCTAACTGAATCTCGGCGAGAGAGGAGGTGAAGAGAAACGAAAAATAAAACGACATTCGGTTTCTTCGACGGTAGAGTGGAGCGTTGCTGTGCGTTGCGGAGGGGATAAAGTAATTTCCGTGACGTTCAAGTGAGCAGACGGAAGTTGAAACGTTTCTGAATGAAATCCGGAACGAGAGAGATTACGCGTCAATAACTATTGGCACGATCTAATTTCGCAGGACCAATCCGGGCCACTAACGCGCAGTGTCATATTTCGATCATTTAAGGGAATTTAACTCCGAGATTGAACATTTTTTAAAAATTGAACATTTACTTCTACATTGAAAGGAATAACTCCGTAACCTAGAATTGCTGTCGCTATACTTGAGATTATTCCAACGATTATGGCAAGAGATTGCGAAAAAATAATAGGAATGAAGGTGATACAATTGTGTGGAAGGCTAATGAATTACTAACACGGTGTAATGAATTATTCTTCTGTTCTGCTCAACAAAAAATTACGAAAAAATTCATAAACAATCTACTTAATGGCACGCATAACGGTGAATTATTTCAGAATTTTTGGTTGCAAAATCAATTTTTTTTGTCTGTTTTTCAATGTTTTTTTTTCTTACTGTCTGGGTCACACTATTCTTTATTTCTTCTGTCCTGCTCAACGAAAAATTCTGAAAAAATTGATGAGCATTGTACCTAATAGCACACAAGACTGTGGATTATTTCAGAATTTTTGGTTACAAGATCGATTTTTTAAAAAATCGGGAAGCATACAATTGCGATAGGATCCCCAACCTCACTACCTGGATTAGACTGCACATGAATTATACTCTATTTCTTCTGTTCTGCTCAACAAAAAATTATGAACAAATATATGAGCATTCTACCTAGCAGCACGCATAACAGTGAATTATTTCAGAATTATTGGTTGCAAAATCGATTTTCTAAAAAATCTAATTTAATTCGGGAATTTAATTGCAAGATTGAAAATTGTGGTATTTCCTACAATCTACACGAAACTTAAGAAATTAATTTCATAAAACATTGTTTAAATATTTCCGAAAAACTGTTTCCTTTTATTTTTTTATCATCCTAATGCTTCTGAACACGGCTGTTATCATTCAAATCAATACTAACGTTGTGAACAATAAATAACATGTGATTCTGATCAATGTATAACATGTTCAACCTTTTTCACGCTTAACAATAACTGATTTCAGAAACTTATTGTCGATTTTCACTTTTACAAACATGTGTGTGACGTAAGAAATAGTATTATAAATGCCTATCCCATGTTTGATTTTCCCCAGTGTGCGGCAGAGAAAAAAACGAACACTTTTCCTGGCGATGTTTAATGTAAATCCTGCAAAACGCTACGCAACCTCCATTTGCGAAAGGAGCACACAAGGCCTGACACAAAAACCTAAGCAACTAACGCGATTTACGATCGATCTTGTAGCCTTGAACGTTAGATCGAATTTGAGCCGACGTTAGCGCAGCGTTCTTGTTTACGTGCAAATAAATCTCATTTACTTACAAATCTGCAGCTTTTTTCTCCTGTGTACTATTACAAATAAGTACTGGAGTGCTGTTACATGAATTTACATTCCCAACTTTTCCATTACTTTTGGAATTAAAGTAACTGCACCGATTACTGCGGTATCATGCTTCGATCATACTTTATTTTAATATTATTCCCAAATTATCATGAAATAATAATATATGTGTATGCATTTTATGATGGAATGATGTGTCTGAATAAAATAAAAAATTGCTGGCTCTCGAAATCTAATACAACATAAGAAAATGTTAAAAAATGAAATCGATAACATTTTGTACGAATTACTGCGGATTAGAA
The DNA here is from genome assembly GCA_933228785.1 of Lasioglossum pauxillum. Taxonomy (NCBI): domain Eukaryota; kingdom Metazoa; phylum Arthropoda; class Insecta; order Hymenoptera; family Halictidae; genus Lasioglossum; species Lasioglossum pauxillum. The sequence goes on along the minus strand of OW121704.1, from coordinate 29,457,851 downwards.
TTTAAAATAAATGAACGTACGGAAACAGACTACTTACAAATTAGAACGATTTTATGCACGAAGGAAAATCCTTCTTTATATTTATGCAATAATGATTTCTGAAAAGTTAATTTGAGAGTTTTTGTCACCTTTCTCCGAAAGGTTGAATTTGATTTACCTAAGGTTGAAATTAATTTACAAAATCTATAAAAGGTTAAAATTGATTTGCAAAAGGTTCAGTTTGATTTGTAAAAGGTTCAGTTCAGTTTGCAAAAGGTTCCAATTGATTTACAGAACCAATAAAAGGTTGAAATTACGTTGTAAAACCTGTAAAAGATTGAAACCGCTTTGCAAAACCTATAAAAGGTTGAAATTAATTTGCAAAAGGTCCAATTGGATTTGCGTAAGGGGTAAATTGATTTTCAAAGGGCTCAATTGGGTTTTCAAAGGGCTCAATTGGATTTTCAGAGGAGGGGAATTGATTTGTAAAAGATTCAACTGGATTTGAAAAAGGGTGAAATTGATTTGCAAAAGGGGGAAATTGATTTGCAAAAGGGGAAAATTGAAATGCATAAGGGGGAAATTGATTTTCAAAAGGTTCAATTGGATTTTCAAAAGGTTCAATTGGATTTTCAAAAGGTTCAATTGGATTTTCAAAAGGATCAACTGGATTTGCAATAGGGGGAAATTGATTTGCAAAAGGGGAAATTGATTTGCAAAAGGTTCAATTGGATTTGCAAAAGGTTCAATTTGAAATGCAAAAGGTTCAATTTGAAATGCAAAAGGTTCAATTTGAAATGCAAAAGGTTCAATTTGAAATGCAAAAGGTTCAATTTGAAATGCAAAAGGTTCAATTTGAAATGCAAAAGGTTCAATTTGAAATGCAAAAGGTTCAATTTGAAATGCAAAAGGTTCAATTTGAAATAAAAAAGGTTCAATTTGAAATGCAAAAGGTTCAATTGGATTTGCAAAAGGGGAAAATTGATTTGCAAACGGTTCAATTTAATTTGCCTAAGGTTGAAATTGATTTACAAAATCCATAAAAGGTTGAAATTGTTTTGTAGAGCCTATAAAAAGGTTGAATACAGGTTGAATACAAAATCTACAGGATTATGCAAGAAAAATGCAAAAACTTCTGGTACGCTCTACTTTAAACACCTGTAACTGTTGAACCAGTGAATTAATAACATTTTCGGCTTTCTCTCGTCTATATCTACAGAAATATGTATATATAAAAGTGAAAAATTTCTGGTTTCATCAGCTAAAGTTTATTCAGTTCTTCTTTTCCTCCAATTCTTTCAATCTACCAACTACATATATAAAATTTTATTTACTCATATTTTGCTATAAAATACTTTGACTTTGATTTGTGTAATTAAAATACCAAACACGACACAAATTTAAAAATTTTCGTAAGCCATAAATGCATAAACAGTCTATTGATGTATAATTTACAGAGACATGAATTCAGTCCACCTGTATGCGATTCTGGCTCCACTATGCATCGCATCAAATTACCAAAGTTCGTTCTCGTGGAAAGAGGACCGGCGCAAGAAACATCTTCGTGAGAAAGTGCAGCCGGAGGTCCTGGTCCTCCGAATACACGGCGGACATCAAGTATGAAGTGGTGTTTGATGGGCGCAGATGAAATACGATAGCCTGAGACGCTGCTCATTGGCTGTCAGAAATTGGTATCGACACATCTGGATAATTTCCCAGGGGCGTTAACCTATGACTTACGGACTAGCAGGGCTGACAGAGCTACGGAGCTAAACCATTTTCGCCGTGTGTGCATGTGTTCGGTCATACTACGCCAAATCGATCAGCCAATGTCAGGAATTTTGATAGAACTGAAATATGATATGGGAGATCACGTGACAGAGGAACGGATGGTATTAAGTTATTCATGTTGGTAGCTTTACGGTCGCCGAAGCATGCTTTCCCGTGAACGATGGACCTAAAAGCTTAATGCATCAATTACCTCTTGCGATTTCATAGCGAATTTGTTCCCGACGCAGATTAATTATTTTTTATACGAAAAATACGCTCAGTTTGCAAACGTTTTGCGTGAGAGAATTCCGAAAATTCAAATTTCAATGTTAGCGATTCACTGGTTCAACAGTAACAAGTATTTAAAATTGAGCTCACGTGACAGAGGAACGGAAGGTACATATTAAGTTATTCATGTTGGTGGCTTTACGGTTGCGGGGGCATGATTTCCCATGAACGCCGGTCGTGAAAACTTAATAATTCAATTAACTCTTACGATTTCATATTGAATTTGTTCCCAACCTTGACTAATTATTTTTTCCACCGGGATGTTAAAATGTTAAAATTACGATCAGTTCGCAAACAACTCTTGATAACTAATTCTTTAACTAACTCTTGATAATTAATTAATGGCAGAATCATTCCAAACACAGAATTGATTTTTTAACGTTGATCTTTTTAACTTATCCCTGACCGTGTATTTTGCTTAAACACTCATAACTTTTGAACTAGTATGTTCCTAAGCTTAAAACTTGGATTTTAGGAACTTTCTCGCGCGAAAATCTACAGGATTACGCAAGGAAAAGGTGCAAATTTTTGGTGCGCTCAACTTTAAATACCTGTAACTGTTGAACCAGTGAATTCGAATTGCAAAAGGGTGAAAATTGATTTACAAATGGGTAAAATTGATTTGCAAAAGATTGAAATTGATTTAAAAAACCTATAAAAGGTAAAAATTGATTAGCAAAACCTATAAAATATTGAAATTGCTTTGGAAAACTTATAAAATGTTGAAATTGATTTGCAAACGGTTCAGTTTGATTTGCAGAAGGTTGAAATTGATTTACAAAACGTATGAAGGGTAGAAATTGATTAGCAAAACCTATAAAAGGTAGGAATTGATTTCCAAAACTTATAAAAGGTTGAACTTGATTTGCAAAAGGTTGAAATTGATTTACAAAATCTATAAAAGGTTTGAAATTGTTTTGCGAAGCCTATAATAAGGTTGAGTACAGGTTCCTAACATTGAAACCTGAATTTTCAGCATCCTATCGCTAAAATCTATAGAAAATCTATAAATTATATATCTATATCTGTATACAGGGTGAGTCCGAAGAAACAGAACACCTAAATATCTCCGTTACTGTTCCGTTGTACAAAAAAACTTCTTAGGACAAAATTACACTGTTTGAGGGGCTGTAACGTTGTAAGGGAAAAAATTTTCGAGGTCATTTTTTACAAGATTTCAAGGTCATCGATATTTTTTTAAATGGAATGAAGAATTTTTTAATACATCAATCGATGCAGCTTCACGAGATATTTCGATTTAAATAACTGTAAAACACCATTACTGTCGTAGTAAAACGTTACACAGGTAAGTAAACGCTGACATCTTACTACGACAGTAATGGTATTTTAGAGTTATTTAAATCGAAATATCTCGTGAACTACTAACTTTTCGACACACATAGGTTAGTACTTTTTTATAACGAATGTCCAGCTGCATCGATTGATGATTGACCTTGAAATCTTGTAAAAAATAACCTTGAAAATTTGTTCCCTCACACCGTTACATGTGGCTCTTCAAACAATGTAATTTTGTCCTAAGAAGTTTTTTCGTACAACGAAAAGTAACAGAGATATTTAGGTGTTCTGTTTCTACGGACACACCCTGTATACAGGGTGTCCCAAAATTCGTGAAAATCCCGGAAATGGGAGGTTCCTGAGATCATTTGAAGCGACATTTTCCTTTGTAAAAATGTTACTCGCGGCTTTGTTTAGGAGTTATTAACGAAAAACACGGACCAATCAGAACGCGACCTAGACACGAGTTGGCACAGTCGACCCGGCGCGCTAACTATCGATTGGCCAATTATGCCAACTCGCGTCTAGGTCGCGTTCTGATTGGTCCATGTTTTTCGTTAATAACTCTTAAACAAAGCCGCGGATAACATTTTTGCTAAGGAAAATGTCGCTTCAAATGGTCTTAGGAACCTCCCATTTCTGGGATTTTCACGAATTTTGGGACACCCTGTATAATTCAAAATCTATAAAATTTCTGGTTTGCTCAACTTTAAACACTCGCAACTTTTGAACCAGTGATTTGCTAACATTGAAACTTGGGTGTTCGGCATTCTCTCGCCAAAATGTACAAGATTACGTAAGAAAGATGTACAAATTTCTGGTTCCACAAGGTAAAGTTTAACCGCCAGTTATGTTTGCCTCGCCAACAAGAGTACATTCTCATTGAATTGTACAAGTTTATTCAGCGCATAATATTTATGTTTACGTATTTTAATCTCATTTCGGAAAAAAATACCGCAGTAATAGGTACATTAAAGGTTCTTGCCCACTAGATCGCACCACACCAGCACTGCACCAGCGTTTTCAGTGGCGCTCAGCATTTTAACGATCTGGGTTAGGTCGTTCGACGGGTTACGGCGCGGCGCACAGTGGGCCAGATCGACGCGCTAGCTGTTCATGAGCTAAAAAATCGAAGTCCTCATATCGATTTTTAACGAATGTACAATGTTTCTTAAATGTCCATTATATTCAAAAACGATAATATTAATTAAAGTTATTAAAAACTCCCGTTACAATAAACGTTCAAAGATCAAACTTTTTCAGATACGATTTATCACCGAAAAAATTCCTTTTCTTCATAACGATGTCCTGGAAAACCTACTAAAGATTAAGTGCCCAATTTGTTTTTGTATGAAGAATGTATATCTATGTTGAGAACGCACCAGGAACTAAACATTAATGTTCATAATTTGTTATAAAAACAAATACTTAGTCAACCAAGGAATACCGACGAAGTTTTTCACCTTTGACAAGGGATAAGTTAAAAGTGTTATATAGTGTCGTGCTCTAACAAAGTGAAACATTTTCAGCAACGTCTCCTCTAAAAAATCCTGCAAATTTCACATCCAAATCGATCCAAACTTGGAAATTATGATGGTTTAAAGCGTCGCGTGTTACGCAATTCCGCGGCGAATCGCTTTGCGCGAGACGCATTGACGACCACTCAGCACCTCTTAAGAGTGTAAAGACCTAACCCAGACCTATCTTATGAATTTTTTATATTATACGACCATTGATAAACATTTGAACTTATTACTAGCTCACAGTTGAATCATTTGTATTTGAGAGATTATAGTAACAGCATCGTAGTATAGCATCAGAGCAGTTTTTCCATATTAAAGTCACTAGTAGTGACCGCCAGTGAAAACGCTGGTGCGGTGCTGGTGTGGTGCGGTCTAGTGGGCAACGACCCTTACCCTGTAGTTCGTGGGCGCCTCGGAACGTTTCTTATTTGCACGACAGCAATTGGACTGATTGACACAGTCTTCCCAAAGTAGGCGTATCTCGATGTCTAGATCTAAATTATCTAAATTATCGGCTTCATTCGAATAGGCGGACGCCGAGAATTATTGAACGAATCCAGCTGGAATCTTTATAATAAATCCTAATCCAGAGAATTCTAGACGTTTAAATAATCAAAAACTACTCTTTTGTTCATTGTCTATTCAGTCATTCGATCTATTCTATCCTATTACATAGATTCATATTATTATACATATACAATATTACTTTTATTCAGTCATAAGAGCTAATTCAAAAAAGAAAACGTATTGACATAATCAAATACTAAAGGAGTTTTTGTTTTCGAAAGAGTGTTTATACGAATCGCCAATGCTAAACTCGGTTGAGAATTCTGAAAAAAGAAATTCTGAAAAAAATCTGACGCATTTCGGACACTAAGCCACATATTATAAAATTTTTTCAGATTTTTCTGTTTGTTAGGAAATATCAATGCCCAAATTCAAAGTGATATACGTAACAGGAAAAACTGTCTTACCAACCTGGTTGTCATAGGATTCAGGATAATGATTGACAGGTTGTCTGATGGATGGCGCATAATATAAACAGACACCACATTACAAATACAGCGGAAAACGAAGAGCACTTTCCTTCTTCTTCTGTGCCCTCTCGAACTGTAAACAGCTTGTCTGTCGCGTCGCATTGCTATGTACACATTATATTACGTTAAACTATTCGTTTGTTAAAAAGTACATATATGCGCATATATAAAATACTACTGTGTTGTTCGCAAGTGGGTGTAATCATTTATTCGTTCTATCCTCAAGACCGTTTACAAACCCCGAAGAAATCTGCATTTTCTCGTTTTTTGTTTAAGTTTCTGATTTTTCAGAAGTAGGATTTTTAATTTAAAAATCTGAAATAAATCGCAGAGTATGTATTTGAGTGTTTGGCATGTGTCAGATTTTTCTCATAATTTCTAAATATCATTAATTTGTGCCACGTCGCGTCGGACACCTTCGAGACGCTTTCAGCCTAATTCATTTTAAAAAGCAAATCGTCGCGTAATGGTGCTCGCGTTGCGCGACTTAGTTGAGCTTTTATTACGCAAGCACGCATCGTGCAAGTAGGTCAAATATGGAGGGCTGGATGATGCGCATGGATGCGTAAGGAGGGTAAGTGCACCGATGCTGTTCTTGCATCCGTGTCCTCAATCGCTGACGCTCTAAGTTTCCAGTTAAGTGCCAGACGAGATTCAGGAAGCCACTTGCGACATTGGTCTACTCCAAATTTCTCGATCGGTTCCACTTAACACGTTGTCTTCAATAAACCGTTGGACATATTTATTGTTTCGCTCGTTTCTTTTATTTAGCATCGACGATTCGTGTAAACACTCTTCCAAAAACATTTATTATATGGCCGATTGCTCATGCGACAGAATAGGGCATGAAGAAAAAACATACTATGCAAAATTTCAATCCTACATCTCGATCGGGAGAGTACTTACGGGGTAAATTCGAAAAATCAGTTTTTCGCCTATTTTCCCTAGTTAATCATGTTGAGAAATTCGGAGAAAAATCTGACACATCAGATTTTTAAATTGAAAATCCTGCCTGTGAAATCAAAAACCTCGAAAAAATGCAGATTTCACATCGAAGAATTAGAGTGATAATCTCTAGATTTTTACAGTACCGATATATTGTTATCAGTATTAATCATGAAATTTTTCACATTTTTAACTTGAAAATCCTGCTTGTAAGAAATGAAAAAAAGGTTGAAAAATGCAGATTTCACATGAAAGTTTTAAACATTCATATTTTTACGGTACAATTAATGATGTTTAGAATTTCTGAGAAAAATCTGAGACATGTCGAACACTCACATACATACTCTGCAATTTGTTTCAGATTTTTAAATTGAAAATCCTGCTTGTGAAAAATCAAGAACCTCAAAACAATCGAAAAAATCTAGTTTTCGCATAGAAGTTCTAAAGTAACCACATTCATATTTTTACAGCACCGATATTTTGTTATAATTATCGTTCATAAATTTTTCCGGATTTTCATCCTGCTTGTAGAAAATGGAAAACCTTAAGAAAATCAGACAAATGCAGATTCCACATCGAAATTTTACCGTGACAATCTCTAGATTTTTACAGTACCGATATATAGTTATCAGTATTGATCATGAAATTTTTCGTATTTTTAACTTGAACGTCCTGCTTGTAAAAAATGAAAAACCTTAAGAAAATCAGACAAATGCAGATTTCACATCACAGTTTTAGAGTAACAATCTACAGATTTTTACAGTACCGATATAGAGTTGTCAGTATCGATCATGAAATTTTTCATATTTTTAACTTGAAAATCCTGCTTGTACGAAATGAAAAAAAAATTGATAAATGCAGATTTCACATGAAAGTTTTAAAGCGACCACATTTATATTTTTACAGTACAATTAATGATGTTTAGAATTTCTGAGAAAAATCTGAGATATTTCAAGCACTCACATACATACTCTGCAATTTATAATATTTAAGATTTTTAATTCGAAAATCCTGCTTGTAAAAAATTAAGAACCTCAAAAAAATCGAAAAAATCTAGTTTTCGCATGGAAGTTCTAAAGTAACCACATTCAAATTTTTACAGAACCAATATATTGTTATAATTATCGTTCATAAATTTTCTCTAAATTTTAAATTGAAAATCCTGCTCGTGAAAGGTCAAAAACGTCAAGAAAATCGAAAAAATACAGATTTCACATCGAAGAATTAGAGTGACAATCTCTAGATTTTTACAGTACCGATATAATTGTTATCAGTACTGATCATGAATTTTCTTACATTTTTAACTTGAAAACGTGCATGCAAAAACTAAAAAAAATTAAAAAATACAGATTTCATATTAACCAATTTCAATGAAATGTTTAGAACGGATATAATTCTTACGAGTTTACAAAACACATCTTTGAAATTTTCGTTATCGGCCCAGCTAAAAAAGTTGTAAAAATCAATTTTCTTTTTTTTATTTAATGCAAGTTGAATCACCAAGTAGATTAATGTTTACTATTGTTTTTCACAATTCCAACTAAATGCATTTTTTAGCATATTTATTTGACGTCATTCACTAAACTAATTCTTCTAGCCTTACAGAGAAATTTAAGTCGTTTGGTCCACTGATAAAAAGGTTATTCTGATCTAAAGTGTGTGTGATCAGTTATGCTCAAAACTGTAATTTCCTCGACTATTGCATGTTTAACAGCACGGACAACGGATAACGGATGACAGAAATTAGAGTGAAACAGAAAACGACTGCCGAGTTCTATCAAATCCCGTAACCGATTCGCTTTCTAATCGTTGCGTCATCGGTGCTAGAAGTGTTGTAAACGTATAATTATCATCTGACATTCACGTTTTAACGTCAAAAAAGATTCCGTTAATTTCTCCACATCCTCTATACGTATGTATATTGCACATCATTAAATTACACTTGTCAAAAAATTAGTAGATCAAAGAAAAAAGGTGAAAAGTTTGAAGAAGATGTAAAATAATATTACTTTTAATTCGTTAAAATTATTTTAAACAGAAACAGATGAAAAACTATTGTTATTCGAAAAATTAAGTGGCAAAAGTTATACTGCTTTTGCCAGCAATGCAATGGTGTCTGTAAACTTTTTTGTCTGTATTATTTTTTTGGAATTGGAGGTGACCTTCAATCTTTCAAACAGGGTACTATTATTAAATTAAATTCACTCGTATACGATATAATGCCCTTCAAGGTCACGCAAGGTCATCGAGAAATTATGTATACTACACAGGGTGTCCCACCCGATTTCGACATCTTAATTTTCTCGCTATTGTTACTCGTAGCAAAAACTGTTTCAGCAGAGGATTGAATGGTATCGAGTGGAGCATATTTTGATGTTATTAGTTTTTGCATGAGTGGACGCGTAAAGCTCATATAAAGGTCTACTTTGTTTTTTTAAATGGAACAAGGTATTTTTTAATACATCAATCGATGCAGCTGGATATTCTTTATAAAAGAGTACTAACCTACAGTCCTCGACAAAATAATAAGACACCTAGCATATTTTTAAATTTCTTGTATTTAAAGGTGGAAAGTGTACACTCTGTTATATCCTGAATACTACATACTATCTCCAAAGTAAACATAGTACAACAAGTATACCAAAATTAGAGAAAGATATGTAAACACGGACTGACATTGCTTCCACAAAAGTATAAGACATTTGGCTCCTTTTCCACTCATGTGACTTGTACCATTAAGTGTTCAACTGCGAACGTATTCAGACGTTGAATCTTGTGATTTTCTTACAGTATAAGTACATTTATTAAAACTAAAAATAAATAATGGGTCGACGAAAGCAGTTAGATAAGAGTGAGGTCGATCGAATTGTTCTGTTGCGCTCGGAAAAGTACAGTATTAATAAAATTGCGAAATTATTAAACAGAAGTAGGTATGCGATATATAATGTGTTAAAAAATCCAAGTGCTTATGGAAACACGAAAAGAAGTGGAAGACCTAGCGTTACTTCCGAACGTGATAAACGTGCAATTTTGCGTGTTGCGTCGAATTTTAAGGGCACAGCAAAAAGAAATGTACATCGCATTTTACAGGGAAGCAAACACATTAAACAGAAGAAATGAAAACAACGGCCACCCTTAATGGAGAAACACAAAGCAGCATGACTAAAGTTCGCTCGTGGACACATCCACTGGATGAAAAAATTGAAAAAAATTATTTTTAGTGACAAGAAAAAATTCAATTTAGATGGCCCTGACGGCTGGGCCTACTACTTTCATGATTGCAGAAAGGAAAAACTTCATTTGAGTCGTCGTCAAATGGGTGGTGGCAGTGTTATGGTATGGGCCGGTATTGGTTACTATGAAAAAACAGAAATAAACTTTTTATCGGGTCGGATAAATAGTAATAAATATATTGAGCTAATAGCAGATCAGTTTGCAGCAATCCATACTGCAAAATCAGTGAAACAATTCTTTTCTTCAAAAAATATTAATATTTTGGAATGGCCGCTCGTTCTCCCGACTTAAATATTATAGAAAATGTGTGAGGAGATTTGTCAAGGCGAGTCTACGCGAATGGGAGACAATATAATAACGTAAATGAATTAAAAGAAAGTATAAATCACAATTGGACACATTTAGAACAAAAACGAATCAAAAAGTTATATGAAACTATTCGAAAGCGATTACTGGACGTAGTACAATTCAAGGGAGGTATTACATAGTATTAATATATATATTTTGTATTTTTATTTGCTTAATCAAACATTTTTGTGTTAGTGTCTTATACTTTTGTCGCAGCAATGTCAGTCCGTGTTTACATATCTTTCCCTAATTTTGGTATGGTATGCGATACAATAATAAGATTTTGTGTGTTTACTTTGGAGATAGTATGTAGTATGCAGGATACAACAGAGGGTACACTTTCCACCTTTAAATATAAGAAATTTAAAAATATGCTAGGTGTCTTATTATTTTGTCGAGGACTGTATGTATGTCGAAAAGTTAGTAGTTGAGGAGATATTTCAATTTAAATAACTCTAAAACACCATTACTGTCGTACTAAGACGTTAGCGTTTACTTACTTGCGAATTCGATAAAGTTTGCTACATTACGCTGTCGAGGAATGTCAGCCCCTAAATTGCGACTCTGTGCACTAGCTAACGAATTCGATTAGAATCAATTCGGATCAGTTTGTGTCTCAAACTTATTTTTCAACGCAGAATTCTGTTCGTAACTTTATTATTTTTGATTGTTTATTTATGAAACCTCCACTGGCTCACGGGCGGCTCTTTTCCGGTTAAAATGATATCCCACACGATGCAGTTCGAACTATAATTATTTGCCTAATCCACGATATAGTGGAGCCTCAACTATCCGAACCAGATCAGACGCAACGTCTTTGAGATGATTTTAGAACGTGTTCCAGTGGGAGTTTTGCAATGTTCGAGGGCTTGAATGAAAGATGAACAATGGCGCTGTGTAATAGAGGTAATCACGTTTAAAAAGTCAACAGAACCAGTTTATTTACTTGTGTAACGTCTTATTGTTAGTACGACAGTAATGGTGTTTTAGAGTTATTTAAATTAAAATATCTCCTGAACTATTAACTTTTCGACACACATAGGTTAGTACTTTTTTATAACGGATGTCCAGCTGCATCGATTGATGTATTAAAAAATACATCATTCCATTTAAAAAAACAAAGTTGACTTTTATATGACCTTTACGCGTCCACTCACGAAAAAACTAATAACATCAAAATATGCTCCACTCGATACCATTCAAGCCTCTGCTGAAACATTTTTTGCTACGAGTAACAGTAGCGAGAAGATCAAGATGTCGAAATCAGGTGGGACACCCTGTATATATTATTATGTATATTATTTTTGTAGACTCTAGATTCTCTATTTTGAAGAGAAGTGTTATATAGTTGTTACATTTCTAAATATTTCCATGTTTCTGATGAAATATGATTAGACGAGCATTTGGGAAATGAAGCATTAAACGAAACTGTAAGATGGTGAAAACTGTCCTTGATCGAGCATCAAGAAAAAACATACTGTGCAAAATTTCAATCCTATATCTCGTTCTGGAGGATAGTTATGGGGTAAAATCGAAAAATCAGTTTCTCCAATGTTTTCCCTAGTTAATGATGTTTAGAAATTCTGAGGAAAATCTGACACATACCAAACACTCAAATACATATTTCGCAATTTGGTTCAGATTTTTGAATTAAAAATCCTGCTTCTAAAAAATCAGAAACCTCAAATGCAGATTTCTTCGGGTTTTTCATTTTTCACGAGCAGAGTTTGCAAACGGAAAAGTCTGAAAAAAATTCCAAATATGTGGCTTGGTGTCCGAAATGTGTCAGATTTTTTTCAGAGTTTTCAATTGTTACTCAATGGGGAAAATGGGCAGAAAATTGGTTTTCAAAAACCTCGAACAAATCGGAGAAATGCAGATTTCACATGGAAGACCAAGAGTGTCCACATTTATATTTGTACAGTACTAACATATTGTTATTAGTATTGTTCATGAATTTTTTCAGATTTTTAAATTGAAAATACTGCCTGCGAAAAATCAAAAACCTCAAGAAAATCGAAAAAATGCAGATTTGACATCGAAGTTTTAGAGTGACAATCGTTCGATCTTTAAAGGACCGACACATTGTTGTCATATTGCTCAGGAATTTTTTCAGATTTTTAATTTGAAAATGCTGCCTGTGAAAAATCAAAAACCTCAAGGAAATCGAAAAAATGTAGATTTGACATCGAAGTTTTAGAGTGACAATCTTTCGATTTTTAAAGGACCGACATATTGTTGTCATTATTGCTCAGGAATTTTTTCAGATTTTTAATTTGAAAAAATGCAGATTTGACATAGAAGTTCTAATGGTTATGAATGGGTTATTCTTCGAAGAAAGGATGTCCACGTTGCGTGGGATAAATAACAGTGTTCCCAGTTGGAAATAAGAGAAAGAATTTGGTCTGGTGTTGCGTGACCTTGGCTGGAATACTTTTGCGCAATGAATACAAATATTCTTGCGAGGAACAATGCTAATAACCTGCAATGCAGTTCGTTTGTGCTGCAAACTGCTCCAATTGTAAGCACCACAATGCACACATGTGCGTCACGGTCTGTATACCTCGTACCACTATTTCCGAACAGTGTCGGCACGAAACTTTTCCATTCGAATATACCCAGGTATAATAATTATGAGCGTTTCGCAACCGAAAATTATCAGTCCCCTATTTGTTATTCAGTCCATTAGATCATATACAGTGAACCACGAACGTATTTGAACGCACTTTTCAACAGTATAACTTTTTCATAATTGTACCAAACGACCGGATGTTTTGTAAGTATGTATTTAGAAGCATTGTTTTACTAAATGATCTGCTAAATAGATTTTACAAAAATTACAATCCACAAGGTTGCATGCAAAAATAACAAAATCATTTTTTAAAACTTTTTATCAAAATTTCATTAAAATCGATAACATACCCAACATCTACAAGTGGTTAAATGTGGTGAAAATCATATAGTCCAGTCAATGAATGCTCATAAGGGGGGTGGAAAGGGAAATGGAAGGAACACAATTATCAACTTTAGGACTTTGTTTGGACTAGTTAGGAGGTAAACATACTAAAAGTCCCTACTCCTAGGAGGTGAGCGGGCTACAGGGGGACACGTAGAAGTCACCTTTTTCGGTTTTCCGCTTATATCTCGGAAACTATGTGTCCTAGCGATAACACCATTCCATATAAAATTAAAGCTGACAAAATGTGCTATAAGATTGATTTCATTCAATTTTTCGCTATCTAGCATAGTTTCCGAGATATCCGCGCACAAAGTTGACTAATTGTGAAAAAGAAATTTTTGCCTCACGTGTTTTGCCTTACTTGATTAGCTTCTGCACAATTAGTGAACTTTGAGCGCGGATGTCTCGGAAATTATGCGAGATATCAAAAAACTGATTTCAATCAATCTTGTAGCACATTTTGTCAGCTTTAATATTGTATAGAATGGTCCAATCGCTAGGACGCATAGTTTCTGAGGTATTCGCGCTCAAACTTCACTAATTGTGAAAAAGAAATTTTTGCCTCACGTGTTTTGCATTACTTGAATAGCTTCTGCACAATTAGTGAACTTTGAGCGCGGATATCTCGGAAACTATGCGAGATAGCGAAAAACTGATTTCAATCAATCTTGTAGCACATTTTGTCAGCTTTAATATTGTATGGAATGGTCTTACCGCTAGGACACAGTTTCCGAGATATAAGGGCAAACCGAAAAAGGGGACATCCTACGTGCCCCCCTGCAGCTCGGTCACCTTCTAGGAGTGGGGACTTTTAGCCGATTTCGATGGACTTTTCAGCATGTGTATAACTAACATACATCTACAAAACGCATATTTCATATTTTCATTACGAGCTCGAATCTCTAATAAAAATGTTATAAATGGTGCCTCTTTCACTTTCTCATGTAATTCTTAATCATTGCAATTTTTTCAAAATCTTTTTTGCATAACATTTGGCAAATTAATTTTTCCAATTGCTTAAAGAAAGTCTGGTCGTTTGGTCCGGTCATAAAAAGTTATACTGTTTTAAAGCGCGTTAAAATACTTTCGTGGTTCACTGCGTGTACATTTTTGATTTTTTACAAGCCATAAACGCGTAAAGATCCAGTCTATAGTACTATTAAGATCCAGTATAGTAGACTTTGGCGAAAGTGATATCAAATAAAATTCTATTTTCGTTGGTAATAGCATTTGTAAACCACAAACAAATAAAAATTGTACAAAACTCCATCCAATCTTACATTTTAGCCTTTATCAAAAATTCCTCCGCAGTCTAGCCACTAGGGTCCTCCATCCGAAGCAACAATTGTTGCCAATGCATTTTCGAATCTCTCATTAATCTACACCTTGCCCAGGTCCTTCAATCATTTAATAATTCAATTAATTATAAATTCTCAACAAAGCAAGTATCTATTGTAATAAAAATCGTTAGAATTACAAAAATGGCGTGCACTCACCCAAAACATGACGTTAAATCCAAAACTTGAAATCTCCCTCAATGTAAACTTGAAATTTCTCCCAGTTTACTCTTGAAATCTGCCTAAATTCAAAACTTTAAATTTCTCTCAATTTAAATCTTAAATTAATTTTCTATAAAAATTAACTTAAATCAAACGTATTATATAAAAGAATTTTCCTTAATCGTTAAAAATTAATTTAAACTTGCAATTTTCCTTAATTTAAACTGGAAATTTCCCTCAATTTAATCTTCAACTTCCCGTGAATTAAAAACTTGAAATTCCCCTCTATTTTAACTTCAAAAATTTCCCTAAATGTAAACTTTAAATTTCGCTGAATTCAAAACTTGATATTTCCCCAAATTTAAATTGGAATTTCGCTCAGTTTAATCTTGAAATTTCCCTGAATCCAAAACTTTAAAATTGTCTGAATTCAAAACTTAAAAATTCTCTCAATTTAAATCTTACATTAATTGTCTATAAAAGTTAACTTAAATCAAATTTAATATAAGAATTTTGTTTAACTTTTAAAAATTAACTTAATCTTGAAAGAAGAATTTGGTACGAAATAAAATTCTATTTTCATTCGTAAAAGTATATGTAGACTCAAAATAAATAAAAATCGTACTCAATTCTGTTAAATTTTTACAAACCATAAATGCATAACGATCCAGTCTATCTATAAGTATATTCACGCATTTTCCAATTTCTCTAGACAAATTTGAAGAAGGTGATACAAAATAAAATTCTATTTTCATTGGTAATGGCACTTGTAGGTCCAAACTAAGTAAAAATCGTACTAAATTCTGTTGAATTTAATACTCCCAGCATTTTTTGAACATTTTTACAAGCCACAAAACATCAAGATCGAGTCTATTTGCCTATAAGTATTTTGACGAATTTTCCCATTTTTATAGTCAAATTTTAAGTAAAGTGAATCGAAATAATATTCTATTTTTATTGGGAACAGCCTTTATATAACCAAAACAGATCAAAATTGTACAAAATTCTATCAAATCTTATAAACTAGCCTTTTCCAAAAATTTCCATAAAACATAAACGTATAAAGCTCCGCAGTCCAGCCACTAGAGTCCTCCATTCGATCCAACAATTATTTCTAATTCATTTTCGTATCTTTCAACCGTCATTGTGCCGAGGTCCTTCAATTATATCTATACACATTCTCAACAAAACAAGTAATCGACTAAAAACCGCAGTTACAAAATTGATCTTCACTCACCCAAAACATGACGTTAAATCCGAATATCACGTACTTCAGGCAGCAGCTCACTTCGCTGGTGTCCCTTCTGTACTTGCGTACGGCAGGCATGGCGACCACACATCTATCCGTCGCTGTTTCGAATCATGCGTGCACACAACACAGCTACAGAACCGAAAACCACCTCGCACACAATAAGAAAAAACAAACACTCTCCTCTTTTGGAAGCGAAGCCTGTCACAGGTGCGACGTCATGGCCACCGAAATTCAATTCTTCCGTCCACTCTTGCGCGTACTTTTCTCGTTTTCTGAAGAAAAACACCGGCTCTTATACTCGATTTTCCTGGTTTAAGTGACGGAGTCGATCAGCTGATCAGAAGAACGCGTCGCTTCGCAATTAAAGGAACCGTCATCGTCACATCACAATGTGTAGAATCACTCTACCCGTAGCTGGCTCCAGACTGGAGCGGGCTTCGGGCTTCCTCGGGCTTTCCAATTGCTCCCCTCTACGCCCCTACAGCGGAATAAATGCCCCACCATCGCTCGATGCCTCCTTCCGCCCTTCCATATTATTTCTCTCTCTCTCTCCTCTCTCTCTCTCTCTCTCTCTCTCTCTCTCTCTCTCTCTCTCTCTCTCTCTCTCTCTCTCTCTCGTGAGATTGACGATTTTCGTTGAACTGGAGTCCTTCTTTCCCTTTCTACACCTGATTCTTTTTAGCTTATGTTGTACACCTGTGTAGAGAAAGCTCCTGTCCTTGTCAATCGATACTGTATACTCTCTCTCTCTCTCACACACTCACTCTCCCTCTCGCTCTCTCTCACTCTCTCTCTCTCGCTCTGTCCCTCTCCTTCCTTGCGTTTATTAGCTAGTAGTAGTACCCTCTGTGTAGTTCGCTTAGAAAACTGTGATAAGACTAACAAATAGAATTAACCCTTAGCAGTTGAATGGTGGTTCTGAGAAAGAGAGAGAGGGAGAGGGAGAGAGAGAGACAGAGAGAGAGAGAGAGAGAGAGAGAGAGAGAGAGAGAGAGAGAGAGAGAGAGAGAGAGAGAGAGAGAGAGAGAGAGAGAGAGAGAGAAAGAGCGGCGCCGCTACAAACTGCTGTAACATTATTCAAAATATTGTTTATATTATTTTTACCTTTAGCACTGCAGTACTGACTATGAGGCGTCACAAAAAATTGCAAAATATTGTTTAAATTATTAACCCTTAGCACTCGAATGGTCACTCTGTGGCGCCACTAAATATTGCTGTAACATTATTTGAAATATTGCAAAAT
The DNA here is from genome assembly GCA_933228785.1 of Lasioglossum pauxillum. Lineage (NCBI taxonomy): Eukaryota > Metazoa > Arthropoda > Insecta > Hymenoptera > Halictidae > Lasioglossum > Lasioglossum pauxillum. Next base: position 29,440,478 of record OW121704.1, on the reverse strand, counting down.
ATTGTTTATACTAATTTTAACCCTTAGCAATCCGAGTGGTACTTTGACAGGTGCCACTAAAAAAAATATTGTTGACATTATGCAATATTTACAATATTCACAATATTCATAATATTCACCATTATTTACTCCATTTATAACATTTACGACATTGATATTGAATATTGTGAAGATATTCACAATATTTACAATTTCAAAGACATTTAGAATATTCAATAATATTTACAATGTTTATAATATTCAAAAATATCTAAAATATTTATAATATTCAAAGATATTTACAATATTTACAATGTCCAAAGATATTTACAACATTCAAAGATATTTACAATATTCAAAGATATACATACACAATATGAACAATATTCACAATATTTCCATTACTCGCAATATTTACAATATTCACAAAATTTATAATATTCAAAGGTAGTTACACATAACACAATATTTATAATACATATTAAAAAATAATTAAAATATATGTTCACTATATTCGCAATAATCACAATATTTGTATTATTCAACGATATTTACAATATTGAAAGATATTCACAATATTGAAAGTTATTCACAATATTTATAATTTCAAAGACATTTAGAATATTCAAAAATATTTACAATGTTTATAATATTCAAAAATATCTAAAATATTTATAATATTCAAAGATATTTACAATATTCAAATGAGTGTTGATTCTGAGGTGCTACTGAAAATTGCTGTACGATTATTCAAAGTATCGTTTAGATTGTTAACACTAACTGTACCACGACCGGTCAAATGACCACTTTCACATTCTTTATTCTTTAATTATTAATATTAGAGTTGCTTCACAGTTGCTTCCACTAGAAATTACTCAATAAATTTCTTTATTCGAGCACGTATTATACAAACTGTGAAAAATCCAAATAAATTCTGTCTTGTAATTTTTATAAAACAATTTATATGAACGACACATTTTGTACCCAGTACGGTTAGTATTGTTAGTGTTCAATATGCCGGATCTAGTCAATTACTAAAAATTTGGTTATTGTATCAGATATTATACCAATTTCATATGTGTAAAATTTGAAAAATCATGGGGAATAGAAATAATATTCCGGCGAGGAAGATTTCTAGACAGCTTTGTATAAATTGATAGATGACTCGATCATTACGAGGGTGATAGAAACCTACCTAAAACTCAATACAGTAAAGTCGCGATCTACAGTGAACCACGTATTTGAACGCACTTTAAAACAAGTATAACTTTTTTATAATTCTACCAAACGACCTGATGTTTTGTGAGCAATTAGAAGCATTGGTTTACTAAATGATCTGCAAAAAAGATTTTCCAAAAATTACAATTTACAAGATTGCATGCAGAAATAACAAAAGCATTTTTTAAAACTTTTTTATTTGGGCCCTTAATGAAAATTCAAAATATTTCTTTTGTAGATTTATGTTAGTTGCATGCTGAAAATTTCATAAAAATCGATTAACATAGCCAAGAGCTACAAGTGGTTAAATGTGGTGAAAATCATAGATTTTCGCGACTTTTGGTCAGTTTCTGTTTAAAATCCATAGAATCGTACATCTTTCGACGCGTGTCGTATTTTCCTGCGTCACACCGAATTCGAGGAAATTTTTAGCATGTGTATAGCTAACATACATCTACAAAACGCATTTTTTAAATTTTCCAGTAGTCTACCCTCTGGTTGTAACTAGAATCTTACTAGATTTTGGGTCGAAAACATGAGTTTGCGCGCTTCGGTTGTTTGACCTTATTTGAGCAGATTTTGGGCTGGGTGAGGGCTCATTATAAAGAGGAAGGTTCATCACACTGCGCTGTGGTCATCATAGCAGTAAAAAAGTCTTTTAGAAACAGAAGAATGCATTGAAATCCGCGGGTTTTTTCCTAGATTTTTTCTCTACTTTGGGCCGTAAAATGGTATTGATTTTTCGAGAATCATATGATTCTCGAAAACATTGATTCTTGACGAACGATACCATGAACGAGTGTTAACGCGAACGCGTATCTTATGTAATTTGTAATTCGCGCTATACTTGTTTTGTTTTCTCTTCACCTGTGCTCGCTCTATTTAAATGTTTATTTATTTATTTTTATGTCTATTTATCTTGTATGTTCTCGCTCTGTCTGTATTCTCCTCAGTCGGGCAGTATAGTTTGCACCTTCAAAATAAACGGATCCGTCCTCAAGTTATCAGTACTTTTCTCTGTCTGTCCACCTCGTGTAAAAGTCTATCGTTAACCCTCTATCTCTTTTTCACTATCGGGCTGCAAGATTAAATTATTAGACGAAACGCTCTCTACAACGAGATATCTGAAAAGGACTCATTAAAAATTTTATAAACAAAACTTAAACCGACTTTGAAGAAACGCACACACGAACTTAAATAAGGATTTTTGTAATTTCCAGTGTCGAAAATTTTCAATTTTGCGCCGCCTTCGAAAAGATTGTATTGTATTTAAGTTCGTGTGTGCGTTTTTTCGAAGTCGGTTTAATTTTTTTTTATAAAATTTTTAATCGGTCCTTTCCAGAGCCGCACAGGAACTACAATCGACGAGATATATCGTTTCCGCGATGTCGATGAAACGATGCTGTGTATGGATAATATCATGATTCTCGAAAAATCAATACCATATGATTCTCGAAAAATCAATATTTCCTTGGGAACGACTTCATTTGTTTTAAACGACGCCTTCGTGGAATACATTGTACACTGGGAGGGCATAGTTTCGTGCGGAATCGCGAAGAGCATGGAACTCTTTCCGCGTCGGAGTATGTAATTTCGTTCGCTATCGATATGAATTAGAAAAGTGTGCTGCGTGTTCAGCAATTGTGTGAAATTGTGGTGTTTCGTGTTTTGTTTCACCGGAGTACAAAATAAGCAAATGGATTTACGGCTGAATAAGTGAGTTTTTAATTCGACAAATTTCTGCTTCTTCTCTCGTTCGGGTAAAGTTGCCGATGATGTGGGTCCTCGCCGATTTCGATGACTTTGAAATATGTTATAAATTCGATATTTCAAATATCTTTTTCCTATGAAATAAAGCTCATCGAAATCGGCGAGGAGATCAATTTACAATTACAAGTTCTTACAATTATATCGTAAACTAAAGCCGACCGACAAAAACTGTAAAGGGAAATGTTGTTCAGAATCATGGTATTGACAACATATCTAAAGCTTATCGAAATTGGCGAGGATTCACATCATCGAGAAACTTTTGTTCGTTGCAACATCGTGGCGTGCCACCGACACTCGGCTGCCGGCGCGCCGGGCTGCACGCGTCTAGCTCGCGCTCTGATTGGTCCGTGTTTTTCGTTAATAGCTCGTTAACGAAGCCGCGGACGACATTTTTTCAAAGGAAAATGTTGAATTTTGAGACACCCTGTATATAAGTCTATGAGTCTATCTCTATAAGTCTGTGGCTTGAACCTGTCCAATATGCCATCTGGCGGCGACCAGAGAACTAACCTCTATCTATCACACTTTTCTGAGGGAAGTCCGAACCTCTATAATACACTGTAATACAGGCATGGGCAGAAATAGCACGCGTGCTAGTGATTCTCAAGGAATACCCCCACTTTTCCCGGCCGCGCGTCTCAATCCCCTTAGCAGCCATAGTTGCACCGAGCACTAGGATCGCCACGGGGCGCGAGACGCGCGGCCTGGAGAAGTGGGGGTATTCCACGGGTATTCCTTGAATTCCCTAGCACGCGTGCTATTTCTGCCCATGCCTGCACACTGTCGTTTTAACTGGTTTTAACCAGAGAGGGAAATCTCCCATGTATAATGTGTTGCAGGATTGTTGTAGATGGATACTCTCGAAGAGAATCAGAAGCTTCGGGGAAGGTACCGAAGAACGTAGCCTACTCTACGTATAGCGGGAACCACGTGGTTAGGACTTCAGATTACATTCACTGCAGAATTTGTAGTTCAACGAGAACCATTATGGGGGATCTATACCCTCAGATTTTTGGATATTTATCAATGTTATCAACCTCTGTGCAGAAAAAAAGTTTGGTAACATTGGTAAACACGCAACTGCATAATGAACACGAGATGGAGTTGCTTGCTATTTCCATATTCTATTCAGTTCGTCGCGAATGCCGTTATACATGGCAGGTCGCACTAATATTAGCGCCATCGATGAGAATATGTACCTCGTCTGTGTCAGTTTTGCTATGATTCCACATTGACAGCAGTGCAGCAGTGAAATGCTGCACAATATCGCAGCACTGATTGACAGTCCTTCTGACTAGGCACCATCTCGTCTAAACTAACTGAAATAAAATTGGCTCTAGATTGGCTCTACATCAGAGAGGACCTCTGTCTACATGGGGAAATCTCTGCTATGTGAATGAAATCACGCGCATCCATTTTTTGTCCTTATACGAGCATATTTTGAGCTACACAATAGTTCATTTGATAGAGGAAGGTTCATCACGGCGCGCCCTGCTCATCATAATAGTCAAAAAAGTCTCTTTGAGACAGAAAAATACATTGAAATCTGCGGTTATTTTTCTAGATTTTTTCTCTACTTTGGGCACTCATATTATTAGATATAAACATAATCTCGTTAAATCAATAGCAGAGCGCGCGGTATTTAACCTTCCTCTATAGAATGAGCCCTCACCCAGCCATAAATCTGCTCTAATAAGGACAAAAAATCGATGCGCGTAAACCCATGTTTAGACCCAAAATCTAGTAAGATTCTAGTTCCTTTCTAGTTACTTCAGTAGGGTATAGATCCCCCTTATATTAATACTTTATTCACACAGTAGTGACGTCCGTCATAACCGTACGACGGAGAATATATTACAAAAGAGGTAATCCTCGAAACGCAGCATAACTGGAGATGTATATGCAGTGATGGGATATTCGTGGGCCGTTCCCCTGACGCGCTGGTTTCCCCTTCCCTGACGTATCGTCGTATCCGTGACGACCGCGCACGCCCGTGTTGGTGCCTGCTCGATTGCACGCACCCTACACACACCAGCGTACCTCTACTCTGTCCGTGTAAACTACCTGCTCGACTGATCGACGCTGAAGCGATCCTTAGGTTTTCACGTGTAGCGTGACGACCCAGTGTGTCGAGTATATGGGAATTCGGGAAAAAAGTCATAACTCTTAAACTATGCAATTTTCGAGTAAGGTACCTTAATACTTTTTGAAATAAAATGCAAAGACAAATCGATTGGTATATAAAAAATTGTTTTTTCTAATTGTTAAAAAAAAATTTTTTTTCAATTGCGATACCTATGTTTTTTATGTTTTTTTTTATTGAGTTATTTTCGATGGACTTGTTGAAGTTGTTGAGATGTAATTATTTTCACTGTATATTTGAATGTGTATACTAACCGCGCCGTCACTCGTGATTGGTGGAATGTTTGCTGTGCGTGTGATTGGTGCCTGAGGTATGCCACAAAATGCGTGAAAGTGACTCGCTCTATCTTTTCTTTGTCAGCTTTCGAAACGTAAAAATAAAGGTCAGACCAAAGTTTAATTTGTACTAAGAATGTTAAAAAGAAAAAAAACTTTACTATTGTAAGGCAGAATGTGTCAGGTGATTAATTCACATAAAGGTATGTAATATACGAACTGTTTGTAAAACCTGCGAATGAAAAATGATTTAATTTTGTAACACACGTGGCCTGTAGTGTAAATTTCTAATGGTTTGAATTTATATTACAGGCGCCTTTAAGAATACTTCTTTGTTTAGTTTGGAGATATATATATAAAGCTAATACTATTCATTTAACAAATAAAAATACTTAGAAAGGAGTCTATGCAGTTATGTGTTCTTCCATACGCACAAAGCTAGTCAGTACATAAAGGTCAGATAAAAAGGATTTACCAATAGGTTATGGGCCCAGGCATGAGCCCACGTGTGTATGGATATTGCATCAGATTTTGAAAACAGAATAGAAGTGAAATTGTTGAAGGTCCAAATGAGAAAATTATAAAAGAGTCAAGATGGATACTGTCAAGTCGCATTTGGAAATTTTAGCCGAAGATTCTCAAGGAAATACAAATTATGAGTCGTGGCAGTTCAAGTTGTACCTAACCTTAAAATCTAAGAAATTGTTCAATGTAGCTACTGGCATTGAAGTAAGGCCAGAAGGACCTGATGAGAGTAGTGAAGTTTCAGCATGGTTAACAAAGGATCTGGAGGCACAGACTCTCATAGGTCTAAACTGCAATAGCGGTATTGCAAAGAAAATATCGAAATGCACATCAGCAAATGGAATGCTGAACAAGTTGGAAACGTTCTATGGCAAGAAATCTGACGTTTCCATTGAAGGTTTGCAAAGGCAATTTTTTGGGTATAAATATACCCAGACAGCACACCGGCTCGATTTGGGCCTGATTTTTATGCGCGCCATGGCCCGGAAATAGCCAGGCATGGGCTCGAGCCCACAGCCTGCCGGCCGTGCCAGATTTCAGCCTGATTTCAGCCCATTTACAAGATTGCAAGGGTGCGGCATTTGCGTTCTCATTTCGTGATAATACAAACATGGGTTTTTTCAGTAGTCAAAAACGCCAGATAAAAGATCAATCTAGGCAGCATATGCCCTCAAAAGTCTTTTTTTTCCTATACGAGGCGTAATTTGCATTATATATGTTATGAAAATAGCTACATGCGCCGTTGTATGCTTCCGTATGATGCAAATTACGACTCGTAAATGTAAAAATAAGACTTTCGAGGGCAATCACGGCCTAAATTGATCTTTTATCTAGCGTTATTGACTACTGAAAAATCAAATTTTTGTATTATTAAGAAATGAGAACGCGAATCCCGCACCCTTGCAATCCTCATTTCCATGCGACCCGCACTGTGACGCGCATGCGCGAGAAAAGTTGGGCTCAATCGAAGCACTGATTGGCCACATTAGTGTGACCGTGCTGCCCTCTTAAACTCTGGCTGAAATCTGGCTGAAATCTGGCACGGCCGGCAGGCTGTGGGCTCGAGCCCATGCCTGGCTATTTCCGGGCCATTGCGCGCATAAAAATCAGGCACGGATCCAACGGAATCAGCCTCGAGCCGATCCAAGCATTGTGTTAGATAGTAACCTGTAGGTCACGGGCCTCGGGAGGTTTGGGCCGGTGGTGGGCTCGGGCAGGCTGTGCTATCTGGGTAATGATAAAAAGAGTGCTATAGAAAACAGCATGCAAATCCAAGAGTATGCTGATGCCTTGTCTGCTGAAGGCGAAACAGTCAAGGAGTCGTGGATAATGTAACGCATTTTAGGAATTTTACCTCCGAAACTTCATCATTTCAGAACGGCTTTGGATAACGTGAGCGGAACGGACAGGCCTCTTACAAATTTGTTTGACCGCCTAAGACTAGAAGAAGATCGACTGAATGAAGAGCAATCAAGTAAGTCATCTTCACAAAACGCTCTCATTTCAAAAGAAGGAAATAAATCAACTAAGTCTTCTGATAATAAAAGTAAGTCTGTTGAATGTTTCAAATATGGAAAGAAAGGGCACGTAAAATCGAATTGCCGTGGTAAGCCTTGTGCCAAATATCTAGAATATTGTAAGAATACTTATGGGTGCAATATTTGTAAAAATAAAGGTCACTTTGCAAATGAATGCCCAAATAAAGGTTCTAGTCCGAATAATAGTAAGTCTAATGACAGTGAAGGTAAAACTGCAGGTAAAAAACGGGCTATGGTCACAGTGAGTTTATCAGCTGCTAATTTTGAGAGAGAAATGGAAGAAGATTTCAGAAATTGTTGGTATCAAGACTGCGCAGCGACTCAACATATGACTTCTCACAGAGACTGGTTTACAAATTATATCGAATTGGAAGAGCCGTGTATGGTTGTCATTGGAGATGCAAGTGAATTGGAAGGAATTGGAGTAGGTGATATAGAACTTGAGGCTTTTGATTGTCAGCAATGGAATGAGATAGTTTTGAAAAATGTTTTGTATACACCTAAAATGCCATTTAATCTTTTTTCTGTAAGCAATGTATTGGACAAAGGTTATAAACAGTCAGCAGACTCAAATATGTCAATTTTCAAAGAGAGTAATGGAGATGTCGGAGCAATGGCCGTAAGAGAAGGAAATTTATATAAAATGAAATTTCGTCGAGGATTGCCTGAAACATGTTTAGTCAATATATCAATCAAGAAGTGGCATGAAAAATTGGCTCATCAGAATGTTATATACGTAAGAGATATATTGAAGAAAAATGGGATTAAATTCTTAGATGATTGGAATGACTATGTATGTCCTGGTTGCACCTACGGTAAGCAACATAGGACGTCACATCCCTTAAATCCAAAGAAGTCTACCAAAATTTTGGTGCTAGTTCATGTAGATTTATGTGAAATGGATATTTACTCGTTAGGAGGAGCTAAATATTTTCTGCTTTTCAAGGACGACTACTCACATTTCAAGTCTGTGTATTTTCTGAAAAATAAAAATGAAGCTGCTGCCAAATTGGAATCATTTTTAAAATTGGTGGAAAATCAATTTGATAGGAAAGTCAAGACGCTCAGGTCAGATAATGGCACAGAAATAAAGAACAGTGACACGAAACAGATTTTGGACAGTGTTGGAGTTTTTCACAGCAAATCAACTGCTTACACACCTCAACAGAATGGTCGTATTGAGCGAGAAATAAGAACTGTGGTTGAAGCAGCAAGATCAGTGATACACGCTCGTTTGAATGAAAATCTGTGGGGCGAAGCTGTAAATTACGTGGTTTTCACATTAAATCAGACAGGTAGAAGCTCAATCAAAGGAAAAAGCCCAGCTGATTTATGGTTTGGACGTAAAATAGATGTCAGTAGATTGGAAACTTTCGGATGCGAATGTTATGTATTTATTGAAGATCACAAGCGAGGTAAAACCGAGAAGAAGTCAATGAAAGGTATTTTTGTTGGGTATGATATTGATTCTCCAGGTTTTAGAGTATTTATTGATGTTGCACGCGATGTGGTCAGCTCTAGTAATGTAATATTTGATGAAAGTACTGGAATAGAAAGTTTTACGCAATTAGAAATTCCATTGACTGAAAATAGAGATTTATCTTTAGAAATTGAAGATTCAGAAGAGTATATTTCTGAACAACATGGTTCTGAAAGTGAAAGTTCGTCTGAAGATTCAGATGGTGAATTCCTTACTGGTAGTTCAGAAAGTCAAAATGAAAGTCCTGAAGTTGAAATCCCTCAAAACCGAAATTTGAGAGATCGCCGAAGATTGAAACCACCAGAAAGATTAAAAGATTATGTTACAGATTTAGCCTTGATCAACGATATCTCTGTAACAGAGGCTCTCAAAGATGAAAACTGGAAGAAAGCTATGTTCGAGGAGTTCAAGTCATTGTCAGATATGGAAACATGGTCCTTGGTTGAAAAACCAAAGAATGTAAAACCGTTGACTTGTCGCTGGGTCTTATGTCAGAAAGAAAATGGAAAGTATAAAGCGAGACTTGTTGTAAGAGGTTTCGAACAAAGGAAGGTAAGGACTATTTTGAAGTTTTCAGTCCAGTTGCTCGACATATGTCAATCCGTCTGATTCTCAGCATAGCAGCATCAGAAGAAATGAAAGTAATGACTTTCGATGTAAAAACTGCCTTTCTACATGGTGAGTTAAAAGAAAGCATTTATATGTACCAACCGGAAGGATTTAATGATAAATCTGGTCGTGTGTGCAAATTGCAGAAGAGCCTGTATGGCTTAAAGCAAGCACCTAAAAATTGGAATAAGAAATTTTCAGATTTCTTGAACAGTCTAGGTTTTGCATCACCAGATGATGATCCTTGTGTTTACTATAATAGTGACAGAAGTATAATTATAGTATTGCATGTAGATGATGGCTTGATGGTTGGAAAGAATAAAAATGCTATGGTTGAAGTTTTGAGAAAACTGAATGGAAAATTTCAAATAACATATGATGTTGGAAAAGAAAATATTTTGTCGTATCTTGGAATGCAAATTGAACTCACGCAAACTGGAATTTTTGTAAGTCAGTGCAAGTATGCAGAAAGGATTCTAGAACGATTTAAATTTGATGACTGCAATTATGTAAATACACCTATTGAACGTGGAATGGTAACTGAACCAGGAAAATTTATGAACGATACACCGTTGGAAGAGTCAGAGCCATATCGTGAAGCTGTTGGTAGCCTACTTTATTTGGCCACTATATCACGTCCTGATATTAGTTTTTCTGTAAACTATCTCAGCAGATTTAACAATAAACCTATGAATAGTCATTGGAAAATGGTAAAACGTGTCTTCCAGTATGTAAAAGGTACTATTACGTATGGAATCTTTTTTGATGGAAATAAGAAATTGACTGCGTATAGCGATTCAGACTATGGTGGTGACTTGATGACTAGACAGTCAACCAGTGGAGTTTTGTTATTACGAGGAGGTCCTGTAGTTTGGTTTACTCAAAAGCAACACACTGTTGCAAAGTCGACTGCTGAAGCAGAGTATCGAGCTGCAGTATCTGCCATTGATGATATATGCTGGATAAGAAGACTCGCAAGTGAACTGAATCAGTTGGACATTGGCAAGCCAACGACACTTTATATCGACAATCAGTCAGCAATTCATATGCTGCAGAACACACACGAAGGTAAGATCACTAGAGGGAAGAAACATATTGAAATTTCAAGGAAATTCATCCAGCAACATATTGGATCAACCATAAAACTACAACATGTCAAGAGTGCAGATCAACTCGCAGACATTATGACCAAAGCATTATCGCGTAAAAGTTTTGAAAATCTTAGGAGTAAAATAATTAAGGAGGAGTGTTGAGATGTAATTATTTTCACTGTATATTTGAATGTGTATGCTAACCGCGCCGTCACTCGTGATTGGTGGAATGTTTGCTGTGCGTGTGATTGGTGCCTGAGGTATGCCACAAAATGCGTGAAAGTGACTCGCTCTATCTTTTCTTTGTCAGCTTTCGAAACGTAAAAATAAAGGTCAGACCAAAGTTTAATTTGTATTAAGAATGTTAAAAAGAAAAAAAACTTTACTATTGTAAGGCAGAATGTGTCAGGTGATTAATTCACATAAAGGTATGTAATATACGAACTGTTTGTAAAACCTGCGAATGAAAAATGATTTAATTTTGTAACACACGTGGCCTGTAGTGTAAATTTCTAATGGTTTGAATTTATATTACAGGCGCCTTTAAGAATACTTCTTTGTTTAGTTTGGAGATATATATATATAAAGCTAATACTATTCATTTAACAAATAAAAATACTTAGAAAGGAGTCTATGCAGTTATGTGTTCTTCCATACGCACAAAGCTAGTCAGTAGATAAAGGTCAGATAAAAAGGATTTACCAATAGAAGTTGTCATTGTTCCACGACGGAACATATTATATAAATAATATGCATAAACTAAATGATATACATATAATACAACACACAATAACAAAAATACTATTACAGAATATTATAAATATAATATGTAGAATAAATATAAATACTGTAGGAAATGAATTTACAGATTATTAATAACTTGGACGCGTTTGCAATTGACTATGTTCGGCTTCAGTTTCACGTCTGATACGTCTGACCACGACGGATATCGTATAAACAATTGAAAATAAGGGACTGTATACTCTTAGAGTAACATAATGAGTAAACATAGTGTCTTATCGTTTCGCGCGGACTCAAGTAGGAACTCGATAGACTACGTTAAAGGCGTGGACGGCGAACGCACGCGTCTCAACGTCAAGATAAATTTCTACAATTTTTAACATTTGTGTATATTTGTGCACTTAAGGTCGACCGCCATATCAAGTCTAATGTGCTTTAAATGAATATAATACAAAATCTCAAAGGAACCTTTTGGTACTTTCTTTAATACTGAATTGAAAGATTGTAAATATTTAAACAATTTTGAAACTAAATATATAATTTATAAGAATAAAATTTATCACATATGTAAGTACTTATCAAATGGTATGCGTCTAAAAATAATTGCAACAAATTTCTTCGAAGGACTACGCAGAAAGCTGCCGAGCGCGAGCGTCTTAATATGGTTTTTTATTATTTTCTCCGCTTGAACAAATATGAGCAGATTTAAACTAACGCGAAATTAAAGTTTAATATGCCACCAATTACTGTACAAAAATTCACGGGGTTACCTCGGGGTACTTTTTTGAAAACACTAATCAAAGTTGATAAATGTTAAACATAAAAAATTAGGACAAATTGCGATTATTTAAAAAAAATTTTTTGGGAGATTGAATGTCTAATAATTCTAAATACACCCAGTAAAAATCAAATTAAAAAACCAAATAGCTTGCGAGGGACGCATGTTTTAAAAAATGCACGGAATTTGACAGTGAAGTTTCGGACTTTTTTCCATTGGCCGACACACTGTGCGACCCGTTGATCACGCGAACATAGTTACGATAGCGTTACCGCAATATAGGTTCGATTAATGGCGCTGAGAGAGAAATTTGAATATACAGCATAACGTTTAGGTCAAAGCCGTGTATTTCATATACATACAGGGTGTCCCAAAACTCCTTCAAGTCCGGGAAATGGGAGGTTCCTTAGGGCATTTGAAGCAACATTTTCCTTTGCACCAATGTCAGCCGCGGCTTTGTTTAGGAGTTATTAACGAAAAACACTGACCAATCAGAGCGCGCCCTGGGCCGCCGCGCCGCGCCGCGCTCGCATCAGAACGTTGGCGGTACGCCGTGACATCGCAACGAACAAGAGTTTCTCGATTATCTGAATGCTCTCCGATTTCAATGAGCTTTGGATATGTGGTCAAGACCATTATTCTGAACAACATTTCTCTTTAGAATTTGTGGCTGTAGGCTTTAGTTTACGAGATTATCGCGAGAAACTTTACTTGTAAATTCATTATGGGTGTTCATGATAACGGACACGGCCTGCTAATGTCTCCGAAACTAAAGCCGACCGTCAACTATTTCAAAGGAAAAAGATATTTAAAACGTCGAGTTTTATAACATTATTTCAAGGTCATTGAAATCGATGAAGACCCGGATCATCCTTACCCGACTTACGGCAACTTTACCCGAACGAGAAAAGAGGCAGAAACTGATTGTTTTAAAAACTCACTTATTCAGCCGTAAATCCATTTGCTGCTTCGAAATGTGTGTCACTAGGTCACTCGGTGACGAACTGCACAGATGTCTTCGGGCATACGGCAGTAACGAAATGTAAGGGACGTACGGCCAGGTCGACGAACTGCACAGCCGGTGGTAGATCGTAATAAGGCCTAAGGGATGCGCGGTCAAGTCGACGATCCAGAATTTCACTTTCACTTTCGAATCGATAAATAATTCGTATGTTTATTTCACACAGGTGCCTTGAAATTTTTCCACGCTCACAATCACTGTTCACATTTGTCTACACACATAGTTATGCACTAATAATAATTTCCATATCCGCAGTCTAGTGATTAGTTTAAATATCACTATCAAAACACAGCTAAAGCAACCGTTAGCTTTGAATTGACAAATCTTTGGAGATGTTCTCTCTACCGCGGCTCGAACGACACTGATTTTCTGCAAGATTTTTCTAAAGAACTTAGGAAGGGCATTAGCGCGTCGAAATTCGAAATGCACGCTGTTGCACGTTTACGAAAACGACGGGACGGTTAGACGAAAAACAGGAAGCGAGAAGGACCGCTGTAAGATTTATGGCAAACACATGTTTAGTTTTTCCTGCAGATTGGTACGTAGAGTCGATGGGTAACCGTTCGAAAACGTCATCGGTCCTTTCACCCAGCAAGGGGTAAAAATGTCAGGTCAGCGTAGCATCCCTATTGTCCTATACCTTCCTTAAGAAGCTTTCTAAAAGAAGGACAGACGACGTTTTCGAATGGTTACCCATCGACCCTGCGTATCAATCTGCAGGAAAAACTAAACATGTGATTGCCATAAATCTTACAGCGGTCCTTCTCGTATCCTGTTTTTCGTCTAACCGTCCCGTCGTTTTCGTAAACGTGCTACAGCGTGCATTTCGAATTTCGACACTCTAAATGCCCTTCCTAAAATCTTTAGAAAAATCTTGCGGAAAATCAGTGTCGTTCGAGCCGCGGTAGAGAGAACATCTCCAAAGATTTGTCAATTCAAAGCTAACGGTTGCTATTAGCTGTATTTTGATAGTGATATTTAAACTAATCACTAGACTGCGGATCTTTATGCAAAATGAAAGTTGGTTGCCGCTATTACAAGGGACAGCAGCCAGACAGATATTTGATTCTTACTGTGATCACTTTAAGAAGTTGAAAATAATACATAGGTGTTTTGAAATTATTTTAATCTCTCTACTGCCTTAAAATGCACCTACTCATGTTTGCTACAAATGCATGAAATCCGCAGTCTAGTGATTGCATTACCTGATTGTTGTGATTTGTGCAGCAGTACAAGGGATATGGAAATTATTATTAGTGCATAACTATGTGTGTAGACAAATGTGAACAGTGATTGTGAGCGTGGAAAAATTTCAAGGCACCTGTGTGAAATAAACATACGAATTATTTATCGATTCGAAAGTGAAAGTGAAATTCTGGATCGTCGACTTGACCGCGCATCCCTTAGGCCTTATTACGATCTACCACCGGCTGTGCAGTTCGTCGACCTGGCCGTACGTCCCTTACATTTCGTTACTGCCGTATGCCCGAAGACATCTGTGCAGTTCGTCACCGAGTGACCTAGTGACACACATTTCGAAGCAGCAAATGGATTTACGGCTGAATAAGTGAGTTTTTAAAACAATCAGTTTCTGCCTCTTTTCTCGTTCGGGTAAAGTTGCCGTAAGTCGGGTAAGGATGATCCGGGTCTTCATCGATTTCAATGACCTTGAAATAATGTTATAAAACTCGACGTTTTAAATATCTTTTTCCTTTGAAATAGTTGACGGTCGGCTTTAGTTTCGGAGACATTAGCAGGCCGTGTCCGTTATCATGAACACCCATAATGAATTTACAAGTAAAGTTTCTCGCGATAATCTCGTAAACTAAAGCCTACAGCCACAAATTCAAAGCTCATTGAAATCGGAGAGCATTCAGATAATCGAGAAACTCTTGTTCGTTGCGATGTCACGGCGTACCGCCAACGTTCTGAAGCGAGCGCGGCGCGGCGCGGCGGCCCAGGGCGCGCTCTGATTGGTCAGTGTTTTTCGTTAATAACTCCTAAACAAAGCCGCGGCTGACATTGGTGCAAAGGAAAATGTTGCTTCAAATGCCCTAAGGAACCTCCCATTTCCCGGACTTGAAGGAGTTTTGGGACACCCTGTATATTTTCTTCGGGCACGATAGCGTAGACTTAGAATGAGTAGAGAAACAACGGGAGGTTTCCACAGAGATCCTTGACGAAACCAGATAGGCGAGACTAAGCGAGGAATTTGGGTAAAGTCATGTAACCTCTTTGATGAGCTTCTCCAATTTCACATAAATAGACAGTCGAAGTTTGGAATCGATCAAGGACGAGAAGTCGTAAATTCTCAGTCAAGGACCTCTTGGAACTCTCTCAGACCTCTCTCTCTCTCTCTCGCTCGGTCCCACGACCCCTGTTATGGCGGGCTTTCATCCTCGCCTGTAACCGTTCTGGTTACACCGCGAAATATCGCGTAAATCGATATCGATCTCTACTGCGACGGCCGTGACGTCAGGCGTAATCTCGTCATAAACAAGGACCGCAGGAGCGATCGATATAGATAAGAGGATGCGTGTGCATCGATCCCCTCTCGATGGCGATCGAAGGAGGTCGATGCGAGCAGCAAATCGAGCACTCTGCGTTTGGACTCCATCCAGTAAACACGCATGAGTCTGCTAGCGTTCCGCGCGAATCTTAGAGTCGTGTAATAATTAGACATTCCATTTCGAGTCGCAAATAAGACCGACAGTTCTTTACTTAGTTGCTAGCCCGGCTAAAGGGCATTTCTAGTCGCGAAGTGTGCGAAATTTGCAATAGTATTTGCGAATATTAAAGTGTTAAATCGCGAGATTTGTTCATTGAGAATATTATTTGAGAATCGCCAATAAGGCAAAGTATTTACTTGTGTTCAAAGCCCGTCAAAAGGGCATTTCTAGTCGCATTGCGAGTTATTGATAGAAATTGCTATACTTCGAGTAAAGTATCGTTCTACGACATGTTTATTTGAACATTGGAACTCCATTTGATTTATTGTTTATATTGCGTCAAAGAGACAAATTATTGCATGGTATTCAATTCTTGCAGTGAAATTGATCACTTTTGTGAGTTGCATATCAGCAACCAAGTTTATAAAGATATAATTAAAATTTGGTTGCATTGCTTGTCGGCCGTCCGACGGGCGGTTCAAGCCGCGCGTTCTGAAAAATATAGCGAAGGCGATTCTTCGTAGAGAGACGTTCTCTCACATCGGTACGCGGGATCGTAAATATCTCATTTGCCGAAAAGCAGTAGTACCCGTTGTCTCTGCCGCGATTATTTCTTATAGCAGCAAGAAATTGTGTCCTTATTCGCGTTACTGTGTATATCGTGATTTCGCGATATACACAGTGTGTTTTGCACAGAACGGACAGCAGGAAAAATTCGCATATCGCCATGACCACGCTCGGTGCTCTGCGTAGATATCCGTAATTTTTCCCACCAAGTTTGTTATCGCCCAGTGTGCAGGAGCCGATTGCCCTTCCCGGATTTATCCGGCAAGACTGATCGTTTGCCTGAGTGTCACTGGCCTGATTTCGAACTAGGTTTATTCCTGTGTGTCCTGCTAAGAGCACGTAGTTGTTTGGGCGGTGAGGAGTCGCCACGGCCACGAATCTGTGCCCTGCCTAAGCTCCTGTATTGCGCCATGCAACGAGGTGAATTCCGTGGCAGGTAGAGACCGATCGCCGCTCCCGTGGTATCCCGGCAGCACCGATCGGTGACGACTGCTTTTCCCCTAGAAATTCGACCTAATTAATTAACTAGAGGGCTATTGTTGCTCGCTCGCTTCGCTCGCTCGCGAGTAGGGTTGTTTTTGCTCGCTCGCTTCGCGAGCTCGCGGGTAGGACTGCTCTTGCGAGAATGTTAGTGGTACGCATGGCTAGTAGGGCCCACAGCTATTAATGTCTTCCTTTTTGTGTGTGACTCTCCACGAGCCACACAAAGAACTTCCCGATTCGTTAGTTGCTGTATATTATTATTATTATTTATTAAGTGTACGTTTTAAGAAGATTATACGTTTTCAGGGAAATTCAATAGTTTTCTACTTATCAAAATGTTTGCTATTTGGCGTCGCATTAAACCAACATCGTATGCTCGTTGCTCGCTTGGTTCCTTGTTATAGCATACTAATGTTGCAAAATAAATTGTCTTAATTAGTTTTTCGCAAACGATAGAACTCATCATTACCCGGGTTTGCAGTATTGATCTTGGTTTTCTTCGATACTATTAATTTAAATTTTCTCAAAATATATAAACCGCTCAATTTTGAAACTCTGCTCAGTGCTACATAAACATTTGTAAAGTTCGTATTTCTGATGTTTTAAAATCCATACATACTTTCTCGTATGTTTGTCCCTGACTTTTATGAATCGCAATCGCTTCAGCAGGAACCACTGGAAATTGACTACGTGTGATTTGTTATTTTCCTTCACTCGAAATATTTACTTGATTCGATATTTTTTTATTATTGGTGTTAAATTTTGATTTATATTTGCATTTTTCATATAATCACGATAACGAGTTCTTACTTTCACTCCTACTATGGCCAATTGAAAATCTAATCACAATATAGACGGAATTTTAGTATTTTCTTGAAAACTAATAAATTTTAATATTCCGCATGCTCCATTAACCAATTCGTCTTCAACGTCAATGTTATTAATTATCATATATTTTATATTAATTTTCAATTTAATCTCAGTTAACAATTCGTTTTGAACTCATTGTTTATTTAAAGATTGCAATATAAATGTTTTTGTACTTTCATCGATATTCTTTGAAAATGTATTCTCGGCGATGATTAACTCACTCTTGCATTGGAATAATTTTCGATTATTGTAAGCGGTTACATTAGCATTAGTTGCATAATTGGAAAAAAATTTTTTTTAATTAAAAAAAAACAAGAAAATTTTTTTTTTAATTTTATAAAAAATTTTTTTTTTAATTTTATAAAAAAAAAATTTTTTTTAAATATATATATATAGTTACGTTTACTTCTTCAGTGGATACGCCTTTCGTATAAATTGCAATGTTTAATCAACTCCTTTCGAAAAAAACTAAAAAACTACTTGACCAAAATGGACCAAAATCTAATCAGCTCTAAGTTACAGCGTGGCACATCGATTGCATCATTCATCATTCTGATCGCGTTGTTACTTTTTCAGAAAACGTTAACGAAAAATTTGATTACATAGAAACGGCCATACGCACACACCACACACACACACACACACATACGAACATTTTGCTGAAAATAGTCTAAAATGACTGCAATGACCATGAAACGTGAAGATCTGCTAAAAAATCGATTTTCGATTTTCGGGGTAATTACAATAACTTCCCTATAAAATCGGGAAGTTAAAAAGGGATAATACTGCTATATGAAATAATCTAACGCGTATTGAACAGGTGGCGAGCGTCAAAACTTCATTACGGGCGAATGAGAACCGCGATCGCGTAAACCGTCCGAATTTCTTATACGCATTCCTAGCGAGAAATACTTTGTTTACTCTTTACGGTCGTCGCGTCTCTCTCGACCGTATTGTGGTCGTATTAGCTACGGAAGCTAACCTTGCGTTTTTATACGTCTGGAAATTACGGAACAGTAGTAGTACTGTATGTTCTCATCGATACAAATTTATCAGAATATATCTCACTTTTACCAGATATCGTCTCTCAACAATTACTCACATTTGTCTCAACCTTTCCGTCATCCAGTGCCTGGAGGCACGAACCTTCCGTCAAATCAACATCGGGTCTCTTAACCAACCCTGTGTTGGAATTGTTACGAATAGTTCTTTCTATTGTTAAAGGCTGAGAGATCGAATTATCCAGATAACGGATGTGTCTGAACAACAGTAGAGTCGCCCCGGCCATGTGATCGTGCCCCTGCCGACGCTGATCGGATTGTCTACGCTCACCCGTGATTCTTTACAATTCGAGATCGTTCGCCGCTCCTGTGATTCTCCAGCAGTGCCGTTCGGTTTTCTGAATTTTTGCTACATTGATCTTTCACCTTATCATTTACAATTCGAGATCGTTCGCCGCTCCTGTGATACTCCAGCAGTGACGTTCGGTTTTCTGAACTTTGTTACATCGATCCTTCACCCTATTATCACCCTATTGCACTCAGTACACATTTTGAGGAATTAACTCATCGGAACGTTCGGCTTATACCGAACAACGACGGTGAGTTTTCCGACAAGTGTGCGCTCTTCAACCCTTCAACTCTATTACGATCTCATATAAGAGAAGGTTAACAATAGTTTGTTTACACGCGTATACTCCACTCTCGTGCTCGCGCTATTGAGGCATCTGCACCACTAATCACCATCGAGCAGCAACCGAAGACGAGCCACCCGACGAATCAACGTCCAGCTGGAAGATCCGAATTTTCCTATTGGCTAAGGAAAAGGATGCTGGAAGAAGATAAAACTTCAGGACGACGCAAATACGACGCAGATAGAATTCTCAGATCATAGAGTCGATAACTGAAAGTTCAATTAAATAAAGTATTTATTCATATTTTCTTTACATTATATTGTTCAAAGTTATTTTCTGCAAACCTTCCACGAGCAGAGTGCTTCAGCGCTCCACGGGCACCCGAACCCAGTAAATTCCCTAATCCCACCACACTGCGACGTAACACACGTTTCCGAAGTTTCGAAAGCATGAGCCGAAAAGTCGGACTCTGGAGACGGCTTGCGTTAGAATCCCGGCACAGCGCGGCGCGACGCGGCGCACATTTTGCTATAACTTTTGATCTGAAGATCTAAAAGAGATATCGAAGAGAAAGGACTAAATTTTTTTTGAAAAATTGGGTTTAATGATGTAAAGAGAATAATATTTTCTATTTTTACCACGTTTTTATTAGCTCGCTTTCTTGTTTGTCTGTTTGTTTGTTCGGTGGCAAATTTTGCAATTGATTTTAAACTAACATCCTGATGAGCTAGAGACTTGAAATCGGTTACATGGCTCAGAACTGGATGACAATGCATTATTCAAAAAAAAAATTTTTTAAAAGTCTATCCGTTTCGGAGAAATAACAATTAAATATTTACTTGTTCACCCCCCGCGAAACCCACGTCATCGCGTTCAGTGATCGCCACGCCGCGCGACAGCGCTCCCTACTCCACTACGCGTTCCCACTCTGACTCATCCCCACTCCACTGACCCGCTTCGCACCGAAGGAGCTCACAAGGAGAACACCCGCTCTGTCCCGCACGGATTTAGTTCATACTTCACAGAGTTATAGATCTCGTTCCCCTGATTACGAAAATACCCCATTATAGGCGCAGACGCTCATTAGTTTTCGAGATATTTGCAATTAAAGTTTTATAAGCGTAAAGTATCTGTTTAGTTCAGGTTTTTACCAAGCAGTGGCATGGCGTAACAGCAGCGAGCTGAACTGTTACGCCGCAGGCCCGGGTTCGAATCCCTTCGTGGTAAATTATTTTTTATTGTTTTTTTTTAATGGAAAATGCATTTTTAATGTTAAATGAATTTTAAACTAGAGGGCTATTGTTGCTCGCTCGCTTCGCTCGCTCGCGGGTAGGACTGCTCTTGGGAGAGGGTTAGTGATACGCATGGCTACTAGGGCCTACTGCTATCAATTGTTTTTTATTTGGTGTGTGACTCTCCAAGGGTCACACGAAGAACTTCCCGATTCGTTACTCCTTCGCCAACATCGCCGACATCGTTTTTTTTTTGTACTTTCATCGATATTCTCCCAAAATGTATTCTTGGGAGTAGAGATGATTAACCCACTCTTGCATTGGAATAACTTTCGATTATTCCAAGCGGTAACATTAGCATCAGTTAAAAAAAAAATTTTTTTTTAAATTTTTAAAAAAATTTTTTATGTAATTGCGTTTGGTTCTTTGGTGGAAAATTTTCGTCCTCCTTTATAAATTGCATTGTAGAATCAACACTTTTCGAAAGAAACTAAAAATCTAAAAAACTACTGGACCAAAATGGACCAAAATCTAATCAGCTCTAAGTTACAGCTGGGCACATCGATTGCATCATTCATCATCTTGATCGCGTTGTTACTTTTTCTGAAAACGTTAACGAAAAATTTGATACCATACAAACGGACATACGCGCGCGCGCGCGCGCGCGCGCGCGCGCGCACACACACACACACACACACACACACACACACACACACACGCACGCACACACACACACACACACACACACGCACGCACGCACGCACACACACACACACACGCACGCACGCACGCACACAAACATTTTGATAAAAATAGTCTAAAATGACTGCAATGACCATGAAACGTGAAGATCTGTTAAAAAATCGATTTTCGATTTTCGGGGTCATTACAATAACTTCCCTATAAAATCGGGAAGTTAATAAAATATTTTTATTCACTAAAGGACTAATTGAAAATGATACTTATTACATTACAGAAGAAACACTAGATTTATTACTACTTATACCAAAGATAATAATTATAAAACAATAATTAATCATTATAAAAATACATGACAAACAACAAATATAAATACAAATACAAAATAGAATAAATGCAATGAATAGTAATCAAAGTGGTTAATGTGGCTTGCCATCACGCTTCTTGTAGTTTGTATAATATAAGCAATATACGTTACGTAGAATAAATATATAAATCAAATATAATACTTATAATTTTTGTTATGTGCAAAAATGGTATTTATTGTAAAGACAGTAATGTTACTCGACGAAGATTTCGGTGTAGAGATCTATCGGCTTCGATCTATCGGTTTCGATCTGGCAACGGGCTATGGGGCTCGCGCACTTCAGAACTTTCTGTAAACTGTTTACGTTATCGTGAGATTTGATACTTTTATGTAGCTCTGTCTCGAAATGCATCTTTCGTTCGTCAGTCAGTTTCTTTCTATAGTCGTAGCAAGAAGTCAAAATGAATCCTCAAGCCTCTACATCGAAATCTTCTTTTGCGACGAGGCCTCACCTCGTCGCGAGCGACGCGTGAATAAGAGCTACCGTGCGCGACCTATATTTATAAACGTTCTCGACACGAGCGCGCCCCAATCAACGCCGAGCCCAAGAGCGCGCCAATCGGGGAGCGCCGACGTCGCTCGGTCGCGAGCGGCACTCTCCATGGTCCGCGCTTTCTCGAGCTATATAAGACGCGCCGAAACACCGAGAGAACGGAGTCCGCCTGGAGCCGCTCTCGTGGATACAGGATCGTACCAGCTCTTTTCAGAGCAAACAGCATTGCTGGGTAACGATCCGACCAGAACGCAGGCTGGAATCACACGCTCCAGGAGGCGACTCTCCACCTCTTCCCCGGCGCCCGGAACCGCCGTGCCGTCGCTTTGGCTGGACTGGACCCGTCGCATCGTGTGGTGGGCACGAATACCCTCAGGTGCTTCTGAGGCGCGTGCATCCGTAACTTGTCACTCAGGTGCTTCTGTGAGAGAGTTACGGCACTACTTGGTGCTCCGACCGTCCAGCACGAGTCGCCTGGCCTCCGGCCTTCCCCGCGAGTCAGATTCCTCGCGGTTTGATCTCGCGATTCGGGGCGGTGACGGCGAGTACGAATCTCTCAGGCGCTTCTGAGACACGTACGCATCGTAGCTTATCTCTTAGGTGCTTCTGAGAGAAGGCTGCGGCGCCAACACTGCGTCGGGCCGTGACCTCCGACCGTATCCTGTCTCCGTCCCGATCCTCAGCGAATTATAGTGGGCCCCGCGAAGCCTGCTCCTGCCGTGTACCGCGCCGCACCGCCGATCCGACCGGGCCATGCGAGGCCAATTAACCGCGTGTCCGCGTTGCGTCAAATAGATACTAGGAGCACCGGACGATTGATCGTTTTCACCGAACTGAGACCGGATTGTTCTTATTCCGTTTGTTCACAGGCCGAGCGTCCTACCGCGATCGGGACAAGTACCGCGACTAGTAGCGGTTTACAATAGGACCGCCCGCTACGAGCCTACTCACACGCGGCTCGGGTTGTGAGCCTGCAGGAACGATCTCTTTCTTTTTGTTATCTTTTCATGAAGTTATCGCTAGGGCGAAATAAAGTTTATTTTCTTACCCGATTTCGCCATCTCGTTAATCAATTACCTTTTCGAACCTTGGTTTCTCCTGAGCTACGGGGCATACCGAAATCGGAACATTACATGGCGCCCGAACAGGGACCGGTATGAACGCGATCAATCGTCAGGAATCCGAGCGACAGGTCACCGACGACTGCGCCGAATAATATTAAGATTCTGTTACTGTAACCCGTAGTGATTAAGGAACCGTTTACTCAGCGCATACGCGACCGCAATTATTCGTCTGTAGTTATTTATTTCCTATTTATTCAAACGCGCACGTAAGAGGGGGAAGAACCCTACAGTTATTTATTTCTGCGGGCGTACTTATTTATGTAAGTATTCACTCATCGTTAACGTGTACGCGTCCGTAATACGCAGAATTGACCGGAACACTCGGCGTTCCGGGAAAAAGGGACTACCGCGAGTGCCCAAAAAAAAAATTTTTTTTTCTCTCTCTTTCTTCTTTTCGCTGTCGCTTGTATTGCCACTTCTCGTCTTCTCTGTTCCTCTTCATCTCATCTAGGAGTAGTATCTCGTGTCCGGACCCGAAGTAACGACTCCAACCGAACCGACCGTCCGACGAGGCCGCGGTCCCAAATCGATTCCAGCCAGGCATAAGATCAGAGAGCACCATGGACGTCTCGTGGGTATACCGCCTGAGGAAAGAACAACTCATCCAGGAGCTACACGCACGCGGGATCGGTACAGAGGGAACCGTGGTGCAAATGCGCCAGAGGCTGGTGGCCTATGTACGACGTAACCCGGAGCTCTTTTCGGACAAGCCGGAGGACGATCCGGAGTATAAGGAGGAAGCCGATGTCACCAAAGACCTACTCGACTTCCACGACGAACTGGCGGCGGGCCTCTTCAACTCTAGTACCTCCACGCCACTCCGAAATAATCCGGTCACAAGACAAGTGACCGAATTAGGACTGGCGGCCCCGGCTACCAACACCATCGCCGACCAGATGAGGAAATGGAACTGCCACTTCGATGGGCGTGACCCCCACGGGTTCCTGGAGCGAATCAATGAGCTCCAGCGGGCCTATCACCTACCGGACCAGCAAATACTGGAGGGCTTCCCTGAGCTGTTACGAGGAGACGCCCAACTATGGTACAGGTGCGTGGCGCCGTCCGTCACCTCGTGGACGGGCCTCCAGGAACAACTCCGGGAATACTATCTTCCCCCGGGCGAGCGCCGCTATCTGGATCGTCAGATCGCCGACCGACGACAGGGGCCTAACGAGACGATCCTGGCGTATGTCACGGCAATGACGACCTTGATCAGGAGACGCGGGGGCTATTCCCGTGACCAGGAACTAGATGCCCTATACTACAACATGAGAGGCGAGTTCCAACTCCAAATCCGCAGGGGTGAAATCACGGAGGTCACCCAACTCATCCAGCGGGTAGGAGAGATCGAGGAGATAGTCCGTGGGATGGAAAAGGAGACCCACAACTGGAGAACGGGAGGAACTCGACCGACTGGAGTCAAACGAGAGGAACCCCGAAGAACAATCCTAGCCGCCACCGCACCATACACCAGGACCACGCACTGCTGGAAATGTAAGCAGCCAGGTCACGACCGTTTCGAGTGTAGGAACCGTCCAGTAAAATTTTGTTCGTTCTGCGGCAGTGACGGGGTCCTGACGCGCGATTGCCCATGCCATCATGGAAACCAGGGGACTCCGGGAAACGGACCATTGGCCGGGCCCAACTAGACCACGACCCGGCCATCAATCCCGCCGAGAACAGGATCTTCGCGGACTTCATCGTCGGCTATGACCAGGCCGAGGCGCTCCTCGACTCAGGCTCCGTCTGTTCCTACGTTAACAACCGAATGGCCAAGAAGTGTTTCGACGCCGGCTGGCAAGTAGCCAAAGAGAATACCTTGGCCGCCATGGCCGACGGAACGGAGACGGAATTAAGATGGAGCATCCGGGGCTTCGGAACCGTTAACGGAGCGCCACTCGAACACCGGTACTTCGTGATGGGATCAATGGAACATGAAGTCTTACTGGGGATGGACGCCCTATCGAAACTAGGTATGCGAATGCGAATAGGGAGACAGGTAATATACCCGAATAAAAAGAGAAACGGAACGAACGCCTGTACAGCCACCACCCCGACGGGGCTGACAAACCTGACGAAGAACGAGAACCGACAACTCCAGGAATTGTTACGGGAAGAGCAGGAAAAATTCGAGACGATATACGGAGCGACATCACTGACGGAACACGAGATCCGATTAGAAGACCCGACGCCGATCAAACAAAGATATCGCCCTCGCAATCCAGCGATGCAGGCTATCATCGACACAGAAGTGGAGAAAATGCTGAAAGAAGGGGTAATCCAGCCGTCACGTAGCCCCTGGAGCTCGCCCATCGTGCTCGCCCGGAAGAAAGACGGCAAATACCGCTTCTGCGTCGACTTCCGACGATTAAATAAAGTCACGAAGAAAGACGCCTATCCACTACCACACATCAACGCAACGCTGGATAAACTGCGGGGAGCACGATATCTGTCAATAATCGACCTCAAAAACGGTTATTGGCAGGTACCACTCACCCCGGCCAGCAGACCACTTACCGCATTCACCGTGCCGGGAAATGCCTACTGGAATTCAAGGTGATGCCGTTCGGACTTCACTCCGCCCCGTCCACGTTCCAGCGATTACTCGACCGGGTAATATCACCAGACATGGCACCACACGCCTTCGCATACCTGGATGACATCGTCATCGCCAGTAAAACATTCAAGGAGCACGAAGGAGTTTTACGAGAGGTCTTCCAGCGGCTCCGAGCAGCGAACCTGCGGCCGAACTGGGAGAAGTTCCATTTCGCGCGCGAAAAACTCAAATACCTGGGGCATGTCGTCGATCAAGAAGGGCTACACACCGACCCGGAAAAGGTGGCGGCAATAAGTCAACTGTCACCACCCACCGGGGTCAAAGAGCTACGAAGATTCTTGGGTCTCTTATCATGGTACCGCCGTTTCCTGCCAGACGTCTCTGAAGTTGCAGCTCCGCTGACGGGACTACTTAAAAAGAAAACCAGATGGAAGTGGGAAACACCGCAACAAGAAGCTTTCGACCAGTTGAGGCAGCAACTGACCGAGGCCCCAGTCCTGGCAGTTCCGAACTGGGAACGACCATTCACGCTCCAAACCGACGCCAGCCAAGAAGGACTGGGCGCCGTGCTCACGCAGGAGGGCGATAATGGGGAACGAGTGATCGCATATGCAAGTCGCACCCTGAACCAGGCAGAGCGCAATTATTCAACAACGGAGCTCGAATGCCTCGCTGTCCGGTGGGGAATCTGGAAGATGCGCCATTATCTGGAAGGATACCACTTCATCGTACTGACCGACCATCAGTCATTGAAGTGGCTAGAGAAGATAGATAATCCGTCCGGACGACTCGCACGGTGGGCAATGGAACTGAGCCAGTGGGACTTCGAGATACGATACCGTAGGGGACTGGAGAACACCGTGGCTGACGCACTATCCAGACAGCCGATACCAGTATGTGGCACACAAAAAGTGAAGAAATGCCCATGGTACCAACGGCAATTAAAAGCAGTACAGGAACGGCCAATAGAGTACCCGGACTACCAAATTAAGGAAGGCCGACTTTACCGCCACATCCTACACACACTCGATTTCGACGAACACCCGGCAGCGGAGGAATGGAAACTGTGTGTAGCCACGGACGACCGCCGGCGAGTACTTCAAGAATGCCACGACGATCCTACGGCCGGCCATCTGGGTATTGCGAAAACGCTGACGCGCCTCTGCCGCCTGTATTACTGGCCCGGTATGCTGCGCGAGGGCGCCCGCCACGTACGAACATGCGACAATTGCCAGAAGTTCAAGGCATCCCAGCAACCGCCAGCCGGATTGATGCACGCGACACCAGTCGACCGACCTTGGGAGATGATATCCGCTGATCTGGTAGGGCCGCTGCCACGGTCCAAGACGGGAAACACCACGCTGCTCGTTATACAAGACCGCTTTACCAAGTGGATCGAGCTACGACCACTAAGAAGAGCCACCAGCCCGACCATAACACGAGCCATTCGCGAGCTCGTGATATTGAGACACGGCTGCCCCAACGTGCTGGTCACCGACAACGGCCGCCAATTCGTGGGGAAGGAACTCGCGAAAGCCCTCAAGGAGTGGGGAGTAAAGCATCGGCGCACACCACCATACACGCCGCAATGTAACCCGGTGGAACGGGCCAATAAAGTAGTCAAAACGATGTTAAGCCAGTACATCGGACGATCCTAACGAACATGGGACGAGTATTGCCCGGAAGTGGTATTCGCGTACAACACGGCTCGGCATAGCGCAATGGGATACTCTCCAGCGTACCTCAACACCGGCAGGGAACTGATACCGCCAGGAAGCCTCAGGTACGAGACCGGTCAGCGGGCGACAAACGACCTGAAACAACGCCTGTGCCGAGTACAAGAAGCACGGGAACTGGCCCAATGCCAGATCGCTCGTAGTTTCCAAATTCAACGGAAACACTACGACAAAAACCGAAGAGACTGGGCACCAGACATTGGAAATCTGGTGTTAAAACGGACACGTATTCTCTCCGACAAGGCAGCTTACCGGAACGCCAAACTAGCAGAGAAGTACAGCGGCCCATTCACGGTACGACGAAAAGTGTCTCCAGTAATCTTTGACTTGTCCGACAAAAACAACAGGGCAGTCAAACATGTGCACGTAAGGGATCTGAAGCCGTACGAGTTCGACCGGACACCAACAGATGGCGCGACAGAGGAACCGGCAGAGGAGAGGGGATGCCGGAGATCCAGCCGACAGGCAGCACGCCGAGTCAGTACGAAGACAGCAGCCATGGCAGACAGACGTCCGATATCCGAGAAGGAACTGGACGAGTTCTTGCAGCAGCTGGAAGAGGATTATAGACGCCATGGCATCTATGAGCCCCAGCCAGCAGGTCCGCGACGACCCACGCAACCACGAATGATTACACCGCCAGCACGACCGCCGGCGAAGCAGAAAAACGGGCCACCACCGCCAAAACAACCACGCGTGGCAGTAAGCTGCGTGGCGCCACGAGGTATCGCCCAACCGCGGCCTCCGTACGTCGCGCCGTTCAGGGTGCCGGTGGTATCGCCGCACCGAGAAGCTCCGCGACCAACCAGGACCCTGGCCAGGAAACCACAACCGCCGGCCAACCCGACGACAGCGGAGAGGGACGCCGCCCGGCTAAAAAGGCTGGAAAAGAAATTCCGGGCGTGGAACGGAAACCCGGTGGTGACCTCCAGCCGGACCAGAACAAAAAAACGGGCTAAGGCCCCCATACAGCCTCTGCCGACAATGGAAGAGGAAGGGGAGCGGATACCAACCCCACCGCCGGAGGTCACCTTACGACACCTGCCGGCCAGAGAACCGTCCCCCATCCCTCTACCCAGGGAGCTTCGCCACCGCCCGAAGAAGAGGGAAACTCTACCGGACGGGACGGCGTTTTGGTCGCCGGTTGGAGTGAAAAGGTACCGGTTGGTCATCGGGGGCGTCCGATGGCCACTACGGCTGGATCCGGACACGGGAGCCGTCCGACACGTGGGAGAACCACGGAACATTGTAAGCAACCCTACAATAATCTATTTAGTAGCGCGGCGAGGGGTTGACTGGTTGCGGCCCCTCGCGACAACCGGGTGCCACATTCCCGAAGAAAGGGGGGGATGCGACGAGGCATCACCTCGTCGCGAGCGACGCGTGAATAAGAGCTACCGTGCGCGACCTATATTTATAAACGTTCTCGACACGAGCGCGCCCCAATCAACGCCGAGCCCAAGCGGCACTCTCCATGGTCCGCGCTTTCTCGAGCTATATAAGACGCGCCGAAACACCGAGAGAACGGAGTCCGCATGGAGCCGCTCTCGTGGATACAGGATCGTACCAGCTCTTTTCAGAGCAAACAGCATTGCTGGGTAACGATCCGACCAGGACGCAGGCTGGGATCACACGCTCCAGGAGGCGACTCTCCACCTCTTCCCCGGCGCCCGGACCCGCCGTGCCGTCGCTTTGGCTGGACTGGACCCGTCGCATCGTGTGGTGGGCACGAATACCCTCAGGTGCTTCTGAGGCGCGTGCATCCATAACTTGTCACTCAGGTGCTTCTGTGAGAGAGTTACGGCACGTTTGATCTCGCGATTCGGGGCGGTGACGGCGAGTACGAATCTCTCAGGCGCTTCTGAGACACGTACGCATCGTAGCTTATCTCTTAGGTGCTTCTGAGAGAAGGCTGCGGCGCCAACACTGCGTCGGGCCGTGACCTCCGACCGTATCCTGTCTCCGTCCCGATCCTCAGCGAACTATAGTGGGCCCCGCGAGGCCTGCTCCTGCCGTGTACCGCGCCGCACCGCCGATCCGACCGGGCCATGCGAGGCCAATTAACCGCGTGTCCGCGTTGCGTCAAATAGATACTAGGAGCACCGGACGATTGATCGTTTTCACCGAACTGAGACCGGATTGTTCTTATTCCGTTTGTTCACAGGCCTAGCGTCCTACCGCGATCGGGACAAGTACCGCGACTAGTAGCGGTTTACAATAGGACCGCCCGCTACGGACCTACTCACACGCGGCTCGGGTTGTGAGCCTGCAGGAACGATCTCTTTCTTTTTGTTATCTTTTCATGAAGTTATCGCTAGGGCGAAATAAAGTTTATTTTCTTACCCGATTTCGCCATCTCGTTAATCAATTACCTTTTCGAACCTTGGTTTCTCCTGAGCTACGGGGCATACCGAAATCGGAACATTACACTTTAATTAATATTCCTGTCGCGAGTGTTTATGAATTAGAAAAAGAAGAAAAAGAAAAGCAGCATTTAAAGGATGCTTTCACATATACACAAGAGCTCCTAAAGAAAGAAAATTTAATTGCTGGAGAAGCATCTGATACAATTTCTGATGCAGCTATGACAATGGGTGAACAAATTTTTGAAAATATCGCCAACATGATAAATGAATATAAAATAATTTCAGAGGATTGTTTTATAGACAGCGGTGAATCTGATAATGAAAATATGTATGAAAACGTCAAGTACGAAGAATCTGTAGACGATGAATGGTACGAACCAGAGGAGAAGAAAAGACATTTGGATAATGTGTCATTGAATACAAAAATCAAAACGGTTACTCTTGCTCTCCGTAACCCTTCGTGGAGTTTATCAACATTGCAATCGAAAGGTAGCAGATTTTTAAAAAACCGAAAATATTTGTTACGCTGGGAGAATTATATCAAGAACGGGGGTTCAATTTATGACAAGTACAATGCCATTAATCAGTGGACATATGATAGATTTAAAGAGGCTCGTGCAAACTTCCAACAAGTAACCACACGGGATTTGCAACAGTGGGCTCTAGCAGCAGCCAGTCAATACAAAACAGACAATTTTCAATTTAAAGCATCTCAACACTGGGTGGATCATTTTAAAAAAACCAATAAAATTAGACAAAGGAAAATAACAAAATATATTTCGATGAGAGATACTTCTGATTTAAATAAAGTAATAGAAGCCGCCGGAAATTTTCGAAAGATTATAAAAGCAATCGTACCACAATTCAATACGAATTATATTATGAACACAGATCAAACAGGTTGCCAATATCAATCTACTTTTGAAAGAACGTTAACAAAAAGAGGAGAAAAAGCAGTGCTTGTAAACAGGAGAAATGTATCAAAAACCACACACTCATACACAGCTCAATACACCATAACAATGTCGGGAAAACTGTTACCCCATGTTTTCTTGTGTATGCAAGAACCCACCGGTAACTTCGGACCAGTCGTAAAAAAAAGTTGAAGAATTGACAACACATTATAAAAATGTAATTATATCTTCCTCCAAATCAGGAAAATTAACAAAAGAAATATACCAGACATTTTTAAAATCTCTACTTCAACCCTATGTGAAGGATGAGAAATTTTTATTAATTATCGATTCATGGGGAGGGCAAACAAATTTAGAAATGTACGATGAATTATTTGTCACTGACGAAGGAATTTGTACATGTACATTAAAAGTTATCCTCCCGAAATGTACACCATTGGTTCAACCATGCGATGTGTATTTCTATCGCCAAATAAAGAATTTCTTAAAAAGGATACAGAATTGCAATGATTTGTTGGAAAGCGGAAGAGAAATCGCAAGCAGGGAAGACGCCATTAAATTACATTCGCTCATACACTATCAGCTGTGTGCACCAATTTTTAAACCAATGTTGCAATATGCATGGTTCGCATCAGGATTATCAACAGAAAGAGAAGTTTTCGAAAACGTGAATCAAGTTTGTTTTGCACCAGAAATACGAGAAAGTAAATGTTCGTGCAATGAAAATGAAACTGTATTAATTCGATGTGCAAGATGTTTTTGTACATTATGTTTTCCTTGTTTTTACGATAAGTACCATTGTTGTACATAATAAAAATTGTAAGTATTGTATTTGATTTTTATATTAATTATACGTAACGTATATTTTTTATATCATATTACTTTCTTTGCATTTTCAGGTATGATTGATATTATAAAAACTACAGGACTCTGATTACTATTCATTATACTTTTTCTATTTTCTATTTTGTATTTCTTCTATCGTGTTTTTTGTATTTTGTATTTTTTATATTTATTATATTTTGTATTTCTCATATTTATTCTATTTTGTATTTGTATTTATATTTATATTTGTTGTTTGTTATGTATTATTATTTTAATATTGTTATTGTTTTATAATTATTATCTTTGGTATATGTAGTATGTTTTGGAAGCAGTTTTGCGAGGTCAGAATGAACGAAATGTGACGTTGAAGTAATTGAGGAACTAAGAAGAATGGAATGGATTCGAAATGATGAGAAGTGGACTGTATATGTAATATTGTGTATAAATAACTGTATTAGCACTGTAACTGATTGTCAACTTGAACTACACTGTATGATATGGTTTGTACAAAAGATAGAATGCGATATACATAAAAGGACTTCGCAGAATATCGCTTTGAATTGGATCAGTTGATCGTATGCTTTTGAAGGAGAAGAAGCCTGATGACGGTTGTCAATCACTTTTATTGTCTCGATCCTCCTGGAAGTTCGTCACGCACCGGTGGTTCCGGTTAAGCGTTAGCGAACATTCCAGAAGGATCGAGAATGGTGACAAGCCAAGCACGTGGCCGATCCGTTGCCCGCGTAAGCCTCGATGGCATACGTTGTCGCTCGCGGTTTCGGCGGGATCGTGCCAGTCTTGGTGGGGTCGCGCGGTGCTACAGTGGCAATATGGCGCTCGGGCGCGCCAATCTTGAACATAGTAATAGATCTAGTGAATAAAAATATATAAAATATTTATATAAAATATAAATATTGTCCTTTAGTGAATAAAAATATTTTATTTAAAATTTATTTAACATTGAAAATGCATTTTCCATTAAAAAAACAATAAAAAATAATTTACCACGAAGGGATTCGAACCCGGGCCTGCGGCGTAACAGTTCAGCTCGCTGCTGATACGCCATGCCACTGCTTGGTAAAAACCTGAACTAAACAGATACTTTACTGTATCTTATAAAACTTTAATTGCAAATATCTCGAAAACTATTGAGCGTCTGCGCCTACAATGGGGTATTTTCGTAATGAGGGGAACGAGATCTATAACTCTGTGAAGTATGAACTAAATCCGTGCGGGACAGAGCGGGTGTTCTCCTTGTCAGTGTGCGTTAGTGGGCGTTTGAGCTCCGTCCGGTGTTTACAAAGTTACTACGTATTATTATACTATAATGTTTGTTTACCAATCGAAAGGACAGTTACACCGAGATTTTCGGTCGAACCTTTATCTTTGACATTTTACCACGGCGTTCGTTTTCGATATGACGCGTCGCAATACCGTCTGAAATTTACTACATGTCTCTGTTATAATCTCATCAAAATGTTCAAAATCGATTGTAAAATTTCACGCATATAAGGCTAAAAACTAGAAAATAATTATTTAAATAAAAATAAATTTTTAAAAAATACCACGTTTTTAAAACGGACTAAAAAGCATAAAATAAAATTTTAAAAAACGCCGCGTTTAAAAACGTACTAAAAAGTATAAAATAATTTTTTCTAGCCCCATACAGATTCCTAACCCCGTACATATTGTCCTGAAAATTTGTGATTGTGAATTTTGAATAGCTATGAAAATACTTGTAAGATTTAAAACGAAAAACGTGGGTGGTTGCGAAAGTTCTGGACAATCTCGGGACTCCCCTACTGTTAGGAACGGATTCGATAGCGAGGTTCGGGATAATAGCGGAATATCATAACGCCATTTGGTATTTCGCGTCGCGACCAGGTGATAGGTTTCGCTTCGAAAGTACTCCTCCTAGCGCAATATGTTGTGGTCTGCAGATATTAACGGAAACCGAAAAGAAACGCCTAGATGAATTCCTCGAGACCACGTTGCCAGAGTTTGACCATATGAAGGGCATAACGAACTTGATCAGTCACAAGATCGATGTAGGCGACCACCAGCCTATTAGGCAGCGATATTATGCCGTCTCCCCGAAAGTAGGCCATATACCAGGAGGTAGATAAACTACTGGCCGACGGCATAATTGAGCCATCACGGAGTGGCTGGTCAAGTCCGATAATAATGGTTAAGAAGCCCAACGGCACGTACCGATTCTGTCTCGATTTTCGGAAAGTTAACGATGTCTCGAGGAAAGACGCGTACTCGCTACCGCTCATGACGCAGATTCTCGATAAGTTACGTTCGGCGAAATATATTTCGACAATCGACCTCAGTCAAGCATATTTCCAAATTGCCCTGGATGACAAAAGCCGCGAAATAACAGCGTTTACGGTACCGGGGAAGGGCCTATTCCATTTCCGCCGCATGCCGTACGGACTGTCGGGTGCCCCCGTAACTTTTCAAAGGTTATTAGACCGATTAATAGGGCCGGAAATGGAGCCACACGCTTTTTCGTATTTGGACGATATTATTATCGTGACTAAGACTTTTTCGGAGCATCTCGTGTGGCTCGACAGAGTACTGAATAAGATCAAAGAGGCCGGTCTAATAATCAATGCCAAAAAGTGCGAGTTTTGCCGTCAGGAAGTCCGGTATTTGGGTTTCGCGGTGAGCCGAGAGGGGCTAAAGGTGGACGCGGAGAAAGTCCAACCCGTATTATCGTTCCCTCCGCCGAAAACGGTCAAGCAGGTGCAACGGTTTCTAGGGATAGCTTCTTGGTATAGAAGATTCATTACGGGATTCGCCACACTTGCTGAGCCACTAAATGCTCTTTTACGGAAAGATCGCGCATGGGAATGGAAGGACAGCTAACAAGCTGCCTTCGAATCCCTCCGGAACGCGATTGCCTCAGTACCTACCCTCTCGTGCCCCGATTTCGAAATCCCATTTAGTTGCAAACGGATGCGAGCACGGTTGGACTAGGGGCGGTTTTAACGCAGGAGGTCGATCAGGTCGAAAGAGTGATCGCGTTCGCGAGTAGATCTCTCTCACTTCCGGAGAGAAAATATTCCGCTACGGAGCTGGAATGCCTTGCGATCATCTGGGTGATAGAAAAGTTTCGGCCATATTTGGAAGGGTACGCATTTACGGTAGTGACGGACCACAACAGTTTGCGATGGCTTAGAACCCTTATAAGCTACTAGAGCTACTACTAGAACTACTAGAACTACTGCAGCTACTAGAATACGATTTTAAAGTAGTATATCGGCAGGGAGCCCTGAATAAAGTACCGGATGCACTATCGCGAGTATTCGAAGGGGAAGGGGTCGAAGAAACCGAGACTCACCTGGTAGCGACGATTCCGGCAAAGTAGTACGAGGGGAAATTCGCGGAAGTAGAGCGAGACCCAAGCAAATACAAGGACTGGTCAATTCGGAACGGGGAACTATTTTGTCGTCGTACCGATCCCCTAATCGCGGAGACGTTAGGGTTAGATGGAGATGAATGGAAACTGGTAGTACCGGAGGAACGCAGAACCGAGATCCTGCAGGAGGCGCACGATAACGTTCAAGCAGGGCATCTGGGTGTCGAAAAGACATACCAGCGGATTGCGTCCCGCTACTACTGACCCGGCATGTATAGTACAGCGGTCGAATACGTAAGACGCTGTAATACCTGTCAACTCACGAAGGTGGAACAAACACTCCCGCCGGGGTTGATGGGTCGGCGCCGTGTTGACATGCCGTGGTCAGTGGTAGCCGCTGACATTATGGGCCCATTTCCGCCCAGCAGATCCGGTAATGTGTACCTCCTGGTCATCCAGGATCTATTCACTAAATGGATAGAGTGCACCCCGCTCCGACGTGTGACCGGTCCAAAAATTGCCGAGGCACTCGCGTCATTAATCTTTTCGAGGTGGGGAACTCCAGACGTTTTGTTAACGGATAACGGCACGGAGTTCGCCAACAAAACTATTCGGGAGCTCGCAGAGCAATACGATATCCGGTTGAGTACTACCCCCCCCGTACCACCCACAAGCCAATCCGGTTGAACGCGTTAATCGAATCCTTAAGACAATGATTGTAGCGTACATAGGTAGGGACCACCGAGATTGGGACCTCAATTTGCCACAGTTTCGATTCGCATACAATACCGCCCACCATTCCGTCTCGCAGGCCTCCCCCGCGTTTCTGAATTTCGGGCGAGAGCCACGACCGGCGAAGTGTGTAAGGTCAAGCGTAGAGCCCCTTGTCGACCTCGAGGTCACCTCCAACGATACATGGAAAAAGATAGTTGCGCAGTTGCCGTCGTTATGGTACTGGATGTTGGAGAACCTCGAGGACGCCTACAAGAGGCAGGCACACAATTATAATTTGCGACGTAGAAATAGGGAATTTAACGTTGGGGATAGGATAATGAAGCGACAACGAGTCCTCTCCTCAGCGGCGAATTACGTCGCAGCAAAACTGGTGCCAAAATTTACTGGCCCCGTCACGATCACGAAAAAGCTATCGCCAGGAGTGTACGTCCTAACCGCGGAGGACGGACGCAACCTAGGCAAAGCGCACATAGAGGATCTCAAGCCATACTTTCCCCCCCACACCCCTAAGAGCAATAGTTAACATCGTAGCATCATTTTGTTATTTAGAAATGGACCGAGTAAAAATGATTGAGGCCCGCCTAAGGGCGTTATACCCACTACCAGGGGGGTGCCGAGCGGCTTCGGCGAACATCGTATGCCGCCTGCTCGGACCCCCGGAAGAGAGGCCAGCCACGCCAAGCCCGGAGCCGGAGGAGGAGGAGACATTCATATCCACGGCAACGATAGTCCTCACGGCACCCGCAACACCGAAGGGAGGAGAAGAGGAGGTACCGGGGGGGACCCCGACGGAGTCCCTCCCCGGCCAGGGCAAAACAGAACAATATCGCCAGGGCCCCCAAGGACACAGTGGACCACCAGGGAGAGCCTGGAGACCCGCATACAACGGGTACAACAAGAACATCGGCAGGCGACGGTGATATATCGCCCGAGGGTACAGGGAGAGGAAACCCCGGGGCCCAGAGATGAAGCAGGAGCGGCAACACCCATCCGGCCGAGGGAACCGAAATGGAGGGGCGCCGCCAAGAAGAAAAGGGGCAGCGAGGTAGAGGTGGGGTGCTGGCGATGCCACAGCAGAGAACACACCCACACCGAGTGCAGAGCGCCCCAAAAATGGGACTACTGCTTCCGGTGCGGGCGACCGTATTACACGGTCAAAACCTGCCCGGAGTGCAGGCCCACGTGGAGATCACGGGGGCCACAGCACGACCGGGGGGCCAGACGCTGAGCGGTCGTCCGTCACCAAAGGAAGGGGGGGGGGAACGATTACCGCCAATAGGCAGAAGCGAATTTTTTTTTTGTTTGGTTAAGAGTCCTAACTAACTAAAGGGAGAGAGGAAAAGAAGACTGCCGATACGGTTGCCACGCTAAGAAGCGCCAAATTAAGACTACGACTAGTTTAGGGGAAATAAGGATATTTTTTGTTGTTTGTTTTTCCGTCTTTCGCCCTCCCTTCGTGCCTTCGCTCGGAGGATAAATGAGAGGGAACATTGAAGTATAAAAGAAATGAGAACTTTTGTACAAGACTTGCCGCGCCAATAGGCGCTCATTAAAAATTAATAACACGAAAGCCCACCGCTTCATTAATCCTAACCCAGCGTCGGCCCGGGCCCAGCAGGGCCCGGCAATAGCGTTTATTGAATTTTCAGCTACGTGCCGGTCGTATCAGCAGGCCTCGCCACAAGAAAAAGAGTAAGGAAATCAGGATCGCACGTACTTGTCTAGGACTCAAGGTGTTGGGATTCGTGTATGTCTCTGTTTTGGTTTTGGGTACACCCTGGAAGTCCGAGGAAGACCGATCGCCACCGAGCCCGCGAGTAGCCTGACCGGTAACTGCCAACGGTGTGTCCCGGTCTCTTTTAGGGGGGGAGGAGTTGTGACGTGGCAGGTTTTGCCGACGTCTTTCCGAACCTTCCACCAGAGACCGGGTCACTTTTTAGACCATCAGAATCGAAACGGGCGTTGCGATCGAGCTCCCTGGATACGTACGGGTTCCAGCGGAAAAGAATTATCGCGAATTTTGTTTCGATATTGTATAGGAGATCCTCGAGACGTTCCACGGTGGGACGACGCGACGCGCCCGTTTCGTTCTCGTCGCGTTCTTTTCCGTCCTCGCCTAGTCACTTTGTACAGCATCGCGTATTCTACCGGAGCTCGGCAGATTTCGTGTCCTCCGGGGCTTGTATAATTCAATCGGAATCCTGTGACTGCCGAGCTCGACGCGAGTAGAAAGAATCTACGCGCGAACGGCCGAACTACCGCCGAATATTATTGACGACGCGCCGGCAAATATTTTGACTGCCGCCGGTTCGCACCGGTGGCCTGTAATCGAACATCCCGTCCGTAATAAACGGTGTTAATTTGCCAAATCAATTCTATTCATTTCGCCTGTGAGAAACGTTCTCGTCGCGGGGAATGCCCCGTCCTTTTTCCCACGTGGAACCCTGGACTGTTCCGTCGCTATCCTTGTCATTTACGCAGTCCTCGCAGATTCGAAAGAGATCCGTGTAGAGACAATAGTTTTACGTGGCACGGTAACGTGCCTGGCGCCCGAGTTTCGATCTGTGGCTGATTAAGTATTGTCCTATTTCGAGTCTGCGAGTGGCTGTTTGTCCCGGGAGGACCACGTTTCGCGCGACCGAGCGTGGCCCGATCTCAAGACCATAATTTCCCGAGTCCGATTGCCGATTTCGTTCGCGAATCGGTAAACGGCGTGACAAGGAGAAAGTGAAATGACTTTCCGAACGACTTAATACATTAACATATAACAATAGGAGAGCTGCACAAGGTCTAAATAAAATCAATCTTATCATTTTCATACAAAGAAACATTTACCAGTTACTTTTAAGGTTCGGTAGGTGTAGTGTTGAGAAACGTCTTCGTGCACAAGAAAGTGTCGTAGAAGGGAAAAGAAACTTTATAATTTTCGGCTCGAACGTTTCAAGCTACCCGAGTGCTTCGGGCTGCCAAGGGGTTTCGAGCTGTCCGGGACTGACTCGATCTCGTCGGGCGGGTTCGGAAAGAATCGGACAAGTTCGGGCGAGCGAGTTTTCGCGATACCCGAGATTCAACTCTGCGTTCAACTTGTCCGCTTCTGTCCGAACGCGCTCGACGAAATCGAGCCACTCTCGGGCCACCCAATGGTGTGTCATGAATAGACTGCGGATCTTTATGCAAAATAAAAAATGTCAGCGTCGATTACAAGAAATTGAAAATAAATTGAATGTCATCTGTTCCCTTGATGATTTTAATAGAGGAGAAATCATACATTGACATCTTCAATTTTAAAAATTTGCCAACAACTATCAATTTCATCTACTCAATTTTGCTATAAATGCATAAAGATACGCAGTCTATCGGGCGGCTCGAGAGTGGCTCGACATAGACGAGTGATTTGAGGAGTTGGTGATTTAAAAATTACTTTACGGTCAACACGTGTTGGCCGAGAAAATGTCAACTTCCAGCTCAATGACCTGTCATAAATCTCTCCATAGAGAACAGCCCCGGGAATGGGGGTAATATCTGTTCGAGGGTTTTTACCTTTCACTTAAGAAGCTATCGTGAAGACTATGGTTTCTAATATTGTTCTCGAGGTGTAAATGGGGTTATTTAGTCGAATACAGTCTGCTGGGGTTTTTTCGAGACCTGAAACGGGGGTACACGACGCACGGTGGGGCATTAGCCTGTTTAGCGCGGAAAAATGTCAAAATTTTTAGTTTGTTCAAAATAACTAAAACTTTTTTCTCATGCACCTAAATATATATGCGAGTAATCTACAATAATATTTTTCCACAAACAGTACTATTTAGTAACATATAGATACTTGAAAGTAACATATTCTCGTGACCAAGAGAAGCGTCGAAAAACTTGTGTTAAAGAAATGATCTTTTTCGCAAGTTCAATGTATAAAATCGAGATAAAAACATGCCTAGGATGTAAAGGAAGATATATACAGAGTAATTGTATGGCTTTTGGTTTTATGCTCTTCGGTGGTTTTGATAGAATAAACAATCGAAAGTGATATAATTTTTTTCAGAAAATTAATATGTATCATGTAATAACTTCTTTTCTCTGCATAACACCTCTTTAATTTTTTGTGAGGTTAATCAGTAGACATTGCTTTATACAATCCTTAAAAGTTTAGGTACGAACAAGTGCGGACACAAAAGATATTTAGCTTTTTGTGCGATTCATATCAGTTTGGCATGAATCGACCGTATATCATATGACTGATAATGATGAAAAAATGTGTCAAATAAAAGTTTAACGGTATTCATATACGTATAAACTGCAATATATAATTTTGAAAAAATTTTGTTTACAAGAAAAAACAAGATCGCTTCGATTTTTTAAATATTAAATTGTTTTTTTGATTTGATGCTCTTGTAGCTGGTGTCAAGACGAATTCAACGATATAAATATTACAATTTTTCGGAAATGTTTAAATTACGTTTTTCAAGGAAGTATTAAGAAATTTATTTTTTTAGTTTGTTGTAGGAAATACTAATAATATTCGCCCGTATTCGCGTTAATTTTTACATGAATATTAGGAGTGAAATATGTAGTTTATGGTTTCATAAAATTTATTTGCAGAAAATTGCAGATTAGCAAGTTATTTTATTTTTCCTGGTACAGTTATTAAGTTTGTTTCAGGAAATACTAACGATATTGGCCCGTATTCGCGTTAATTTTTGCATGAATATTAGGAATGGAATATGTAGTTTATGCTTTCGTCGGTCTTAAAGACACATCTGCCACTCGTAGTTCTCGTTTAAAATTAATATAAAAATTTATTATAAAAACTTCTATTAATTTTTAACTTAACTATAAAAAACAATTATTTAAATAAAAATAAATTTTTTAAAAATACCACGTGTTTGGGATTGGCTGAACGTGTCGGCAGCGTGAACGCGCCGATTCACTGCGCCGCCCCGCTATTGGTGGACTCGTACGATAACCGCGAGATCGAGAGTCGATAAGCAGCTCGCAGTAGCTTAGACCAGCACCGTCGAACGTCTATTGAGATCGATTATCGACCCCCGAAAGGGGGATTCCTATTGGCTGATCGATCTATCGATCTGCCAATCAATAGTTCGACGGTGACGGTAAACTGCCAGCTGTTCGACTCCGATCTCAACGTTAATCAATCGTTCTCGCTCCTTCTAACGATAAACGTCGCGCGTCTTTTTGACCGGTTTTCGCGAGTGAGTCGATTCGCTATCTGCATTCAC
Source organism: Lasioglossum pauxillum (assembly GCA_933228785.1). NCBI lineage: Eukaryota > Metazoa > Arthropoda > Insecta > Hymenoptera > Halictidae > Lasioglossum > Lasioglossum pauxillum. Next base: position 29,399,442 of record OW121704.1, on the reverse strand, counting down.
GTACGCTACACGTGAATATCTCTCACGCTACAAAGGGATAAAACAACTGGGTTTTATCTAACTATCTTTATTATACTTTTCGAGCCAAAACGAGCTTGTGTTTTGGCTTGTTACATCTCACCGTTGTACATAGTTCGTTGACATATTTTTGAACGAACCCCAGTTGGGGAAATAAAGTTAATTCTAAGTGAAGTGCTTTGTTCTACCCCTTCTACTCCGTAACACCACGTTTTTAAAACGGACTAAAAAGTATAAAATAAAATTTTAAACAACGCCACGTTTAAAAAACGGACTAAAAAGTATAAAATAATTTTTTCTAGCCCCATACAGATTCCTAACCCCTGAAAATTTGTGATTGTGAATTTTTAATAGCTAAGAAAATACTTGTAAGATTTAAAACGAAAAACGCGGGGCGCCTGCAATAGATAATTGATGCATGAACACTAAATCACTAACAACTTTACTGCACTGCAAATGTTATGAAGTGTTGTACGAGATTTCTCAGCGGCAGCTACTCACTACACTCCTTACTATGTATTATCTTGCGTCCCACGTTTTTCGTTTTAAATCTTACAAGTATTTTCTTAGCTATTAAAAATTCACAATCACAAATTTTCAGGGGTTAGGAATCTGTATGGGGCTAGAAAAAATTATTTTATACTTTTTAGTCCGTTTTTTAAACGTGGCGTTTTTAAAAATTTTATTTTATACTTTTTAGTGCGTTTTAAAAACGTGGTATTTTTTAAAAATTTATTTTTATTTAAATAATTATTTTCTGCTTTTTAGTCTTGTATGTGTGAAATTTTACAATCGATTTTGAACATTTTGATGAGATTATAACAGAGACATGTAGTAAATTTCAGACGGTATTGCGATGCGTCATATCGAAAACGAACGCCGTGGTAAAATGTCAAAAATAAAGGTTCGACGGAGAATTTTGGTGTAACTGTTCTTTCGCTTGGTAAACAAACATTATAGTATACTAATACGTAGAAACTTTGTAAACACCGCACGGAGCTCGAACGCACACTGAGCCAGTGATGTGATTTTTACCCACCGAAACTCGCGCATGCGCGGCCAAGCAGTAGGCGGCCAGGGCCCTGACGCCTTGAGGCAGTTATTCTGGCGGGAATGTACCAGTGTTATTTCCTTGTTTTATTATGTATTCTTTTGCGTAGTTATTGCAGTGCTTTTTCCCTATCCCATCCTCAAAATAAAGAATAAGTTTCAATTATAAAATTCTGCGTGGTGCTCAAGCTACCCGATTTCATCGAAATAGTTACGTCACTGAGGCTGAAATTGCCGCGCATGCGCGAGTTACCGTGGGTCAGATCACATCACTGCACTGAGCTCCTTCGGTGCGAAGCAGGTCAGTGGAGTGGGGATGAGTCCGAGTGGGAGCACGTAGTAGAGTGGGGACGCTGACCGCGAAGACGTACTACGTCACGCGGCGGGGGGTGCAAAGGTTCAAATTATTAATAATTTATATCTCCTAAACGCATAGGCTTTTTTAAAAATTTCTTTTTAAATATTGCATTGTCTTCCAGTTCTGAGCTATGTTTAAAATTTCAAGCCTCTAGTTCATCAGGAAGTTAGTTTAGAATCAATTGCAAAATTTGTACCGAACAAACAGACAAACAAGAAATCGAGCTAATAAAAACGCGGTAATTAAATTTTTTTAAAAACTTCATTCTGATAATAATTGTTGTAGTAATAATTAGAATGATTATTATTAGATGTAAATATTGTTTCCTTTTTATTTTTATTATTATTGTTTTTGTTATAAATTTCATTTCTGGAAATTATACTTTTGTAAAATAAGAATTGTGTACAAGTTTTTCTTTCCTGTCATTGTGATTTAGAAGTGGCATTCCAAATTGAAATACGTTGCTTCCTCTGCGCTATTTAAAGCAAAAAAAATATTTCAATAAACTTACGGAACTCTATTAGCCTTCTTTATATTTACTTAACGTGTATAGAATACATGTAACACAGAATTAGCGATTATTAGTAGCGTTTACACTTTTGCACTCCTAGATCCGTCGTTTGGACCACTGAGGTCCAAACTTGGTTCTCACTTGGGATCCCAGCGAGGTGAAAATGTTTAACAAATCGTTGGACAACATTGAACCTACCTACTCGTTAAAATCCACAAGAGCATTTATAATATCCGCCCTATGGAATTATCGAGTAGAAGGGGCCAATGACCTTTCACTTTCAAATTGTGTTCATAACTTCTTTATTATGAGTCTTCCTCTTCCTCGGTTGCCCCAGTAGTTTCCTTCTCCTGCTTCCCTGGACAGAAGCAGGATTTTCGTCGAATTTCAATAGATTTCCACATTACCACGGAGGTACTATTGTTAATGCGTTTTTTTAGTGGTATCCCCAGTAGGCCTATTCCACTTTGAAATTAAATCATGCTTCTCAGCGTGTGCAAGAACTGCGACAGCCCATTGGGAGATTTCCAATGCACTATCGCAGTTTTCACTCCCACTGAACAGTGGCATCGGATAGCATTTTGCTCTAGCGTTCTCTACACTAACGACGACTACTTCATTGCTCAAATTTGAACATTTAAAAAATTCTAATGCGGAAGATTTTATTGTAATATCATAAAAGTCATCTATACTAAGAAACCGTTTTACGCCTAATTGATAACTATTTTCCGACGGATAAATTAACGATATAATACTTACTGTGCCGTCGCGCAAAACGCAACAATTGTCGCGATCGTCTGTCGAAAGCAATAAATAGCCAACTCGAATTTTGCGAAGGGAGGCCTCGCCACTACTGTTACTAAATGTCATACGAGTGCGGATATCGGTTGGAGGATCACCACCTCCCCTATTGCATGTACCATCAAGCTCGATTTCTTTCATTCTCTTCGCGAACTGCTGTAAAGGTAGCCCGGGCTTTCTTATATTTCTTTTAAAAAACATCATGTTGCTTTCGTACGGGAAAGCCGAAAATAAATCTAAAGCCTCGAGACTCTTCGCGTCATTTGCTAAATGAAGAAGTCCGTGGACATTGTACGAGCAAAAGGTTTTGCCGTAGTGATGTTCACAGGAGAAAACAAATTGTTTCAACGCTTCTTCAGCGACCGTTATATGTTTTTTAAGAAGGGAGGGCGAAATGAGTATTCTAATGCCGCATGCAGAAGTAAGAAATGGAAACGGAAGGTTTCATTTACAACTCCGCACGTGACAATTGGACCGGTGTATAAAAGAAATTGTCGAAGTGCTGTTGCTTTGTACTTTGAAAAAAGATGAATTTCTCTGGGACGTCTAGCGAAATCGGAAGGACAGTAGCTATTAATTAAGTTTAATCTCGCGGAGATTGTATTGATATTAACAGCAGATAATTTAGCTTTTTTAGAATAATTGCCACACTTCCAGGCAGATATAATTTTTCTAACTACACCGAGACATACCAAATGCATGTACTCGAGTGGCACTTGCGAAACCATTCCCATTAGGAGGGGAGCTAATGCGCTGTTACCATCTTTGTGGTGAGTATCAATAAATGATGTGCTTTTGCATATTTCCCGTCGGTTCGAAGAGGTTGGTCGATACCAAGAAAAACCTGACGACCTTCTACCCGTGTGCCAGACACCTCGCACTTGGAACAAGGTCGGTAGAATGTGTGCCCTGAATGATTAAGGATGAACGCTCGGGATGGCGTTTTTAGCCTTAAAAACAATTCCGCCATTCGACATTATCGAGTTAATGTCGGAGACAAATTTTGCAAGGTACTGTACGTTATCTATAGGCTTGTGTGGGCCTCTATAGAGGCCAACTATTATGGGTTTGCTATTTGGAATATTCGCGATTCTGATTTGAATGGGCCAAAAATGTACCGTTTTTTGTTTGTCTAGAGTGCAGCCATCTACGTGGAAATCTATTTGCAAATGGGTGGGAATGGTTTCCTGCGAATTACGTAAATAATTTACGATTTTAGTCTAACATCGAAATGAATGTATTCGCCCGGTAGTACGTCATACGTGATGGCGCTTTTGCGTGGAGTGTCGAGAAGCGTCCTCGTATCCATCGGTAAATTATGAAAACAAGAATGCATACGCAGAAGGGCTAGTATGCTATATTTCCCTGAGTGTGTGATATATTATTCTGCAGATAGCAATACGCCAAACGATCGTGGAACGATGGACCGGACACTAATTAATGCTTAATTCGTACCAAGGTTTTCGCGAAGTTCGCGACGTGTTCAATCTTTTTGGAGACATTGGAGCAAAATGAAACCGACGCGACGATCCGATAAAAATATACCTTCCTTTCCTCTTTTCTTTCTTCCTCGAAATCCACGTAACTGAGATGTTCCAGACCAATGTGATGTTCCGACCTGGTTGGATACGGAACTTGTTTCTAAATGGCACGAGCTGATGTGTAACTGATATTTCGCGGCGAGGAATCAAACTCCTTAAAATACTCGAGTATTAAAACTTTCGAACGCGGCTTTACTAGCGATCACGGACGTTAGATACGTGGTCGGATATCGTATGCGAGTAAAATAACGACGTGTACTGTTAGGTGGTTTTTTTTTTTTTTTAACAGGCGAGCCTGTGGGTGGATCATGAGTAAACTTTATAGAGGGCTCCTGGAGCAGAATGCTCCCTATCCTTCAAACATGAGAAGCAGTTTGGTTGAACAATATGATGGATTGAGTTAGCGTATGCTAGGGGGGTGAAGTAGGAATAAGAAAATTTTCAAAAAACTTATTAGCATGGGCAAAAACATGAAGGGGTGTCACGTCCGGTGGTTCAGCCATCGTTAATAATTAAATATAATCAATGATGTATTACATATACTTTTGAATTTCTTTTATGTTTAATCTAATAATGTTGTACGAGAAACTAATATTCAATACTCTTGTTAAAATCAAATCGAACTATCGTATATTATACCACATTGCGTGCGATAGAATTAAGAAATTCATACTTCAATCGAATCGTCTTGAGCGAAAGAACTGCGTAGCGAAATTATTTCATAAAATGACCAGATCACTTCCAAAAATAAATCATGATCTAAAATCCGCTGAAGACTGTCCATCGAGAATCGATGAGTAATAATTGTTCGTCACCCCATGTGCGACGTAAAAGTAATTCGATCTGGCCAGGGGAGCTACAGATAAGAAAGCAGCTAAGAAGAAATGGATCCAGGAAATGCGCAGGGTAATAAGATCTAGCTATGACGATTATGACGACAACAATCGCCTGACGAAATAGACGAGACAAAGGATTGATTAGTCTATAAAAGGGATGGCTCTTGAAGAAGTTCAGTTCAGTCGATATTCAAATTTGTTGGTGGAGAGACATAAAAGTATATTTGAGTTCAATCTTGGTTATTCAACAAAGCAAAAGTATAAAAAAGATTTAAGGCGTGTACACCCGCCGGATTGACATAAAAGTATATTTGAGTTCAATCTTGGTTGTTCAACAAAGCAAAAGTGTTAAAAAAGATTCAAGGCGTGTACACCCGCCGGATTTACCATCATCATCTTTAAACCTTGTACAAGAAGCGATAGTTTTGTTATTCCGAGCGAAAACCAGCGAACGGTAATTACTAACAATTTATAATAAGATTTTCGATAAAATATTATGTATCCGAAATTTGAAGCTTAAAATACAGTTTTGTTTATTTATATTCAAAGAATATAAGAATATCAAATCATTTTTAAAGACTATACCCATCTTCGATCTCTTCATACCAGTTCCTCAAATAAAATCACTTAGAACATTAAGAAATCCTCGATTACCCGAACCGAAGCCGGTGAATGCAGGTAGGTTCAAAACTGCGTTATATCTCAATTATAATCGTTTCAATCATTTCAATCTATTAAAAATTAAATTTCAATATTATCTATTCAAAATCTAAAATACGTCCACCTCAGGACGTAACATTACAAATTTTTGGTGATAGCGTGGTGGGATACGACGCAGGAATTGAGGATTTCATTTTATTTTATTTTATTTTGTCATAAACACTAGTTTTCCAAACTTTTAACAATGGCAACTGGTGGAGAAATCAAAGGTGATATTCAGACGGAAGTATTAAAGCAAGCAATCGAAGAAATTAAAAAAGCACAAGAAAATAATAAATTCATAGCTGAACTTGGCCCTAAATTTAGGGAATTTAACGAACAAATTGCACAAATGCAGGATACATTGCGATCATTGTCTAACCCGAACAAGACTGAACAAACGACACCGACAATCGAATATGTAACTTCCGACAAGACAGCGACTGGAAATCCAATTCGTATTAAGGACGCGTTACAGACAGTACCGGTATTCGATGGTCATAAGCCATCAATATTCCAATTTTTAAGAGCATGCGAAAGAGCTAAATCCATGCTCCCAGCTAATCAAGAACCATTTTTGGTTAAATTACTTACAAATAAACTTAAAGGACATGCGTTTATGGCTATCGAAGATTCGGATGTTAGTACTGTAAAAGAATTTGCCACAAAAATTAAAATCATGTTCGGTGCTCAAAAAACACTCAATCAATATAAGGGTGAACTAGGCAATATATTTAAAAAACCAAATGAAAGCATGTTAGATTATATAAGCCGCACAAAAGATTTAAGGCTAGCAATTATGGATGAAGAAAATAATCAATATGGGGAGTTATCCAGAAATATGGAAATTATAATCGACAATGACGTATTAGAAGCTTTTTTAAGAGGATTACCACCTAACATTTGTGTTAGAGTGCAATTAGAAGGAAATAGAAATCTAGAAGAAGCATACGCCAATGCAATCAAAATTTCAAAACAAATGCAACAAGAAGAGGAGCGGATGAGACCGTTCTTTTCTAACATCAGAGATCGTAGAAACTCGTCTCAGTCGCAATATCGATATCAACCTGTCATGAACAAGTATCAACAGTCTCCAAGAGACGATAACAACTCAGCATCACGCTGGCGTTCCGACCCTACGAATAACAATGATAGGAGCGACAACGGCAATCTGAGACCCAACAGACAAGCAGGGATCAGTAATCAAGCCGAAACGAATAATCCACCTGTTACTTGCAATTATTGCAAAAAACTAGGTCATACGATCAAAGAATGTTATAAATTTAAAGCTAAAGTGGAATCAGGGGAAATTGTACCCTATTCCCAACAAAAGTCGGGAAACGGAAAGTTCTCCCAAGGGAACAGCGGCGCACCCAAAGGAGCAAATTTCATAGAGCGCCAATCCATAATGAAGATCGATTAGGAGTGTGCGGGTTCCCGAAATTTACGGGTTCCCGACAGTCGAGTCGAGCCGGAGAAAGTCCGGCGGGTTCGAGCGAGTACTCGAAACATCTGAATATTCGAGTAGCTTGATCGCATCGGGTAGCTTGATTGCATCGGGTAGCTTGATCGCATCGGGTAGCTTGATCGCATCGGGTAGCTTGATCACATCGGGTAGCTTGATCGCATCGGATGCTTGATCGTTCAGGGTTAATAATATAAATAACTATATAACAATAATATAATAATAATTATTATAATAATTATAATAATATTATATAACTATAATATTTCCTTATTAATTTTATCAATCGTATAATTCATCTGTATATATTATAAATTCTTGATTAGGTAAAAGAAAATCAAAATTATTAAATTTCCTAAACAATACATTAGGAAACACAGAAAGACATGAGGAAACATTTCATAGCAGGAAAGATAGGGAAATAGCGATGTATTTGTCCGAAAGCGTTGTTTCCAGGGATATTAATATTATGCACTGGTGGAAATCGAATCATTCAAGATTTCCACTACTATCCACAGTGGTGAGACGTTTTCTAGCCATACCTGCGACACAAGTAACCAGTGAACGGTTATTTAGTACATCCGGAAATATAGTTACAAATACGAGAGCAAGATTATTACCGAAAAATGTGGAGCAACTATGTTTCCTTCATAATAATTTAAAATATATGGATTAAGAGAACATAAATATGCTTGTATATTTTGTTACTATTTACTACCCAATTAATTCTCTATATGTGTAATACGGCTTATATCGGTTACGCTTACGTTTCTTAATAACTGTTATTTTTCAGTTGTATGTATTATAGATTTCGCTTCCGGTTTCGGTTATGATTCAGTTCTGTCATTCCGTATTTTGCCGGGCTGAAAAACATGTAATATTGTACAAGACGTGTATATATATATTATGTTTTCTGGTCGTTACAAATATTTATTTATTTAAATAATCGTTTTCACAATAAATTCTTATTGAAGCAATAATTCAAATTTATGTAAAATAAAGAAGTTTCTATACATTATAAAAATTTATTTATTTATAAATTGTTTAAATAAATAATAATAAATAGCTATATAAATAATAAGTATATAAACGAATTTGTATACATTATATTTTGCAGCATAAAAATTTATTTAAATAATTGTTTAAATAATAAATACGTATTTAAATAATGAGTATATAAATAATATTGTAAGCATTACAAAAGATTACTTATTTAAAATATTGTTCAAATAAAGAATAATAATAGATAATAGTTTAATAATACATAATAGTACAAATTTTTGTAATTATTTGTTCAATATGTTGATTTGTATAACATTATAAAAAATCATAAAAATCATCAGAATCATAGCCGAAACCGAAATCCACAACCGAAAAATAACAGTTATATATATATAATTCGCACTAATGCGGTCCTGAATTATGTTAGGTCATGAATTATACAAATAGTTTGGCTAATCTATGTAATCCGAATGTCTCCGGCTATCCGTTACGATTGACGATCGACGATCAAGCATCCGACGCGATCAAGTACTCGACGCGATCAAGCTACCCGATGCAATCAAGCTACCCGATGCGATCAAGCTACTCGAATATTCAGATGTTTCGAGTACTCGCTCGAGCCCGCTCGATTTTTTCCGGCTCGACCCGAACCCGTATATACGGGAACCCGCCCACTCCTAAGATCGATGCATCTACACCGAAGATGTCACCGACAGAAATTTCGACACTCAAAAAGAACGACTCACCAGGAACGAGTCATTCGAAAGAAGTGAAGATCAAGGAGTCAAAGACGAAGGAGGAAGAAATCAACCTAGAAGGGTTATCAATATTCAATTAGATTCGAGAAAAAATACTCCCACTATAATGATCACTTCACCAGATCTTCAAGGAATAACTACTTTTTTAGTGGACTCAGCTTCGGAAGTCAACCTCATCAAGGAATTCATGGTCCCAATGAACGTGGACATGAACACAGAAAATGCTATTCATATTCGAGGAATCTCGACCGAGGTCCTGGCCACCCTAGGGACGGCATCAATCAGGATAGCAGGTCATCCAGTATTATTCCATGTTGTTAGCAACCGAATATCGATAGATCAAGACGGAATCTTAGGATCCGAATTCTTATTAAATCATCAAGCAAATGTTGACTATTCCGCGAAACACGTAAAATGGGAAAATACGTATATACCATTTTTCGAAAAACAGCAAGTAACTGTTCCAAAGAGAACATCAATTCCACTAATAGTAAATATAATCAATCCTGAAATACAGCAGGGTTATATTCCTCAAATTCCTGAAGAAAAAGGAATATTTATTGGAGAAACCGTGGTCAGTAATAATAAAGGGAGAGCATACATAAGAGCAACGAACGCGACATTGAAAGACTATGTCCTCGACATACCTATCGTGAAACTGGAACCGTTCGAAGAGATTACAAATCAGCCGGTACATACTCATCAAGTAGCAATGGCAACTTGCCGCAATCGACTTGAGGATATATTGGAACTATTAAGACTTGATCATCTCAATGAAGAAGAAAAGAAAAATATTTTGAAATTAATTGAGCACAATCAAGATAGGTTTCATATTCCTGGAGAAACCCTCGAAGGCACTGATGTGCTACAGCACAAAATTTATACTGCATATGATGTTCCAATAAATACTCGACAATATCGTTTTCCACCAATTCATAAAGAAGAAATCAATAGACAGGTACAGGAATTATTAGAAACAGATGTGATCGAATCATCGACATCACCATATAATTCGCCAGTATGGATCGTGCCAAAGAAAAAAGATTCTCAAGGAAATAAACGATGGCGTCTCGTAATTGATTATCGTAATTTAAATGAGAAAACAATTGGTGATGCATATCCTCTACCTAATATAACAGAAATTTTAGATCAACTTGGAAGTGCCAAATATTTTTCCATATTTGATTTAGCTTCCGGATTTCATCAAATTAAAATGGCACCTGAGGACGCTCATAAGACAGCATTCTCAACACCTTATGGTCATTTTCAATTTAAAAGAATGCCTTTTGGATTGAAAAATGCTCCAGCCACATTTCAACGTTTGATGAATAGTGTGCTAGCAGGACTTCAAGGATCTGAATTATTCGTATATCTAGATGATATAGTCATATATTCAAGTTCTTTGCGAGAGCACGAAATTAAATTCAATAAACTAATGGATCGATTACGCATTGCACGATTGAAATTACAACCTGATAAATGTGAATTTTTACGTCACGAAGTAACCTACTTGGGACACATAATTAGTGAAAATGGTTTGAAACCTGATCCGAAGAAAATAGAAGCTGTACAAAATTTCCCGAATCCAAAGAATGTGAAACAAATTAAGCAATTTTTGGGATTAGCTGGATATTATCGAAGATTTATACCAAACTTTTCTGCAACTGCTAAACCATTGACAGATTTATTAAAGAAAGAAGTCACTTTTGAATGGAAGGAGATGCAGGAAAAATCTTTTCAAATTTTACGAGAAGCTCTTATAACAGAGCCTATACTACAGTTTCCAGATTTTTCAAAAACATTTAATCTCACTACTGACGCTTCCGCATATGCTATCGAAGGAATTCTTAGCCAAGGTACAATTGGAAAGGACCTCCCTATAGCGTACGCTTCTCGATTATTAAATGCAGCTGAACAAAAATATTCTACGATAGAAAAAGAATGTTTAGCAATTATTTACTGCATTTCTCATTTTCGGCCATACCTGTACGGCCGTACGTTCAATATAATAACAGATCATAAACCTTTAGTTTGGTTAAATTCCATCAAGGATCCAACTTCTAGATTATGGAAATGGAAATTGAAACTATCGGAATACGAATACAAAATTCATTACAAACAAGGCAAAACCAACGCTAATGCTGATGCCTTATCTCGAAACCCTCCAGAAATCTGTCTACCGTTACGAAAACACAGGAAATTAACTAGGAAAAGGATTTTGTCAACATCATCAGAAGAAGAAGAAGAATTATCCGAATCAGCTCATAAGAAAAGGAAACTTGATGAATCAAGTGAAACAGAAACGAGAGAATTAAGATACTCATTGATCAAGAAGAGGAAACTTCCATCTACTTCATCGGAAGATTCACCTCTACCAGATACAGTACGAAAAAAGAGAGAAATGGAAATGAAAGAATTTTTAACGATCCCATCTGACAGTACGCAAACATCGCAATCGAGTTTTGATCCTGGAACTAGCGTACCCCGCAGTTCTTCAGATTTTGACAATTCTTTATTCCTCGATACAGGGACACCTAATCAAGAAAATATTATTTCTTCTGAAGTTCTTGAACCAAGAGATACTCGTATGGAACTGCCGAGTGTAGTAGAAACATCGCAAAGATATCCAGAAATTAGAGAAATTCGTGAACCACTATATATGGCCAAAACACATAAAGTCGTTTTTGTGGATATGTGTGGCAATCCAATTGATAAAGGAGCAGAAGAATTACAAGAAGCCAACTTATTGGGTACTTCAATTGATCTAACTTTTGAACGAGCTAGATTAAAACCATTGGATAATTTTTACATTATCGTTTTACCAATTAAACAGGATAAACATATCCCCATTGAACCAGAAAATATTGTTAATTGTATAGCATACAGTTATTTCTGTTGAGGTTTTCGGGTGTAAGCCGTGTCCTAAAGGAAGAGATTTCCCAACGTTTCGCAAGCATTGCAGCTAGCTTCATCAGGGGGTCGGAAGACACACTGATACTGGTGTGTGCCTGATTTGTGCTCCACTTATATAGTGGAGGTTGCTCATGTTCTGGTTCAGTGAGCACCAATCAAAGTAGACTTTTAATTGTTCGGCCGCCCAATTAAAAGTCTACTTTGATTGGTGCTCACTGAACCAGAACATGAGCAACCTCCACTATATAAGTGGAGCACAAATCAGGCACACACCAGTATCAGTGTGTCTTCCGACCCCCTGATGAAGCTAGCTGCAATGCTTGCGAAACGTTGGGAAATCTCTTCCTTTAGGACACGGCTTACACCCGAAAACCTCAACAGAAATAACTGTATGATGCCGGGCCGTGAAAGCCTCAAATCTCTTATAATTGTATAGCATCTTTATTAGACGTAGTTGAAGAATTGGATCTGGATTCATTCAGCATAAGAAGATCAAACAATATTGAGGATATACCTTGGAAGTATATTATAAATGAATTAAAAAGGACATTTCAGAATCGACCAATAAAAATAACAATATGCACAGGTCAAGTAACAATACCGCCAGAGGAAGATAGATTAAATATAATCGAAGAAAAACATATGTCAGCCATCGGTGGACATAAAGGAATAACCAAAACCTATCATCGGATTCGACAAACATATTATTGGGAAGGTATGAAAAAAGATATCCAAAATTTTATTCGAACTTGTAGTGAATGCCAACTAAGAAAGTTGACAAGGATTAAAACCAAACAACCTATGGTACTAACAGATACGCCAGGAAAGGCATTTGATAAAGTTAGTCTAGATGTCGTAGGACCATTGCCAGAAACGAAAAATGGAAATAAGTATATATTGACTATGCAAGATCTACTAACTAAATATTCCGTAGCAGTACCATTAGATCGAATAACAACTGCAGATATTGCAGATGGCTTCATCAAGAATCTTATTTGTCGATTTGGTGCTCCTAAAGCAATTTTAACAGATTTGGGAACCAACTTTACCTCGAATCTCATGAAACAGGTAGCGAAGAAATTCAAAATCAAACATTATAAAACTACAGCCTATCATCCACAAAGTAATGGTTCAATTGAAAGATCGCATCATGTATTAATGGAATATTTAAAACAATACGTGAATAATGCGATAAATTGGGATAATTGGTTAGAATTGGCTATGTTTTCATACAATACATCAGTACATGAAGGAACAAGATTTTCTCCACATGAATTAGTATTTGGAAAAATTGCTCGTGAACCAACAAGTAGTAATCCAGTCAAAGAAAACCTGGAACCTACTTACGCAGAATATCTCAGAGATCTACATTCAACAATCAACGAATTACAACTATCTGCGCGTAAAAATCTAAACGCGGCCAAAGCAAAATCAAAATATTATTATGATAAAAGAATAAATCCACAAAATTTTAAAGTGGCAGATCTGGTATACTTGTTGAAGGAACCATTCAAGGGAAAATTCAGCGATCAATATACCGGACCTCATAAAGTGATAGAAATTTTACCAAATCAAAATATCAAAATTTTAGTTAATAATAATCCTCGAACTGTACACATAAATAAATTGAAACTAGCTCACAGTCGAACTAGACCAGAGTAAAAGATTATGGACAAGACAAGACAAAAACTGTAGAAGATATAACGAAACGAGATGAAACGAAAAGACTAAATATTTCTGATATAATCTAATTTTTACCATATTTCAAACATCCATAATTAAACACATAGAAATACGGCTTTAACAAAATAAATATTTATACCTTTCAATTTAACAAAAATTCTATTGTAATTCAAATACTAGCAATAGCTTGCCTCCGTTACATTTACATTGATGAGTGTTGAGCCATAATAAAATAATATATTTTGTAGTACCATTTACTAACAATATCATTTCTTCTCCCATTACTCTACATTTTACAAGTATAAAAACTATTAACTAATATTAAATAAAAGCGTTAGAAAAATTAGCGAAAATAACATATTTTTGGTGAAATTAACATAAAAAAAAACCCTAACACATCTGTTACAGAAAAATGTTAAGCCATAATAAAAAATAGATAAGAATGTCATTAGCGAACTTAATATACTAAGCGATAAGAAATATTTGTTACCGAAAATGTTGAGCCTTTGGCTAATATTCATGTTAATACGACTCTCGTGCACCATTATTGAATACAATAGTAATGGGCACCACCTAAACGTGACAATATTTTCCCTTAAAAAACATCAATGACTGTGACATCAACCACGTCACCACAAAAACGGAAGAACTCGTAGGGATTGTAGTCAAATGTTAATACATCCAAATTGGCTACCAGTAGGAATGGACTCATCACATTTGGATCTTTTAGTGCAGGAGTATTACCTGTGTTCATCATCTTTAAATTCTTTAAGATGATACTCGACACCGTAATACACGGTTATCAGCTACACTCCGTATACGAATGAGGATTCGCCTTGTGCGGAGCCGCATGGAGTTCGCTGACACATCTTCTCGTACATCGAGTTGATAAGCGAAGAAACAAACTCCCTACAGCTGACGAGTCCATCCACCTTCACGACATTCGACTCCAGGTCGATCAACCAAGTACATCTGAGTTCAATACAGTAGTCAAGGAACTTGAACAAATTTCCTCCGGAAATTTGCTTTCTAAAGGGGGAGGTGTCACGTCCGGTGGTTCAGCCATCGTTAATAATTAAATATAATCAATGATGTATTACATATACTTTTGAATTTCTTTTATGTTTAATCTAATAATGTTGTACGAGAAACTAATATTCAATACTCTTGTTAAAATCAAATCGAACTATCGTATATTATACCACATTGCGTGCGATAGAATTAAGAAATTCATACTTCAATCGAATCGTCTTGAGCGAAAGAACTGCGTAGCGAAATTATTTCATAAAATGACCAGATCACTTCCAAAAATAAATCATGATCTAAAATCCGCTGAAGACTGTCCATCGAGAATCGATGAGTAATAATTGTTCGTCACCCCATGTGCGACGTAAAAGTAATTCGATCTGGCCAGGGGAGCTACAGATAAGAAAGCAGCTAAGAAGAAATGGATCCAGGAAATGCGCAGGGTAATAAGATCTAGCTATGACGATTATGACGACAACAATCGCCTGACGAAATAGACGAGACAAAGGATTGATTAGTCTATAAAAGGGATGGCTCTTGAAGAAGTTCAGTTCAGTCGATATTCAAATTTGTTGGTGGAGAGACATAAAAGTATATTTGAGTTCAATCTTGGTTATTCAACAAAGCAAAAGTATAAAAAAGATTTAAGGCGTGTACACCCGCCGGATTGACATAAAAGTATATTTGAGTTCAATCTTGGTTGTTCAACAAAGCAAAAGTGTTAAAAAAGATTCAAGGCGTGTACACCCGCCGGATTTACCATCATCATCTTTAAACCTTGTACAAGAAGCGATAGTTTTGTTATTCCGAGCGAAAACCAGCGAACGGTAATTACTAACAATTTATAATAAGATTTTCGATAAAATATTATGTATCCGAAATTTGAAGCTTAAAATACAGTTTTGTTTATTTATATTCAAAGAATATAAGAATATCAAATCATTTTTAAAGACTATACCCATCTTCGATCTCTTCATACCAGTTCCTCAAATAAAATCACTTAGAACATTAAGAAATCCTCGATTACCCGAACCGAAGCCGGTGAATGCAGGTAGGTTCAAAACTGCGTTATATCTCAATTATAATCGTTTCAATCATTTCAATCTATTAAAAATTAAATTTCAATATTTTCTATTCAAAATCTAAAATACGTCCACCTCAGGACGTAACAGGGGCGATGATAATCGCCTTTGAATTTAACGGAGTTCAAATCGTTGAGATTGTTGATGAAGAGTTTTCTCCCATTCTACTTCAATGGGCCTGAAGCTATCGCCGTGGGATGACGAGGTGGAGCCTATAGGATGGTCAACGGCGCGGCGGTCCAGGTGGTCGACGTGGTGAGGAAGATCACCAGTTGGAGGGCGACGAGCTGGCGCAGAAGAAGAAGAAGATGGGGTGCCGAGGGCGCTATTGGTAGAGTTCCCTGTAAGGTCTGACCAGAGGTCGAGCGGAAATCGAATCTTTGGTGAGTAGGGGAGGAGATCCCTGCTGAACTGAGCAGTGTAACGGATCAGAGGGTTGGAGTGACTTGCTGATTCGTAGTTGGAAACAAGGTCATAAAAGACCTTGTTAAGAAGTGGTAGATTTGACCGGAGGTGGATATCTGCTGTGGAGTGATCCATGGGTAACTTAAGGATGACCTTGATGGCCTTGCCCTGGATGCGTTGCAGGGAGAGGAGGTGAGACTTGGCAGCGTTGTGCCAGAGGTGAACTCCATAAGTGATGACGGAGCGAATGCATGTTTTGTATAAGAGCAGTTTTAGATGGGTGTTGAGTCTGGATTTGTTGCCAATGAGTACAGTGGATGCAGCCAAGGCAGCTAAGGTCTTTTTCCTTCTGTCCAGCACTGCTGGACCCCAGTTGAGTTTGGAGTTAAGTTTGACCCCTAAGTACTTAACCTCTTTTTGCCATTGGATCTGTTCGTTATTGATAGTCAAGGGAGGGAGGACATTCAGTTGGTGTTTACGTTTCCTAGTAAATAATATGGCTTGGGTTTTATCACCATTGATGGTAAGTTTCCAGTTGGAGAGAAATGAAATCAGGATATCGAGATGTTGTTGGAGTATTTTGATGAGCTGGTGAAGCTGAAAGGAAGCCGCAAGAATTGCGGTGTCGTCAGCGAATAGTGCTAAAGAGGTGTTGGCACTTTGCGGAATATCGTTAATGTACAATAGGAATAGCAGGGGTGCTAGTCCTGAACCCTGGGGTACTCCTGCTTGAATGATATAAGGGATAGATTTCCCGTTGCCGACTTAGACAAAGAAGGTCCTACCCTCAAGATAGTGGTGAAGGAGTTTAATTAATCTCGGGTGCAGTCTGAGTTCAATCAGTTTGACGATTAGGCCGTTGTGCCAGACAGAATCGAATGCTTTGTTAAGATCCAGGAGAATCATACCAGAGAATCGATTTGTGTTCATGTGATTAACATGAAACTGGGTGGTGCGGATTAGTTGATGAATGGTAGAATGGTTGGAGCGGAATCCGAACTGGGAGTCAATTATAATCTTGTTATCGGTGATATGAGAGTGAATCAGTTGATAGATTTTTTCGAATAATTTCGATAGAACGGGCAGCAGGCTAATGCGCCTGTAGCTGGCAGGAAATTTGGGGTTTTTTCCTGGTTTAGGAATATGAATGACTTTAGCGATTTTCCACGCTTTGGGAAAGTGGGCTAGCTGGAAGCAAGCTTTAAAGATGTAATAAAGCTGCACAAAAGCTTTTCTGGGAGCTTCGATTACTAGGCTAGGAGGAAGCCGTCGTGTCCACATGCTTTCCGCCGTTTGAGGCTCTTGGCTGTTTTGTGGATTATGGAGGGTGAGATGGAGTTAATAAGGTCAAAGCATGCCGAGGGATGGAGGTGCTCCTTGAGGTGAAATTCGCGAAGTTTGGAGTTGACTTGATTTTGAAGCGGAGATTTGGTGTAGAAGGCGTTGTTGAAGATATTACAGAAGTGGTCGGCCAAGAGTTGGGCTTTTGTAGGGTTAGAGTCGAGATAATTCCCTGAATAATCAATGAGAGGAGGAATGGAGATAGGTTTCTTCATGATTCTCCTAAAAACAGGCCAGAAGGTGTGATAGGTTTTTGCATTCGCGATTTCGGTCTTTATTCGCTGACCTTTGAGGAATCTCACCCTTCTTTGAATGCTTTTAGAGAGCTGCTTGTATTGCTCAAAGGAGATCGGGTCGGCTAAGCGTTGCCATCGCTTCTTAGCGGAGTTGCGTAAACGAATGAGAAGTTTGAGTTCTGAATCTGGATTGATATGCTTGTTTGGTGTGTTGACGAACGAGGTAGCTTTGAAGAAGCAAGATTTGAGAAACCTCTGAAATTGTGTCACCTTGAGGTCGATGTCATCAGTAGTGTTGATATTGGAAGTGATGGTTACCTTGTTAGCAAGGTCGCGGTAAGTGTCCCAGTCAGTGACTGGGGAAGAGGTCGCGAATGAGTGTTTAGCCTCAGGCAACAACAACACTGGGCGGTGGTCCGAGGAGAGGTCATCAGAGGTTTCACATTGGAGATCGGTAAAGGTGTTAGCCAAAAAGAAATCTATTGTAGACGGAGTACAGTTAGGTCTAAAATGCGTATGAGTAAGCGGAGAAATTATCCAATAATTATGATTCAACAGGTGATTCTCGAAAATTTTGCCATTGTAGTTGTTTGCTCTATTATTCCATGAGCTGTGCTTGGCGTTGACGTCAACCCCAGCCACGAATGGTTTTTTGAAGTTGGTGATGGTATTTAGAGCCGCATCATCGATGAATTGTTTGAGACAGTAAGCGGATATTAGTACAAGGTTGAAACTGCTAAGCTTAATAGCAACCGCTTCAAGGTTGTTAACAGAGGGCAGTTGAAGAGGGTGAAATCGGAGGTTCTTGTGTATGAAAATAGCGACTCCTCCCCGAGCTTTGCTGTCGTTTCTGTCTTTACGGACAATGTTGTAGTTGGATAGTGAAATGTTCGTCGCTGGAGTCAGCCATGTTTCCTGGATCAAGGCGATTAGGATATTGTTGGTGATCAAGAACAGTTCAAATTCTGGCAGTTTGGGGAGAATGGAGCCGGCGTTCCATGACATTATTTTGCCTGGGAGTTTGTGGTCGAAGGCAATTATGAAAAAAGCAGTTGGGCTGCATCAAATATGACCTCTAGTTTGTCAAAAATTGATGAACATGATGCGAGTTTTGGGCGAATGGCTTTTACTATAGGAATAGCCCTTTTAAAGAAAAGAATTACTTCCTTAAGAAATTCCCCTGTTTCAGAGGAGTCGAGGGGAGCAGAATTGATATTGGTATTTGGAGGAGTCATGCCACTGACAACCTCGCTGTATGTACGGTTACCGTTACCGTTGTTAGGAAGAGTACGCCTGATAGGTTGAGTCTGATGACTCGGATCTTGAAAGCGACGGTTAGGGATAGTTCGAGGAATTCTAGCAGCAGATTTTTTGTTAATGTAAGTCAGAAGACTGGGGCATTTCGAGAAATTAGCTGTGTGGTTGCCAGCACAGTTTGCACATTTAGCAGGGGCTTCAACTGTTTTGATACAGTCTTTGGTAAGGTGGTCAAGGCCACATTTCACGCACTTTGGCGTTTTAAAGCAGTTTGCACTGGCGTGCCCGAAGGCTTGGCACCGGTAGCATTGAGTGTAATTTTTTGTTTTGATGAATTTTTCCCAGTAGATTCTACACTGGAACAGAAACCCAATGGTTTTGACTTGTGAGAGTTTGGTTTCAGGAGGAAACGTAATTTTATAAATTGGATTGGTTGGAGAGGAGCGAAAAGCTACAACATTCTGTGGTTTGAGGTTAAGAGCACTAAGCTCGTTTACTATGGTCTCTGTGTCAATAAGAGGGAGACCCCTTAGTACTGTGGTGAGAGGTTTCTCATTAGGAAGAGCAAACGTATAGAATTTTAAACCTGCTTTTTGAAAGGCCAATTTGGCTTCAGAGAAAACTTTGATGTCTGTAAAATGTAACCTGATTTGGTTACCCAAGAATTTGATGAAAAAGTTTTTGCCTATTTCGGATTCGAGGAGGTTACTGAATTTGAGAACCTCATTCTCAGCGATTTTGATGTATGTTGGGGGAGGGCGGACCGAAGAGACTGAATCTGCCGAATGAGTGTTTGTGTTGTGTTTAATATGGGTTTTGGAACTCACGTTGGTGGTAGAAGAATTTTCAGATTTGTCAGCGGTGTCTTTAAAAGCATCCGTGGCGAAGATGGCAAACCGGTTGGAAGTCAGGACGTTTGAACCAACAGATCCCGGGTTAGGGTTCGGCATGTTGACGGTTTTTAGCCTTTTTGTTCCAGTAAGGCTCAATGGAATTTCCGAAGGACGGACTGGAATGGCGCCAGTCTCGTCGGATGAAAACTTCTGTTTCAAACCGACCACGCGGCCATGTTGGTCGCTGGTGGCAGGAGCGAGGTTCCCGACTGGGTTACTCACTTTAAGTGAGGTTAGATGAGATTAAATTGGAAGGACGTTGTTCCTTGATTGTCTTCAAAAAGACAGATTTGGGGCCAAGGCGAGCCAAGGCAAGACAAGACAGTCACTAACACCAGCCTGATATTGGATAGAGACACTTCACTATGGAAATGAAAAGCCGAAATTCATTTCTACCAGGCGTTCCGAGTAGAGTGAACACGTGCTCTATGGAGAGCGGTAACTGCGTACACGCGTACGATCAGAGCCGAAACTCGAGATGGAAATCGAAGGTGGTAATGATAACTGATAACTTTAACAGCGATTACTGAGATGCGACCGAAGCCCACGAACTCTAGAGAACGTGAAACTGCTGAGCTAGAATGCGACGTGTACTGTTAGGTGGTTGACACAAATGGGCCCCAATAGATTCGGGAGCGCGGACCTTGGAGAGTGCCCCTCGTAGCGCCAGCTCGAAGGCGCTTCGCTGATTGGCGGGGTCCCATGGAAATCATCGACACGGTTTTCATCGACTCCAGATTTGACCGACAATAGCTTCGGCCGACAACGCCTTTAACTGGCAACAAATTTGATCGACAACGAATTTAATCCACAACGACTTGAGACACAGTATGACAATATTGTATGATAATACTGTATGATAATGCATATGATAATACTGTATGATAATACATACTGTGGTTGTCTTAAGTCGTTGTGGATCAAATTCTTTGTCGGTCAAAATCGTTGTCGATCAAATTCGTTGTCGATTACAGGCGTTGTCGGTCAAATCTGGAGTCGGTGAAATGTTGTCGGTGAAAACCGTGTCGGAGAAATCTGTGTCGGTGATTCCCATGGGACCCGATTGGCGCGCGCTGTTTCTCAAAACAAGGCCCATCGTTTTGGGACGGAGACTTATGACTCGAAGTTTCTATATGAAATCTGCATTTTTCCGTGTTTCTCATTTTTTACAACCAGAGTTTGCAACGGAATAATCTGAAAATGATACCTAATATGTGGCTTAGTATCGGAAATGTGCCAGATATTTTTCAGAATTTTCAATTGTCAATAAATAGGGAGAATGGGCCAAAAACTGGTTTTCAATAACTGCCCTTACTTCTGTGATGAGATACAGCGTTCTCAAGACAAAGTAAGAAAAGTCCATGTGAAATGGAACGTTCTAAATTTCCATCGTAGAATATAGAAAAATTAAGGTCACCTCAATCTTTCAAGTGCTAACATGCATTTTTTACTTCATCATATTCTAACCAATATTGACCAGTGCCATCACGTCTGTGGTGGAACCGAAAGAGTATGTGCATTTCAATGTAGGATCGAATATAGTAAATTATTTATGTCGTTCTATTGAAACTATTCCCGAACGTTTGTCATTATGTCTCGTACAGATTTCGACGAGCCGAGCGCCGAGCCGGACGCCGAGCGCGCGCATTTCGGTGCGCATTTGTGCGCGCGTTCGACCATCATCTCAGAGAACGACGGCGAGCATTTCGGCGAATGGGTACGAAGGGGTAGCACTTGCAACTCTGGTTGCAAAAAAATTCAGAGTTGGGCAAAAATTTAATCAACGATTGACGAATAAATTCCTACTTCAATCGTTAATCGCAATCAACAATTAATCTCCTAGTTCAGTCATTAATTGCGGTTAACAATTAAATACTTATTAATCGTTAATTGCAATTAACGATTATAGATACTTATTAATCGTTAATTGGGAATAACGGTTAAATTTTTACTTTAGTCGTTAATTGCGATTAACAATTACATTCCTTTCATTTTTTTTCTTTCTTTTTCACAATCTTACTAACGTTCTCGTTATTCACTATATTCTATAGTACTCTGTATAGAAAATAAACTGGTGTTTGTTGAAATATATTACATATTACTTCTGTCAATTCTCCATCCGCCTCTCCTCCCTCTCTCTGTCTCTCTGTCTCTCTCTTTCCCCCCTTACAATTTATGGATAGACCGTATGGCGATTAACTTCATCAATCTATTGAATCAATTCGATCAAATTTGTTGTCGGTCAAATCTGGAGTCAGTGAAAACCGTGTGCACCGTTCGGCGCAATGTTCGTCGAAATGTCATAACTTCTCCAAAAATTCAAGTCTCTTAGTCCTGAATCGGATATCTTTAATGCTTCGTACAGAGCTGAACATTTCACTTTGAAACTTTGATTCACTCAATGAACTGCCAACATTTTCTGTATTTCTTTCTGCAGTCTACGCAGCTGCAGCTTCCATAGTTGTTCACAAGAAATTCTGGAAATAGCACAAATCCGTTCCTTTCGCCGTTCGGCGCTCGTACAGGCAAGAGATTTTTACGTTGATGGATGGTGGTTTAGCTGATTCCAACACGATTCAGCTTTAGCCCATTCACATCAGAATTGGCAATATGTCAAAATTTGTACTGAAATGTAAATTTCGAATAACGAATAATAGATAAAACGTTTTATTGGCAAGGAGCTGGCAAAGGACGCTCTACGCGGCGTAGTTGACTATTCCTCGTCCTCCTTCATAATACGTACCGCTATTTTATAATTGTACTCCAATTGGAATTACGAATTACATTGTTCTTTAATTGAATGAAGATGTGAATTATAAATTACAACATAACTGAATTACAATGTAATTAAATTACTTTGTATTAGATCGGAGAGAAAGTTCTTACGGTTTTTGTTATTTCGATTTTGAACCCGAACCCACTGCTGCTCCGGTATCGCTCGTACGGGGCAGTGTATTGGACTACTTATTGGACATAAACAAATTGAAAATGTTTTTTCACTACGTGAAAGGTGTCCCATCCCAACTTGGCCACCATGGAGGTGGAAGACAGGTAAAAGAGCCACTGCACACGGTGTGCGGGTTGACGGGAAACCCCAAAATGAATAGCTACAGCCCACAACTGACCGTGGAGGTCTGCAATGTTTATAACACATAATTGTTATTGGGGCATATGAAGGTGTCCGAGGAGTCTTTCTTCGTGGCTCCGACAATAAAGTAATAAAGAACTAAATGCATTTGAGAGAGGCTTTCTCTAAAAAATAGCAAGGAAGTCACGTCCGTTAAAAAAACACATTTTTCAACTTTTAACAAATATTGTGATGTTCTTATAAAAGATATTGAATTGGTCTTTGTAGCAGAAGATTCTGTACACTTTTCCGAATACAGTTATATCCAATATTAATACATTATGAGTGTCTAAATATGTTTAAACAATGGTTTTGGAAAGAGCGAGACAAACGATGTTTTCGAATCCATATTTATTGAGCTTAAGATTTTTAAAACTAAGAAAATGAAAACACTATCCGAATACCCAAAATTTCGTCGGAAACGGTCGAAGCATAAAACAGATATAGTAGGCATTGAAAGATGTAAAGAAACGAATCTTTGAATTTTTCTGCTTACGATTGATCTAAATCGCAGTTTCTTATAATTGTTTGAATTTTTAATTGTTTTTGAGTATCCATATTTCCATACGAAATAGGACTATTGTTTCGGATTTTATTCAAATTTGGATATGTTGCAGTCTTTAGTAAAATATGAACGTATCTCAAAGAATTCCTTGAAGTCTTGAAAATTGTTGGTTTTAAATATGAGGTGTCACAAGTTTTTCCTTAAATTATAAGGGCCAAACTAACAAAATTAATTTTGGGTGCTCATAGTGAAACCATAAGAGTATTCAATAATAAAAACTAGAGGGCTATTGTTGCTCGCTCGCTTCGCTCGCTCGCGAGTAGGGTTGTTTTTGCTCGCTCGCTTCGCGAGCTCGCGGGTAGGACTGCTCTTGCGAGAGGGTTAGTGATACGCATGGCTAGTAGGGCCTACTGCTATTAACGTTTTTTATTTGGTGTGTGACTCTCCAAGAGTCACACAAAGAACTTCCCGATTCGTTACTCCTTCGCCAACATCGCTAACATCGTTTTTTTTTTGTACTTTTATCGATATTCTCCCAAAATGTATTCTTGGGAGTAGAGATGATTAACCCACTCTTGCATTGGAATAACTTTCGATTATTCCAAGCGGTAACATTAGCATCAGTTAAAAAAAAATTTTTTTTAATCAAAAAAAAAAATTAAGAAAAAAATTTTTTATGTAATTGCGTTTGGTTCTTTGGTGGAAAATTTTCGTTCTCCCTTATAAATTGCATTGTAGAATCAATTCTTTTCGAAAAAAACTAAAAATCTAAAAAACTACTTGACCAATATGGACCAAAATCTAATCAGCTCTAAGTTACGACGGGGCACATCGATTGCATCATTCATCATCCTGATCGCGTTGTTACTTTTTCTGAAAACGTTAACGAAAAATTTGATACCATAGAAATTTGATACCATAGAAATGTCTGACCGAAGCCTCTAACTTCACTAGGTCTGTCGGACGTCGGATCCACTGTACGCGCAACCGTCTGGGGTCGCATGAGTGCAACTGGAGTGGGTCTTTACATTACATCGATGGTATCATGGTTTACAGAGTCCATATTGACATCCTTAAAAATCATCTCCATTCTAATGCAAATAAAATGTGACTTAACAACGATTTTATATTGACCCATGACAATTATCCAAAGCATTCTGCATATAATACCATAGGTAATGGATTTTATATGACACACCAAAATACTTGAAGACGCCATGCCACCACAATCACCAAACATTAATCCCATCGAGCATGTATGGGATTACTTGGAGAAAACGATTCGTAATCACAATATTACATCTAAAGAAAGTTTAAAAGCTGCTGTACCAGAAGAATAGAATAAACTAGAGCCTGATACAGCATCCAACTTAGTACATTCCATGTCAAGAAGACTCGAAGCTATTGCAAAATCAAAAGGCAAAATATTAAACCCTTAAATATTTAGTATATTTTCATAGTTTTTTCGTTTGTTAATTGACTGTACGAATACTTTCCACGCGTGTGTTTCTGCACATTTATCTGTTTTTGTTAATTCTTTTGTAATGCTGAAGGGAACTAAAATTCTATTTACGCAAAATTGATTCTACAAACATCTAAGAATATTTATTAATCATTTTTTCCTGATAAAATGTATTATTGGCATGAATATACACAGTTTTACTTTCAATTTGTCACTGTACGAATACTATCCACACCAACTGTATGTAGCGGCCAGCTATGCCTAAAATAAAGTAACATTTGGTGTGCAAATGCTGGAGAGGTTTTAAGACTCGTGCAACAATAGATGTTATTTTTGAGGTAACTGTCAGGTGGGGTGATTAAGACATCTGCTAAGGTTGACGGTATTTTTTTATTAGCGGCAGTCTCAATAGCCTTGCAAAGAGTCATAAAACTCCGAATTCATACAAGATCCAAGTCGATGGTACCCGGGGAATCCCGCAAAGGCCACCGAATAAAAGAATATATTGAAAATATTTGTAATTTGTCTTTATTTTTAATTGCAATTGTAAATATTACTGCTCAAAATAATGGTTCGGATTCGATATATTCCTGAGACTGTTAATCGTTTCTTAACGATAAGATAGCCTGTACGTTTATGCGGTTTCTCAGATTATTATAACAATGCGAAAAGCAAACTATTGTGTTTCGTGTTTCAGATTGTTGAAACTGAACTATTTTATTTTGAGGTTCAGATTGTTTAAATAGAAATATTTTATTTTCGAAATTGTATATCTTATATGTGAAACACTATTTTCTTTAACAGTAAACCCACCACGATCAAATGACCGGCTTCATATAATATGTTTTCCAATTTTGAAAATTGTAAAATCCATTTATGGAATATAGTGGAATAACTTTCCTTGTCCAAGCATCTGTCGTATCACAAAATTACAGACGATCTCAATGAATTTAGCGTTGCTGTTCCGTCTCAAGAATCGTTGTTCTTTGGAAATATTCGTTTTCTAGAGAAAGATTTACTAACGGGTTTTCCCTCACACGTATATTACAATCGAGTCCTCTTTTACAATCTTTTTTCCTTGTAACGGCGACACTACAAGGCAAGATCGATATTTCCTTCTAGCAATAGCACGTCCTCCAAACATCAAGGGCACGGAAAGTCGGTTCTCGAGTTCTTTTGCGGCATGCTTCCAAGGGTGCATCCGGACCCATGCACACTTGTCAATACCGAAAACGTCTCGTTCTCCAACTCAGGCATACTCCCACTCTTCTTTCCAATATACCAATCGAAAGAAAGTGTGAACAATGACCGGTGTCCTGATCAGGGTGACCATATTCTCCGGGAACCAGTCCCCTTACGTCTCCGTCCCTCTCCTAGATGCTCCGTCAAGCCTGCCTCGCTTCCCCCACTCTTACTACTACCGCTGCCGCGTACCTCGTGGAGCATGCTACCGAGTCGGCTCCACGCGGTACGCGGCAGCGGTAGTGTTAAGAGTGGGGGAAGCGAGGCAGGCTTGATGGAGCATCTAGGCGAGGGACGGAGACGTAAGGGGACTGGTTCCCGGAGAATATGGTCACCCTGGTCCTGATTGGAAACGAGAGATCGACAGCACCAACCAGGTTGCTTACTTTTTTTATAACAATAGACGATTCATGCCTCTCCTTACCCTAAGGCCAACCTCTCATCCACGAGGCGCTTCTCTAACCTCGGTTGAGGGTGAAAGTCGAGTTCACGCACAGTTCGTTCCGAGCCTTCGAACGAGTGATACTAATCATTCTTCAACCGAGCGTTATACTTCCTGCGACCGATACCGTGCAAGCGAAGTTAATACAGATCCACGAACAGATCTGCGCGCATCTAAGGCAAGACTTGTCGGCTCAGCCTTACTGACGAGTCCTCCGGCAAGTCTAGGACGAAACGCAATTCAATTCAATCATATTCCATCCAATCCGATCCAGTTACTTGAATTACTTGTCTAAAGTTAATTCGGCGGACAGCGAAACGATAGACTCGCGAAAACATCGGTCGCGACAGAACAGTTGCCATTTTCAACAGGCAATATTTACCAGATACTTTTAATGCTTAGTAGGATTATTGTTAAGTAGAAGGGCATCTAAAATATTTCAAATAGTGTTTGAAATATTTGTTTCGCCAAATAATGCCCACCTCTGCTTGGTAAATGTAATTCCGACGTCATACATCCTGTGATTGTCTGGACCAGAAGTACTGGAGTTCGTACAGATTTCCAAGGCTAAACAACGTTATCACCACAATCTCTCAATTTTCCCATATATTCTGCAATAATTCAGCTGCCATTTAGAAAAGAAATTCATCGCACTATCTCATTTCCGTCAAAAGTTTTTTGGTTTTCACATAGAATTCATCGGTTTGTCCCACTGTGGGGCGCAGCCTCCATCATCAGTGCCCTACATAGTCAACCCCTTGCTCGAGAATATTGCGGCAGTCTCACGATATAGTTTCTAAATAGAGTCTAATATACAGTGGACGCAAACAGTATTCGTACGCCCTTTAAAATAGAATGAAACATTGAATAAAATTATGAATTACAAAAAAAAAATTTAATCACTAAAATCGCGAAGTCAATCACAGGAAAAGAAGTTAAACATCGACGGTTACACCACGCATCCCCGACAAACGCGCCTAGGACGCAAGGAATGGCGGGGGTGTACTGCCCCAAGAAAGCAACCGACGACATTGTCCAATCAGCGCCTTTCTCAGTACAGGCCCCTCCTCCCGCGCAGCTTCCCCTGCATGTTCGTAGCAAAACCTAAAAAGTCAGAAGCGACAGAAGCTCTTGAGACGCGATGCTCTCGACTTCTACTCAAGTGTCACCACGAGTAAAGCGCGGCGGTTTTGCAGTGACCAGTGCTGCAGTATTTAAACAGTGCAGTGATCAACCAGCGACATCATGAATAATGTAAGTTTGAAATTTCTACAATTTCTAGTAGCCAAAGTTCGTGAAAAACGTCCGTATCATAATCCCCATATTTGTCATTAACCAATTCGTTCTCATGGACGTGTTATGTCGCCACGTCGAAACTGTTCTCGTATAACGTCACTGACGGCTTAAGACGCGACGCAATATCGTTCGTGCGGCGCTACGGACGACATATCTCGCGTGTTTTATTATTATATGGGCTTTTTCGAGAAAATGTTACCCTGAAAGCAATTTTATTCTTTTTCTGTCCATTTCCAGCCGGAAAAACCCATGTAATAATGAAGCACGCGAGATATGTCGTCTGTAGCACCGCACGAACGGTTCTGTGTCGCGGGATAACACGTTCGTGGCATCGGCGCAAGCGACATTGCGTCGCGTCATAACACGTCTCTGATCTGTACAGAGTATCGGCGTCGCGTCATATCACGTCTGTGACCCTATACGAACGGTATCGACGTCGACGACATAACACGTCCGGGGGAACGAAGTGGTTAAGCAACGTAAGTGACCTTATACGAACACGACCTACGTCGTTTCGACGTAGCGACATAACACGTCCATGAGAACGAAACGGTTAAACGTTAAATTTGCTTAATTAGAGATTATGTTTTTATCTGGGATGGATAATGGAATTCACCTATTAGTAATTGTTACTTTATTTACATTGTGACGTTGCAAATCTTGCGACGTCACTTCTCCGTCACTTTCGTGCACGTTTCGAAAGCGATAAAGGACCGGACCGCCCTCTAACGGGACACGACACCCAAAAATACAGGATTCGAGAGCGCTCCTCTAAGAGATTCCGAAATTATCGAGGATCGCATAATGACATCTGTCGCGCGCGCCGAGAACGGCAAGTTTCAGGGCCGTATATGGGGCGCGCCGAAGGAACCACCGATCGTCCGAATTGTCACGGGAATTCAACAATGTCCCGCAGCCAGGAAGCGCCCGACCGATAGCAAATGGCCATTTCGAGATTTTGAGCTTGGTGCGAGGACACTCGGCAAACAAACCGGAGGCGACGCTAGGACAGCAGCTCTATCGACCATCACGTCCAAAGCGACTCATTACAGATCTTGACGCCGTCTCGCCCCGTCAAAGGAGAGCTGCCCCGGGGTCGGTGCCCTCGTAGCCAAGAAGAGGAAGCCCCTCCGCCGACCAAGAGAGCGATAAGCTCCTTGGTCAATTTCGTGACTGTCCGGGGCCCTAGGACGCTAGAGGGAACGCTCCTGAGCCAAGAGTTTGCGCCGTGGAAACACGCCATTGGCAATTCGGAAAAGCGATCGAGTGGGGGGATCCGGGTTCGATCCGCGAGCTTGCCGAAAATCGATGGATCACTGTCGCGCTGGCTATCGATCGTAGAACACGCCAAACATTCGTACTCGCGTTGCGAAAAGTAGAACGAAACGAGACGTGTCGTGCCCCGTTGAGGATATCGTGCGTTGGAACGTCGTACACCCGAGTCCGGTCTATTCCGAAGCTCTATCGGGGGCCGTAAAATACCGGAGAACGCTAGAAATCGAGAAACGGTAAGTCGCCCAGTGATCCATTTCGGTATTTCGTAGCGCGACGGCTCGACCTTCGCCGCGCGAGGACGAACGCTTCCCGTTCCGTCCTCGATAATTCGCTCGCATTCATTCGGGAATGTTTTGAGATTTTCGGGATTATTTCGAGAGAGTTTTCTTCTTAGATTGCGTGCGAAAGAGTGTCCTAGAGGAGTCGCGTTTCGTGAGAGTAATCTCTGCGATAGTTTCGTGTATTCTCGAATCCTGTGTTGCTCGCCGCGCATCGTATCGTTTCCGTCGGCGTGCGATCGCGTAATCGTTAGCGTACGCGTTGTAGCGACTCGCGTACGGAAGTCATCGCGGCAGTCTCGTAATTCGCCGATCATCTGCGCCTCGCGTTTCGAAAGTTCTTGTCGAACGAAACGACGATCGAATTTCCAACGGTATCGTCGCGAGGGAAAAAGGTTAGGACAACCGCGCTGCGAACGACCATCTTTTCGCTATCTTGTATGAAGAGCGCGGGCTCTCGGGTCGCGGCCACGTGGCCGCAGATTTTGTAAATTAACGACCGCTACAATAAACAGCTCGAGACCATATCGTCGTCGAATCATTACGTTCCCTGTGAGATCCGCCCTGCCGAGAGGACTGTCCTAGTTTTCCCGTGTCCGAACCTTCTGGCCTAGTCGCGACGTCACTTTCGATCCGCGTTTCGAAGATTCGATTCTCGATCTCGGCTTCTCCGAGCTCGAGGAATATTCCGCGTTTCGTGTGGCATCCTTGAGGTGCCTGGCGCCCGAACTTTTCGCGTTTAGAGAGAAAAACCGTCGAATCTTCGAATCTCGTTATGTCTCGGGCGGACCGCGTGTACTCGGGCTGCACGCGGCCTGGTCTCAGTGCCTGCAAGGCCCGAAGTTAACCGGCTTCCGAGGGTCAAACCGCCCGTCGGAAAAAGGCTAACGTGACAACATAAATTAAATAGATTTTTGTTTTATAGAAGTTTTTTTAGCTAAGTATAATACAATTCAATATTTTTTACGATAATATCACAATATTTGTTTAAAATAGAAAAATACGTTTCATACATTTCAGAAGGAACGCCGGAAAAGAAACGTGCGGAAACCGAAAAGGTATGATGATTCGACATCCTCCGTCGATGACTGTCCGGTCGAAAGGAGCCCCCCCCCCTCAAGCGAAAGAAAATGAGAGCGATTACGACGCCATGCGCAGGAGGTTGGCAGCAATACAGAACGAGCAGGAGGCGGAGTCTCCGACTCGTTCATTGCCTCCTCCCAACGAAGCAAAAAACGATGAACAGTGGCAAAAGTAAGTTGTATACATATTTTTAACTTCAGCAATAATTATAATTGAATTTTGTGCTACACGGTGTAATGTTTGCATTTGTTTTAGCGGCCAAATTGGTTTGCTACTGCAAAATCAGGACCTCATGATGCAACGCATGGACCAATTGGCGGAGCACGTGACCAAATTGACGGAGCAGGTGGACGACCTTAGGAATCGCAATGCAGAAGACAAACAAGTACAGGCCCAACTGCTGCGGAACCAGCCCACATTGAGCGACGATCCGGAGTGAGTCATCCTCAGAATTAGTTGAAATTATATGTTTGTCGAAAAGATGTTTCATTTACTAATCTTTTTTTGCTCCTACAATCAACAAGGGGCAACTTCGAGAGCCCATGGCGGTTGAACGAGGGGTGCAGGTGGAGCGGCGGCAGTTTCTGCCTCTACGATCCGTAGAAGAGATAGAGAGTTTTGAGGTAGGTCCTGCAGAGGACTTCGACAGTGTGGTAAGTATACTGGAACACAGAAATAATAAAAGTACGTGTATATCAAATTTATCAATATGAAAACTAATATTTATTTTTTATTCAGGTTCGGTACTTCACCAGATGGGGAGGATCGTCGTTAAAAGAGACGGTCAGTACCTGCTTTGAACCGCCTTCCAATATAGCAGCGTTTCGGGCAGGGCCCGCTGGATAGCCTTACTGATGAGACCTCTAGCGGTCCAGGACTGGTCGGTCAGAGCTGACAAAACCTTTTTTAGCCACTCCGTCGCGATTCAGGAAGCGGTCCTTGCAGCGACCCGTGCAGCAATTGGGTTGCTGCAAGGGTCGCTGCACGGGTCGCTGCAGGGATCGTCACCGCCGAGTCGCCACAGCGCGACGACCCGATGAATTCTGTGTTAAAATCAAATAACTTTCGATAGAAAAGAGATAGAACGATGAATTTTTTAAAAATTAAAGCTGAAACTATGCAGAATATGGGAAAAGTAGGGAAATGATGATACGAACGTTTTTTAATCTTGACAAAATTCGTTAAACCTGCACAATTTCAATAAAACTTTGATTTTCACAATACCACGAGCGGAACAGACTTCTTTGCAACATGCTTGTTCGTGTTTGATGTAGCTGGATCGTATCCCAAAATGGGGGATTGCTATTCGAGGTGGTTGCAATGAAATAATCGCAAACTGCGGACTAGTGAACACGTGGTGTCTTGATTCAACGCAAAATTCGCGCACCTTGATGTACGCGATTCAATTCACTTGTTGAATGAAAGAACTAAACATGACTTGCGTGAACACACGACGGGTATTTCACCCCTTTGATACAAATGAAAAGAATTGTACTCTTAAAATAACTGCTTAATGGCGGCATAAGACTTGGAACACAGGTAGTTGCTATCATGGCAGTAACAGGAATGAGAGCGAGACGAGCTCGCAACGCACGGACATCCGTTTTTCTTAAGAACGAAAAGAGGGGTTACAACCGGCCGAATTATTGGTTCGCGGATTCACGTGCGACAAACATTCGCGAATTACGGATCTGTTTACATAGCGACACGATCCGAGCGAGTCGAGCGATCCGCGGTTTACGCGCACAGCGGCATATAAACAAATCGGCGCGAAGTTCAAGTTTGAACAATGCTGTACATCGTTTCCCGTAGATTCTTCCACGCTTATTTCAAATCTGGTCTCAAAATTTGTCTACCACCTCACGATTTTGCAAAAAATCGAATTTCTTGTCAACAAAACTATCGAAATAATTTTTTCTATGAAATCCGATTGAGCTACACTTTCTTTTACGGTTGTATTGGGAAAGGATTGGGCTATTGCAAAATTATTTTTTTAACCTCGACCATCAACTGTATGGAGTCGAAAAATTTAATTCTTTTTTTACATATTTTTCGATGAGCCGTCAGAGTGATTTAAATTTTGAAAAAATATGGTTATATTCCTTGAAGTTTCCCCTGTAAAATGAAAAGGAATGGAGATATAAAAATTGGCGTCATAAGGAGCAGGCAAAGGACGCTGTATATGACTAAATAACCCCATTTACACCTCGAGAACAATATTAGCAACCAGTCGTGGCCAACGATACCTTTCTAAGTGAAAGGGAAAAACCCTGGAACAGACATTCTGACGTAAGGATCGACAGCGTCTGCCCTGAAATTACACCTTTCATTCACGTAGTGAAAAAAACATTTTAGATTTGTCTATGTCCAACAAGTAATCCAATACACTGCTTCGTAAGTACGAGCGATAGCGGAACAGCAGTGGGTTAGGATACGAGACCGTTACCGCCAACTACTACGCAATTGTAGGGGATGACGGCATGGCGCCAACACGCATGGGTTCGAACTAGTGACATTGTATTGATGCAAGCCTGAGAAGAAGGTTCCCAGGCAGGATTGACGTGTCTAGATGCGAATGCGCGGCCGATTGGATCAGAGTGGATGAGGCAGGACTCGTTTCACACACATTTTTGGCTGTGTTGAAATACTTATTACAGCGGCCACACATACTACGTAGCGTGCACCATCGAAGGCAACACTGAGATTACGGGCGCGCGGCTGTGGTGAGACTAGGCAGCAGTAATGCCAGAATCATGGACGCGAGGACCTTTCCCCTCCGGCGACTCGGCCGGCTGGGCCCCCCACTCTGACGTATCGTGGACGTACCGTCCTCGCCACGTTGCTTCTGCTGCGCACGCGCTGCACACGAACGTACTTCTACTCTGCCCGTGTGAGTGCCTGCTCGATTGCACGCGCGCTACACACACAAGCGTACCTCTACCCTGTCCGTGTGGACTACCTGCTCGCTGGTCGACGCCGACGCGTCCCTTCGATTTTCACGTTTCCCAAGTTTCGGAAGCATGAGTCGAAAGTCGACATCTGGAGACAGCGCGCATTTGAATACCGGCGCGGCGCGCAGTGGGCTAGATCGCCGCGCTAGCTGTTCACGCCTGCTTCACCATTATTTCAAAACATAAAGACCACATTAAATAAGTCGTTGGATTCGTCTTGGCGTCAGCTATAACATTATTGAATACAAAATATATAGTTATAAATAAATAATGAAGGTGACCACAATTTTTTATTAAAAAAAAATTATTTTGGGAATTTTTTGTATTAAGATTTGTAAAAGACTGTGTACTGATTACTTTTTGTAGGAAACATTTTTTTGTGACACCACCGGAAATGTCTGAAAAATCGTGTGAATAATGAATAATAATTGAAAACTGGCTGTTCAGGCATTCAAATGTGAAATTAATAAAAGAAGGACAGCTGTATATAAAAAGAAGAAAAAGTTCTTCACATCAGAATTTAAAATTACGGTAGATAAACAGAAAATTTCCAATTTTAATGATAAAAATAGAACCGAGTCTACAAAGATTCGAACTCTTCTTGCCAATCGTTCAAACAATGGTAATCCAAACAGGTAATTAGAAATAAAACCATAAAGGATACAGTTTCACAAGAGTATAATTCACAAGAATATAATTCTTTAAAATGATAATAAATTTTTACTAAAAAGATTTAGTATAATTTTTACTATATTCCACCCGCAATTTAAAAATAATAATAACACTTTAAAAATATATTTGAAATGTTACTACAATAATTTAATGTAAACAAAGAAGAAAAAAAGTGTTTAAAGGGACAAAAGAATTATTCTGTGCGGGATGCGATTAAGGGCCAAAAAGTTCGCAGCTGAAGACTTCACCGCCTACGCCAACCGGAAGTATTGGAAGCTATGCTCATATATTGAAATATAATGTAAATAAAATGTTTTGTATTGCATTATTAAGTCTGTACATTACTTTTCTGATTATAAAAATATTCGATATTACATAATACATCTACAAAAACGTAAAGAAATATCGAAAAAATTGATTTGGATTTTTTTAACTCCGATGCAATTTATAAAATATCCTGAAAAAAATTAAGGACAATTGTTTCAATAATATCTGACTACTGAATTTTTATAAAACTGGTACCTCGAAAAGTTCAATAAGAAATATGCATTTTCTTCGAATGTTTGGAGATTTTCAATTTTTTAACATGTTTGCATAATCTGAAAAATCTGAAAAAAATCTCAGTCATGTGGTATTGGGTAGAATATTTATTAATTTTTTTGTAATTGCCTTACCTTACCATTAAACCTGGTTTTTTACAAAAAAAATTTAGTCCACATTTCGCTTCGATATCTTTTTTAGATCAAAAGTTATAGCAAAATGTGCACCGCGCCGCGCCGCACAGTGGGCCAGATCGACGCGCTAGCTGTTCATGGGCCAAAAAATCAAAGTCCTCATGTCGATATTTAACGAATGTACAATGTTTCTGAAATGTCCATTACATTCGAAAACGATAATAATTATTACAGTGATTAAAAACTCTCGTCACAATAAGCGTTCAAAGATCAAACTTTTTCAGATACGATTTATCGCCGAAGAAATTCCTTTTCTTCATAACGGTGTCCTGGAAAACCTACTGAAGATTAAGTGCCCAATTTTTTTTATACGAAGAATGTATATCTATGTTGAGAACGTACCAGGAACTAAACATTATTGTTCATAATTTGTTATAAAAAAAAATACCTAGTCAACTAAGGAAAATCGTCAAAGTTTTTCACCTTTGACAAGGAATAAGATAAAAAGTGATGAAAAGTGATGGCTCTAACAACGTGGAACATTTTCAGCAACATCTCCTCTAAAAGATCCTGCAAAGATCGTGGCCCCCTCAGACCACCGTGAACATTATGATGGTTTAAAGGGACGCGTGACACGCAATTCCGCGGCGAGTAGCGTTGCACGAGACGCATTGACCTAACCCAGTAAAGACCTAACCCAGACCAATCTTATGAATTTTTTAGATTATACGACCATTGATAAACATTCAAACTTCTTGCTAGCTTAGTTGAATCATTTGTATTTGAGAGATCATAGTGATAGCATCGTAGTATAACATCACAGCACTTTTTCCATATTTAAAACCTCTATTTTATCTTTGTTAAGAGGAATTATAGTATACATTTTTGTTTACTTAGTCACAAGCAGAAAATCCGTATGATCAATTGATTGTAGTTAGTAACTTTGTAAAATATAATACTTAATCTCGTTTGAATTTTTGTAATTCTTTAAATAAGACAGTAATAACACATTTTTGTTATTTCATAAAATGTAATAAACTTCATTCATTCAAAAATTATGGATTACTCTTGTTTGAATGCCTGAACAGCCAGTTTTCAATTATTATTCATTATTCACACGATTTTTCAGACATTTCCGGTGGTGTCACAAAAAAATGTTTCCTACAAAAAGTAATCAGTACACAGTCTTTTACAAATCTTAATACAAAAAATTCCCAAAATAATTTTTTTTTAATAAAAAATTGTGGTCACCTTCATTATTTATTTATAACTATATATTTTGTATTCAATAATGTTATAGCTGACGCCAAGACGAATCCAACGACTTATTTAATGTGGTCTTTATGTTTTGAAATAATGGTGAAGCAGGCGTGAACAGCTAGCGCGGCGATCTAGCCCACTGCGCGCCGCGCCGGTATTCAAATGCGCGCTGTCTCCAGATGTCGACTTTCCGACTCATGCTTCCGAAATTTGGGAAACGTGAAAATCGAAGGGACGCGTCGGCGTCGACCAGCGAGCAGGTAGTCCACACGGACAGGGTAGAGGTACGCTTGTGTGTGTAGCGCGCGTGCAATCGAGCAGGCACTCACACGGGCAGAGTAGAAGTACGTTCGTGTGCAGCGCGTGCGCAGCAGAAGCAACGTGGCGAGGACGGTACGTCCACGATACGTCAGAGTGGGGGGCCCAGCCGGCCGAGTCGCCGGAGGGGAAAGGTCCTCGCGTCCACGATTCTGGCATCACTGCTAGGTAGACCCAACCCGAAAGGCTCGATTTCTTTCAGTGCCGTTCCCGGGGCTGTTCTCTATGGAGAGATTTATGACAGGTCATTACTATTGAGCTGGAAGTCGACACTTTATCGGCCAACACGTGTTGACTGTAATTTTCAAAGCACCAACTCCTCAAATCACTTCGAGCCACTCTCGGACCGCCTGATATGTCACGGATATAGCCTGCGGGTCTTTATGCATTTATAGCAAAATTGAGTAGATGAAATTGATAGTTGTTGGAAAATTTTTTAAATTGTAGATGTTAATATATGATTTCTCCTCTATTAAAATCATCATGGGAAGAGATGACATTCAATTTAGTTTCTATTTCTTGTAATCGACGCTGACATTTTTTATTTTGCATAAAGATCCGCAGTCTATCCATGACACACCATCGGGTGGCCCGAGAGTGGCTCGACTTCGTCGAACGCGTTCGGACAGAAGCGAGCCAGTTCGTGCGAACGCAGAGTTGAATCTCGGATATCGCGAAAACTCGCTCGCCCAGTAGGTAATAGAGGCGGGTTCTAATTCACTTTATCATTGTAGGTAGATTCCTACCTTACCGGCATTTTACCTTATAGCGCGATCGTATTTTGCGGGGGGCGGGGTGAGGGGGATTAACTTATAACACAGCCATATTTTGCGGGGGGGGAGGGGGGGGGTTAGCTTATAACCAACCATATTTTGTGGAGGGAGGGGGGATTTTTAGTTTTCCTGGTATTGCATCGAAGATCAATTTCCTGGTATTGAGACCAGTCCCCTGGTATTGCGTAAGCCTGATATGTTTAAATAAACATCCTGTCGACGGCAGGAGCTCGGCTTATCATTTTTTAAATAAACATCCTTTGACCCAGATCTCTGTTCTCACTGGGATTTTTCCTAGTATTGCATTGACGACCAATTTCCTGGTATGTTTATAATATTCGGCGGGCGTCATGATCGCATCTCTGTTCTCACCCAGCTTATCGTTTTTTTAAATAAACATTCTTTGGCTCCGTTATTGCTCTCCTTATCGTTTCTCTCCTTCGTAACAGCAACACGGCGGAGTCGCGATATCTGACCACATCTGTTTTGTCTTTCCCGCTGATTGCAGTTGGTGGGAGGGAGGTATCAATGAATAAATAGGGCACCATGGACCGCGAATGCGGTCATACGGTTCGCGAACGGTCCATCGTTTAGTTAAAGTTATTCGATACCGCGCGTTAACAACCGTGCGATAGCAAGATGGTTGAAACGTGTAAAAACATGTTGAAGTGTTTGACGCGCATGTCAATGTTGGTGAAAACTATGGACGAGTATCGCGAATGGCATCGCTCGTACATCGAGTCTCTGCAGCATTGCGTCAATTATCTATCCAGCGCAAAGGATGAATTGACGATAGGCGACAAATTTAGTTTAACATCGACTATGTGCCGTATGAAGACTTTGAACGTTTCGTTGAATCATCGTATTTCCTCGTCGCACACCGGTAGAGGTTTATACGATCGCAGGGGTGCGAGAGCGTCGACGCTTCGTTGGGAAGATGTCGAGTCGGCGTTTAAAACTCGCATATCGAGCGGTATCGTTATCAACGTCGAACACATCGACCCGAAACAATTTCTGCAGCACGCGAAACGAATAATTACGGGACGCGTTTCGGAATTTTTAAACGCGCATTCGTCGTTGAAAGCTAACGTAACGTTGGAGGCGGAATTCACGCAGCGCGCCAACGACGTTTCCGTGAAAAGTTTCGGTACGCGGAACGTTGCGTTGTTTCGGACGAGCAATCTACGACAGTGGTACCAGAAAGACGTTGTGCCGACGATTTTGACATCGATGGAGGAGTTTCAAGAGCGAGACAGCGGGTGGACGCTGTCGAAGATACTTCATTTGATCGTGAATTTTAGCAAATACCAGCCATTGCAAGCCGGTTGCACCGTCGCATGCAGCGTGCCTCGAGCGATACAGCTGAAAAGAGCGGTCGTGAACGTGAACAGCAACGACGAAGCGTGCTTTTTTTGGGCGGTCGTGGCAGGTCTCTATCCGGCCGAGTCAAATCCGTCGCGTGTGTCATCGTATCCGCACTACAATACGGTGCTTCGAACCGAAGGTTTTCAATCACCCATGCTGTTCAAAGACATTCGGAAATTTGAACGAGAAAACGACGTTTCCGTGAACGTGTTCGAATGGGTGCGCAAGAAATGTGTAACACTTCATTTGACCGGGAAGAAACGGAGGAGGCATGTCAACTTGCTGTTTCTACAGAATGCTGCACAGACGCATGGTCATTTCGCGTGTATACGAAATTTGTCACGATTGGTTTCGTCGCAGCTTACCAAGAAGAAAAATCAGAAGTATATTTGCGATCGGTAAGTTGCCTTTTTATTTTTTTAAATTGTTTGAAGGAAAAAAAGACATGATTTTTCTCTTCCCGCAGGTGCTTGCAATATTTTCCCACGCCGGAGAGATTAGGTGTCCATACGACCGACTGCGAACGGATGAACGACTGCGCTCTGATGCTTCCAATATCGGAAGAAGACAAGTGGTTACGGTTCAAGAATTATACAAACAAAGAACAGGCGCCGTTCGTTATCTACGCCGACTTGGAGTGCCTGCTGCTGCCTGAGGGACAGGAAGACCGTGCGGCACGCGTACAGTATCAACGTCACCACGCGTTTAGCATAGGATACTACATGCACTGTCGCTACGACGAATCGTTGTGCGAGTATCAGGTTTATCGCGATAAAGAGGGATGCGCCGCGTGGTTCGTGAACAGGTTGTACGAGCTGAGTTGTAAATTACAGCCGATATTCGACAAAACGGTACCGATGAATCCGCTAACCGAAACGGAAAAATTACATTTTCGTACGGCCACGCACTGTCACGTCTGCGAGAAACCGTTCGACACTCCGACGAGGGTGCATGATCATTGTCATTTCACGGGCGCGTATCGTGGTCCGGCTCATAACGGATGCAATTTGAACTATCAATCTTCGTACGTGATACCGGTAGTTTTCCATAATTTATCAGGCTACGACGCGCATTTCATCATCAAAGAATTAGCAAACTCGTTCGAGGGACGGATAGACGTGTTGCCATTGACGAAAGAGAAGTATATCTCTTTCACGA
Organism: Lasioglossum pauxillum; assembly: GCA_933228785.1. Taxonomy (NCBI): domain Eukaryota; kingdom Metazoa; phylum Arthropoda; class Insecta; order Hymenoptera; family Halictidae; genus Lasioglossum; species Lasioglossum pauxillum. The sequence goes on along the minus strand of OW121704.1, from coordinate 29,359,686 downwards.
AAAACGTTCGTATCGAGAGACAGCCGGGTGAAGAGCGAAAGTATGCAAAGTTGTTGAAATTCCGCTTCATCGACTCGTTCAAGTTCTTGAACTCGAGTCTGGACAAGCTGTCGTCATACTTGGACAAAAGTAAATTACGCATCGTACGAGGTGAATTTACACAACTTTCCGACGACGATTTCGACCTGTTGACCAGAAAAGGCGTTTTTCCATACGACTATCTGTCATCGTACGATAAATTAAACGATACATGTTTGCCGCCGCGCGAAGCATTTTACAATCGGTTGAATGGCAGCGAGATATCTGACGTCGATTACCTTCACGCGAATACGGTTTGGTCGCGTTTCGCTATACAAACGCTTGGACAGTACAGCGATTTATACTTAAAATTGGATGTACTGTTGTTGGCGGATGTTTTCGAAAATTTTCGCGATGACTGTCTCGAGAATTACAAGCTCGATCCGGCGCATTATTACACGCTCCCCGGTTTCGCATGGGACGTGATGCTGAAAATGACAAAGATCGAATTGGAGTTGTTCACCGACGTCGACATGCTTTTGTTCGTGGAGCGAGGAATACGTGGCGGATTGAGTCAATGTTCACACAGATATGCGCGCGCAAACAACAAATATTCGTCTACGCACGATTCGAGTAAACCATCCACCTACTTAATGTATTTCGACGTGAATAATTTGTACGGTTGGGCTATGTCGCAACCTCTACCGCACAGAGACTTTCGATGGGTGGACGCGAACAATTTCGACGTCGAATCCGTTCCGATCGATAGCCCCGTAGGATACATTTTGGAGGTGGATTTAGAGTATCCGCGCGAAATTCACGATGTTCACGCGGATCTTCCGTTTTGTCCAAGTCACGACGCAGCGACCGACTCGAGTCAAAGAAAGTTGATGGCAACACTTCGCGATAAGGAACGATACGTTGTACATTATCGATACCTCCAACAAAGTTTAAAACACAATCTGAAATTGAAGAAAATTCATCGAATTCTAGAGTTTCGACAGTCGCGATGGTTGCATAGCTATATCGATTTGAACACAAAATTACGCGCCAACGCGACCAACGATTTTTCCAAGAATTTGTTCAAATTAATGAACAATGCTGTGTTTGGAAAAACGATGGAGAACGTTCGAAATCATGCGATCGTGAAATTACTTTCTCGATGGAACGGTAGACACGGCGTCGAACGATTGATAGCTAGACCAAATTTTCACAGCTATACGGTGTTTTCCGAGGACTTCGTCGCGATTCAGATGAAAAAGCTGCTCGTTAAATTTTACAAGCCAATCTATGTAGGCATGACTGTATTGGATATATCGAAATTTCATTTGTACAGCTTTCATTACGAGTACATGCAGCCAAAATTCGAGAAAAATTGCAAGATTTTGTACACGGACACGGACAGCCTGATATACGAGATCGCTTGCGATGACGCGTACGAGACGCTGTTGAAACGCGATATTCATAGATACGACACCAGCAATTATGCCGCGAACAACGTTTACGGTGTTCCGATCGCGAACAAGAAAAAGCTAGGATTGATGAAGGATGAGAACGGCGGTAAAATTATGACTGAGTTCGTGGGGCTTCGTTCGAAAATGTACGCGATTCGCGTGCACGGTGACCGAGATGCTAAAAAGATCAAAGGTATCAGGACAAACGTTACCGCTCGAGATATAAGTTTCGAAGACTATGTCGAATGCCTTCGTAATCATACGGAAAAGAGCGTTACCGGTAATCGCATAGTGTCCGTACGGCATCAGGTATACTCGATGTCGGAAATAAAATTAGCATTGAGTCCGCATGACGACAAGCGGTACATTTGCAGTAACTTGACCGACACTCTTCCTTGGGGGCATTGCAACATCGATTGAGAAGTCATGCAAAAGGAAGTGGTAGGGAGATTATTACAAGTCGGGGAGGGGATTGTTGATATTATCTGTAAAAAGAAGTGGTAGGGGGACATGCTATAAAACGACGTATTCCGAGCGTCAAGCTTCAGATCGAGACAACCGTTGCTAAAAAACGTCGCAAGATGCAGTACAACCGCCATCCGTCCGCCGAATGTGAGCGTTCAAACATCGAGGAGCCGCACAAAAAGAGGAGACTAAATAATATGTAAGTAGAAAGATGAAAAAAAAAAAATTGTGAAGAAAGAAATTTAGAAAAAAACGTCTAATTTTTTTATAATCTGTTACAGGGTTTCTCAACAGCAGTCCAGATCATCAATGATGCAATCGCCGAGGAGTTTGCGCAGCGCACGGGTCTTGAGCCGAAGATATTCCATAGCCGGGAATTATTTTAAATATCTCGAGATTGGTGTGCGCGTTGGCGATGACATTTGCGTGGAACTGACTATAGGGGATAACCGCGGTAACGAGATCGCATTTTTCCAGGATGCATGGACAGAGTTGTTGCGCTCGAAGGACTATATTTCCGATTTAGTTTCATCGTCTATCCAAAAACAGTGTCGGAAAATTAGCGATGATTTAACGTTGCAAATAGTTAATCGTAATGATATGAATCTAGTGAAATTATCAAATCAGTTCGCGGCTCTGTACATCACGGAAAAAACTATGTATAACTTGTACAATCTAGAATACTGCGTGTACAACATGTATTCGTGGCTGATGGACAATGTTCCCGCGGTGACTGCTAAATTCATGAATTTCGTCGGTACGGTGAAGAATAGCGACGCGAAGGATATCGTGAAAGCGATCGTCGAGAGCGAATCTTTCGATCAAAGTTCGTTGATCGATTGCGAACTGGCGGCTTCGTGCGCTGACATCATCGCGACGTTCGCACATAATAGATAAGTTAAAAAATTAATGGTGTGTGTGTGTGTGTGTGTGAAAATTATTCGAGAATGTATTTTGTAACGGATTTTAAAGAATAAAATTATTTGAGAATATTTCTTTTGTATGTTTATAATGTATATACATTATTTTTAAAAATAAAATTATTTGAGCATATCTCTTTTGTCAACTATACCGGTAGAAATTCTTAACGAAATATGATTCATGTGTTACGATTGAAGTAGCCGGTTGACGGTATATATACAAATCGTTGACGGATCATGTATTAGCGAGAAAGGATGGGAACAACGTCGCTATCAGCCCATCTTGTGGTGAGGGTGGAAAGTTAGTCGACACACACACACACACACAGTACTAGACTGCAAGAAGTTTATTTAGTATTTTATTGCAAATTACATTTTTTTCACAATTCCTATAGAATAAAAGAATACAATTACAAGTAGAGAAAAAATTAATTAACGTAACTCTTACATATATAAAATATGAGTAAAAAATACAATTAAAGTATATTCGTTTCAGGTATCCATGAATTATGCGACGCGTCCATCCCCAACCATTTTACGTATACGTTATTTCCTTTCCTGCGTAATATTTTTTCAACCAAGTATACGTCAGGATATTTTGTCGCGCGTATCTCGTGTTCGTAAAATCCTCCGGCGATGGGTTTGTCCTTCGCGTCGGCCAAGAGGTATGTGACAGGATTCGTTCGTTTCACCGCGATAATCTTGAATATTTCGGTTGACCAGTTCGGCGTGTATCCTTTGTCAAATAGGGTTTTGAACTTGCTAACGCGCACACGATCATTGAGCTTAAATTTGGCGGGGCCGGCGATCTTCACCTTGCGGTACACGGTGGACAGAAGGTGGCCGGCATTTTTACGGTTCACGTCAACGGGTCGCATACGAATGGTACGATGTTTTCGATTATTGTAGTTCTCGGTCAACGTGGCAAGCTCGTCGATCCAACGATATTTTCCGCTCAACGAAAAAAATTTCCACATGCTGTTCTTCAGCGTGCGATTGAAACGTTCCACTACGGACGCTTTCATAGGGCTAAACGTAGAATAGAGGTTGATGTTGCGACTCTTCAGATAGTCTTGAAACGTTTCATTGTAGAATTCTTTCCCCATGTCGGTCTGCAAGTTGTTCGGGGCTCTACCATCCTTCTCCAACGCCGACGCGAAAGCATTGCACACGTCGCGCGCATTTTTACTCTTCAAAGGAATCGCCCATGCGTATTTGCTGAATACATCGATTATCGTGAGAATATATCGATGCCCACGATTGTTTCGCGCGTATTTTTGAACGTCGACTATATCGGCTTGCCAAAGATCATCGAAACCTCGCACGACCACGCGTCTACGCGGGTAAAAACGTCTCGCCTGAGCGTGCAGCTCTTCCACAACGTTTTCTTTACTCATCGTCGTTCTTGTCGTAATCTCATCCGATTATTCGCTTTTCAATCGTCTCTCTCTCTCTCTCCAATAATGGAAGCGATGACTGATTCGGCTATCCAACTCGTTGAAAGCGACGTCTCTCTCTTGCTGTCGCTCCTCGACGCGACGTATCTGCGCGTATACTTTATCGAGTTTCCCATATATACTTTTCTTAAAATCTTCAAATTTCTCAGTTATATTTCTCTCCACTCTTTTTTTCCCAGCGCTCTCTCTCAAGGTTGAGGATTTTTATGATGAATGCTACAGGTACAGGTACAGGTACAGGTACAGGTACAGGTACAGGTACAGGTACAGGTACAGGTACAGGTACAGTATGGCTGTTGGTACAGTATGGTTGTTGTACAGTATGGCTGTTGTACATCTATCCATAGATCTCTCAATATCGGTCGATGCGTTCCGTTTACACGATTAATTTCTTATTACTTCATATACCTTCTTCTTCAAGGTCTCGTTGATGCGTGAATCGGTTGATTTCGTATTTTCGATCGCATCGTATCGAACACCTTGTATCGTAGCCAGTATTTCAGACTTTATCGTTTCTTTAGCGGTTTCCAGTTCTTTGATCAGTTTTTTCACGATCTCGGATTCAAGCTTCGCGTTAAGCGTGTCCACGTATAGTTTGGTTGCAGCGTGATCGTTTGCCTCGGGATTTGCCACGCGTCCGATCCTCGTATCTTTCGCATCGTACAATTCAGCATCGTCGTTCAAACATATAGCGTTATCGCGCACATAACTTTTAAAAACGCCGGGATAGAAAATCGGGGAAACATTCGACTCGTGTTTGTTTGCTTCGCGAAACACCATACCAAATTTGTTGATAGACATTTTTTTTCGTTAGTCTTCTTCTTCTTCGGTTATCAAGAACTCGTATCGTTTGGACAACCGTTTTACCTGCTCTTCGATGCACAGTATTCGTTGAAATATCTCATCCAGTTTTATCCTTAGACTTTGAAATTTAAAGTTCCAGCCTTCACCGTCGTCGTCGTCGTCGTCGTCTCCTCCCGAGGATATCGTTTGATTCGTTTCGCAACAATTAAGACGAATACGCATTTTCATGAACCGCAACAATTTCATCGATCGACATTTCATTCGTTACTGACACGACGAACGCGCGCGCGCTTTAATTTATAATTATACCGGCTTCGCGAAGTTCTTCGATTATCGACATTATTTCATTGTCATGGTTGGAATGACCGGCGTACTTCGAAGCGGTTAACAATTTCAGACGATCGACGAGTTCGTTCGGATCGTCCCAATGCACGTAATCGATTGGATTATCGGTCGCGCGCATAAAAGTTGGGAGTTTAATCCCTCTTCCATCTCGCGACGAAAACAACGGTCCTATAATTTTCCTATACTTGTAACCTCTGTTTCCCTTTAGCTGATTCCCGCGTCGATGCGCATTCGTAAGAGTGAGAATTTTTTTGTACACGTTCTTATCGTCCTCGGTGTACAGCCGCTCATCAGGCAGTTTATTGAATATCAATTCGTAAAGACCGCGAGTCCCCGCGTACCGTACCCCGTCAACGATGACGTCATCGTTGCTGCCCACGTCGAACGTGGAATTTCCCAGCATCAGCTTATCGTCTTGGGGATATACTCCGTACACGTTGTCAAATTTTATCGATGGTCCGGTGAAAAAATTTTTTAAATACTCGCGCGCCAACGGCCCTAAATTCTCGGATAGATGTTGATTTTCCTCTTGATGAGTTTCAGGATTTTTAAAAATATCGCGCATCGAAATTTCCAAAGATGCCGGGCTCGATGACTCGAAGGTATCCTGTCGCGGTACCGCCGTCGCAGGCTCGTTGATCTCAACCACCTTTTTTTTCTTAGAGGATGACGGTGTTCCTCCAATATCTGGGTATCTTCTTTTTCTTCGCGGGGTGGGGGGCGACGGTGGCGTTTCCCTGATATCCGAGAACGCATTGTCGTTCGGATCGACAGTAGCCGTATTTTGAACTAGCTGTTTCAACGGTTCGACGATCGGTCGTAAATTCACTTGCAAATTCTCCTCGGTCGCCATTTTCCCAACTTTCAACGCTAAATACTTTTTCCGTATGGTATCGCTGGTCTTCGCTATTTCGTTCGCGATCGAAGCTCGCAGCTTCTCCTTCTTTTCCTTTTGGGGTGACATATTTGATTGGAAGCGTACGAGAGAGAGATTTGCAACCGCGATACAGCACCGACAACCCTCACCGAACAACTGTGCCCGTTACAGTACGACAAACTCATTAAATCCACGTCTGTAACGACCATGATTCGCAGGGCTGTCTTTATCGATTACGAGAAATCCATACTTCTTTCGCCAACAATTCGCGCATAACGCGCTAAACGTCTCGAACGACATATCGGTATTTACATGATCCTGATGAATGTGACGCAAGTTCATGGTATCCTGTTTGAACAGAATCAACATATTGGCATTGTCACGAATTAAATGTTTAGGTATTCTCGCGTACGACTGACCCAGGTAGAAGCAATCGACGTGCGAATGTCTACCCATCGCGAAATACTCTCTCATGATATTCTGCTCGTCGCACGCCACGTCGTCGAAGATGAATATCGAATCGGGCCGTGCCTCTGCGGGAGGGATTACGTCGGCGTTGTCCGCGAACGCGAAGTAGCCTACATCCTCCCCCACGGATGAGAACAGTTTGTTCAAGTATTGATATTTCGGCTGACTCAGCGATTTCGAGTACACGTAAACGTTTGCGAATCGTAGTCCGTTCACGCTTTCCAACAGGCTAATCATAACGTTCGTTTTACCACATCCTGACGGACCGCTTATGACGCATCGTACAGTGCATGGTAACAATGATCCATGTTTTCGCATCGTCTCGTCGCAATCGTCGAACGCGCGACACATTGGAACACGAATATCCAAAGATTGTCTCACAAAACGCATGATCTGATTGATTCGACGAGCGAGGTGGGTGGGTAGTATTTATACTAGAGCTCGAACACCGTTGGTATCAGTCACCCTCCACCCCTCCGAGAGAGAGAAAATAGGATCCTCGTTTCTTTAAAAGAGAGAGAGAGCAGAAAAATAGCTTATGCGCGCGAATCATCGTTCGCGACGACGTCTCGGTCCGCATACGGGTAAAGGGTTTTTAAACAGAGCTATAAACGCGTTGCCGTTTGAATTGCATATACCCGGCTATCAATTCTGCGGTCCCGGTACGAAACTGCCCGCGCGATTAGCTCGCGGGGATCGAGGAATCAACCCGTTGGACGCGGCCTGTCGCGAGCACGATATAGCGTATTCGCGGTGCAAGGATCTTGGAAATCGCCACGCGGCCGATCGCGTTTTGGCGGATCGAGCGCTGCATCGACTAACGTCCGGAGACGCGGCGTTGGGAGAAAAGGTGTCCGCGGCTGCAGTGTTGGCGGCCATGAAAGCTAAAACGAAATTAGGCATGGGTTTGATAAAGAAAAAAGGTGAAAAGAGAAAAAAACAACGAATTCTCCCGATCGCCAAACGCGGTGGTTTTCTGCCGTTGTTGTTGCCCGCTTTGTCGGCCATAGGAGCATTGACGGGTGGTGCCGCGGGGGTAGTCAAAGTTATAAACGATGCAAAAACTGCGAAGAAACAATTGCAAGAAGCGGAGCGACACAATCAGGCCATGGAGGGTCGTGGACTACGTCTCGCACCGTATAAGCATGGAAAAGGTTTGAAAGGGGAAGAGAAGAAGAAAAAAAAAAAAAAACAACGAAGAAAGACAACACGACGACAGATGTCGAATTGATGACCATCTGTAAAGGATTATCATACTTTCGCGGAGTTTTTATGCGTGACGATTTGCCGCCGCGCGCGTGGGTAAACGAGCGAGGTATAGTCAATCTAGATAATAGTCGTGGGCCGGGGACGCACTGGGTCGCCTATATAAAACGTGGCTCGCGTGTCAAATATTTTGATAGTTTTGGAAATCTTCGACCACCGATCGAGTTGATTCGCTATTTCGGTGCGAACGCGACCATCTTATATAACCACGAACGTTTTCAAAACTACGACGAAAGCGTGTGCGGACAATTGTGTGTGAAGTTTCTCCGAGAAACTACGTTATAAATTCTCTGGAAAGAGTCTCTCTCTCTCTCTCTCTCTCTGCACGATGCATTCAAAAAATTCATTTACGTTCACGTTGTCGGGAAGAAGCAGCGTACTGTCGTCCAAGCACTTTCCACCCATAGATCTGAGCAATGGCGAATACGAGCTGGGGCTGCTCGATTTGCAAACTTATTACACGATACCGAACATCAGCGCCAGCATCGGAAACAATCGATTCTACTTCGGCGAAAAAGACGAGGAGATCGTCATACCCGACGGTTCGTACGAATTGGAGGCGATAAACGCGTACTTAAGACGCGAAATATGCGCACGATATCCTCCAAAAAATGTTGACGAGTCGTCCATCACCTCCGATATCGAATATCCGTTGATCTTACGAGCAAACACCAACACCATGAAAAGTGAAATTATAAGCAAGTACCAAATAAACTTTGCAAAGCCTTGCAACGTAGGGTCCATCCTCGGATTTTCCATGAATCGTGTTTTACCGCCGAACGCGTGGCATACGTCGAACGCACCTGTGAATATCATCAGCGTGAATATCGTACGAGTGGAATGCAACGTAACCACCGGATCGTACGACAATGGTAAACTCGTTCACACGATACACGAATTCGCGCCTCAGGTACCACCAGGATATAAATTGTCGGAAACGCCCGCGCAAGTCATTTACCTTCCGATCGTTGCACGAGTAATTGACGATTTAACGATCCGCATAGTTGATCAATCGGGACGTTTGATTGATTTTCGAGGTGAAGAAATCACGGTGCGATTGCATGCGCGACGAAGCAATGCTAATTCATAACAATACAGCATTCTATACGTTGAACAACACCAGCAACAGCGACAACAGCAACAGCGACAACAGCAACAGCAACACATTGATTCGCAAGAAAGTAACCGCTGAGAAAAACGTAAAGTCATCGATTCGTAAGAAATTAACCGCTGAAAACGTCAAGTATCTACGATCTTTGGGATTTATTGTTAAAAAGTGAAAGGAAAACAAATCATGTCCGACGATATTTTGAACATCTCCGAAGCGCCGATCTTCGACAATCGCATAACGAAGATTGAACTGCACACGTACAATCCGTATGCCAACACGACGTTCGAAAACAGCGATGAGATAAGGATACCCATTCAACAACAAGACCTGTACACGCTCCCGTGTAAAAGCTTCTTGTACGTTGAGGGAAAACTTAGTTTACCGGGACAACCTCAATTAGCGGCTGGAGCAGGAGGAGAATCACGCACCGATACGGCAACTCTCGAGAACAATGCCGTTGCGTTTATGTTCGAGGAAATACGCTACGAATTGAACGGAGTAGAAATCGATCGGTCCAGAAATCCCGGTGCGACGACAACTCTGAAGAATTACGTGAGCCTGTCCAGAACGAGAAGCAGCGCATTGTCCAACGCTGGCTGGCTGTATGGTGATGATGGACAGAAACAGACTGCAACGGCCACGGCTGCTATACATTTCAACTTTTGTGTACCTATGAGCGTTTTATTAGGCTTCTGTGAAGACTACAAACGTGTTGTAATAAATGCTCGACACGAATTGATTTTGATTCGCTCGCGTACCGACGTGAACGCATTGTACAGTCCTTCCGACAACGCGAAACCTATTCTGCATCTGAACAAAATTCAATGGCGAATGCCACATGTTGCATTGGACGAAATACATAAGCTGTCAATGTTACATATTTTAGACAGCGATAAACCGATCGGCATGAGTTTTCGATCGTGGGATCTGTACGAATATCCTCTACTACAGACGACTACGAAGCATACATGGGCGATAAAAACGTCTCAGCAAATGGAAAAACCGCGATACGTGATATTCGCTTTGCAAACCAATCGAAAGAATAACTTAACGAAAACGGCTACGCGATTCGATCATTGCGCATTGACAAATATTCGGCTTTACTTGAACTCGGAAACCTATCCGTACGATGATTTAAATATCGATTTCGAGAAAGGTAAATACGCGTTGCTCTACGACATGTATGCAAAATTCCAAGAATCGTACTATGGAAACGGCGAAACGCTACTCGACGTCACGGATTTCCTGCGATACGGCCCGCTCATCGTTCTCGATTGTTCTCGACAAAATGAAGCGCTAAAAAATGCTACGGTCGACGTACGAATCGAATTCGAATGTCGAACCGACATCCCACCATCGACAACAGCCTACTGCTTGATGATACACGACCGCATCGTGGAGTACAGTCCATTGACGAATATTGTTCGAAAAATTACTTAAGCCCGATAAAAATACATTGTTTGAAAAATTACTTAAACCGCTTATACTTATAAAAAATATTTTATCATTTCTCTACTGTAATTGTATTTTTATACTATAGGAATTGTAAACGAAGGAATTTGCAATAAAATAAAATACAAAAGAGATATTCTCGAATAATTTTATTTTTAAAATACCTCCTCGAACACACACACACACACACACACACACACACAATTTACATCGTTTACACACACAATTAAACTAATAATATTATCCCCTCTCCCATAGAACGAGATATTGTTTACATTAGTGGGAGGGGTATTCATTATAAATTGCTCGTAACAGTCGTCGTATGAAGTTATACCATAAAAACCGTCGACAATCACGGTCGCAAAACGAAGTTACATCGCGTGTGTTTTTATCATCCGACCAGCCAACTTCGCGCATCCCCCCTTTCTTCAACGGTAAGTACAATAAAAAAATTAATAAACGATTGAAAATCCGGTAAAAAACTTTCTCTATTTAGATGGATCGAATCACTCACATCATTGACATGGACGGTTTCATTGTGGAAAAAAAATTTATATGCAAAGAATTAGCTATGATCGATGTTTGTCACGACGGCTCGTTCGAACTCTCTGAATTTCGCTTGGGGAAGAACTTTCGTTGTTTATCCGACGCTGACAAAAAGTCTGCATGGTATGTTAGCAATTTCATACACGGGATTCCATTTAAAGATTTCGGCTATGAAAACTATCAACAGCACGATATATTCGAAGTAATTCAAAATTTTGTGCGCGATTACGCGAATCCTATCGTAGCGTACAAAGGTGGATGTTTCGAGAGAGACATCCTTCGAAAAATGCAAATAAACTCGATAAATTTGGAAGATTTCAACTGTCCGAAATACGATGTACTAGTTCGCGATCCCGTGTATGAAATTGCCAACGACAAACCGTGTCGACTTCACCGTTGGCGACCGACAAAAAACGTCACATACCATTGCTGTCTTCGCGAAGTACAAACATTTCGAGCATGGGTTAAAAATTATAAAAACACGTATCAGTTATAAAGACGCGACTTTGAATTTTCTCTACATCAAAAAACACGACACCTTCTTTTACGTTTTTGATTTTTTTCGCACAGTCTTTCACAATGATTGCGAAATCGGAGATGGATCCTGCAGCCGTCGCAACAACAACCGATCACACAACACCACCCGATTATCGTCTCGAACGCGACAGACTTCGCAGTTTTCGCCACTGGTGTTACTCACACATCGCCCAACCGGAGAAACTCGCAGCCGCCGGATTTTTCCATCTGGGTGATGAGGATAGCGTCGAATGTTTCGAATGCGGTATACGACTGTGTCGATGGGAAGAGGACGATGATCCCATGAAGGAGCATCGCGCCTGGTCGAGATTCTGCGGATACGTCCGCGGGGTGAACTGTGGCAACGTGCCGATCGGAGTCGATCCTGGTACAATCCCGCCAAACCCTCGTGGTATGGATGTCTGTGGAATCGCGAAAGAATCGGCGCTCGAACGGAAATAAATTAAAAAAATAAAAAACTTATATATCGCGAAAGAATCGGCGCTCGAACGGAAATAAATTAAAAAAATAAAAAACTTATATATCGCGAAAGAATCGGCGCTCGAACGGAAATAAATTAAAAAAATAAAAAACTTATATAACCAATAATGCGAAACTTTATTTTAAAATAAATGTAATTTTTATATATTTTTTATTCTTCGTGTTGCGTCTGTAAAAAAGAAATGTTAAGTATTAATTTTTAATTAATAAATATATAAAATTATTTTAGCTTTACTCACCGCATTTTCAAACAGCACCCTTACTGCGGTGATATACTCCTCGTCCCACTCCTGCGCCTCGATGTGGTAACATCGCATGGCTTCCCTCCATCCGTGGATGAACGCCGCCCGCTCTTCATCGGAATTGAAAACCTGTTGATAATATAAAATTGTAATATAAAATAACTATCAATAATAAATAACATATTACTTATATTATTTCTTTGTACTTACCACCAACTCCATCGTCTCGCTTAGTGGCACATTCTCGTCCACCATGATATGGGCAACACTTTCCATGGTTACGAACATTTTGAATCAGAGCATCAGCTGCACCCTTTCTTTTATGCATGCATCCCCTCTCCGGAAAAAGATGCAACGAAATCTCCACCCCCGAAAGACGTTCATCGAAATCTCCGATCGTGAGAAACCGATGGGTCCAGGAATCTCAGTTTGACCCAGCCCGAGAAAAATGTTTGAGTGGCTCTATGGCGATGACAGAAAAAAACGCTCCACTTATCGCTCGTGAGAAACCGATGGGTCCAGGTATCTCAGTTTGACAACTCGATGCCAGCCGGACACGTTCGGACATGAGTGTTTACGCTGTGTTTACGTTTGGCTATGAGTGTTTACGCCGCCTGGCTGTATGGTGATGACAGACACAAAACAGTCACGTTTCGGACACGTTCGGACATGAGTGTTTACGCTGTGTTTATAGATAAGAAGACGCCCGCCGAATATTATAAACATACCAGGAAATTGGTCGTCAATGCAATACTAGGAAAAATCCCAGTGAGAACAGAGATCTGGGTCAAAGGATGTTTATTTAAAAAATGATAAGCCGAGCTCCTGCCGTCGACAGGATGTTTATTTAAACATATCAGGCTTACGCAATACCAGGGGACTGGTCTCAATACCAGGAAATTGATCTTCGATGCAATACCAGGAAAACTAAAAATCCCCCCTCCCTCCACAAAATATGGTTGGTTATAGGAGCCAAAGAATGTTTATTTAAAAAAACGATAAGCTGGGTGAGAACAGAGATGCGATCACGACGCCCGCCGAATATTATAAACATACCAGGAAATTGGTCGTCAATGCAATACTAGGAAAAATCCCAGTGAGAACAGAGATCTGGGTCAAAGGATGTTTATTTAAAAAATGATAAGCCGAGCTCCTGCCATCGACAGGATGTTTATTTAAACATATCAGGCTTACGCAATACCAGGGGACTGGTCTCAATACCAGGAAATTGATCTTCGATGCAATACCAGGAAAACTAAAAATCCCCCCTCCCTCCACAAAATATGGTTGGTTATAAGCTAACCCCCCCCTCCCCCCCGCAAAATATGGCTGTGTTATAAGTTAATCCCCCTCACCCCGCCCCCCGCAAAATACGATCGCGCTATAAGGTAAAATGCCGGTAAGGTAGGAATCTACCTACAATGATAAAGTGAATTAGAACCCGCCTCTATTACCTACTTCGCCCGAACTTGTCCGATTCTTTCCGAATCCGCCCGACGAGATCGAGTCAGTCCCGGTCAGCTCGAAACCCCTTGGCAACCCGAAGCACTCGGGTAGCTTGAAACGCTCAAGCCGAAAATTATAAAGTTTCTTTTCCCTTCTACGACACTTTTTTTTGGACGAAGATGTTTCAACACTACACCTACCGAACCTTAAAAGTAACTGGTAAATGTTTCTTTGTATGAAAATGATAAGATTGATTTTATTTAGACTTTGTGTGGTGTCCGGAATTCGGGATTAAGCATGTACGGCGAGGCAATAACCTCCGACAGGTAACATCAGCGAAATAAATTGTAAGCAGTTCGGCGTGGCAACAACCTCCGACAGGTTGTCATCAGCGAAATCAATGTAAGCGCTATGGCGAGGCAGTGACCGCCGCAAAAATTCTAACTCAGCAAAACACATGTTATAAAAACTCTGGACACCACCCGGCAAAGGGAAAAAGTTGAATAAAGCTGTAAAACGTAACTTCGTGCTTGGTTAAATAGTCGCCACTCCCGATCAAATCCCGATCCTGGAACTAGACAGTAAGAATCCACTTTGAAGCATTGTTGAAACCCGTCTGGGCACAACAATTTGGTGGCAGCGGTGGGATAATACTGACAATACGGACAATACTGACAGCAGTCTGAGGACTGACCTCAAGGAGTAACAACCCGAAGGAAGATTGCCGTCAGCGGTCTGAGGACTGACCTCAAGGAGTAACAACCCGAAGGAAGATTGCCGTCAGCGGTCCGAGGACTAGCAACTCCAGACTCTCTTCCGGCAGAACAGGACGGAACCATCGGGAGCCAGAAGGACGACAATTGCAGCAGTCGCCAGTCCGAGGACTAACGACCCGCCAGAACCAAGCGAAATGCGACATCTAATTTTGTAAGTGCCGAGATCACATTTAAACAAAACTATAAATCGAACAATTTTGTATGTCGGGAAAAAACGAAGATTTTAAGCCTTTGCGTTCATCTTATCGTAAACGTATCTCAAGATCATTTGAATCAATATTCGACAAATTCCCCATTTTCACCGAAAAAGAGGAACCGCGTAAGCCGTATTCCGATCCACCGACATCGCATCGAACGCGTTTACCCGCACCGTACATAAACTTAGATAGCGATCCATCAAGCGATAGCGAAGCTTACGATAACGTAATTATACAGAGGGAATTTCCTATAAATATTGCAGACTTCAGCCTACTAGAAACACAAAACATGGCAACCAGCGGTAGTAACCAAGCAACGGGCAACGTAACCGTATTAAAAGCGCTCTCATTAGTAAAAGAATTCAGTGGAGAATCCGCTAGCGAACTAACCACCTTCTTGAAATCATGCGAGATCGCGTTGGAGTTAGTATCCGTAGGTGAACAACCCCTACTATTGCGAGCAATTTTAGGGACAAAATTTACGAAACGAGCAGCAATAGAACTAGAATATCGGGACATAGACAGTTTTGACTCGTTAAAAACACTATTACTAGCACTCTTTAAGGAAAAACGTTCGCTATGCGCTGTCCAATCAGAGTTTAATGCATGTCGTCAAAGAGATAACGAAAATGTCAGGGCATTCGCGGCAAGATTAGAAAAACTAACAATAGAATTGTCACAATTAATATCAAAACCAGGAAACAGTAACATGGTCAACAAAGCGTTGGTAGAATCAGTAAACGAGCAAGCTGTAAACGTTTTTAGCATAGGGTTGAAGGAAAAACTGAGAGTGATAATTAGATCACGGACATTTGATACACTTAGAGCAGCAATAACTGCAGCCATCGAAGAGGAACAGGCACTAGGGCCGAACAACAGTCGTGGTTATGGAAATTATGGAGGTGTTGGATTCAATAGAGACAGAATGGGGCCAAGATATAGTGAAATAAAGTGCGAAAGGTGTCATAAACAGGGGCACCTAGCAAAGAACTGTTATACGCGTCTGAGCATGCCGCGACCGGAACTAGCATCTAATCGTCCCGCGTTTAATCGACAAAGCTTGGGATCCCGACGGGAGATGTACCACACGACAGTAGTTTGCAACTACTGCAAGAAACCCGGGCATGTCCAGCGCGATTGTAGAACATTAATGAGAATCAACAACGGAGAGATACGAACTAGAAATAGCGAACAAACTAGTAATTACCGACGTGACATGTTCCGGAACACAGAGGATAGGTCATATAGTAACACGACCGGAAACAGACCTGGACGAGCAGGTTCAAATGAGAGGCCAACTCTCGAATCTTACCAAATAAATTGTACCAGCGGAGGAAGCAAATCAAAAAATATAGTAGAACTAGAAGCAAAGGAAATAAAGTGTCCAAAAATCCGCATGCTGGTCGACACGGGAGCAGACATTACTCTACTCAAGTATAGTAAAATTATAGGGAAAGTGCGCACGACACGAGAAGTAGTAACCCTGAGGGGTATAGGAAACACTGAAATCCCTACCATCTGTAAAATAGAGCTTAATGTGAAAATAGGAACAAGGTTCGTTATGCACCCTTGCCACGTAGTTAAAGACGATTTCCCTTTACAAGTTGATGGAATACTAGGATACGATTTCGTAACTAAGTACAATGCAATAATTAGACCAGGAGTACGTGTAGAAATTCTAGACACATATTGGCCATTAGTTCAGGACGAGATTATTATCCAACCACGAACGGAAACAATTATTCGAGCTCGCACAAGAGAGCAGGGAGACGGGTTAGTAGAAAAACAAATGCTAGAACCGGGTATATACATAGGAAATTGTCTGACAAGTTCTGACAATGGCACGTGCCCGATACCTATAATAAACATGACGACTCGCGCAATCCAGTTGCGGCCCCCGACGGTGCAACTCGAGACGTTCTCAACAACGCCAGATACTGACCTACGCGACAACATCGGTAGCAATGACTGTGTCAGCAAAGCAACGTATGGCATTCAAGTACTGATCGGGAAGGATAGAATGAAGTCCTTACGCGACAATATCAAAACGGAAAACTTAAACGAAGAAGAAAAGGCAAGTTTAATGGAACTATGCGATAAATATAACGACATTTTCTATTTAGAAGGAGACAGATTAGGATTTGCGGACAAAGTAAGGCACAAAATACGATTGATACCGGGCGCGAAACCAGTAAACGTAAGACCGTATAGATTACCACAAGTACACAAGGAGGAAGTGGACAAACAGGTCAAAGAAATGTTAGAGCAAGGCATAATAGGGCCTAGTACGAGCGAATGGAATGCCCCATTGTTAGTAGTATCTAAAAAGCCCGATGAAACTGGAAAAAAAAGATATAGAGTAGTAGTCGATTTCCGAAAGTTAAACGAGATAACAGTAGGAGACTCATTCCCTCTACCAAACATATCAGACATACTCGACCAATTAGGAGGGGCGAAATACTTTTCCACCTTAGACTTAGCGTCAGGATTTCATCAAATCGCTATGGAGCCCGAGGATTGCGAAAAGACAGCGTTTTCTACCTCGCACGGGCACTTCGAATACAAACGTATGCCATTTGGTCTTAAGGGCGCTCCCCCTACTTTTCAAAGAACCATGGAAGCCTTATTAGGAGGACTACGTGGAATAAAATGCTTCGTATACATAGACGATATAGTCATTCACGGACGCTCACTCAAAGAACATCAGGAAAGATTGGTACAAATTTTCGAAAGAATAAGAGAAAGCGGTCTAAAATTGCAACCAAATAAGTGTCAATTCTTGCGTAAAGAAACAATTTATCTGGGTCATGTCATTACCGAAGACGGCATTAAGCCAGATCCGTCAAAATTAGATGTAGTAAAGAATTACCCGGTACCGAAGAAAACGAAAGATCTACAATCCTTCCTAGGATTAGCAGGTTACTATAGAAAATTCATAGAAAATTTTTCAAGTATAGCAAAACCACTCACTCAATTATTAAAAAAGGATGCAGAATTCAGATGGACTGATCAGGAACAGGAAGCCTTCCAGATATTAAAAGAAAAACTGACATCGGCACCACTGTTACAATATCCGGATTTCTCAAAACCGTTCACGCTAACAACAGATGCATCGGGTAAAGCTATAGGTGCGATATTATCACAACAGCAACAGGCAAAGGACCTACCAATAGCTTATGCAAGTAGAATACTTAATAAAGCCGAAATCAACTACAGCACAACGGAAAAGGAGCTACTAGCCATAGTATGGGCAACCCAGCACTTCCGGCCTTACTTATACGGAACTAAATTCACGATCGTCACCGATCATAAACCTCTCACATGGTTATTTAACGTTAAAGATCCGGGCTCTAGATTAATTAGGTGGAGACTGAAGTTAGAAGAATACGACTACGAGATTCGATACAAGGAAGGAAAGACAAACCAAAACGCGGACGCACTTAGTAGAATGTATGTTATCAAACGCGGACGCGGAAGGCCACGAAAGTCACCACCATCAGATGAGCCACAGGCAGCATCAGATAGCTCAGATAAAGACGAACAAGAATCTTCGGAAACAGACGAAAACGACACAACGGCTAAGAACAAGGATAAATATACAGAGGAAGAAAAGAAACAAATATTATACGAATACCACGACACCCCATTAGGTGGACACATAGGTATGAAGAGAACATTAAAACGTATATATTTAAAACACTCATGGCCAGGCATGAGACAAGATATAGAAAATTACATTGCAAAATGCGAAAAATGCCAGAAGAATAAGTTGCGAAAATCAACCAGAGCCCCTATGATAATTACAGATACACCATCGGCACCTTTTGAAAAATGCGCGCTAGACATAGTAGGACCATTACCCGAGAGTAACAACCGGAATAAATACGTGCTAACGTTCCAAGATCTACTAACAAAATTTAGTAAAGCGATACCCCTACCAGACCAAGAAGCAAATACCATAGCCAAAGAATTCGTAACTAAAATAGTGTGCGAGTACGGAACTCCAAAGAAATTACTTACAGATCAAGGGGCTAACTTTCTTAGCCAAGTATTTAAAGAAACATGCAAACTGCTTAAAATAGACAAAATACAGACGACGGCTTATCATCCAGAATCAAACGGTGCACTGGAAAGAAGCCATAGGACACTAGCAGAATATCTAAAAAATTTTATCGATGAAGATCAGTCAAACTGGGATGAATGGCTCTCTTACGCAATGTTTACATATAATACGACGCCACACACAGCGACAGGCTACACTCCTTATGAACTAGTATTTGGGAGACAAGCCGAATTACCGACCTCGCTCAAACTCGCGCCGCAACCCGACTATACATACGATCATTACGCTCACGAATTAAAACAACGATTACGCTCAACCAATGCAATAGCGAGGGAAACCATAAACAACCAAAAAATGCGCTCTAAGCAACACTACGATAAAAGGACGGCGAATGTCAAATTCAAACCAGGCGATCAAGTACTGTTACGCGACGACACAGTTAGACGGGGGCGTTCGAAAAAATTAACACCGAGTTGGATAGGCCCATACACGGTAACACACACGCACGCAAACGAAAATTATACAATAAAAAAAGGACGCAGACCTCTACGAGTCCACACTAATCGTCTAAAACATTTCATAGACTAATAACATTGAAAATCACAGGATTATGCTAGGCGCGGCCGTATCAATAAGTTAGGAATAATTACAGAGCTACACCACAGCAACCAATACCTTGTACTCCACTTTGCAGAGCCTCACTTTTAATCATAAGAATAACGCACGGGATACCACCGGATGAAGGCGTTATCATTCAAAGGTTCACAGATCATCCAGGTATCTATTTCGAAGAACTCGGTAATTTACATATTTATAGAAGTACTTGGAAATTAGTCATTCACATAGATGTAACACCGTTATCTATACGTATTGCCAAAATACAAACTGCGCTCAAAGAAACGACGAAACATTGTACAGACACAGCTAACCACAGACTAAACAAATTTTGTAACCAATTTTACAACATATCAAGCAAAGAATTGCAACAGATTTCTGTAAATCTCGAGTATGTACATCAAATAATAGGAACAACGTCACGATCACGCCGAGGACTAATAGACGGAATCAGACATTTAGGGAAAGTATTATTTGGTACAATGGATGAAAACGACAGACAAACAATAAGTAGACAGATAGCAATACTTAAAAACGAAGGTAGTACACTAAGAACATCATTATTAAAACAAATACAAATTGTAAATAGAAACATCCAACTGTATAACGAATCTATCGGGAACATAAATCATAACGAACGTACACTGTTAAACGCCACAAACGCACTTAGACAGTTACTACAAACGGAGACAAATAGCGAAAATCTCCAAGCCGCTATGGACGAACAGGCCATAATTTTCGAAAACATAATCAAGGATCTAGCCGAAGACGTGAAAAACATATTAGATTATACACAAGATATCAGGAAGGGAATCCTAAACCCAATAGTCCTCCCTCCCAAACAGATTATCGAATACCTAAATTCAGCCTTACCTAACTTACCGAAAGGCCTAAATTTCCCGATACCGCTCACGATCGAAAATATCCACTCCTTATACGAATTAATTAATTTAGCAACCTATAGCACATCCCAGGCTATCAATACAATTATCGAAGTGCCATTACTCAATGCGAAACAATATAAGGTAAATAAGGTGTACCCAGTACCCACAAAAGTAAACGAATCGCTCTACGCATATTTAGATACTACCGATACATTAGTAACAATAGATGTAGCAAACTTGGATTACGTACATATTAATAACCAAGAGTTGAGAAAATGTAAAATGTTAGACAACAACTATCTGTGTAAGTTATACCATCCTGTTTTTAAAGCATTACCAAAAGGCCCTTGCGAAGTACAAATCTTTACGAAATTAGTACAGCAACCGAAAAACTGCAACCTTAGATTCATAAACCTTAACCAGACTATTCTAATCGAATTAAATCAACCAGGAACGTGGATCTATGTTACACCAAAACCAATTCATTTAGTAATATCATGCGATCAGAACCCCATTCAAAGCACATTAATACAAGATTCTGGTGTCATAGTAATTAAAGAAAAATGTACAATCTCTACAACCGAATTTACAATAGAAACGAGTAAAAATTATAAGGCGGAAACATACTTCAGTTATTTACCAATGCATAATTTAACCATACCAAATTTAATAAAGACCATTAATGTAACACAACTAAAACACATGGAACAATGTAAGCTAAAGAAAATAATTAAGAACCCAGATGAGTTACACGCAATAAGTAAAAGTTTAATAGAAGTAAGGGACGACCTAAGTTTGGAAAACAAACTCACACCCGTAGAATATCATTATAGCCTTATCTCATCATTTTCCATAAGCGGAATAATTATACTCTTAGCAATTGTAATAATGTTTTACAAGTATATTCCACGAATGAAATGTAAGCGAGGTAACCAACAAAATGGTCAACCAAGCGAATAATATGCATGTAAACGTTAGTGCTATCATTATTTACGAGTTATTTAATATGCCACTTAATAAGTCATTTATAATTATTCGTTTCGATTTCATGTCATGCTCTTACATATTTCATGGAAAATTGTAAGAGCACTCTCCCTAAGGGGGTAGGGATGTGGTGTCCGGAATTCGGGATTAAGCATGTACGGCGAGGCAATAACCTCCGACAGGTAACATCAGCGAAATAAATTGTAAGCAGTTCGACGTGGCAACAACCTCCGACAGGTTGTCATCAGCGAAATCAATGTAAGCGCTATGGCGAGGCAGTGACCGCCGCAAAAATTCTAACTCAGCAAAACACATGTTATAAAAACTCTGGACACCACCCGGCAAAGGGAAAAAGTTGAATAAAGCTGTAAAACGTAACTTCGTGCTTGGTTAAATAGTCGCCACTCCCGATCAAATCCCGATCCTGGAACTAGACAGTAAGAATCCACTTTGAAGCATTGTTGAAACCCGTCTGGGCACAACATTTGTGCAGCTCTCCTATTGTTATATGTTAATGTATTATGTCGTTCGGAAAGTCATTTCACTTTCTCCTTTACTGAAGAAATTACATTCAACTTGATTTCTATTTCTTGCAATTGATGTAGTCAATTTTTATTTTGCAGAAAGATCCGCAGTCTAGTAATGACAAACGGAAGCATTGCCATCCCTACACGAAAAACGAAATTACTTTCCAAACGACCTAATAGTACGTAGTATGTAATTTAAATAAATATTAATTTTGTCGGTAAAAAGAAAGACTGCTGTTGCTGCTACACATTTGTACAATATACATTTACTTTACCGACATCTGCCACATAGCGCGTCCTACATTAGTGCGACTGTGTTGCCTCTTACGGCGAGGCAGAATACAGCACCGTTTTCCGTGCAGCTTCGCGGCTGCAGGCCTCCAAAACGCGACATAGCTGCCCGTTGCAGCCCTGGTTATCTGGGTATATGAAAGCCACCAGTATTTTTTAAAATTTAGATGATTATAGTCTACCCCGGGCATGGGCAGAAATAACACGCGTGCTAGGGAATCTCAAGGAATACTCGTGGAATACACCCCACTTCTCCCGGCCGCGCGTCTCGCTCCCCGTGGCGGCCCTAATGCTCGGAGCAACTATAGCTGCCAAGGGGATTGAAACGCGCGGCCGGGAGAAGTGGGCGCAGTGTTCCGATTGATGGTGCACTTTCTCGCGCATGCGCGACCAAAACAGTAGCGTATCTACAATGACGCAGCAGAGCGGCCAGGGCCCTGACGCCTTGAGGCAGTTATATTGGCAGGAATGTACCGAAACAATCTGTTCCGGACAAAAAGACTTTAGGACGTGTCCTACGAGATACAAAATATACAGAAATACACATGTTATACATTCATTTTTCAGAATCAAATCATACCAATTTTTTAAAAGTCTGCGTGGTGCTCAAGCTACCCGATTTCATCGAAAACGTTACGTTACTGAGGCTGAAATTGCCGCGCATGCGCGAGAAAGTGCACCATCAATCAGAACCAGTGTCGCCAGAAAGTAACCGAACGGTTACTCGAGGGAACTAGAAGGTACCCCCTCTCTGATGACCAGAGCGGCAGACGAGTTCAGGAGTAGAGTAATATGTGACACGTTGCGCGTGCGCGACGAGGATTTAGTGGGGCGAATGGAAGACACGTTGCGCGTGCGTGATGAGGACGCAACAATGACATGAGATTTCGCATGTTTTAGGTTATTGCAGCGTATCGTAGATATGAAATGAATCATACGAATCGTTCTGCAGATTATGAACTTTCTTTATTATAAATGAAATGAATTTGTAACATGTGGTAGTTTCAGTTGTGGAGTATGGATATTGAAAAAAATGTTGAAATCTATAGTACTATATATTAAAAATGTTGGTATAGGGAAGATGAAAGAAATTGTATTTAGAACTGAATCCTGAATGTAATAAATATATTATAGGTACATAATACAATAAAATTGTAGGAAAATATAGTCTATCAGATATATATGTAATTTTTACCATCTTTAAACGTTTTTAGCTCACTGCAACGTGGACCGATTTTGACGAAATTTTCAGCATGTGTATAACTAACATAGATCTACAAAACATATATTTTAAATTTTCATTAAGGGCCCTAATAAAAAAGTTTAAAAAATGACTTTTTTATTTTTGCATGTAACTTTGTAAATTATAATTTTTTGGAAAATCTTTTTTGCATATCATTTCATAAACCAGTGCTTCTAATTGATTATAAAAAATCAGGTCGTTTGTTACAATTATAAAATTATTTAAATAAAAATAAATTTTTCAAAAATACCACGTTTTTAAAACGGACTAAAAAGTATAAAATAAAATTTTTAAAAACGCCACGTTTAAAAAACGGACTAAAAAGTATAAAATAATTTTTTCTAGCCGGGTAGTGGAGTAGGGAGCGCTGTCGCGCGGCGTGGCGATCGCTGAACGCGATGACGTAGGTTTCGCGGGGGGGGGGTGAACAGGTAAATATTTAATTGTTATTTCTCCGAAACGGATAGACTTTAAAAAATTTTTTTTTTTAATACTGCATTGTCATCCACTTCTGAGCCATGTAACCGATTTCAAGTCTCTAGCTCATCAGGAAGTTAGTTTAAAATCAATTGCATAATTTGCCACCGAACAGACAAACAAGAAAGCGAGCTAATAAAAACGTGGTAAAAAAGTTATTCTGTTTTAAAGGGCGTTCGAATACTTTCGTGAGCCACTGTATGTGCGTCATGTGGTCGTGCGTCATCCGGTTTCCCGGCAGTAACAGTAACAGTTCGCCCCAACTTGCCCCACAAGCTACGGACTGTAGAACGCAGATACGTTCCTGGGTTCGCCGCGCATGCGCGAGTTTTCCCGTACTAGTTCACAACACTGGTTGGGGCGAACTGTTACTGCCGGGAAACCGGATGATGCACGACCACACGACAAAGGGCGGGTCAGTGGCTCAGGTGGTAGAGTGTCTGATTCGTAGCAAGAAGGCCAGGGTTCGATTCCCGGGGTGGCATAAATTTCCAAGGTGGTTTTTTCTCCTGCTACGGGCTCAGTGCCTACTGTCGGGGTCATGGGGCAACCAATGGCAACGATATTCCCCCTTTATCCAGGGATTCGGTAAACTATTGGGAGCCCAAGTTGGCCATCCCGCCTCATAAAGGTACCCGCCGGCTCTATCTCCTCTGTTTGGGGGATAAGAGTAAGGAAGGGGGTGGTCAGCGAACAAATGGTACTACTGAGGAAACTGGACATGGACCCTACCAAAAAAAAAACGGAATCAAAAACGCAAACGGAACATCAATTAGAAACCTTTAAGGGAAAGGCCAGGTGGACGGAGCTAATAGCTGAACACCGACCAGAACCGAGGATGGTGGTCACATCCGAACAATCAGCCATATTTTCTAGGATGTGTCAAGCCCACCCAAGAAGGAGATCCCGATGAACCTGATATCAAATCTCTGAGGAGACAGATTTCGGTGAAGTTGGTTGAACCCTTCCTTCTCAACCCCATCGCGAAGTAGGTCGGCAAGTGAAGACCGAATGGAATTGATATCTCGGCCCAGCCGAGATTTCGATGAAGTCGGATTGGATCCGAAGTAGCAGTAACTTCTTCCCAATGGTCAAAAAACAATACGCGGTCCCTTGCATCTGTACTCCCAATAGACTCACAGCATAGGCGGGGAGGGATTAGCCCTAGGGGAGGGTGTGGGTAAGTTTCTGGACTATCCGGGAACAGTGTAGGGACGGGCTCAAAACTTGACACATTCGACATGAAAATATGGTGAAGGGGGGGAGTCTAAAAGGGCAGGCGAGACACCCTGCAGGTCTGAAGGTGAGGGGGCCCGACGTTCACACCGAGCCGTAAAACAGCTCAAAAACTCAAAAAATTAGGTAGCATGGCCCGCTCATCAATGACGACCGACCCGTCTAGTAAGTCGACGACTCTGAAAATGGCCCGGGCCGAATAAAACAGAGGGGACGGCTGAAAAACGAGGACAATTGCAACCCGCTAAAAGGGCCGAGTGCCGGCAGCGCCAATTGTGAAACTGGTGTTTAAAAACCGGTGTGCCCTAAGGAAGCGAGGGGCGGCCGAACCGCCCCTCCCCGGCAATAAACACGACTACTACTACTACTACTACGACCACACGACGCACATACAGTGGCTCGCGAAAGTGACGATTTATTGACGAAAATAGTGAAAATCTGCAATTTTTACCATCTTTAAACATTTGTAGCTTATTGCAGCGTCAACCGATTGTGACGAAATTTTCAGAATATGTTTAATTGACACAGATCTACAATACGTATTTTTTAAATTTTCAATATAGACCCACATAAAAAAGTTAAAAATTCAACTTTTAGTATTTTTTCAACAATTCCGATCAATTGCAATTTTTGAAAATATTTCTTTTCGCATCCTTTAGTCAACTAATTTCATAAATATAAATAATAAATAAAAGTTCAAATCGTATAGTACAATACTTAAAAAGTTATCGTCTTCTTTAGGTCTTAAACTTTTGTCCGATACTGTATATATATAATTAGAATATATTTATATATTACATGTATATACACATCAAATTTTAATATAACATACGCATGTTAATCGTCATGTTTGAAAATCGAGAAGAAAAGATGTTGCGAAGCTATGCGGGGCAACCAAGATGCCCGATTTTGTACTTCAGTGACTCTAGAATCGTCGCGCATGCGCGAGTTTTCCCGTACCAGTTCACAACACTGCTGCGGAGTGGGCGTCATGGTGGGCGTATTCCTTGAGAATTACTAGCACGCGTGCTATTTCTGCCCATGCCTGGTCTACCCAGTGTCGCCACTTAGTAACCGAACGGTTACTCGAGGGGAATACAAGGTACCCCCTCTCTGATGACCAGAGCGGCAGAGGAGTTCAGGAGTAGGGTAATATGTGACACGTTGCGCGTGCGCGACGAGGATTTAGTGGGGCGAATGGAAGACACGTTGCGCGTGCGCGATGGGGACGCAACAATGACATGACATTTCGCAGGTTTTAGGTTATTGCAGCGTATCGTAGTTATGAAATGAATCATATGAATCGTTCTGCAGAACGATATTATTGTATGTTATATGAGATGTGATATGAGTAGAGTTCATTAATATGTTCATTAATATATATATTAATATTCACCGTCAATAACTCAATAGTTGTTGCCCTTTACCATCCTTTCCCATAGCGTATATACATATATAGCTGATAGACTATATTTTCCTACAATTTTATTGTATTATGTACCTATAATATATTTATTACATTCAGTATTCAGTTCTAAATACAATTTCTTTCATCTTCCCTATACCAAACTTTTTAATATATAGTACTATAGATTTCAACATTTTTTTCAATATTCATACTCCGCTTCACAACTGAAACGCCCATGTTACAATTCATTTCATTTATAATAAAGAAAGTTCATAATCTGCAGAACGATTCGTAGATACGCTGCAATAACCTAAAACCTGCGAAATGTCATGTCATTGTTGCGTCCTCATCACGCACGCGCAACGTGTCTTCCATTCGCCCCACTAAATCCTCGTCGCGCACGCGCAACGTGTCACATATTACTCTGGTCATCAGAGAGGGGGTACATTTTTTCACCGTGACTCCCCTCAAGTGGCGACACTGGGTCTACCCAATCTCGCTTTAGTATGGAAGCGGAGAATTTAAAGTTTTCTTTGTTGTTAATGAATGTATCACTGTTATATGCTATACGTTTATTTACTTTATTACGACGCCAATGATATATTATAGGTATATTATTTTTATCTTGAATAAGGCCAGTCTTGTCACAGAAAAGGAATGTTTGAGGAGATATGTAGCCTGTGGTAAGTTGTCTACGTGAAGTGTCGTCTATTTGGAAAATAAGTTCATGTAGAAGGTGATTGTCAATATGTGCTAATTTACTAAAGTAGTCTCTGGTAAGTCGGAGAAGGAAAATGTCAATTCTAGGTATGCCAGCCGTGTCATAAAGAGTTGTGTTTTTGACATAATGTTGCCAATCTGAATTTTTAGTTCTATATAGTGTGACGTGGCAGTGTTGCCCGCGTCACTTTAACCTCCCTAACGGAAGACCGGGCCACTCTCTGGTCAAGCAACGAGAAAAGGGCAGCTGCGAGCGCTCTCCCTGGGCACGTGTCAGACCCAGAAGCCGATATTTGACATTTTGAATGTCGCGCCATTTGTGCGACGAGAATTGCAGGACCGTATCCGGGTTCCTGGTGGGACCCGGAAGTCTTCCTTCATCGCGGAATCAAGGGACCTTCGAGAGTAAGCCAATCGAGGGAGGAGATCGGCATAAGCCCGGAACTAAACAGCGAGAGATCGTCAAGGCCCAGGACTGTCAACCTGGAGGCGCCGATGAGGGCATCCGGTGCAGAGACGGAGAGCTACTCTACCCTGTCGTCGCCTCGTCCGGGAAGAAGCTGCACCGCAACCGGATTGGCTGACGTCGATCGCTCACCGAGAAGCGGCCAATAGGAGGACAGCGCTGCCGAAAACGCCGCGAGATGCCGGAAGCCGACCGCCGTCGCGTGGGATTCGCCAGAGCGAAATTCCGAGTTAGCGATAGGCTAAGACGTTACGCGAAGAAGCTAGACTAGGAAAAGTGGGGGACGCTCCGCTTCCGCGTTCCCGAGTCAACGCGTGAAAGATCACTGCGCCATTAGATCTTGCCGAGTAAAGTACTATAATTTGAACGATTGCCTAAAGACTGAGTTTTTGCGGATCAAGAGAGAAAAGATATTCGCTGCCGGTTCATCGCTGCCGTTTCACCTGTGGTAAGCGCCGATCAGGCTTTCGTTAGTTAAATATTGTGCAATATCGTGTTGGCTCGAGTAGCGCGTCGTGAGGTTAGGGGTTCGCGTCGCGAGAATTAACGGCCGATTGAAGGGGCGATATTCGTGCGCGAGAAAATTCGTGAAAGTGCGAATCCTTCGGGTTGTGAAGGATCTCGCTTTAGTGAATCGAATCCGGTCGGATAGCGGGGGCCGCGTGGCCGCCTCGTGGCGGTTGTACGACGCCGGTATAAACGCGAAGTCGCGGATTCGTAATAAAATCGCTGCCGCCGTTAATTTCTGTAATCCTGCACTCGTTCCATGGTGTGAGGCCGTCGCGTGTTCGATTCGTGTTCGGAAATTCAGTTCGAGCGGCGCAAGTCAGAACAGGATCGCGTATTTCATCCGAGTTCGGTCGGAAAGCGGCCGTCAAGGCCTTCCGCGTCGCGAAAATCAAATCGCTGCCGAATTCTTCGCGAAACAGTAATTTACGAGAAATACCGCGCGTACGACTTCCATCCGTCGTCATATTTACGGTGACGCGCCGGCTACAATTGTAATCGCTGCCGATCTCGTCGGCAGCCCAACATCGTCGTCAATAAACGATTTGTTAGCCGAAACGTTCTCAATTTCTTGTGTGAAACCTTTCCGCCGCAGGAATGTCTCGTGATCTCTCGTCGTAGAATCCTGGATCCTTTCGATCGCTATTCAGGCCTAGTTCTCCGCGTCGCAGGCTCGCGAGTTTGACGATAATAATTTGTGATTGAATAAATCTTTTCGCGTGACACTCTAGTGTCTGGCGCCCGAAATTCGCGTTCGTTATAGGAAAGAATCACGAGCCTGCGGACGTGTTTTGTCCCGAGAGGACCACGTGTCGTGCGGCCGAGCGTGGCCCGGCCTTCCGCCTATAAAATCTCGGTGTCGTCCACAATTGACCTAACATCTTTCGAACAATTAGAAAACGACGTGACAATAGTTTATTACAAGCTCGTAAACACTTTCTTTCCGTTGTAGTATGGTTAGTGTTCCACCAAACCGGGGCTGCGTAAGCTATTATAGGTCTTATTAATAACATGTACAATATGGTTTTAGCTCTATGGGTTAGATATTTGTTTGTTTGTTTAAAAGTCTACTGTTTGATTTAAAAGTAGCGCATGCTTTGTTTAACTGGATATCTATATGTACATTACCTCTTAATAAATAGTCGATATGTACACCAAGGTATTTAACAATTTTTTTGTGTGGAATTGGATTTCTGATATTGGTACCTGGTACTGTTGCCGTGATTTGAAAATTTTTACAACCAGCTTTGGTTTTTGAGTTGAGGGATGCAAGGGGTTTACGAAAAAGGATAGTTTCACATTTGCTAGGGCTTAATTTAAGGTTCCAGTTAATATAGTAGTTGTTAATTTTATCAACTATTGTTTCGAGGTAAGACTGTACATTAGATACTCAATTGCTAAAAATATATGAGACAAGATCGTCAGCAAAAGCCAGCACAGATGCCTTTTCCGGTTCGTTAAATTTGAAAGAATTGAGGAGATCACTAATAAAGATATTAAATAGGATAGGAGAGTTGACAGTACCCTGCTGCAGTCCTTCTTGTATAAAGAATTCTATTGAGAATGAGTTCTTTCCATACCATGTATAAAACGTTTTGTTTGTAATCATGTCCCAGATGGTATATATTAGCCATAGTGGAAATTTATTTTGATTGAGTTTGTACAAGAGACCTTTAAGCCAAATCGAGTCGAAAGCTTTTTCTATGTCTAGTAGTGCAGCGGCTACTAATTGACCATTACTAATTTTGTTATTGATATCTGAAATGAATTTGTGTATTGCTTGTGTTATAGAGTGTTTGTGTTTAAAACCAAATTGACTGCCAGGGATGATGTTGTGTAAATAGCAGAATTTGTTAATTAACTTCCCGATTTTATAGGGAAGTTATTGTAATTACCCCGAAAATCGAAAATCGATATTTTAGCAGATCTTCACGTTTCATGGTCATTGCAGTCATTTTAGACTATTTTTATCAAAATGTCGGTATGTGTGTGTGTGTGTGTGTGTGTGTGTGTGTGTGTGTGTGCGTGTGTGCGTATGCGTATGTCCGTTTCTATGGTATCAAATTTTTCGTTAACGTTTTCAGAAAAAGTAACAACGCGATCGGAATGATGAATGATGCAATCGATGTGCCCCGCTGTAACTTAGAGCTGATTAGATTTTGGTCCATTTTGGTCAAGTAGTTTTTTAGTTTTTTTAGTTTTTTTCGAAAGAAGTTCATTCAACAATGCAATTTATATGAGAGAACGGAACGTTTCCACCGAAGAAACAAACGTAATTACACAAAAAATTTTTTTTTCGATTTTTTTAAAATTAGAAAAAAATTTTTTTTTTTTAAATCTTTTTTTGTACCTTAAGATGATGTTTCCGCTTACAATAATCGAAAATTATCCCAATGCAAGAGTGAGTTAATCATCTCTACTCCCGAGAATACATTTTCAAAGAATATCGATGAAAGTACAAAAACATTTATATTACAATCTTTAAATAAACAATCACTTCAAAACGAATTGTTAACTGAGATTAAATTTAAAATTAATATAAAATATATGATAATTAATAACATTGATGTTGAAGACGGATTGGTTAATGGAGCATGCGGAATATTAAAATTTATTACTTTTCAAGAAAATACTAAAATTCCGTCTATATTGTGGTTAGATTTTCAATTGGCCATAGTAGGAGTGAAAGTAAGAACTCGTTATCGTGATTATATGAAAAATGCAAATATAAATAAAAATTTAACACCAATAATAACAAAATATCGAATCAAGTAAATATTTCGAGTGAAGGAAAATAACAAATCACACGTAGTCAATTTCCAGTGGTTTCTGCTGAAGCGATTGCGATTCATAAAAGTCAGGGACAAACATACGAGAAAGTATGTATGGATTTTAAAACATCAGAAATACGAACTTTACAAATGTTGTATGTAGCACTGAGCAGAGTTTGAAAATTGAGCGGTTTATATATTTTGAGAAAATTTAAATTAATAGTATCGAAGAAAACCAAGATCAATACTGCAAACCCGGATAATGATGAGTTGTATCGTTTGCGAAATACTAATTAAGACAATTTATTTCGCAACATTAGTATGCTATAACAAGGAACCAAGCGAGCAACGAGCATACGATATTGGTTTAATGCGACGCCATATAGCAAACATTTTGATAAGTAGAAAACTATTGAATTTCCCTGAAAACGTATAATCTTCTTAAAACGTACACTTAATAAATAATAATAATAATATACAGCAACTAACGAATCGGGAAGTTCTTTGTGTGGCTCGTGGAGAGTCACACACAAAATGAAAGACATTAATAGCTGTGGGCCCTACTAGCCATGCGTACCACTAACATTCTCGCAAGAGCAGTCCTGCCCGCGAGCTCGCGAAGCGAGCGAGCAACAACAACCCTACTCGCGAGCGAGCGAAGCGAGCGAGCAACAACAACCCTACTCGCGAGCGAGCGAAGCGAGCGAGCAACAATAGCCCTCTAGTTTTTTACTTTAAATCGTCGCAATTTCTGTAAGATAATAGCCTACGGAACTATTATCTAACGCTATGAAGGTGTGGGCGATAAATGAACATGACCGTTGACGGTGAAGCCGTCCGCAAAGGTGCGATTTATTAAAAAGGTTCTCTCAGTACTTGACACTCCGAGCGTCACTGGAAGAGTGACCGCTCAGGTAAACTCTAGTCTTACGGACACCTTGTTGCCAGCGTGTTCGCTACCTGCACCCCCAATTGTGCAGGGGTTTTTTACCTGAAGGGTACGCGTCGCGCTGTCGAGCCGCACGCTGCCCGCTCTCGACGTTCACAATTTCGATATTCCTTACACTCGGCCATACTGACAACAAAGTCTGTCCTCAGACTTTACATACACATAATTATACAAAGAAATAAAAAATGACTCTATACAATCAATGCAAACAAAAAAAATTTCTACACGCAATACCGTCGTATTGCGCGACGCTACGTCGATACCGTCGTATCTTTCAGTCCATCCGTAATACCGTCGTATTCCTTCTGTGGACTCTTACCACCACCCTCCCTGAGGCACCTCGTGCCCTTCTGGTTCGGTGTTGACCTAGAATGCGACGCATTCGTCCTGGGTCCTATGGTACCGCTGTACCCTTTGTCTATCCGTAATACCGTCGTATTCCTTCTGTAGACCCACCACCCTGCCTGAGGCACCTCGTGCCCTTCTGGGTCGGTGTTGACCTAGAATGCCGCGCATTCGTCCTGGGTCCAGTGATGCCGTTGTGTCATTCAGATGACTTAACCACCACCCTGCCTGAGGCACCTCGTGCCCTTCTGGGTCGGTGTTGACCTAGAATGCCGCGCATTCGTCCTGGCTCCGGTGATGCCGTTGTGTCATTCAGATGACTTAACCACCACCCTGCCTGAGGCACCTCGTGCCCTTCTGGGTCGGTGTTGACCTAGAATGCCGCGCATTCGTCCTGGCTCCGGTGATGCCGTTGTGTCATTCAGATGACTTAACCACCACCCTGCCTGAGGCACCTCGTGCCCTTCTGGGTCGGTGTTGACCTAGAATGCCGCGCATTCGTCCTGGGTCCGGTGATGCTGTTGGAATACCTCCGTATCCCCCCTGTCGATTGACACATGTCGTGTCGCTGATATGGCTCCCGTTGGGCCCGTGGTAGTCCTGATACTGCCCTCGCTGCGTCAGGTGTCTGGGACCGTAATGTCCACATCCCTTCGTCGTCGAGTGTCGCAGGGAACGCCTCTCCACGTTCTGACGTGCCTGCTACACGTGCAGCCGCGCTGCCTAGGAGGTCGAAGATGCTCACATCCTCGGTCTCCTGTTGTTAGCGTTATCATTTCGTCTCTATAAACATATATAACACACGTGTAAATTAGTATGTATCGTTATGTAGCGGCCTAGTACAACCATGTTGATATCTTTACTATTGTGCGAAACTGCGGAGAAAAGGAAAAGAGAAAAGAGAAAAGAAAAGAAAAAAAGAAAAAAAAGAAAAGAAACAAAGACCTGGAAAATTAAAGAGAGTTACAAGAATAATTAATCAAAACGATTTTTCTTTTTTTAAGACGAATCGTGAACGTCCCCTTGAACCGTGATCCACGGTTTGATTCTATCCGCTGCAGCTACGGTTCGTTGCCGTTTCGCCTTCTCTCTGAGGTCCTCTACCTCGTAGCGATCGTTCGGTAGAACAGTTCGAATCCGGAATGGTCCCTTGAATTTTGGCAACAGCTTCCTACTGCCGCCCGTTGATGGTTCGCTAGTGATCTGCACTAGCACCAACTCGCCCGTCGTGTATCTGCGAGCCTCTCTCCTCGTACGGTCGTACCGCTCCTTCTGAATTCTTTGCTCCTCCGTGATATGTCGGCTGATCTCTCCCCGCAGTTGTGGCAGGTCCAGTCTGTCCATTTCGTCCTTCACGGCACTAAGAATTTTCCCTTCGGCGACTGTCTTCATGTCGCACCCGATGAGGGCTTTCATCGGCGTCGTATTGATGCTTTTGTTCTGCAGCGTGTTTATGGCGCTTTGTACCTTTTTTACCTGCGTGTCCCAGTCACGAGGGTCGTGTCCGGCCGCGCTCGTCGCCAATGCGTCGACGATGGTTTTATTGTACCGTTCGCATTGTCCATTTGCTCTGGGTGTGGCCACTGCGTTGAGTACATGCTTAATCCCGAATGTATCACACAGTGTCTTGAATCTTCGCGAGGTGAAACTCGTTCCACGGTCGCTGATTATCCTCGATGGTACACCGAATAGGTACATGAGGTCCATCAGTACCTTCTCTGTGTGGCGCGTCTTTTGATTTTTTACTGGCTCCACCAGGGTGAACTTTGTGAAAGCGTCCACCATGACCAGCAGATATTTATTACCTTTCTTGCTTGTTTCAAAGGGTCCCACGTGATCGATGTGAATTGTATGAAAAGGCACCGGTACTTTCTCTATCGTGTTTAGTTTGCACTGCTTTTTCCCTACGGTGTGCTTATAGTATGCACAGCTTAGACATGCTTTGACGTATTTGTGGACAAATCGTCGCATGCTGGCGAACCAGTAATTCCGCTGGATTCGTTCTATTGTCTTCTCTGCGCTTGAATGTCCGGCGTCGTCATGGCATAGTCTGCATATTTGTAATCTGGCGTCTCTCGGGACCACCCAGGCTCTTTTGTTGTTCTGTAATCGGCGATACAACGTGTTATTTTTCATAACGTATTCCTCGAAATAGTGCTTCGTTTCGGGTGATCGTTCGTTGGTTTCGAGGATTGTCCTGATCCGCGACAGTTGCTCATCCTGGATTTGGGCCGCAACGATCCATTCGGCTTCAGTAATGTCTACTTGTGCTACTTCGAGGGTCGTCGGGAGGGGATTTCGACTGAGCGCGTCCGCGTGTGCCATCCTTGCTCCTGGCCTGTACAGAATCTCGAATTTATATTCCTGTGTTTCTAGCCACCATCGGCCTATGCGTGGCAATAAGTCCTTTTTCGAAAATGTGGTTCTTAGCGCATTGCAGTCGGTCACTACACTAAACTGTATGCCTAATAGGTATACTCGAAAATGTCGTAGTGCGAATACTACGGCCATCGTCTCTAATTCATAGGAGTGGTAGCATCTTTGGTCGGCCGTGGTTTGCTTGCTGAAATATGCTATTGCTGCCATATTTCCGTCTTCTTGTTGTTGTAATAGGATCGCTCCGACTCCGAGTGAACTTGCATCCGTGTGAACTTCGGTCGGTAATACTGGATTGAAGATTCGGAGTATCGGTCGCGATATTAACCTTTCCTTGATCTCTTGGAAGGCGATTTTCTGTGTTTCCCCCCATTGCCATGGGACATTCTTTCTCGTCAAGCGTGTTAAGGGCTCAACAATGGTTGCGAAGTTTCGGATAAATTTCCTAAAATAACTTGCGAGGCCTAGGAATTGCCGTACCTGCTTTACGGTCCTTGGTGCCTCTATTTCTTTAACGGCATCTATTTTATGTTGCCCTGGCCTTACTCCTTCTTTGTTTATTTCACGGCCCAGGTAGTCGATTGTCTCCTCAAAGAATGAGCATTTTTCTAGTTTTAAAGTCAGACCATGTGCGCGAAATACTTCCAATACCCGCCGTAGTCGTTCAAGACCTTCCTTAATCGTTTTTGACGGTATAATCACGTCGTCCAGGTATGGGAACGCTATTGTATTTTTTAACGGACCTAGGGTCTTGTCCATTAAGCGTTGGAATACTGCCGGCGCGTTCGTTAGACCGAAGGGCATCTGAAGGAACTCATAGTGTCCGTCTGGTGTTATAAATGCCGTCTTTGTTATCGAGTTTTCTGCGACTGGTACCTGGTAATAGCCTGACGCTAAATCGAGACCCGTGAAATACCGATTGCCTCCTAGCTTATCTATTTGTTCATCGATGAGTGGCAGCGGGTATTTGTCCTTTACTGTTAGCGCGTTCAATTTTCTGTAATCGACGCACATTCTGTAATCCCCGGTCTTCTTCTTTACGAGTGTGATCGGACTCGCATACGGTGAATCGGATTCCCTAATTATCCCATTGTTCAATAAGTCCGCAATGATTTCGCGGACGACTTTCTTCTCTGGTTCAGCGAGTCGATAGGGTCGATACGCGACAGGTTCGTCCGTTAGGCATTTGATGTCCATCGATGTGGTACTGGTTTTCCCTAGGTCGCGCATTGATGAGGATATACAGTCGCGAAATTCTTCTATCAACGCGATGCACAGTTCTCGCTCCTTCTTCCCGACGTTTCCTAATCTCAACTCGGGGGTGTTGTCGATCGCGTACATATCCATTGCTGGTGTTATCCGCGGCTGCTTTGCTTCTCTGATATCGTTGAATATTAATTGCTTTCCCCGTTTTAGCATGACCACGTGCTCTTGTTGCAGAAAATCTCGCCCTAGTATTACGTCGTACGCCGTGTATTCGTCTGGTACAACAAATGAGTCTACCGCGGCTCTTACGTTTTGGATTTTCACTAACATCGGCGCAATTGTGTTGATGACTACGGACTGTCCTGCGAATCCTTTGAATATCGTATCCTTCACGATTTTTGTGGGAATAAGGAATTTCCTGATAATTGATGAATGTACTATTGTGCGTGCGCTACCCGTGTCGACTAGGCTTTCCACCTTCCGTCCGTTGACGCGAATGTGGATTTGATAAAGGTTGTGGTCGTGTTTCATACATTTTATGGTATTTACCTCCTTTGACGGACAGTTCTCCCTCGCGTGGTCTCCCTCAGTCACTACGCGGTCGCTCACTCGACGCGTGCCCCCGTGGGCTGCGTGATCGTTCACGCACAATGTCTCTTCGCGGGCTACGCGACCGTTTACGTGACATGTCACCGTGTGGGCTGCGCGATCGAACGCATAAATCGCGGGTACGCGAACTACGCGGCCGTTCGCGTGAAACATCATCCCTTGGGCTACGCGACCGAACGTGCGAATCGCGGGTACGCGAACTACGCGATAGCGACCTCGATCGTCGGCGGCTTGGTGCACGCGATCGTTCACGCGATTTCCGCAAAATTTCGCCCATCATTATTTCGAGTCTTTCGAACCGGGATTCAATATCATTCGCGTTAATAGCTCGTTCCGCACTACCGTCGCTGCTACACCCTGCGCGATCCATCTTCAAAAGTACGTCACGACACAGAGGCACACACGATTCTCGAAGTTCGGAACACTTAACACAACCGCACGTAAAACGCGAATTTTGGTAAATCCCACTTCTGATTTGTAGGATAATAGCCTACGGAACTATTATCTAACGCTATGAAGGTGTGGGCGATAAATGAACAAGACCGTTGACGGTGAAGCCGTCCGCAAAGGTGCGATTTATTAAAAAGGTTCTCTCAGTACTTGACACTCCGAGCGTCACTGGAAGAGTGACCGCTCAGGTAAACTCTAGTCTTACGGACACCTTGTTGCCAGCGTGTTCGCTACCTGCACCCCCAATTGTGCAGGGGTTTTTTACCTGAAGGGTACGCGTCGCGCTGTCGAGCCGCACGCTGCCCGCTCTCGACGTTCGCAATTTCGATATTCCTTACATTTCAGCCACTAATATAACTTGTGATTCTTAATATTTTTACGTAGAAACAAATTTTTTACTCTGTTCTCCTTAATTAGGGGTTCTTGGCCCCGTTTTTTGCGCCCAGAATGTACGTCCGGCTAAAAAACTACTAAGTTCTGAGTATGGACCGCGTCCGCTGTCTCTAAATGACTTAATTTTGTATAATTTATTACTGGTGTTCGTGACGTCACTCAGCCATTTTGAGACTCGGCTCTCGTGGCACGTACCGCGTCACGCTCGTCTACGTCACTTCTCATCTTTCATCCTTGTTTCTCTCGATATCTACCTTTCTCTGCGGCATCTTACGCCTGACTTACCGCAACCGTTCTGAGTCTACTCTAGGTCTATCTTATCAAATCATGTACTCGTTTTACCTGCTATTCACTAACGATTATGTACAATAAAATTGGAATAAGAACTAATGAGCGTGCGAGAGTGAGTTTACATAAATTTATCTATTTCTAATTAATTAATATCTATCTTCCGCTTCCTAAGTTTTGTCTTATATCTAGTTCTATTTACATTAATCTTCAATGTTTCTGTCGTTCTTCTTCGTCATCCACTCCGTCGCCATCTCCTCGAATCCAGAGGGAGCGAGGGGGAGGGGAAATTTTTAGTATCACCCACGCTCCGCCGGTGGAGTTTCTGCACTCCGGTCATATCCAACAGTCCTGGACCCGCTGCTGAAGCTTCTACCACAGGGAGGCCGGAAGTTCGCTTCGTATCTCTCTCAGCCGACGACGATGGTGAACACGGAGGTCTCCTCCTCCCCCTCGGCACCCTCCTTCAACTTGGAAACCTACGGCGGAAAATCGTGGTAGACGACTGCTCGATTTTGTTTCCCTATCATTTACGAACTAACTTAATGACTATACTTAACTTATCTTATTCTACTTGTTCGCTTTCCCTGCACCTCCTCTCTCTTCTTCTCTCTTCCTCTTCCTTTTTGACCAGGATAGCCTTGAAGAAACCTTTGGCTGTCCTCCAGCTGCTCTCGTTGCGTAGCATTTCTCCTACTATTGACTTCATTGTCAATTCTCCCTCCCTGAGCCTAAGTTTTTCTCTCAAGTTTCTCCTTTCATCGTCCCATTGGTTGCATCTAATGAAGGTGTGTTCCGGATCATCCTCCACCTCTGGATGATACCAGCATGATGGGTTCCGGGCCTTCCCTATTCTATGCCTAAATGAATTAAAGACACCGTTGACCTCGTCAACGCCTGAATTAAATAAAAATTAAGGTCACCGTGGTTTCTATTCGACCACTCCTCGATGTCCGGAATCAGATCATGCACTCTTCTTCCCACTGTCGCTGCGTTCCATTTGACCTGCCACCTTTCCATCGTCCTTTGTTTGGCCAGTTTCCTTATCTCTTTCTTAATAGCTTTAGTCCTCCCCTCCTCGTCTTCAACCGTCACACTGTTCCTGATCCGGTCGAGGACGCTGACCAGAGGCTCCTCGTTCTCTCCCTCCACGTCTTCTTCCTCTTCTCCCTCTCTGGATGGCCTTGTGCTGTTTGACGTCCCGGTGATTCTATCTCGGGTCTCCCTCTCTTCGTGCTGGAACTGCAAAATGAAATTTTCCCACTCAAAGATTACCCTTCTTTCGTCGGCCTTCACATCCCAAGGGGATACCCCTGTCAGCACGCAGAGCGAGCCAACTGGAACCGTCTTGTATGCTGACGCAATTATCGCTAGACCCATTCTCTGCGTCCTTCTTAGAGCGTTTGTAGTGAAAACTTTATTTGTAGCAGAGCTCCATATCGGAGCTCCATATAGGACGGTTGCCTCCATTGTCAAGTAGAATAACTTTCTGGTTTTCTGGGACGTCTTCATCTGGTTAGTCATTAATCTGCTCAGCGCCGCTATGGTCGTGATAGCCTTATTAGTTGCAGTCTCCATATGCTTAATGAACATTCTCTGGTTATCGAAAATCACCCCTAAGTATTTTAAAGACTTTTCCGGTTTTATTTCCGCGGAACCGACCCTGAAACAGAAGCCCTCTGGAAGTTTCTTACGGTTCGCCATCATGATCTCAGTTTTTTGTTCAGCTAAAACTAATTCTGCTGTTGCCATCCATCTTTTCGTGTCTTCTATAATATCTTCTAATTTCCTTTTTAGCTTCATCAGATTTCTGTGCTGGACCATGATGACTACATCGTCTGCAAACGCTCTTCTGACGCACAGCGGGGGAAGCGGTCTTTTCAGCAGACCGTCGTATACCAAATTCCAGAGCAGCGGACCTAAAACAGAACCCTGAGGAACCCCCCTCCGCATTACGGTGCTCACCTCGCCTTCGGTGGATTGGTAGGTAACCACCCTGCCCCTGAAGTAGTCCCGAATCAGAACCGTTAAATAGTTTGGCATTCCTCTTTCATTCATTTCATGCAAGATCTTATGCCAGCTGAGGGAGTTAAACGCGTTCCTGACATCTAGTGCCGCTACAGCTGCGTATCTGAAATGTTTGGTAGCCTCGTCCATTTTTCCCTTAAGGAAATCCATAGCGTGAACAGTAGACTTTCCCTTGAAGAAGCCGTACTGCTCAGATCTAAATGGCGTTGGGCCCAGGTGGTCCAGCAATCTCCCTTTCAGGACGTACTCCAGGAGCTTGGCTGCCGCGTCTATAATGCATATTGGGCGATAAGCGGAGAGGGAAACTGGGTCCTTACCTTGCTTTCTCAAAAGAATGGTCCTCGCTCTTTTCCACTGCTCTGGAATACAGCCGCTCTTCATGATACCGTTGAACATTGCTGCGAAGCAGTCAGGCCTCACTGTGAGGATGGCCTTGACCGCTACTGGAGCGGTCCTCCTCCGACCTTCTCTCCTCCAGCCCACCGCTGTGCCTGCGTTCCCTTCCTGTTCCTGTTCCAGAGTCAGTACCCTCTTCATTGCTTTCCTGCGGAAATAAACCAGACATTACCTTCTCTGCTAGATTAATTGAGAGAGCAGGCGGTGGAGAAACCCCTTTCACTCTCTTGATCACAGCCTTGTAGGGTTTCCCCCACACATCCCTTTCTATAGTTTCGCATAACTCCTCCCAGCTTTCTTCCTCTGCTTTTAGTATCAATTTGTTCAGCTCTTTTTTTGTATGTTTGTATAAAACATGTAGTGCCTCCGCCTCGTCCAAACTCCCTTTTTTGTTCGCTCTTTGTCTTTGTCTTCTTAACCTCTGTGCTTTCTTAACCTCTGTGCTGTAACCTCTGTTCTTAACCTCTGTGCTTATCCAGGGCTTCTTCGCATACTTCTGGCAACAGGCTGAGCATCTCATCAATCTGGATATTGTTCATAGTCTCCACTCCGACCAGGTTGCTTTCTTGCAGCCGCCTATCGAGAACCCTACCAAGCCCTTGAGGAGTTACCTTCCATTTACAAATTCTTGGATTCTCCATATTACCTATTCCTTCCAACTCAAATTCAGTCAATAGGTACTTATGATCAGAGCCCGATTCTTTCCTGAGAACCTTGCAAATCAGATTCCCACCTTCCTGAATTTCGGGCGAGATGGCCACAAAATCTATGACTGAAGACGCGTTTCTCCTCTCGAACGTCGGGCCTCCTACCGGAATTACTGGATGAATGTTCTGATCCAAGAGCATTTCAAGCGTTAGTATGCCTTTAGTGCTCTGTACTTTTGACCCCCAAGCCGGAGATTTCGCGTTAAAGTCACCCCCAACTATTATTTTCCTACCCTCACCTTTTTCTTTTTTGATAAAATTTTCCAACTTTTCCAATTTTGATGCATACATTTCAGGTGAAACGTTCGGGGACAAATAGACGCTAACTACTGTAATTTGTCCTAGTCTAACTGCCACGAAGTCTTCTCCCTGCATGTTTCCGTTCTCCTGATTTTTTAGACCTCTGATACCCGTCACCCAAATTGCCGCGTTGCTGGTACCTTTGGTGAGAATCCAACCACCCGGATTACGCAGCGGTTCAGAAATTAAAACTAGATCCACCTCTAATTGAATTGCCGTCTGGTACAATAAATTGTATGCCAGCTTGGCATGATTAACATTAATCTGAAGAATCCTCACGTTGAATTTTGCATATTACCCTCGCTTATCTGCGCCAAATATTTACGGAATTGAGGGCAGTTCATGGCCCCGGCCACATGAGCCGTTTCCTCCTGACGAGCCCCCAGTCTAGAGCAGAGTATGCAACTTTTTTCATTAGGACAATCATTTATCGCGTGTCCCTCCCTACCGCATTTCCTACATAAGAGGTTTATAATCTGTTTATATGGGCACGTGTAGATCATATGACCGAAGTCATGAGACTTGAAGCACCTAATGATATTTGCCGCAATCTTTATTTTACATGATGTGAATCCAATTCTAATTCTGTTTCCTTCTATAATTCTTCCCTCTATTGCCTTTGGAAGAGAGATAACTGCCGTTCTCATCCCCCCATAACCGAATCTCAGATTCCTAATCTCAATTTCCTCGGTGTCCAATTACAATTTTTTCGCTAGTTCCTCACGTAGATCCTGTTTTTCCAACGTCGGGTCAATTTCTTTAATCTCATAATTTACCCTTTGCACGAGTCTCCTAATTTGTTGGGACGGTCCTAAGGATTCCTTTACCACCTTCTCAAAATCGCTGGAGTTAGTTTCCTTTTGTAGTTCGATAAGTAAATCACCCCCCTTGATTTCCTAATCGTCTGGATTTCTCCAATTCTATCCCCTGCACTCGATTTTAAATCTTTAAATAAATCTGCAAAAGATCTCTCCTTGGATGCCTTAACTAATATTGCCTCTGGTTTGGGGGGTGGAGGATTTACCCTTCTTCTGGCTGCCCTCTCTATTTTTTCTTTTTCTGCCTTCCTATTCTTTTCCTTTTGTTCTAATCTTTTTCTCTCTTCCCTATCTTTCCTAGCTTGCGCTTTTCGTTCTTTCTCGTTAATCCAGCCGTCCTCCCCTTGTGACTGTTTCTGTACCGACTCCTTCTCTAATTGTCCCTCGAGATTTCTCCGTACAGCTAAATTAACCTCTACGTTTTTTTCTATTTCCACTACTGACGGAGTTGCCGAACTCTGCATATTTTTATTGCTTACGTTAATTCCCTGTATTTCCCTATCTTTCAGGGAGGGGGTCACCTGAGTTTCCTTGTTGCTCCCCTCTCCTCCTACCACTAATCTACCCTCAATTAATTTCTCCATCTCGGCCATAATTTTAATCGCGCTGCTTACACCAAAAACTACAGTGCTCGAGTTAGCTTTCACCTCGTCTTTAATACATTTATTACCACAGACGTAACTTTTCAAAGCGTCCGCCGTTGGTTTGATTCTCCTAAGAACGAACCCTAGAGCCCCTAATTTTGTTCTAAGGTTTTCCACGTCCGTGTCTCTCCTAAGCCTTTTGTTATACTCGCTATTTTCCTCACTATTTCCTGCTCCTAATACTCCATTTCCCTTATTCTTAGATTCATCAGAAGCCCCCTCCTCTTCCTTTTCTTTGTCCCCCATTTTCCTTTTTTGTCCTGTATTCTTGTCACTAACCGTCTTTGCTTGCTCAACTCTGGGTTCTTCCTCTTTCTCTTTCTCTTGCTCTAAATTTTCCTGATCCGAATCAATTTCCGAAGGATCTTTTCCGGGGCGGGGAGAATGCTCCACTGGCATTTTTAACTAGGGCTGAGCCCTATCCCCACCGTACTACTAATAGCCGAGGTCGCAACTACTAGATCAAAAACACCAAATTTAAATAGATTTCCTTTTTATTGGAGAAGTCTCCACCTAATACAACTGTACAATACCTAAAATTAACCTAAACCACTCGCGCTCGTTAACACAACACTAATCGCACGCACTTAAACGTATTCTATTCTAAACTAACCCTAAAGGCCTCGCTGGCACGCACTTAACGCTTATCATTAAAATAACACCTCTCTCGCACGCACAGAATTCTCTAAGGTCTAAACGCAGCCTAAATGTACTAACACTAACTAAAAATAACAATAATTGCAAAAATTGAAAAAGTCCCAAAACTTTTGAAACGTTCTAGTTCGTTTCATAAATTTCCGGACACCCCAAAAACGACACAAAATTGAAAAGGTTTTGACTTTTATTACTAAACAATTACCCTAGCGAAGGGCTAATCCTCAAATAGGGTTTCTGAACCCTTAAATCACTCAGTCCAGGGACTTATGAACGAAAATCCGTTTCATAAGTCCTCGGACTCCCCCGTATGCCTAAACACAGAAAACTGTAAGGGAATTTATGAAACAAAATTTGTTTCACAAGTCCTCGGACTCCTCCATATGTTCACGCACAGAAAACTGTCCGGGAACTTACGAAACGAAACGTAACACTTCCACGAGACACTCGATCGTTATTATTCCTTACAAGGAGCCCTAAACACACTTAACTGACCGGTAATGCCTAATAATAAATTAAAATTAAACTCAAAAACCTTAAGACTATCGCCTAATTAATTGATATCTTCACTAAAAGTTAATCCTAAAGTTAATCCTAATCGCTCACTGATACTGCCTAACGATATTACTTATCCAAGTTCAAACTTTCAAAGTCTATACCGATCTCAACATGGATGAACCTAGTAGTAGTAGTAGTAGTAGTAGTAGTCGTGTTTACTGTCGGGGAGGAGCAGTTCGGCCGCCCCTCGCTTCCTTAGGGCACACGGGTTTTTAAACACCAGTTTCACAATTG
This sequence comes from Lasioglossum pauxillum, assembly GCA_933228785.1. NCBI lineage: Eukaryota > Metazoa > Arthropoda > Insecta > Hymenoptera > Halictidae > Lasioglossum > Lasioglossum pauxillum. Next base: position 29,315,678 of record OW121704.1, on the reverse strand, counting down.
GCGCTGCCGGCACTCGGCCCTTTGGCGGGTTGCAATTATTCTCGTTTTTCAGCCGTCCCCTCTGTTTTATTCGGCCCGGGTCACTTTCAGAGTCGTCGACTTACTAGACGGGTCGGTCGTCATTGATGAGCGGGCCATGCTACCTAATTTTTTTGAGTTTTTGAGCTGTTTTACGGCTCGGTGTGAACGTCGGGCCCCCTCACCTTCAGACCTGCAGGGTGTCTCGCCTGCCCTTTTAGACTCCCCCCCTTCACCATATTTTCATGTCAAATGTGTGAAGTTTTGAGCCCGTCCCTACACTGTTTCCGGATAGTCCAGAAACTTACCCACACCCTCCCCTAGGGCTATTCCCTCTGCCTGTGCTATGAGTCTATTGGGAGTACAAAAATGCAAAGGACCGCGAGTTTGTTTTTGACCATTGGGAAAAAGTTATTGTTACTTCGGATCCAATCCGACTTCATCGAAATCTCGACTAGGCCGAGATATCAATTCCATTCGGTCTTCACCTGCCGACCTACTTCGCGAGGGGGTTGAGAGGGAAGGGTTCACCAAGTTCACCGAAATCTGTCTCTTGAGAGATTTGATATCAGGTTCATCGGGATCTTCTCTCTTGGGTGGGCTTGACACATCCTAGAAAATATGGCTGATTGTTCGGATGTGACCATCATCCTCGGTTGTAGTCGGTGTTCAGCAATTAGCTCTGTCCACTCGCATTCCCCTTTAAGGTTTGTTTGCCATTTGCTTATTTTTGTTGCATACTTTTATGCAGGCCTTTTTCTTTCGTAGAGATGTTAGGTTGTTTGTGTTTATCCCCAACTGTCTCTTTTTCCTATATCTCTTCGATTGCCTCTTGGAGAAGGCTTTTCTATGGCTTCAGTCTCCTCTTCAGGGTGGTCAGTCTACGATCGTGCAAGTTCCAGCCATTATACCGGCTGTTTTGCCGGGACGGTCTTCTCATTGCCCGAATTAGATTCTCAGCCTTTCGGAGCCTGATGTATGTTTAATTACTGTAATTTAAGGGTTTTACTTTTCTGAGTTCCTTTTTCCAGGTTGTTGCCGTTCCATTTCCGTAACTGGGTTTCTGCTGGTTTAGTTACCTCGTTGTTGGTGATTGATTCCTTGAGGTTTTAATACCGCTTTTTCTCATACAGGAGGTGAGAAGATATTTTCCCTTTTTGTATGTTTTCCTCTGGTATATGGGAGTCCACAGTATTATATACTTGGTTTTTTGTGATTTTCAGTTGTTAGTAGAGATGTTTGATTATAATTAGTTCTTCTAATCAATTACTGTCTCTCTTTCCTTTGTCTTTTCGGTTGCCTTTTGTGGAAGGCGCTTTCTGCAATTCCTGTCACCTCTTCCGGGTGGTCAGCCTACGGTCATGCTGTTTCGGTCAAGTGCACGGTCATCGACCAAGCTAACTTTCTCAGGCATGAGCTAGGTTCGCAGCCGTTCGGAGACTGGTGTGTATCTCCTTGGTGGATTTGGTGTTGGTCTCTTTGACTCTCTTTCCTTTCCTTTCTCTATTGATTCGACGGTATCTGTCTTCTTCATCTTCCCTTTTCTTTTCTTTCTTTTTTTTTCTTTTCCTCATTGCACCGTTCTGTGTTCCAGGTCTGAGATGTAGGAGAGCTTAGTCTCCCTCGTTGTCAGACAGAGAACATCTCCAGTGTCTTTTTATTTTTTTCAGTAGCTTTGTTTTTAGAGATGTTTGATCCTTGTGATCAGTTACTGTCTCTATTTCCTTTGTCTTTTCGGTTGCCTTTTGTGGAAGGCGCTTTCTGCAATTCCTGTCACCTCTTCCTGGTGGTCAGCCTACGGTCATGCTGTTTCGGTCAAGTGCACGGTCATCGACCAAGCTGACTTTCTCAGGCATGAGCTAGGTTCGCAGCCGTTCGGAGACTGGTGTGTATATCCTTGGTGGGTTTGGTTTTGGTCTCTTTGACTCTCTTTCCTTTCCTTTCTCTATTGATTCGACGGTATCTGTCTTCTTCATCTTCCCTTTTCTTTTCTTTCTTTTTTTTTTCTTTTCCTCATTGCACCGTTCTGTGTTCCAGGTCTGAGATGTAGGAGAGCTTAGTCTCCCTCGTCATCAGACATAGAACATCACCAGTGTCTTTCTATCGTGTTCAATACCTTTGTGTTAGAGATGTATGATTCTTGTAATCAGTTGCTGTCTCTTTTTCTTTTGTCTTTTCGGTTGCCTTTTGTGGAAGGCTCTTTCTGCGATTTCTGTCTCCTCGTCCGGGTGGTCAGCCTACGGTCATGTTGTCTAGTCATATGCCAGGTCGTTGACCAGGCTGATTTTCTCAACGTGAGCTAGATTCGCAGCCGTTCGGAGACTGATATGTATTTCATTGGTGAATTTGGTGTCGGTCTCTTTGACTCTCTTACCTTTCCTTTATGTGCTTTGTTTTTGCTTTTGAGCATTTGTTTTTTTTGTTTCCTCTTCTCCATTATACTGTATAGTGTTTCCATATCTGAAATATAGGAAAGCTTAGTCGCCTTCACTTTCAGATATAGAAAAACGTCAGTGTCGTTCTTCTTTCGTCCAGCATTTTTTAGAGATTTTTTTTTATTCTTATAATCAATTACTGTCTCTTTTTCTTTTCCTTTTTTGGTTTCCTCTTGTTGGAGGCTCTATGTTCTGTGTTTTATTTGTTTGTACGTGTTCCTTTTTGAGTGCTTGTATTTCCATGTTTTCTATGTTTCTATGTTTTTGTTAGTAGAGTGTTTCTTATTCGTTGAGTTGTTCAATAAGTATAAAATTTCTAGATGTTTTCAATTTTTATTTGTAAATTTTTTTTTTCTTCTTTTTATGTGGATACATATATATAGATTTGAAGTCCAGCCCAGTAATATGAAGATCACGTGTACACTTTTAAAGGAAGATTTTAAGTAACAAATGTTAACATAGCAACGGAATTAATTTGAATTTTAATGCGAAGGGTGTATTATTTTCTGTCTCAAAATATTCAGGAAGATGATAATTGTTGTAATGTAGATATATTTATATATGTATAATGAGTACGTGTTTGCCGATATTTATATATTAATATTATCACATCAAGGACTGAAATAAAATTTTTCTAAATAAATCTTGTATAACTTTATAATTAATAAGATTATTTTCACGCATCAAAATAAATTAAACATACGTAAGAATATTTATGTTCGTCAATTTACTAATCTATGTTATTACCAGACTGTATTTCGTAAGTATTTTATTACGTACTTAATTTCCAACATTCATATTTGTAGCGTATTAAACACCCGTAGTAAGAATGCAGTATACTGAATATTCAGGTTTTACTAACACGCGAACATCGGTAATATTGAACACGAACCGTCTAGGTTCCACGGGGCTCTAAGAGTTTGCCTCTTCCCCTTGCAGATGGCGCTGGCCGAATTGTGGGCCGAGAATATGCACAGTGGTCTTTCTCATTGCGGTCCATGATGCGAGTTTATTTGCTTCCGAGATTATTTGTTTTTGCTATATGGTATATATCCATTTTATATTGTTTGGTTTCAAGCTTGTATGTGGCTTTTTGCACCGACGAAATACTATTAAAGACTGCCAGCCTTATGGGAGTTGGTGTGCCTCGAATTTTTCGGTGTTCTCTTACGCCCTCTAGGATATATTCTGCCTGGAGTGAGAAACAGAACGTTCCTTTCCCAACGCGCCCGCGCGCTACACACACGAGCGTACCTCTACTAAATCCGTGTGCGCTGCTTGTGCGCTTGCGCCAGCCACAATCTATTTTTAGCACTTGCCGTGTTGTATTGCTCTACAGAAACGAAACTGAAATTCGGCTGTCGAGCCATCGAGCGTATGAATCGCAATCTGAAGCTAGCCTTCGAATCCCTGTGCAGCGATTTTTATTTTTATTTCTCATTACTTTTTTAATTACATTTTTAACCTTGCAAAAAATTAATAATGTAAAAACTATGTTCAAAATATGTATTCACTTTAAATAGAAACGTTTTGTTACTGTCATAATTGCATTAATAAAAATTGTTATATGAGAACCGGTTGATGGTATTTATTTGGACTGATTGGAGAATACGAAAATGCAGAAAGTATTTTTTAGTTTATGAAACAATTTGTAGACTTATTAGTTGTTAAACAAATAATAGAATAAATTGTATACTATTTATAAATTGATTTTACTAGCATACACAAGTTTATTTGATCTTCTGTCTTCCTATAATAAAAAAATACAGTCATAATTATAATTATAATAGAATTTCATAGAATATTGAGGTTATTGCAAACTCATCTTTTTTCGCAATGATGTTCTAATTTCATTGCTTCTCTCAAATGTCCATTTCCTTCCGAGACAGTGGCGTTTATAGGTGTAAATAACAAATGTTGATATTCATCATAATTAAACTACAATTATTCTAATAACGTGGAATGTAGTACATATTAAGTGTTAGTTACCCGGATTTTCGTCTTCGACGTTAAGCATTCTTTACTGCTTCTCGTAATTTACGTATATGTAACATTAGGGTTGACCTTATTTTTCGACCATGACATTTTTTTGGTCCCGTAAACCAGAATTGCAACAAATGTTGAGAAAATGTTCTGGAAAAATTTTGGGGCCGTTTGGATTATGGGAAAATGAGGCGCAGCAAATTTGAAAATTTTAAGTTTTTTAAATCTTGTCATAAATAGACGTTATGATATATCGTTGAATTTGTCTTTTTTCTCTTTAAGAGTCCATATATAGTATAAACAGTTGTTGACAGAAAAAACATCCGTGACCTTAAAAACTTTGAATAATAACTTTGAAAAATTGTTTTTTCTTTGAAACTATATCCACCTCCTTATATACTACAACTTTTGTTTGAAGAGTTTTTTCATATATACATAACTGACCGAGATATCAAGGGGCGGAATTTACATTATTCGGAAGCATACAACTGCGCATGTAGCTATTTTTATATACGAGAAGGTGAATCCAGCACCCTTGCAATCCTGGAAGTCTCTCTACTCCCTTAAATAAATTCATTAATACGCTCCAATCTACAAAAAAACAGTTCTAATATCGGAAAAAGAAGTTATTATGAATAATAAGCAGTCTGACTGAAACATGGACTGAATGTGGTCAATGATACCGCTGAACGGGGCGTTAAACTAATGGAGGATCATAATTAAATTTTATCTAGAAACAAAGAGGAGAAATAATATATACTATACAAACTTTGATGGAATATCGAAAACAGTACATCCTGACGCCACAAAATAGAATTTGTCAAAGGATTTTTAAATATTTTTTAATATAGAGAGAAACACCTGATCAATCCCTACACGATTAATTGCATTTTTAAGAGGCATTGAAGACTGCTTATTAACTGAGAGTTATTACATTTTTAATTTTCCTCAGAGTCAGTAAGACCTTTATTTTTCTCGGAGTCGACACGGTCGTGATTCAGCATCAGAAGCAACATTGTAACGCACACCGTATTGGCATTTACTAACTAAAACCAATATTACTCATTATGAACGTTATCATAATGATATCATCACCTATCGATTGAAAATGTTTTCCCAATCAAAATAAGCTCAAACACGGCATAAATCGGATAATAATAATAATACAGCCAGGTTTCACTAGAAAATATCAAGCGAAACAGTCATGTTTCAGGCAGGGACTTAATACCGGTAAAATTTGTATACCGGTATCACGACAGGGACTCAATACCGGTAAAATTTTTATACCGGTATTACGAATACCGGTAAAATTTTCATACCGGTATTACGCCGTGTGACGTAATACCGGTATAATCTTGGTAACGGTATTGGGCCAACAGAATATACCGGTAACCGATATGAAATACCGGTATTTTTCGATTATTTTGGGAAGGGGAAACCAAGGACTTATACCGGTACGTAAAATACCGGTATGATACCGGTATTTTTCGGTTATTTCTTCCTAACCGTTATAGAACCGAAATATCGGAATACCGGTATGACGTCATACCGGTATTTTCATATACCGGTATGACGTATACCGGTATAGTTGCATTCTCGAATTCATACCGGTACGTACAATACCGGTACGTAAAATACCGGTACGATGCCGGTGTAATACCGGTATTTTTCGGTTATTTGGGAAGGGGAAAAGGGACAAGAGGGATATTCCGCATGCTTCGCCCGATCCCCACTTTTCGACTCACGCGTAGCTCCTGCCGTTCATAGGAGTAGGAACAGATGTCGCTACTACATACAATGTATTTCTACGCCGACTACGCCAATGGATTCCCGTTCACCGCATCGCTCGCTCTGTCTCGCTTGTTTTTATATAATAATAAAATATATTTATCAAATTGCGACGAGGCCTCACCTCGTCGCGAGCGACGCATGAATAAGAGCTACCGTGCGCGACCTATATTTATAAACGTTCTCGACACGAACGCGCACCAACCAACGCCGAGACCAAGCGCGCGCCAATCGGAGAGCGCCGCTACCGCTCGGTCGCGAGCGGCACTCTCCATGGTCCGCGCTTTCTCGAGCTATATAAGACGCGTCGAAACACCGGGAGAACGGAGTCCGCCTGGAGCCGCTCTCGTGGACACAGGATCGTGCCAGCTCTTTTCAGAGCAAACAGCATTGCTGGGTGACGATCCGACCAGAACGCAGGCTGGGGTCACACGCTCCAGGAGGCGACTCCCCACCTCTTCCCCGGCGCCTGGAACCGCCGTGCCGTCGCTTTGGCTGGACGAGACCCGTCGCGTCGTGTGGTGGGCACGAATACCCTCAGGTGCTTCTGAGGCGCGTGCATCCGTAACTTGTCACTCAGGTGCTTCTGTGAGAGAGTTGCGGCACTACTCGGTGCTCCGACCGTCCAGCACGAGTCGCCTGGCCTCCGGCCTTCTCCGTGAGTCGGATTCCTCGTGGTTCGATCTCACGATTCGGGGCGGTGACGACGAGTACGAATCTCTCAGGCGCTTCTGAGACACGTACGCATCGTAGCTTATCTCTTAGGTGCTTCTAAGAGAAGGCTGCGGCGCCAACACTGCGTCGGGCCGTGACCTCCGACCGTATCCTGTCTCCGTCCCGATCCTCGGCGAACTATAGCGGGCCCGCGAGGCCTGCTCCTGGCGTGTACCGCGCCGCGCCGCCGATCCGACCGGGCCGTGCGACGCCAATTAACCGTGTGTCCGCGTTGCGTCAAATAGATACTAGTAACACCGGACGATTGATCGTTTTCACCGAACTGATACCGAATTGTTCTTATTCCGTTTGTTCACAGACCGAGCGTCCTACCGCGACTAGTAGCGGTTCGCAATAGGACCGCCCACCACGGGCCTACTCACACGCGGCTCGGGTTGTGAGCCTGCAGGATTGATTTCTTTTGTTATCTTCTTTATCGCCAGAGCGAAATAAAAGTTTATTTTTTTACCCGATTTCGCCATCTCATTAATCAATTACCTTTCCGAACCTTGGTTTCTCCTGGGCTACGGGGCAAAACGAAATCAGAACATTACAAAATGTAAGTTTTTATATGAATTTTATAATATGAATTTGGTAAAATTTTAGATAATGTTAACGAGATTTCCCGCTTACAGTCGCGAAACAATTAAGATTTATATCTGACACTGGAAACCTACACATAAACCAATAAAACTAGTAATATATTAATTATACATTTACCGGTAATTTTTTTCGGTTCCGTATTTCATTATTTACAACTTTTTAGTATCTAATTTATATTTCTAATTGTAAGATATTCTTATTTGCATTATCCAGTGCCGTAACGAGGGCGTGGCGAAAGAGGCGCCCGGCACGGGCGCAACTAGGTTTGGGGCGCAAAACAAAGAATACCGACCCGGTTGAGGGTCGCTTGGATGCTTTTCAAATCTTGCAAAAAAATTACGAACTCACATTACAAAACACGTATCCAAATCTATACGTAGAATTAAGGATTTTCATAACAATGCCTGTAACAACAGCTTCCTGCAAACATTCGTTTAGCAAATTAAAAATTGTAAAATCGTACCTACGTTATTCTATTGGACAAGAGCGATTAACAAACATGTCTATAATATCAACTGATAAAGATGTTGCCAAAACATTAAATTATGACGATATAATAGATGCGTTTGCAAATGAAAAAACGAGAACAATTACTTTATAAAATATGCTGAATTGTTTTATATTTCTATTATATTATTTTAACATATACCTATGTTTTTGTATGTATGTATATTTATTGTTCCCTTACGGGTTACAAAGAGATCCCGTTCCCTTTACAATTTTCATTTCATTTATCTTTCTATACAAATTCTATAATAAAATACCTTCTCTTACTTTTTGCATTCACTCTCTCTCACTCATTCTTCCATTCATCCTTGCCTTCTCACTTCTTTTCCTCTTCTTTGTACTTTCCGTCCTGTATTTCTTTTCTCTCCCTGTCTAATTTTTTCATCCACTCTTCCCCCCTTCCGTCCTCAGCTAGTATCTCTTTCACCTTATCTTGTATCCCTACTTCGGATCCCTCTTCTCTCGAGCATCTATCCAGCACGTGCTCCCACGTCTCTTCTTCGTACCCGCACTTTCTGCACCGTCTCTCCTCTTCTTCGTCCCAGTACCTTCCTCCTCTCATTTCATTTCCCAGCCTGTATCGTGCTATTCTTTTCCATTTCTCTTCTTTGGTTCCTTTCTCTAAGTATTCAGGTTTCTCCTGCACTCTTATTTCTTTAAACCACTTGTTGTACCTCGAATCCATCGCTAACCTCCAGTTTTCCTCTTTCTCTTTCTCCTGCTCTCTGATCTCTATTCTTCCCCACTCTTCCTCTCTACTTTCCTTATTACTCTCCTCTAACTTTCTTCTATTCCCCCTTTCTTCTATATATTTCTTTCTTCCTTTCTCCCATTTTGAAATCTTCTTTCCTCCTCTAGCTCTCTCCTCTATCTCTTTTAGACATTGTCTGGCCCATTCACTTCCTTTTCCATCTCTTAACCTTTCTTCAAACTTCCATGCCCTCCTCGCTCCCCTCGCTCTCATTTTCTCTCTCTTCGTTTCCTCCCGTATCATATATCCTGGCGTCGTCCACTCTAGCCCTAACACCCATCTGCTATATCTTTCCTGCATCCTTTCTACTTCCTTTCTTTCCTCCCACCCCCAACTCTCCACACCGTATGCCATCACTGGCCATACCAGCGCGTCAAAAAACCATTCCCTTCTCTTGTAATTGTCTTTGAAATATCTTTTCCCTATCCCCCACACACTTTTCATCACACCTCCTCCTTTTCTTGTTCTGTCTTCTATTTGTCTTTCCTGACCTCCATTCTTCTTAAAAATATATCCTAGATATTTTATCTCCTCTACCTCTTCGACTGTTCCATCTCCCCATCTCCACGTCTTTTTCTCTTGTCTCCTTCTTTCGAATCTAACTATCTTCGTTTTTTCCCTGTTCACTTCTAGTCCTTTCTCCTTTATATAGTTCCTGAATTCTTCGATCATTAGCTTCATCCCACTCTCCTCCTTCGCCAGCAGCACCATGTCGTCCGCATACTGCAGAGTATATATCCTTCTTCCTCCTATTTCCACTCCACCTTTCCCTCTTTTCCTCATCCTTTCCTCTAAATCTGCCATTAATAGGATGAACAGTTTCGCGCTTAGTGGACATCCCTGTCTCACCCCTCTTCCCACCCAGAACTTTTCTCCCATTTCACCTCCCACTTTCACTTTTGATGTTGTCTCCCTGTATACTTCTTCTATTCTTTCCCTAATTCCTTCACTCACACCTCTCTCTTTCAGTGCTTCCCACAAGATTCCTCTGTTGACACTGTCAAATGCTGCCTTCAGGTCTATGAAACATCCTATTATTCTTCCTTTCTTCTTCACCAGCTCCCTATTTATTAGATAGTTTATCACGTATATATTGTCTATTGTCCCTTTCTCCTTTCTGAACCCCGTTTGGTTCTCTGGTACCATCCTTTTCTCTTTCACTTCTCTTTCCAGCCTCTCCTCTAGAACTATCATGTAGATTTTGTACAGAGTGTTCAATAGCGTCACGCCTCTATAGCATTCCACTGTTCTTCCATCACCCTTCTTTTTTATCGGCACCACTACCCCTATCTTCCATTCTTCTGGCCATCCTTCCCCATTCCATACCCTATTGCATATCCTCCACACTTCTCTCTTTATGTTCTCTCCCCCATATTTCCATATTTCATTTCCTAATTCATCTGCTCCTGCTGCTTTCCCATCTTTCAATCTTCTTATTACTCTTTCTATTTCTTCTATTTCTATCTCTTCATTGTTCCTCTCACTTCTCCTTCTCTTGCCTCCTCCTTCTATCTTGTTTTCCACTCCTCCTAGTAATCCCATAAAATACTCCTTCCATTTTTCCATCTCTATTTCCTTCACTAGTCCTCTTCCTTTTCCACCTCCCATTTTTCTTAGAAAGTCCCAGACCATTCCTTCTGTCTTCGCTCTCCCTGCTTCTATTAAGATCCTTTCTCTTTCCTGTTCTTTTTTTTCTTCACATAGTTTTTTGTATTCGTTTTTCAATCTTCTGTAATCATCTCCTTCTTCTTTCCCTTCTTTCCATCTTCTTAATGCCCTTCTTAGCTCTTTCTTTCTTTCGATGCACTCCTTATCCCACCAGCCTCCCCTTTTCTTCTCTTTCTTGTTCTCCGTGCTCTTTATTTCTTCCATTACACCCTTGATCTTCTTTTCTAGCTCTCTTATTCTTTCTCCTATCCCTTCTCCCGTTATTTCTATTCCCTCCGTTTGTCTTCTAAATTTCTCTTTTTCCTCTCTCCCCCATTCCACTTTTCTTATGCTCTTCTTTTTCTTCTTTCCTTTCTCTTCTTTGTCCGCTTTCCATCCTTTCTTCATTGTTATCACTACCGGTAGATGATCTGATTCTACCCTCTCCTCTATCACCATACTTTCTATCCCTTCCCTCGTTCTTTCGTCCCCTATTACATAATCAATAACTGTTCTTCCTCTCTGTCCTATAAATGTGTACTCTCCTCTCTCGTCTCCTTTTATCCCTCCATTCATTATTTGCAATCCCAATTCTCCTATCGTTTTTATTAGTTTCCTCCCTTCTCCATTTACTTTCGTGTCTCTTGACTCCCTACTGACTCCCCGATCGTCTTCTTCCTGACTTATTTCCCCTCCTTCCTTGCCTGTTCTTGCATTAAAGTCCCCACCTACTATTATTTTTTCGTCTCTTCCTATATCCCACCAGTCTTTCAGTACTTTCATTTTCCTTTCAATATCTTTGTTTACATATATCCCTAGTATCTTCCATTCGTCCCCTTCTATCTTTATCCTTCCCTCTATAATTCCTTCTATCTCTTTTGACTCTCCCCAGCTCTTCCTTTCACTCGTAATTTCTTTTCTCATTCCTATCAGCATTCCGCCCTTTGCTCTCCCTATTTTGTTATCCCTAACTGCCCATTGCTTTTTCCATACGTAACCTTGCGGCAATCTTCTTTCCACTTTTTCCCACATCTTTTCTTCCATCCATGTCTCCAGTAGCACCATTACATCCCACCGTTCTATGTCCTTCCAGAATTCTTCATCTTTCCCTATCAATCCTGCTACATTCCAAAATCCAATTATCGTTTTCTCTCCTGCCCTTCTTTCTTCCTTTTTCTCTTCATCTGTCTTTATCTCTCTTTGATTACTTTCCTTTATTTCTTCCTCCCTAGTTCTTTCTGTCCCCATTCGTTTCCCTCGTCATCTTTCAGAATTTTCTTCTTCTCATCCCATTTCCACATCTTTCCTTCTATCCATATCTTCATGTACCCTATTTTTACCCTTTTCCCTTCCCTTCTCTCTTTCTCCATTGTCTGCCTTAACTTCCATTGGATGTTTCTTTCTTCCCATGTTAGATCATCTTCTATTCTTTCCTGTCTTCCCGCTAATTTCTTCTTTTCCGTCATTATTCTTCTTTTCTGCTCCATTGTCGCCATCCTTACCACTGCCCATTCTCCCTTTCCTATTCCCTTTCTGCCTCCTCTCCTTACTTCTTCAACTTCGAATTTTTCTCCTATTACTTCTAGTAGCTTTTGCACTTCTTCCTGCCCATCTCCGCCCTCTTTTATCTCTAATCCTTTCACTATTATGTTCTTTCTCCTTATCTCTCTTTCTTTCCTTTCCCACTTCATCTCTATTTCTTTCAGTCTTCTTTCCATTTCTCCACCTTCTCTTTCTCCTTGTTCTCTTCCTCTCTTCTTTTCTATTTCTTCTAACCTTTTGTCTATTTTGTCCTCTATTCTCCCTTCTAGCTCTATTTTTTTTACTCTCTGTTCTATCTCTTGTAACGACTTTCGGTCTCGCTCTCTTTCCTTCTCCCATTCTTCTTTCATTTCTCTCATTTGCCTCATTAGCTCTGTCAGCTCTTTCCATCCCTCTGCTACTTCATTCATCTGTTTTATCGTCCCTTTTAATACCCCCTTTATCTCCTCTCTAATGATCACTCTAATGTCTTCTTGCTCCCATACCTTTTCTTGTCTAACCTCTCCTTTCACCACCTCCGGCGATCTGTCTGTTTTCCTACTTTTCCTGAACGGATCCTTTTCCTTTTCTTCTCTTTCTTCATTCTCTCTCTCTTTTCTCTTCTTGTCTAGCCACTTTCCTATGCCCTCCGTTTTAGATAAACTGTTACTCCTTTTTCTTTCCTTTTCTCTTATCTTCATTAACTTCCTTGCCATCTTTTTTTGTTCTTCTTTGTTTTCCATTATATCTATTTCTTTTCTTATCTTCTCGCCTACCTCCTTTACCGGCATTCCTGTCATGTTACACTGAGCTTCTTTCGTTTTCTACACGATGGCGTTCTACACTTACTCTGTTTCCTCTGCTCACGTTTCTATTGTGTGCTTAACCTCACTTTCTTCTCCTATTCTCTTTCTCTACTCTCCTTCTTCTCTTTCACGCCTTTCTTCTTTCTTCAAGCTACTCCTCCGTTCTTCCTCCACCCACGGATCTTCTTCACTCCACTTATCTTTAGCTTTCACTCGCTAATATCACCTCTATATCTGCTGCTCGCAATAATCACACGTTTTCTCCATATAACCGGAAACGGAACTCCGTTACCTATGTTTTGTATTTCCTTTATTTTGTCGTCATTGAATATGAACAAAAATTTGTTCTTATTCAGATTATAGATTATTTATTCATACAAATACCTTGCCAAATACATTATTGTATATACAGGGCAACTCATTTTGATGAGGTTAATAGTATTTAATATATTGCATTTAGTAAAATTGAACTTGTTACATTAAAATTTTGTATTTTTTGTCATTATTGGGTTACGGGGGGCGCAAGTTAGACACTTGCCACAGACGCTTTATACCCTCGTTACGGCACTGGATAATACAAATAAGAATATCTTACAATTAGAAATATAAATTAGATACTTAAATGTTGTAAATAAGAAATACGGAACCGAAAAAAATTACCGGTAAATGTATAATTAATATATTACTAGTTTTATTGGTTTATGTGCAGTTTTCCAGTGTCAGCTATAAATCTTAATTATTTCGCGACTGTAAGCGGGAAATCTCGTTAACATTATCTAAAATTTTACCAAATTCATATTATAAAATTCATATAAAAACTTACATTTAATAAATATATTTTATTATTATATAAAAACAAGCGAGACAGAGCGAGCGATGCGGTGAACGGGAATCCATTGGCGTAGTCGGCGTAGAAATACATTGTATGTAGTAGCGACATCTGTTCCTACTCCTATGAACGGCAGGAGCTACGCGTGAGTCGAAAAGTGGGGATCGGGCGAAGCGTGCGGAATATCCCTCTTGTCCCTTTTCCCCTTCCCAAATAACCGAAAAATACCGGTATTACACCGGCATCGTACCGGTATTTTACGTACCGGTATTGTACGTACCGGTATGAATTCGAGAATGCAACTATACCGGTATACGTCATACCTGTATATGAAAATACCGGTATGACTTCATACCGGTATTCCGATATTTCGGTTCTATAACGGTTAGAAAGAAATAACCGAAAAATACCGGTATCATACCGGTATTTTACGTACCGGTATAAGTCTCTGGTTTCAGGCGTACGAATCGTCAAGTCGGAGCACTGACAGGACAGACAGTCGAGGCGTCGAGCGAGCTCAAGCGGACTCGAGTCGGGTACGCGATACATCAGACACATCCGGCGGCCCATGACTCACCTTTGTCGGGCGGCTTCTAAAAGAATATAACAAGATCGCGCGTGTTATCACGATATCCGAAAATCAACTCTGAAATAGATAATGATAATAATGGTACGTATTTCTTTCATAACTTATAATGTGATTTTTAATTTATGTACTTGGATTTTTTAGTAACTACATTATAGGTATATTCGGCACAAATGTGCATGATCTTCATTTGTATTAAAATTTGAAATAATGCACGTTTCACGTGAAAAAATTAGAAGAAAATATTTACAACATGGTATGTAATAAGTTATGATAACTTTTTAGTGGGTGATGTTTTTATTAACTGTTAAGTAACCTACTTACTTAACTATCCTTACACAAATTAACCTTACACAAATTCTTAAAAGATAATATATAATATACAATATAAAATGAAATAGAAACTAACTTAAAATAAAATCATATAAAATAAAAAATTATATAGAGCCTATAGATAATACAGAATAAAATATAAACACGAAATATAATACATATAATGTTTATTTTTATATTTCGTTTTTAATTATTGCCATACTTTACCATATTGTTATACCGTCTGGGTGTATATAACTCAGTAAAGATATTTTAAAGATATTATTGATACATATTTGAGTTCATTCGTAAGTTTTTCACGTGAAACGTGTATTATTTCAAGCTTTAATACAAAAAACAGACAAACAAACAGACAAACAAGAAAGCGAGCTAATAAAAACGTGGTAAATAAAGAGCAGGCACACGTTTGCCGAATATACCTAGTGTAGTTATAAAAAAAACCTAGTACATATATTAAAAATCTCGTTATAAGTTAAGAAAGAAAACCATTATTACCATTATCTATGTCATAAGAACGCAGAGTATTTGATAGTCGGATATCGCAATAACTCGTTCGCTTGAACTTCGATTCTTTTCGAACCCGCCCGACGAATTCGAAGTCGAATCAACGGGCCGCCCCGCCTGACTTTCTGCGACCCGACCCGAACCTGAACATCGAGCGGCCCACACATCCCTAATATTTATGATTATAAATATATTATATTAAATGACCTATTATAATAACCTATATCATTGCGAGTTATGATCACGCTTTAAATAAATAAATGTGGCTCAAATTATGACGTATTTAGACTCATTTTAGTTAGAAGAATCTCACAAATACGTTGGTAATACCGTAAAAGAAGAATGAAAAATAAAACTAGAGGGCTATTGTTGCTCGCTCGCTTCGCTCTCTCGCGTGTAGGGTTGTTTTTGCTCGCTCGCTTCGCGAGCTCGCGGGTAGGACTGCTCTTGCGAGAGGGTTAGTGATACGCATGGCTAGTAGGGCCTCGGCCATCCCGGAGCCGAGCTCTGGGGTGGCTTGGGGGGGTGGGGTGGGAAGGGTCGGGGCGTGTCGGATGCGCCTCCGACGACCTTCCCTTACCGGTGTCGGCGCCCTCTTGCCCTGGCTGGAACGGGGACCTTTGGGTTCCGGGCGGGTCCCTCCGCCCGGGGTCCGATTAGATTAGGGTGCGGGGGAGGTTACCCCTCCCCCGCGGGATGATTGTAATGCTGGGAAGTGACTAGTTGAATACTCGCGTGATCCAGGCACTTCCCCTGTAGCTTAGGAGGGCGTGTGTTTTTAGTGCGGTAGGCTTCGGGAGGGGATCGAGTCGCTTGCGAGTCGACCCCCACCCGAGGAGAGTCCCACATAACCTCGGCTATCCCCCAGGATGCCGAGGTATGCGTAATGCATTTTCACACAAAAAAAAAAGCTAGTAGGGCCTACTGATATTAATGTTTTTTATTTGGTGTGTGACTCTCCAAGAGTCACACAAAGAACTTCCCGATTCGTTACTCCTTCGCCAACATCGCTAACATCGTTTTTTTTTGTACTTTCGATATTCTCCCAAAATGTATTCTTGGGAGTAGAGATGATAAATTCACTGTTGCATTGGAATAACTTTCGATTATTCCAAGCGGTAACATTAGCATCAGTTAAAAAAAAAATTTTTTTTAAACTAAAAAAAAATTAAGAAAAAAATTTTTTTTATGTAATTGCGTTTGGTTCTTTGGTGGAAAATTTTCGTCCTCCCTTATAAATTGCATTGTAGAATCAACTCTTTTCGAAAAAAAACTAAAAATCTAAAAAACTACTTGACCAAAATGGACCAAAATCTAATCAGCTCTAAGTTACAGCGGGGCACATCGATTGCATCATTCATCATCCTGATCGCGTTGTTACTTTTTCTGAAAACGTTAACGAAAAATTTGATACCATACAAACGGACATACGCACACACACACACACACACACACACACACACAAATTTTGATAAAAATAGTCTAAAATGACTCCAATGACCATGAAACGTGAAGATCTGCTAAAAAATCGATTTTCGATTTTCGGGGTAATTACAGCAACTTCCCTATGAATCGGGAAGTTAAAAAAACTTTTCTATGTGCATTGACGTACATAATCGGTACGCAGCCTTTTGCACTATGCCAGCTGCCTCGTACCTCAGCCCTCTTTGTCGTTTACGCGCTGCCGTAAAAAATGTTCTGATATATTACTAGTCTAAAAATATGATCCATGCTATTTTTCAATTTTTCTAAAAAACCTGCATTTGTCGAATTTTTGCGTGCTTTTCACTATGTATAAATAACATTTTAAACCAAAAAATCGGGAAAAAATCTCAAATATCAATTTCAATTAAATGAAATTATATGATTAAATTAATGCAAGTAAATGGGGTAAATTGACCGAAAATCGAATGGCGGAACGGCTGTTTAAATATTTCGAAGGGCATTTTTGACTACCTCGTTCGGCTAGGCCCAAAGTGTAATATTCCAATATTTCAATATCATTTTAAATATTTCAAGTACTATTTAAAACTATTAATGAGTTTCAACAACAAAATATTTTAAATAGAAAACTAAATTTTGACAAATAAAATAAGATTTTAGCAAGCTTGCTATAAATGTCGAAAACTCGAGTCTGGTCAGAGACATTCAATTTTCAGGAAACACTATTCTGTGATGACGAACGGAGAAAAGGGAAGCGAAGCTCGAGGGCTTCGATCGCCGTGGAGTGGAGTGAAACATTGTAACATGATACGGGTCGGGACGGGTATTGTGACGTGGCAGATTTTGCCAGCGTCCGTCCGAACCCTTCACGAAAGACCGGGTCACGGTTAGGCGATATCGAAGCGAAGTGGGCACAGCGAACGCTCTCTCTGGGACGTCCGATTAACGGAGGAACGTAATTATCGCGCTCAAATGTCGCGCCTCTGAGCGCGACACGAAGTTTCAGGTCATACCGACCCCGAAAGGGGCCAGGGACATATCTCCGACCGCTGATTGGTGGACACCCTCAAGACGAGGCGCTCGGAAAACCTATCGCAGGACGCCGCTATCCAGAAAGACGGCGAGGATTGAACCGAGCCCGGATCTGCCAACCCGGAGAGATCGACGAGGCTAATTGAACTGGGAACGTACATCTGTCCACCCTCGTCGATATCTCGCCCGGAAAATGCCACGAGAGCAGCACCGGAATGGCGCGGATCTAACCCTAACGCCCTCGCCATCGTATATCGGCCGAGCGCCGAAATTGTCTAAATATCGGAGGCCCGGGGCCGAAAGCTATCGAGTCGCCCCTGCAGCGAGGAGCGACGCGATAGGCCCGAGCGTCGCCCCGGCGGAGATAGTTAAGGGAATAGGGGGACGCCCCACTTCCGCGTTCCCGAGCCGGCTCGAATTGGGTCACTGGGTCGAAAGACTACGATACGTGCGGACGAATACACGCGCTGCGAACCCAAAGTAATACCGTAAAAGAATACCAGCGGAGCGATATCGTGGTAAGTGCCGGTCAGGCCTGAGTGATTACCCATAATTAGTGACCAGTTCGTGTCGGTTCGGGGACGTTATTGGCGGGACTTTGAACTTCGTGTTCGTGTAGTCTATTACTACGGATTCGTATGCGTTTGCCCAAGACCAGAAGTCGCTCTCCTGCGAGGTACGCCCGACCGTAGGTCGTGAAGTCGCCGGTTTTCCGTGCACGGGTTCCGGGACGCACGATTTTCGTTGAAGGCGTATTTCGGATCACCTCGACACGTTACCCGGTGTCGCGCCGCCACGTGCTCGCTTCGCTCGCTCGATCGTTTCGTCCGCGTTCCGTGTCTCGTTCGATATTTCGAATCGCCTTCGACCAGTCCGTGATCTATTCGCGTATGTTACCGGAGCTCGGCGGAACTCGTGCCTTTCAGGCTTGTATTTAACGCGAAGTCCTGTGACCGCCGAGCTCGACGCGATCGAAGAAATTACGCGCGAGCGGCCGAACAACCGCCGAAAATTATTGCTTCCGCGCCGGCAAATTTTGTGACTGCCGCCGGCCTTCGCCGGTGGCTTGCGTATGACCACTCGTTAATAAACGACTGTTATTTGCCAAAAGATCGGGAGTGATTAATTTATTCCGTGAGAATCGTTCCCGTCGCGGGGAATGCTCCGTCCTTTTTCCTCACGCGGAATCCTGGCCGCGCTCAGTGCTATCGCAGGTTATCGTGATCCTCGCAAGTCCGGAGAGAGAGTATTTTACGACCGCGAAAAGTGAGAGGTTCGCACGGCACGCCGATGTGCCTGGCGCCCGTGTGAACCTCGATCGGTTTGCTGTATTTCGATCCAGATTTGCGAGAGATCCCTTTGTCCCGGGAGGACCACGTGTCGCGCGACTGAGCGTGGCCTGGTCGTAAGACCATAATTTCCCGAGTTCGGCCACGTTTCCCTTCTGGAAGCGTGATCGACGTGACAGTATATTAGTGTGAGACTATTAATCAAACAACAAAACTTAATTATTTACCATTATTTTTGTGTAGGATTTTCCTTAACATATTTGGTAAATTTTGTTTTTTTTTATGAAAATGATACCAGCTATGATATAATTCCGATGATATTTGCTTGTGCAATGAACGACGCAAGTTTCGGACACAAAGAAGGACAGCATCGGGAAAAAAGAGACGCGGAGAGTCCTTCTTTTAAATTTCGACTTCCGACTTCAACTGCTAGCTCTTCGCCTCGTTGCACAATGTATGCAATGTATAAGCGATTCATATTTCAGGAAGTGGTTCAGTTCAGAATGAAATAAAATCATGTTACACGCACTTTTTAAATAGCGTCATGTTGCAAGAAATTTTCGTATAGAGTGAAATAGAATTATTTTGTTAGATATCTTCGTACGAAATACTGCCTCTAAATAATATTGTATGGATAGGAGCCGTCGAAAATTAGTTTAATTAGTTAATACTTTTATCTTATTGTTACTACCTCTACTATATAATAATTGCAGTCAATTCTGTCGAGCATTATAAGTATGGGATAAATAAGTAAAAAAATTAATTTTCTGTTTCCCACTAAGGATCTTAATAAGAACGATTGAATTTTGTCATTACATAACATAATAGAATATTTTTTAAGAATCATTATTTTATATATAACGCAATAACGTTCAAATTACTTTTGAATTTCGATAAATTTGTAGAATATTACGTAGTAATTACTATCATTTTTCCTACATCTATAAACTATCGATTATATTGTAAAACAATTATTACAATGGTAATAATAGGGAAATAAGAATGCAATAAGAGAATTATATATAGTATTATAAGGCAATTACAGAATGGGTAATGTCAGCATTCTACTATATCATTCTTCTTCAACTTCACGAATATCTCGTCGGTGGTGGAACTTTTGACTATGTGGTATATCAGCTCACTGTAAGCTCTACGTTATTCCCGCGCCCATCGCGCCCACTTACCCGTCCCGCTGAATAACACAGGGCCTGGCAGTCTTTAAGGGTGTGGGTCCGGCTCGAGCGAGAGTGTGGTGGCACACTCACACACCGCTAGACACTATATACGTACACGCGGATTGCAAGGGTCCAGCTGTATCCTATTCCTGACTCTCTCATGCACATTTGGGGCCCCTACGTAGTCACAATCGCTAGATAAAAGATCAATCTAGCGCGCATGGTCCCTTAGATGGCCTACTTTTGCGTTTTCGAGGCGTAATTTTCATTATTCGGCAGCATGTAGCGGAGAAGTGGAAAGCATGGGCGGCGCGACAGTGCTGCCACTGTCAAGAGACACACATTTTCTTAAATATCGAGAAATTTAGGATTCTTATAGTAACCGCATGCACCATGCGCGCTAGCGGGGACACATACAATGCCAATGATACGTTTATTATGTTAAACCATACCTGTTTAAACACAGGAATCGTGTACTGCTGAAACATACCCCTAAACGGAGGTTTGGGTACAAGTATAGGTCCGGCATTTTTCGCTACGGGGCGCTAATACCTGTTTCTGATCATTCGGTCACTGTATCGGTAAAACAGAGGACGAGAAAAAGCATGTTGCCTGTAAGTTAGGCTTCATACGTAAACGTGACATCACTATACGGCTCACGATGATGCTGCGTCGGTGTGCTTCAGGGAGAGTGTGTGGCACACCCTCACCATTCGGGCAGCATGTACGTGTGCCTAGGCGGATTGCAAGGGTCCAGCTGTCACCTATTCCTGTCTCTCTTATGCACATTTGGGGCCCCTACGTAGTCACAATCGCTAGATAAAAGATCAATCTAGCGCGCATGGTCCCTAAGATGGCCTACTTTTGCGTTTTCGAGGCATAATTTTCATTTTTCGGCAGCAAGATGTCTGTTCGGGAGGCTCTGCAAGCAGGCTTGACTAGCCGTACCGCGCGGCGCACTCACACAGTAACAGCTCGGGCAGCGTGTACGTGTGCCTAGGCGGATCGTAAGGTTTTGAGATGCTTCAAACCATTTCTCGTCCTCCGCCGCATGCTCCGCCGTATCTTCGGCCGCACTATAACGAAAGTTATAAACGGAACGAAAGTTCGTAGCGTTTTTAAATAAAACTTCAAAGAGAAAATCAAGATATTTATTCATACGTTCATAGAATAACATGTACATTATAAAAATTGATTTATTTAATAATAATATAAGTATTTAAATATATATTTTGAACGCGCGCAGAGGAATAGCAGGGGAACTCAAAGGAACTTGTGGGTAATTGAAATGTACACATTTTATAATTTATGTCTTTTCATTTATTATTATTGGTAGAAATAAAAATGGTACGGCGCTCCTCGGCCGCGTCCCATCAACTTTTTGAAGATTTCCTTCCGTGCCTGTCCCCTTAGCATTTTCTGCAACAAATAAAAAAATTAATGATAATGAAAATAACATAGGATGCCTAGTTGGGACCAGGGATTGAGAACTGTTATGATATCGGTTCTGGCTTACATATGTATATCGGTTACGGTAACGGTTTTAGAGAACCGATATTATTTCGGTTTTATAATTGTTAATTTTCGGTTCTGGATGTCGGTTCCCGGTTTCGGTTCTGTATTCTGTATTGTGTTCGGCCTTATATATTCATTATTCAAGTAGTTCTTTATTGTTATTCATAATTTAAACAATTTTTAAATGAATAAATTTTTATAATTTCTCTCTACATGCATTAATTGAATTATTATTCCAATAATAATTTGTTGTTAAAACAAATGTTTAATTAAACATTATTATGGAAATGATAATTCAAACAATGAATATAGAAACAAATTTCTATACATTATGAAAATTGATTTCTTTAAACAATTGTTTCAACAATAAATTGTTATTCAGATGATAATTTAAATAATGCATGTAGAGACAAATCATAAGAATTTTCTAATTTAAAAATTATTAAATTATGAATAACTATAAAAGACTACTTTAATAATGAATATACATATAAGGCCGAACACAATACAGAATACAGAACCGAAACCGGGAACCGACATCCAGAACCGAAAATTAACAATTATAAAACCGAAATAATATCAGTTCTCCAAAACCGTTACCGTAACCGATATACATACGTAAGCCAGAACCGATATTCTCGTAACAGTTACAACACCATTTCGGTTCTTCATAACTGTTTCGAGAACCGGAACCCATATCATAACAGTTTTCAATCCCTGGTTCCAACTAGGCATCCCATGTTATTTTCATTATCATTAATTTTTTTTAGATATTGCAGTAAATACTAAGAAGACAGGCACGGAAGGAAGTCTTCAAAGAGTTGATAGGACGCGGGGCAGCGCGCGGCGCGGCGGAGGCCGAGGAGGCGGCCCGTATAATTTTTACTTTTACAATAAATTATAATAAATTATATAATAAATTATAAATTATAAAATGTGCACTTTGCATTCCCCTGATATTCCCCGGCGCGCGTACAAACTATATATATATTTAAACATACCATTAATAAATAAATCAATTTTTATAATGTATTTGTTATTCAATGATCCTATGAATAAATATCTTAATTTCAACTTTGAATTTTTATTTAAAAACGCTACGAACTTTCGTTCCAACCTAATAATTTATTGTTAAAATAATTGCTTCAATTTTTATAATGTATAGAATAATAATAATAATTTATAATGCGGCGGAAGATACGGCGGAGGATGCAGCGGAGGACGAGAAATGGTTTGACGCGGGTCTCGCTCCCCGTAACGACCCTAGTGCTCTATGCTATACCAGGTATAGGAAGGTATTGCATGGTATATATATATATAGTATACCTAGTGCAGGAGGCGGCGAAGGACGAGAAATGATTTGAAGCTTCCCGAAATCTTGCGATCCGCCTAGGCACACGTACACGCTGCCCGAGCGGTTACTGTGTGAGTGCGCCGCGCGGTACGGCTAGTCAAGCGTGTTGTTCCTTCTCGAGAATCTCTCGAGAAACTTCATAATTCTTTATTTCTCATTTTTTGAGAAATTGAAATCTAGGAAAATTCTTATGAATCTCATTTATTTTGGAACATATTTTCGGAAATGAACAAATACGTATGTCCTACCATCAGTCAAAATATGCTACATTTTAATGTAGGTATTCAAATATCTCTGTTACTTGTGATTATACGAAAAAATGCCAGAGGAGAAACTTGCACTGTTCGATGAGGTAAATATAATGACAAAATAAAGCAATTTTTTGAAAATCATGTTTCGAAATTTCCAGGTCATCGTTATTTTTATCTAAAGGAGGTCATATAATTATTCTATATTCCTATTCAGAAAAAAATTACAAATCCAACGATGTGCCATGTTCCATAGTTAAGGTGAATTTCAAACTTTGCACAAATTTTTTTCTCACCTAAAGGAACAATACTGGATAGTTGCGTGTATTATATCTCGATAAAAGTGTTTCTCCAAGTATAGCTTAGGCCCACCCTAATGTACATTGTCACGTCCGGTGGTTCAGCCATCGTTAATAATTAAATATAATCAATGATGCATAACATATACCTTTGAATTTCTCCACCAGTTGCCATTGTTAAAATTTGGAAAACTAGTGTTTATGACAAAATAAAATAAAATCCTCAATTCCTGCGTTCTATCCCACCACGCTGTCACCAAAAATATGTTATGTTACGTCCTGAGGTGGACGTATTGTAGATTTTGAATAGATAAAATTTAAATTTAATTTTAATAGATTGAAATGATTGGAAAGATTTTGAATTGAGATATAACGCAGTTTTGAACCTACCTGCATTCACCGGCTTCGGTTCGGGTAATTGAGGATTTCTTATTCCCTATAATATTCTATATTATATGGCTTTGATTTAGGAACTGGTACGAAGAAATCGATGATGGGTATACTCTTTAAAAATGATTTGAAGTTTTGATTTGTTTGAATAAAAATAAACAAAACTATATTTTAAGCTCCAAATTTCGGATACATAATATTTTATCGGAATCTTATTATAAATTGTTAGTAATTACCGCTAATTAGTCTTCTTGCTTGATTATAATTTGGATCTTCCTGCTGATGTGGTTCGAACGATCGCTTCTGCGCTGAGGTTGGTTGATGTTGAGGTGTTGTTACAACTTATTTTAACTGAATAATACGTTTTACTTTTAATTTGAAATTAAAGTACTTCGACAGGTTCGCGCACACACAGTACTTGATGAAATATTGATTGAACTTTTTTAACTTAATTTGATTGAGGTCAGAGAAAGAAACTTTCACTTGAATACTTTTTAGACAAAAACTGACCGATATTTTCGCACTGTTTAATTCGTATGTTAACTGTTCTTTTATTGACTGGATACTGCAGACTATGAGATTTGTAGACTGATTGACTGTGTATTGTGTAATGAGTTATTGACTGGACTTTTGTAGACTGCAGACTGCGCTCCTCACGAGGAGTCATCCCTTTTATAGACCGACTTTGTTTCGTCAATTTTATCAGGTGGTTATGTCGTCATTAGCTAGATCATATTACCCTGCGCATTTCCTATGTCAGTTTCTCCTTAGCTGCTTTCTTATCTATACCTCCCCTGGCCAGATCTAATTACATCTACGTCACACGTGGGGCGACGAACAATTATTACTCATCGATTCTCGATGGACAGTCCTCAGCGGATATTAGATCACGATTTATATTTGGAAGTGACTTGGTCATTTAATGAAATAATTTCGATACGCAGCTTTTTCGTTCAATACGATTCAAATGAAGAATGAATTTCCTTAATTCTATGGTGTAATATACGATACTTCTATTTGATTTTTAACAATAGTACTTTATATTTAAATTCTCGTACAACATTAATAGATTAAACATAAAAAGAAATTCAAAGGTATATGTTATGCATCATTGATTATATTTAATTATTAACGATGGCTGAACCACCGGACGTGACAACATATTGGACAGGAATAAACGTTGAATTAATGTTTTTTTCGATAAATATATTTCGATAAGTAGATATTCCAAATATCATAAGTTTTACAATATTTTTTTATTTTATTTAAAATTCTAGAAAATTCTCGAGAAATATAGTCTTATTTCTCATTTCTCGAGAAATGAAAAATGTTGAGAAATCAGGAACACTAGTCAGATCTGCCGAATACTAAGAAGACAGGCACGGAAGGAAATCTTCAAAAAGTTGATGGGACGCGGCCGAGGAGCGCCGTACCATTTTTATTTCTACCAATAATAATAAATGAAAAGACATAAATTATAAAATGTGTACATTTCAATTACCCACAAGTTCCTTTGAGTTCCCCTGCTATTCCTCTGCGCGCGTTCAAAATATATATTTAAATACTTATATTATTATTAAATAAATCAATTTTTATAATGTACATGTTATTCTATGAACGTATGAATAAATATCTTGATTTTCTCTTTGAAGTTTTATTTAAAAACGCTACGAACTTTCGTTCCGTTTATAACTTTCGTTATAGTGCGGCCGAAGATACGGCGGAGCATGCGGCGGAGGACGAGAAATGGTTTGAAGCATCTCAAAACCTTACGATCCGCCTAGGCACACGTACACGCTGCCCGAGCTGTTACTGTGTGAGTGCGCCGCGCGGTACGGCTAGTCAAGCCTGCTTGCAGAGCCTCCCGAACAGACATCTTGCTGCCGAAAAATGAAAATTATGCCTCGAAAACGCAAAAGTAGGCCATCTTAGGGACCATGCGCGCTAGATTGATCTTTTATCTAGCGATTGTGACTACGTAGGGGCCCCAAATGTGCATAAGAGAGACAGGAATAGGTGACAGCTGGACCCTTGCAATCCGCCTAGGCACACGTACATGCTGCCCGAGTGGTGAGGGGTGCCACACACTCTCAATCGAGCACGCCGACACTGTGTGACGTCACGCTTGCTCCTGACTTACCGGCAACATTTACTGATGCGGTGAATGTAGACAAAGTACCCAGCTCCCCTACTGGACGAAAATGTTATTACTAAGGTTCTTCTAGCGGCCGCTCGTTCGTTTCTGGCGTGACCATCGAAAAGTTGTCAAGGTCAACTTAGAACCGGCACCCTTAATAGCACCAGAGAGGAAATGAGAGTGCTCACTCCCGGGGTTTGGCCGTGCCGCTTTTGTCTCCACATCATGTTTAGCCTGGAACAGCTCCTACATCATCTTTAGCATGGAACAGAATGTGTGTGTATGACGAAAGAAAGTTCTGGAAGGATAGATAGAGTGAGAGAAAGTATGAAAGGAGTGCGTGCGAGCGTGAGACTGGTGGGGAGTGAACAGTGTGGAGTAGAGAGTGTGAATTCAGAGAGAGCGAACGTATAGAGTGAACCCTGAGAGAGCAGACATAACCTGCAAACTACCACGTGTAGACTAAACCTATTTATCGTTAAATATATACATTGTTTACTGTTGAATATCCTTCAATTTCTCCAACCACGATCCCAACACAGAACCTACACCATTTTTAGCAGGAAACAGAACCCACTTTACTGTTATTAAATCTGTGTAATGGATCAGAACTAGCTTCAACCACCGATCAGATACTATTATTTAATAGTTAATATCATTTAATAGTATCTGGTCGGTGATTGAAGCTAGTTCTGATCCATTACACAGATTTAATAACAGTAAAGTGGGTTCTGTTTCCTGCTAAAGATGATGTAGGTTCTGTTCCATGCTAAAGATGATGTAGGAGCTGTTCCAGGCTAAACATGATGCGGAAACAAAAGCGGCACGGCCAAACCCCGGGCGTGAGCACTCTCATTTCCTCTCTGATAGCACAGACCAGAGAGTATATGAGAGTGCTCACGCCCGGGTTTTGGCCGTGCCACTTTTGGCTGCCATCATCTTTTAGTCCGGACAAGAACCGGTTTCCACACTCAGTCCGGACAAGAACCGGTTTCCACACTCAGTCCGGACAAGAACCTGTTTCCACACTCAGTCCGGACAAGAATCTGTTTCCACACTCAGTCTGGACAAGAACCTACATCATACAGTTTATATTGTTTTATATAAAATATGTAACTAAGATTTATTTCTTTCACGAAATGAAGGAAATATCCTGTATTAAAATAACTGCAAAAATAATTATTTAATAAGGTTAAATAAAAGACAGGATTGCAGAAGTAGACACGTTGTACGGAATAACTAATTTTTTATTAACTAATTTTTTATTTAAACAAAAAAGATCGAACAACATTTAAGCTCTACTTCCAACAATCTAGAAAATGTACAAGGTACTATTTACTTAGGACTTTTAGAAATTATATTTAGTTTGAAAGTCGGAATTTAACTATGGACTGGAAAATAAAAGAAACGCGAAACAACAAAGATAGCACAAAGACATCTAAGAGCCCGTTCAGACACGGCGGAAACCGCGCGTTTTCGATCGCGCGATTTGAACCGCGCGGACCTATTTACATTGGCGTAATATATACTGTATATAAACCGTTTTCACCTTGTTCCATTTTCCTTTCATCTTTTCCTATCCATACTTTCGTAAATTTTGAATCCAAATCCTTAGAAGGAATGACCCATCAAATCCTGCCACAGTTCTTGAAACAATCCTATAAGTTTTTAAATTATGTATCCCAAGCGTTTCGTCCTCGATCTTCCGATTAAGAAAAGACAAAACTCGATATAATTAGGCCTTTGCTTACTGGTTTTAGTTTTACTCGTGAAAATCCCTTGGAAAGTATCTAAATCAGAGTTGGGCAGTATTTAAGTCAAAACGTATCTAAATCCAGATCCAACTAAAAGATAAGTAACTAAGTTCCATGATCTTAAGGTTCGGATCCAAAAGGATCTTGTATCCGAAGTTGAATTAGATAATTTCATATCCGAAGCAGAAGGATCCGAAGGTACGGATCCATTTTTAATTAGTTAAATATCTAATTCAAAGATCCTTCCGGATCCTCAAGATCCTTTCGGATCCTCCAAGATCCTTTTGACCAGCTCGAGGCTTGAATGAACACGTTCCGAGGCCCGAGGGTCGGGCCCCGAAGCCTGAGCCCAGAATACAATAGAAGTACAATAAACACGGCCGGGGGACTGCCCGGCCGTGTTTATTGCACCACATGGTCAAGGCGCCCCAGCCAACTCGTCGCTTCGTCGCCATAGCACCGATGATGCAGCAAAATTTTGATTTAGATACATTTTACCACGTTTTTTCAAAGATATCTTCACATATAAAGGCAGTAAGCTGTGGCCGAATTCTATCGCGTTTAGACTTTTTTTAATCGGAAGAACGCCACGAATTGGCCCGTGCCACTTTCGTGAGGGCATTACGAAAAATGAACAAGTTCAGGATGCACGTGTCAGGGGTATCATGCCGATCTACCTGGCTGGCAAGGGATGGCCCGGCCGTGTTTATTGTACTTCTATTGTATTCTGGGCTCAGGCCTCGAGGCCCGACCCTCGGGCCTCGGAACGTGTTCATTCAAGCCTCGAGCTGGTCAAAAGGATCTTGGAGGATCCGAAAGGATCTTGAAGGATCCGAAAGGATCTTTGAATCAGATATTTAACTAGATAAAAATGGATCCGTAGCTTCGGATCCTTCTGCTTCGGATAAGAAATTATCTAATTCAACTTCGGATACAAGTTACTTTTTATCGTTATCTTGGAGTAACTAATTCAAAATTTTCTATCTATGATCCGTGATCCGAAATTTGTATCTAATTAAATTTTTTGCCCAACTCTGATCTAAATCCATTTTTTGCCAATCATCGCTGCTAGGGCGAAGAAGCCACGAGTTGCCTAGGGCGGCTTGTCCAAGTGGTGCAATAAACACGGCCGGGCAATCCCCCGGCCAGCCAGGTAGCTCGGCATGACACCCCTGACACGTTCATCCTGAACTTGTACATTTTTCGTAATGCCCTCACGAAAGTGGCACGAGCCAATTCGTGGCGTTCATCCGATTAAAAAAAGTCCAAACGCGATACAATTCGGCCACTGCTTACTGCCTTTATTTGTGAACATATATCTTTGAAAATGTATCTAAATCAAAATTTTGCTGCATCATCGGTGCTAGGGCGACGAAGCGACGTGTTGCCTAGGGCGGCTTGGCCAAGTGGTGCAATAAACACGACCGGGCAATCCCCCGGCCAGCCAGGTAGCTCGGCATGAAACCCCTGACACGTTCATCCTGAACTTGTTCATTTTTCGTAATGCTCTCACGAAAGTGGCACGAGCCAATTCGTGGCGTTCTTCCGATTAAAAAAAGTCCAAACGCGATAGAATTCGGCCACTGCTTACTGCCTTTATTTGTGAACATATCTTTGAAAATGTATCTAAATCAAAAATTTGCTCCATCATCGGTGCTAGGGCGACGAAGCGACAAGTTGGCTGGGGCGCCTTGGCCAAGTGGTGCAATAAACACGGCCGGGCAATCCCCCGGCCAGCCAGGTAACTCGGCATGAAACCCCTGACACGTTCATCCTGAACTTGTACATTTTTCGTAATGCCCTCACGAAAGTGGCACAAGCCAATTCGTGGCGTTCTTCCGATTAAAAAAAGTCCAAACGCGATACAATTCGGCCACTGCTTACTGCCTTTATTTGTGAACATATATCTTTGAAAATGTATCTAAATCAAAATTTTGCTGCATCATCGGTGATAGGGCGACGAAGCGACGAGTTGCCTAGGGCGGCTTGGCCAAGTGGTGCAATAAACACGGCCGGGCAATCCCCCGGCCAGCCAGGTAGCTCGGCATGAAACCCCTGACACGTTCATCCTGAACTTGTTCATTTTTCGTAATGCTCTCACGAAAGTGGCACGAGCCAATTCGTGGCGTTCTTCCGATTAAAAAAAGTCCAAACGCGATAGAATTCGGCCACTGCTTATATATTGTCATCAGATCTGATGACAATAGCTCATTATTAAATTAATAATATTCAAGATGGTCGCATTTACGCCTCGATATGAAATCTGTATTTCTTCGAATTCTTCCGGGTTCTTTATTTTTTACAACTAGAGTTTGCAACTAAAAGATTGAAAAAAATGAAAATACTTCTTCTATCATTATAGTTAATGTTATATTTAATTTATATTAATTAGAGATTTGTGTATTAGATCTATATCTTAGTTACATATTTTATATAAAACGATATAAACTTTTCGTTCTGATCAAGGCCAAAGATGATGTAGGTTATTGTCCGGATTGAGTGTGGAAACCGGTTCTTGTCCGGACTGAGTGTGGAAACAGATTCTTGTCCGGACTGAGTGTGGAAACCGATTCTTGTCCGGACTGAGTGTGGAAACCGGTTCTTGTCCGGACTGAGTGTGGAGACAGGAGCTGATCCAGGCCAAACACTAGTGTAGGGGGCAGCACTATAATGGGCACGGCCAAAACCCGGGCGTGAGCACTCTCATATACTCTCTGCACAGACTTAAGACACGTACAGACATTGCATACAATGCATTTTTCTGTCTACGGTTCTGAATTACCGACTCTGTAAGTACAACGGCGGACTCTATCGAAATACCACCGACGAGATACTATTAAAGACTGCCAGCCTTATAGGAGTTGGTGTGTCTCGAATTTTTCGGTGTTCTCTTACGCCCTCTAGGATATATTCTGCCTGGAGTGAGAACCAGAACGTTCCTTTCCCAACGCGCCCGCGCGCTACACACACGAGCGTACCTCTACTAAATCCGTGTGCGCTGCTTGTGCGCTTGCGCCAGCCACAATCTATTTTTAGCACTTGCCGTGTTGTATTGCTCTACAGAAACGAAACTGAAATTCGGCTGTCGAGCCATCGAGCGTATGAATCGCAATCTGAAGCTAGCCTTCGAATCCCTGTGCAGCGATTTTTATTTTTATTTCTCATTACTTTTTTAATTACATTTTTAACCTTGCAAAAAATTAATAATGTAAAAACTATGTTCAAAATATGTATTCACTTTAAATAGAAACGTTTTGTTACTGTCATAATTGCATTAATAAAAATTGTTATATGAGAACCGGTTGATGGTATTTATTTGGACTGATTGGAGAATACGAAAATGCAGAAAGTATTTTTTAGTTTATGAAACAATTTGTAGACTTATTAGTTGTTAAACAAATAATAGAATAAATTGTATACTATTTATAAATTGATTTTACTAGCATACACAAGTTTATTTGATCTTCTGTCTTCCTATAATAAAAAAATACAGTCATAATTATAATTATAATAGAATTTCATAGAATATTGAGGTTATTGCAAACTCATCTTTTTTCGCAATGATGTTCTAATTTCATTGCTTCTCTCAAATGTCCATTTCCTTCCGAGACAGTGGCGTTTATAGGTGTAAATAACAAATGTTGATATTCATCATAATTAAACTACAATTATTCTAATAACGTGGAATGTAGTACATATTAAGTGTTAGTTACCCGGATTTTCGTCTTCGACGTTAAGCATTCTTTACTGCTTCTCGTAATTTACGTATATGTAACATTAGGGTTGACCTTATTTTTCGACCATGACATTTTTTTGGTCCCGTAAACCAGAATTGCAACAAATGTTGAGAAAATGTTCTGGAAAAATTTTGGGGCCGTTTGGATTATGGGAAAATGAGGCGCAGCAAATTTGAAAATTTTAAGTTTTTTAAATCTTGTCATAAATAGACGTTATGATATATCGTTGAATTTGTCTTTTTTCTCTTTAAGAGTCCATATATAGTATAAACAGTTGTTGACAGAAAAAACATCCGTGACCTTAAAAACTTTGAATAATAACTTTGAAAAATTGTTTTTTCTTTGAAACTATATCCACCTCCTTATATACTACAACTTTTGTTTGAAGAGTTTTTTCATATATACATAACTGACCGAGATATTAAGGGGCGGAATTTGCATTATTCGGAAGCATACAACTGCGCATGTAGCTATTTTTATAGCTACATGCTGCCGAATAATGCAAATTACGCCTCGTAAACGAAAAAATGGGACTTTTGAGGCAGATAGTGCCCTAGATCGATCTTTTATCTAGCGTTTTTGTCTAGTGGAAAACCCCGTGTTTGAGAAGGTGAATCCAGCACCCTTGCAATCCTGGAAGACTCTCTATTCCCTTAAATAAATTCATTAATACGCTCCAATCTACAAAAAAACAGTTCTAATATCGGAAAAAGAAGTTATTATGAATAATAAGCAGTCTGACTGAAACATGGACTGAATGTGGTCAATGATACCGCTGAACGGGGCGTTAAACTAATGGAGGATCATAATTAAATTTTATCTAGAAACAAAGAGGAGAAATAATATATACTATACAAACTGTGATGGAATATCGAAAGCAGTACATCCTGACGCCACAAAATAGAATTTGTCAAAGGATTTTTAAGTATTTTTTAATATAGAGAGAAACACCTGAGCAATCCCTGCATGATTAATTGCATTTTTAAGAGGCATTGAAGACTGCTTATTAACTAAGAGTTATTACATTTTTAATTTTCCTCAGAGTCAGTAAGTTCTTCATTTTTCTCGGAGTCGATACGGTCGTGATTCAGCATCAGAAGCAACATTGTAACGCACACCGTATTGGCATTTACTAACTAAAACCAATATTACTCATTATGAACGTTATCATAATGATATCATCACCTATCGATTGAAAATGTTTTCCCAATCAAAATAAGCTCAAGCACGGCATAAATCGGATAATAATAATAATACAGCCAGGTTGCACTAGAAAATATCAGGCGAAACAGTCATGTTTCAGGCGTACGATTCGTCAAGTCGGAGCACTGACAGGACAGACAGTCGAGGCGTCGAGCGAGCTCAAGCGGATTCGAGTCGGGTACGCGATACATCAGACACATCCGGCGGCCCATGACTCACCTTTGTCGGGCGGCTTCTAAAAGAATAGAACAAGATCGCGCGAGCGTGTTATCACGATATCCGAAAATCAACTCTGCGTTCTTATGAAATAGATAATGATAATAATGGTACGTATTTCTTTCATAACTTATAATGTGATTTTTAATGTATGTACTTGGATTTTTTAATAACTACATTAGGTATATTTGGCACACATGTGCATGATCTCCATTTGTATTAAAATTTGAAATAATGCACGTTTCACGTGAAAAAATTATAAGAAAATATTGACAACGTGGTAATAAGTTATGATACCTTTTTAGTAGGTGATGTTTTTATTAACTGTTAAGTAACCTACTTACTTAACTATCATTAACCTTACACAAATTCTTAAAAGATAATATATAATATACAATATAAAATAAAATAGAAATTAACTTAAAATAAAATCATATAAAATAAAAAATTATATAGAGCCTATAGATAATACAGAATAAAATATAAACACGAAATATAATATGTATAATGTTTATTTTTATATTTCGTTTTTAATTATTGCTATATTTTACCATATTGTAACCTTCTAGGTGTATATAACTCCGTAAGCAGTGGCGCACCCAGGATTTAGTCTTGGGGGGGGGGCCGAGTTGAACGGTCAAAATTTTGTGGCCTGGTGCAAGAATTGCTAATGTACAGTTAGCGCGTTATAACTAGTGATAATAATATGAAACACAATGAATGATCTTTTTTTTCGTTTTTTAGCCAAATATCCCCTAACGATACCCAGGGCTGTTCCACGATTTTGCTTTTAGAAGCTAAACATGTTTTACATACAGGGAACCGGATTAATATTCGGGCGCTCCAAAAAGACGATAACTTTTTTAATATTGTACTGTACGATTTGAACTTTTTTGGGAAGCTAGAGCAATAAGTTTACTACAGGATGTGTAAAGAAATTTTATTAAAAATTGCAATTGATCGTTATTGTACAAATAATACTAAAAGTTGCATTTTACAACTTTTTTATGTGGGCCTATATTGAAAATTTAAAAAATACGTTTTGTAAATCTGTGTCAATTAAAAATATTCTGAAAATTTCGACAAAATCAGTCGGCGTTGCAATGAGTTACAAACGTTCAAAGATGGTAAAAATTGCATTCCCACATCAACCGATTTCGATGAAACTTTCACAGAGCATGTAATTGACATAGACCTACAAATTTTAAAAATTTTCAATATAGGCCCACATAAAAAATTTCATCAATTGCAATTTTTGAAAAAATTTCTTTTCACATCCTGTAGTAAACTAATTGCTCTAGCTTCTCAAAAAAGTTAAAATCGTATAATACAATATTTAAAAAGTTACCGTCTTTTTTGGAGCGTCCGAATATTAATCCGGTTCACTGTATGTGTTACCATAGTTATTTAAGCTTTCTAATATTGTCTGAGATAAGTTTTTTCCTGTAGTATTTGTTACAGGAACAAATTGTAAGAATTGTTCACAAAGCTTGCTATCATTTTCTTCGTCTATATACCTGACACACAAGGAAAGTTGCTCAGTGGTAGAAATGTCACAAGTTTCATCAGCAAGAAGTGAAAAACATTTCGCCGAATTAATTTTTTTAACCAAATGGTTCAAAATGACTTCATTACAATCATTTATGATTTGATTTTGTATGTTCCAGCTAATGTAGGTAGCGTTTTTAGCAGCATGTTTAAAATGTTCAGTGAGGTTCTCATCGCCCGCATCGACTCTCATTCTTAATAAAGCTCGAAAATTGCCTTCATTAGCGATTGGCTCCTGTTCAAATGAAATTTCTCCATAATCGCGATGTCCTCTCAAAGGTATATTTTGCCGACCACATAAAATTATTGTTTTTATAATCGGTTCCAATCGTTTCCGGTTAACTGCAGCTTGTGATATCTTGCTTGCGTCAATTTGTCGATCAACTGAAAGACATTTTCCATGTCTAATATTTTGTAGTTTTTCGTAAGTCTCATAACAGCTTCTACGTGATATTTTGTGTTTTGATGCTTATTAAATTTATCAACGGCTTTCTTCCAGTTGTTATATCCTTGTGTAACATGGGGAAAGGTCAGGCCCTTTTCCCATTAACCATCCAATAGCCCAACTATCAGGGTAGCCAACCCACGTATACAAAACTCTTGATTCGAAAATTCATTTTTTTTATTTTTGGCCAGGTTTTGGAGTAAATCGACCACTGTGCGGCGCAGCGGCGCGGTAGGAGCACCAATACTGACGCGTACACGGCCGCAGACGCACAACAATAGGCAGAATTCAGTATTCTAGTATTGGCAGTTTTTGCAAATATCTTGGAACCCAAGCAAGTGCATACCTTATATGTATAGGGTAAAGTTGTTCAAAATGTTGAGTTTTACATATAAAATATCCAAAAATCATCGAAATCGTAGAGGAAGCAGCTATTCTACAGTTTGACCAATTTTCCAGTGTCATTATTCTTGGGGGGGGGGGACTTGGCCCCCTGGCCCCCCCCTGGGTGCGCCACTGTCCGTAAGGATATTGTAATGATATATTATCGATACATATCTAAGTTCACTGGGAGAAAATTCGTTAAAAAGCCAGAAATATTGTCTTTTAAGTTTTTCACATGAAACGTGCATTATTTCAAGCTTTAATATAAATAAAGAGCAGGCACACGTTTGCCGATTATACCTAATGTAGTTATAAAAAAAACCAGGTATATTAGAAATCACGTTATAACTTAAGAAAGAAAACCATTATTACCATTATCTATGTCATAAGAACGCAGAGTATTTGAATCTCGGATATCGCAATAACTCGTTCGCCCGAACTTGTTCGATTCTTTTCGAACCCGCCCGACGAATTCGAAGTCGAATCGACGCGACGGGCCGCGTAACTTTCTGCGACCCGACCCGAATCCGAACATCGAGCGGCCCGCAATCTCCCTTACGTTTATAATTAAAAATTATATTATATTAAATAACCTATATCATTGCGAGTTATGATCACGCTTTAAATAAATAAATGTGGCTGAAATTATGACGTATTTAGATTAGACTCATTTTAATTAGAAGAATCTCACAAATACGTTGGTAATTTCATAAAAAAACAATGAAAAATAAAATACTTTCCTATGTGTATTGACGTAATCGGTACTCAGCCTTTTGAACTGTGCCGGCTGCCTCGTACCTCAGTCCCTCTTTGTCGTTTACGCGCTGTCGTAAAAAAAGTTCTGGTATGTTGCTAGTCTAAAAATATGATCAATGCTATTTTTGAATTTCTCTAAAAAAACCTGCATTTGTCGAATTTTGGCGTATTTTCACTTTGTGTAAATAACATTTTGAATAAAAAAATACGGAAGAAATCTCAAATATCATTTCAATTATATGCAATTAAATGATTAAATTAATGCAAGTAAATGGGAAAAATTGACCAAAAAATGAATGGCGCAACGGCTGTTTGAATAATTCGAAGGACTACCTCATCCGGCTAGGCCCTTTATTCCAAATTGTAATATTCCAATATTTCAAATATATTAATGATAATAATATATTAATGAGCAACAAAATATTTTAAATAGAAAACTAAATTTTGACAAATAAAATACGATTATAGCAAGCTTCCTATAAATGTCGAAACCTTGAGTCTGGCCAGAGACATCAATTTTCAGGAAACACTATTCTGTGATGACGAAAGCAGAAAAGGCAAGCGAAGCTCGAGGGCTTCGGTCGCCGTGGAATGGAGCGATACATTGTAACATGATACGGGTTGGGTCGGGTATAACAGTGTGAGACTTCTAATCAAATAACAAAACTGAATTATTTATCATTATTTTTTTATAGGATTTTTCTTAACATATTTGGTGAATTCCTTTGGTCCTTCTTTTAAGATTTGGACTTCCGACTTCGACTGCTAGCTCTTCGCCTCGTCGCACAATGTATACAATGTATAAGCGATTCATATTTCAGGAAGTGGTTCAGTTCAGAATGAAATAAAATCATGTTACACGCACTTTTTAAATAGCGTCATGTTGCAAGAAATTTTCGTATAGAGTGAAATATAATTATTTTGTTAGATATCTTCGTACGAAATACTGCCTCTAAATAACATTGTATGGATAGGAGCCGTCGAAAATTAGTTTAATTAGTTAATACTTTTATCTTATTGTTACTACCTCTACTATATAATAATTGCAGTCAATTCTGTCGAGCATTACAAGTATGGGATAAATAAGTAAAAAAATTAATTTTCTGTTTCCTACTAAGGATCTTAATAAGAACGATTGAATTTTGTCATTACATAACATAACAGAATATTTTTTAAGAATCATTATGTTATATATAACGCAATAACGTTCAAATTACTTTTGAATTTCGATAAATGTGTAGAATATTACGTAGTAATTACTATCATTTTTCCTACATCTATAAACTATCGATTATATTGTAAAACAATTATTACAATGGTAATAATAAGGAAATAAGAATGCAATAAGAGAATTATATATAGTATTATAAGGCAATTACAGAATGGGTAATGTCAGCATTCTATTATATTATATCATTCTTCTTCAACTTGACGAATATCTCGTCGGTGGTGGAACTTTTGGCTATGTGGTATATCAGATCACTGTAAGATCTACGTTATCCCCGCGCCCATCGCGCCCACTTACCCGTCTCGCTGTTTAACACAGGGGCTGGCAGTCTTTAATAGTACCTCGTCGGTGGTACTATTAAAGACTGCCAGCCCCTGTGTTAAACAGCGAGACGGGTAAGTGGGCGCGATGGGCGCGGGGATAACGTAGATCTTACAGTGATCTGATATACCACATAGCCAAAAGTTCCACCACCGACGAGATATTCGTCAAGTTGAAGAAGAATGATATAATATAATAGAATGCTGACATTACCCATTCTGTAATTGCCTTATAATACTATATATAATTCTCTTATTGCATTCTTATTTCCTTATTATTACCATTGTAATAATTGTTTTACAATATAATCGATAGTTTATAGATGTAGGAAAAATGATAGTAATTACTACGTAATATTCTACACATTTATCGAAATTCAAAAGTAATTTGAACGTTATTGCGTTATATATAACATAATGATTCTTAAAAAATATTCTGTTATGTTATGTAATGACAAAATTCAATCGTTCTTATTAAGATCCTTAGTAGGAAACAGAAAATTAATTTTTTTACTTATTTATCCCATACTTGTAATGCTCGACAGAATTGACTGCAATTATTATATAGTAGAGGTAGTAACAATAAGATAAAAGTATTAACTAATTAAACTAATTTTCGACGGCTCCTATCCATACAATGTTATTTAGAGGCAGTATTTCGTACGAAGATATCTAACAAAATAATTATATTTCACTCTATACGAAAATTTCTTGCAACATGACGCTATTTAAAAAGTGCGTGTAACATGATTTTATTTCATTCTGAACTGAACCACTTCCTGAAATATGAATCGCTTATACATTGTATACATTGTGCGACGAGGCGAAGAGCTAGCAGTCGAAGTCGGAAGTCCAAATCTTAAAAGAAGGACTCTCCGCGTCTCTTTTTTCCCGATGCTGTCCTTCTTTGTGTCCGAAACTTGCGTCGTTCATTGCACAAGCAAATATCATCGGAATTATATCATGTCATTTTCATAAAAAAAAATTCACCAAATATGTTAAGGAAAATCCTATAAAAAAATAATGATAAATAATTAAGTTTTGTTGTTTGATTAGAAGTCTCACACTGTTATACCCGACCCAACCCGTATCATGTTATGTACAATGTTTCGCTCCATTCCACGGCGTCCGAAGCCCTCGAGCTTCGCTTGCCTTTTCTCCATTCGTCATCACAGAATAGTGTTTCGACATTTATAGGAAGCTTGCTATAATCGTATTTTATTTGTCAAAATTTA
This sequence comes from Lasioglossum pauxillum, assembly GCA_933228785.1. Taxonomy (NCBI): domain Eukaryota; kingdom Metazoa; phylum Arthropoda; class Insecta; order Hymenoptera; family Halictidae; genus Lasioglossum; species Lasioglossum pauxillum. The sequence continues at coordinate 29,276,945 of OW121704.1, read as the reverse complement.
GTTTTCTATTTAAAATATTTTGTTGTTAAACTCATTAATAGTTTTAAATAGTACTTGAAATATTTAAAATGATATTGAAATATTGGAATATTACAATTTGGAATAAAGGGCCTAGCCGGATAAGCTAGTCCTTCGAATTATTTAAACAGCCGTTGCGCCATTCAATTTTTGGTCAATTTTTCCCATTTACTTGCATTAATTTAATCATTTAATTGCATATAATTGACATGATATTTGAGATTTCTTCCGGATTTTTTGGTTCAAAATGTTATTTACACAAAGTGAAAATACGCCAAAATTCGACAAATGCAGGTTTTTTTAGAGAAATTCAAAAATAGCATTGATCATATTTTTAGACTAGCAACATACCAGAACTTTTTTTTACGACAGCGCGTAAACGACAAAGAGGGACTGAGGTACGAGGCAGCCGGCACATTTCAAAAGGCTGAGTACCGATTACGTCAATGCACATAGAAAAGCTTTTTATTTTTCATTCTTCTTTTACGGTATTACCAACGTATTTGTGAGATTCTTCTAATTAAAATGAGTCTAAATACGTCATAATTTGAGCCACATTTATTTATTTAAAGCGTGATCATAACTCGCAATGATATAGGTTATTATAATAGGTCATTTAATATAAAAGGTCATTTAATATAATATATTTATAATTATAAATATTAGGGATGTGTGGGCCGCTCGATGTTCGGGTTCGGGTCGGATCGCAGAAAGTCAGGCGGGGCGGCCCGTTGATTCGACTTCGAATTCGTCGGGCGGGTTCGAAAAGAATCGAAGTTCGAGCGAACGAGTTATTGCGATATCCGAGTATCAAATACTCTGCGTTCTCATGACATAGATAATGGTAATAATGATTTTCTTTCTTAACTTATAACGAGATTTTTAATATATGTACTAGGTCTTTTTTATAACTACACTAGGTATATTCGGCAAACGTGTGCCTGCTCTTTATTTGTATTAAAGCTTGAAATAATACACGTTTCACGTGAAAAACTTACGAATGAACTCAAATATGTATCAATAATATCTTTAAAATATCTTTACTGAGTTATATACACCTAGAAGGTATAACAATATGGTAAAGTATGACAATAATTAAAAACGAAATATAAAAATAAACATTATATGTATTATATTTCGTGTTTATATTTTATTCTGTATTATCTATAGGCTCTATATAATTTTTTATTTTATATGATTTTATTTTAAGTTAGTTTCTATTTCATTTTATATTGTATATTATATATTATCTTTTAAGAATTTGTGTAAGGTTAATGATAGTTAAGTAAGTAGGTTACTTAACAGTTAATAAAAACATCACCCACTAAAAAGTTATCATAACTTATTACATACCATGTTGTAAATATTTTCTTATAATTTTTTCACGTGAAACGTGCATTATTTCAAATTTTAATACAAATGAAGATCATGCACATTTGTGCCGAATATACCTATAATGTAGTTATTAAAAAATCCAAGTACATACATTAAAAATCACATTATAAGTTATGAAAGAAATACGTACCATTATTGTCATTATCTATTTCATAAGAACGCAGAGTTGATTTTCGGATATCGTGATAACACGCTCGCGCGATCTTGTTCTATTCTTTTAGAAGCCGCCCGACAAAGGTGAGTCATGGGCCGCCGGATGTGTCTGATGTATCGCGTACCCGACTCGAATCCGCTTGAGCTCGCTCGACGCCTCGACTGTCTGTCCTGTCAGTGCTCCGACTTGACGAATCGTACGCCTGAAACATGACTGTTTCGCCTGATATTTTCTAGTGCAACCTGGCTGTATTATTATTATTATCCGATTTATGCCGTGCTTGAGCTTATTTTGATTGGGAAAACATTTTCAATCGATAGGTGATGATATCATTATGATAACGTTCATAATGAGTAATATTGGTTTTAGTTAGTAAATGCCAATACGGTGTGCGTTACAATGTTGCTTCTGATGCTGAATCACGACCGTATCGACTCCGAGAAAAATGAAGAACTTACTGACTCTGAGGAAAATTAAAAATGTAATAACTCTTAGTTAATAAGCAGTCTTCAATGCCTCTTAAAAATGCAATTAATCATGCAGGGATTGCTCAGGTGTTTCTCTCTATATTAAAAAATACTTAAAAATCCTTTGACAAATTCTATTTTGTGGCGTCAGGATGTACTGCTTTCGATATTCCATCACAGTTTGTATAGTATATATTATTTCTCCTCTTTGTTTCTAGATAAAATTTAATTATGATCCTCCATTAGTTTAACGCCCCGTTCAGCGGTATCATTGACCACATTCAGTCCATGTTTCAGTCAGACTGCTTATTATTCATAATAACTTCTTTTTCCGATATTAGAACTGTTTTTTTGTAGATTGGAGCGTATTAATGAATTTATTTAAGGGAATAGAGAGTCTTCCAGGATTGCAAGGGTGCTGGATTCACCTTCTCAAACACGGGGTTTTCCACTAGACAAAAACGCTAGATAAAAGATCGATCTAGGGCACTATCTGCCTCAAAAGTCCCATTTTTTCGTTTACGAGGCGTAATTTGCATTATTCGGCAGCATGTAGCTATAAAAATAGCTACATGCGCAGTTGTATGCTTCCGAATAATGCAAATTCCGCCCCTTAATATCTCGGTCAGTTATGTATATATGAAAAAACTCTTCAAACAAAAGTTGTAGTATATAAGGAGGTGGATATAGTTTCAAAGAAAAAACAATTTTTCAAAGTTATTATTCAAAGTTTTTAAGGTCACGGATGTTTTTTCTGTCAACAACTGTTTATACTATATATGGACTCTTAAAGAGAAAAAAGACAAATTCAACGATATATCATAACGTCTATTTATGACAAGATTTAAAAAACTTAAAATTTTCAAATTTGCTGCGCCTCATTTTCCCATAATCCAAACGGCCCCAAAATTTTTCCAGAACATTTTCTCAACATTTGTTGCAATTCTGGTTTACGGGACCAAAAAAATGTCATGGTCGAAAAATAAGGTCAACCCTAATGTTACATATACGTAAATTACGAGAAGCAGTAAAGAATGCTTAACGTCGAAGACGAAAATCCGGGTAACTAACACTTAATATGTACTACATTCCACGTTATTAGAATAATTGTAGTTTAATTATGATGAATATCAACATTTGTTATTTACACCTATAAACGCCACTGTCTCGGAAGGAAATGGACATTTGAGAGAAGCAATGAAATTAGAACATCATTGCGAAAAAAGATGAGTTTGCAATAACCTCAATATTCTATGAAATTCTATTATAATTATAATTATGACTGTATTTTTTTATTATAGGAAGACAGAAGATCAAATAAACTTGTGTATGCTAGTAAAATCAATTTATAAATAGTATACAATTTATTCTATTATTTGTTTAACAACTAATAAGTCTACAAATTGTTTCATAAACTAAAAAATACTTTCTGCATTTTCGTATTCTCCAATCAGTCCAAATAAATACCATCAACCGGTTCTCATATAACAATTTTTATTAATGCAATTATGACAGTAACAAAACGTTTCTATTTAAAGTGAATACATATTTTGAACATAGTTTTTACATTATTAATTTTTTGCAAGGTTAAAAATGTAATTAAAAAAGTAATGAGAAATAAAAATAAAAATCGCTGCACAGGGATTCGAAGGCTAGCTTCAGATTGCGATTCATACGCTCGATGGCTCGACAGCCGAATTTCAGTTTCGTTTCTGTAGAGCAATACAACACGGCAAGTGCTAAAAATAGATTGTGGCTGGCGCAAGCGCACAAGCAGCGCACACGGATTTAGTAGAGGTACGCTCGTGTGTGTAGCGCGCGGGCGCGTTGGGAAAGGAACGTTCTGGTTCTCACTCCAGGCAGAATATATCCTAGAGGGCGTAAGAGAACACCGAAAAATTCGAGACACACCAACTCCTATAAGGCTGGCAGTCTTTAATAGTATCTCGTCGGTGACAGGGGCTGGCAGTCTTTAATAGTACCTCGTCGGTGGAAATACAACGGTCAGCTAGTGAACTACATGACGTTACAACATGAAAGGTGTGAGTCCGGGATGCTAAATTTTACAGCGTTGTCAGCTTTAAAAGAGCAATGTTGCCGCATTATATTCATACAATAACCATCGATACTCGTTGTCAATTGAAAGCATTCGAGCGGTTTCTTTCTTGCTTTCGGACGAATCAGAGGAATATTGTTATAGAATTTTTCATCGTAAATAATTTTCTTAAACGATCATCTGAATATTTGTTGAATTGTTCAACAATCATTTTTAATTTTTTTAAATGTTTATACAAATATAAAATTGCTAAATGTTTTGAAATTTTTTTATTTGTACATTTTTTAATGAATACGTGGATACATTTATAAATCTAATAGTTCGTTGTTGCTATAGTATCATATTTTAAATACCGTTTCGGTACCTTCTTAAGTTTGGATTACATATCAAATATTAATTTAGTATCTCATTTGTACAATTCAGTTACAATTGAAAAAAAATTCTAATAAATAAAAAGCATATAATATAGTACTTCTTAATTCGATATGTGTATGAAAATGTAGTCCATATCTGGATCTTGATTATTTAACCACATCGTTAAAAATATTATAATCCAAATAAAAATTATATAAACATATACAAAACCAATCAAAGTAAACACCATAAACTTGTCAAGATTTGTTAAAAAAGTAACAATGCAAGGAACAAAATTACGTGCACATTGAATAACTGCATAGAAATATCATGCTGATGTTATCAGATCAAAATTAGAATGTCAATTTAAAGTGTAAGATTAATACAAAATGAATAGCTACTGAAACAAAATTTTTCTAAATAAATTTTTTATAATTTTATAATTAATAAAACTACTTGTACGCAACAAAATAAAAGAAACATACGTAAGGATGTTTATGCTCGTGAATCTATTAATTTATGTTACTGCCAAACTGTACTTCGTAAGTATTTTATTACATACTTCATTTCCAACGTTCAAATACACGCGCCATATACATTTGTAGCCTCCAAATCGTATTAAACACCCGTAGTAAAAATGCAGTATACCGAATATTCAGTTTTTACTAACACGCGAACATCGGTAATATTGCGCACGAACCGCCTAGGTTCCACGGGGCTCTAAGAGTTTGCCTCTTCCCCTTACAGATGGCGCCAGCCGAATTGGGGTGTGGGGACCAGTGTCGCCAGTTAGTAACCGAACGGTTACTCGAGGGGAATACAAGGTACCCCCTCTCTGATGACCAGAGCGGCAGAGGAGTTCAGGAGTAGGGTAATATGTGACACGTTGCGCGTGCGCGACGAGAATTTAGTGGGGCGAATGGAAGACACGTTGCGCGTGCGTGATGAGGACGCAACAATGACATGACATTTCGCAGGTTTTAGGTTATTGCAGCGTATCTACGAATCGTTCTGCAGATTATGAACTTTCTTTATTATAAATGAAATGAATTGTAACATGGGAGTTTCAGTTGTGAAGCGGAGTATGAATATTGAAAAAAATGTTGAAATCTATAGTACTATATATTAAAAAGTTTGGCATAGGGAAGATGAACGAAATTGTAGAACTGAATACTGAATGTAATAAATATATTATAGGTACATAATACAATAAAATTGTAGGAAAATATAGTCTATCAGCTATATATGTATATACGCTATGGGAAAGGATGGTAAAGGGCAACAACTATTGAGTTATTGACGGTGAATATTAATATATATATTAATGGACATATTAATGAACTCTACTCATATCACATCTCATATAACATACAATAATATCGTTCTGCAGAACGATTCGTATGATTCATTTCATAACTACGATACGCTGCAATAACCTAAAACCTGCGAAATGTCATGTCATTGTTGCGTCCCCATCGCGCACGCGCAACGTGTCTTCCATTCGCCCCACTAAATTCTCGTCGCGCACGCGCAACGTGTCACATATTACCCTACTCCTGAACTCCTCTGCCGCTCTGGTCATCAGAGAGAGGGTACATTTTTTCACCGTGACTCCCCTCAACTGACGACACTGGTGGGGACTCTGTTTCCCCTGCTCCTCGTTCTGCGGAGTGGGGATCGGCGCCGCCATGTTGCGACGCCGACCACCACTCCAGCTTGTTTTTCTGGTCGTCGAGTGGGACGGACGTGCAGTCCACAGTGAGCCTATTTCTTCCTGCCGTAACCCAAATTCTGCGAGTGGCGAGTAGGGCGCCCGGCAGAGCATATTATCAGGGGTATTGCTCCTGATACCTTCAGATACCTACAGGGGGCCGAGAATATGCACAGTGGTCCTTCTCATTTATCAATATCATTGCAATCCATGATGTGAGTTTATTTGTTTTCGAGTGTTAACGCGAAAGCGTATCTTATGTAAATTGTAATTCGCGCTATACTTGTTTTGTTTTCTCGTCACCTGTACTCGCTCTATTTAAATGTATATGTCGATCTCTGTCTTGTATGTCATCGCTCTGTCTGTATTGTCCTCAGTCGGGCAGTATAGTTCGCGCAGTCTAAATAAACGGATCTGTCCTCAAGTTATCAGTACTTTTCTCTGTCTGTCTACCTCGTGGAAAAATCTATCGTTAAATCTCTATCTCTTTTTCACTATCGGGCTGCAAGATTAAATTATTGAACGAAACGCTCTCTACACCGAGATTATTTGTTTTTGCTATATGGTATATACATTTTATATTGTTTAGTTTCAAGCTTGTGTGTGGCTTTTTGTCATTTATTTACCGATTGAATTGTATTGGATGCTGATTGGTTGCCGTTTTTTGACTCTGAGCGTTCCTTCTCGTGGCGCCACTTGCTCCCGGCCCTTGCTGTTGTGTTCGCATCTCCCTATCGGTATTTGTATTTTACTGACACTATTCTTCGTTTTTAGTGACGTGTACAGACATGTATCCCAGAGTTAAGTATATTTCTATTATTGTTTTGCCTTTTGTCGATTTTGCTTATATTTTCTTATAATATTATATTTCTCCTTTTGCTTCTCGATGTGTTTTGGCATTTTCCTTTTTTTATATCGGTTATGTCGAGCATGTGTAGATGATTAGTGTCAACATAACCTTGTTGTTGTTTTTATATATTGTGACGTGGCAGTTTTGCCACGTCCTCCGGTACCGAGTATCGGAAGACCGGGTCACCCTCTGGCAGCGAAATATGCGAGATGGGCCGTGGCGAGCGCTCGCCCTGGGCACGAACGAAACCCATGGGCGAGTTCTTATATTTTTGAGCGTCGCGCCAATTTGCGCGACGCGTGTCTGCAGGACCATAACCGGGCCCCGAGGGGGGACCCGGAGCACCTCTCCCGCCGAGAAACTTAAAAAGGATCGGCGCCGGCGAAAATCCCACACCCAGGAAGCGAGGGATCAACGTGGCCCAGGATAAACAACCTGGAGGCGCCGACGAGGACATGCGAGGCCAAGCCAGGGATCTCAGCTACCTCGCCGTCGCCTCAGCTGGAGAGAAACCTGATCAGTTGCCGGATTGGCTCACGTCGATCAGCTCTGAGGGAAGCGGTGAATCAACGAGTATCGCTGCCGGAAAACCAACGAATCGCCGGACGCCAGGGACCGTCGCACAGGGCTAAGCCCCGTCCAAAAATCTGTTAGCGACAGGTCGAATTGCGTGCGGGGGGACGAGAGCGGAAAGGGGAGGAAGCTTCGCTTCATCGTTCCCGAGTCACCGCGGAAATGAGCACTTCTTCGTTGGCTCCACGACCGATTAGTCGCGAGATAACCTTGTTAACTGTTGCGTAAAAATAAGAAGTACTGTTAAAATATTGTTAGCGAGTTGCCGGGAATAGAGGGACGCAAGCCAGCAAGCGTTGTCCTGGGAATGCCTCTGTCTTATTTCTTTCGTTAAGTGATCTTTCTCGTGTTGGCTCGGTAAGCGTGTCGTGTCCGCGATCGCGTCGCAGAAACACCGACGCGGCTTCGAAGCTGTCGGTATTCGCGGAGTACGAAGAGTAATTCGCGGACGGTACGAATCCGTCGGTCATCGAACGCGCGGAGAAATATATTTTGCGGGTGCTAGTACTAGAGGTCGGATGGCGAGGATCCGCGTGTAGTCTTGACCTCGACTCACGCGGTGAAGGGAGTTTTCGGGTACTAGTCACTATTCAGTTCTATTTGCGAGAATCCGCGCGTCTTTGTAGTTTTCATAGTAACCTCGGCTCGTTCCATGGTGCGGGGCCGCCACGTGCTCTCGTCGTATTTCCGCGACTTGTTACGCCGACGAGAAGTCATTTTTGTAACGGGTTTTCCATCTGAATTCGAGCGTAGAATGCCGGTAACGCGTACGCCAACGCAGTCATCGCGTTGCTGCCGGATTCGACGCGTATCGAGAAGGTCCTGTGAAGGACAAATCGCGCGTACGACGATCTTTCGTTGCCGACCACTTGCCACGCGCCGGTTAACCTCAAAACGCTGCCGGTTGCGTTCATGTAGCATCGGAGCAATAAATCTTGGTTAACCGAAATTCTTAGAGCCGTTATTGTAGTGAGAAACCTTCCCGCCGCGGGGAACGCCTCGTGTTCGACCCGCGTAGTACCCTGTGCCCGTTAGCGAAAAATCCAGATCCATTTTCGATTGTCGCAGGGTCGTATGGTCATTTCTCGAAGTGCTCGTATTCGCGAAGCTTAGCGTGGCACCTTCCGTGCCTGGCGCCCTAACTTGGTTTCGAAGATCTCGAGAAACGACGAGCCTGCGAACAATTTTTGTCCCGGATGGACCGCGTTTCGTGCGGCCGAACGCGGCCCGGCCAAAGGGTCTGTAAATACCCGGTGTGGCTGGGATTTTCGCCCTTCTGGCGACCAGAAAATCCTGGACGACGTGACAATATATATTTTCTTTTTTTTTATAGTCTTCGTTGTTGTTCAATTAGCCGAGTCATTCTGTTACCATGTTTGTTTGTTAATTATTATGTCTTATTTCTTGTCCAGGTGAATTAGCTGGAAGCCTCTTCGCTTCTGCTTTATTTCCCTGTATGTGTTTATTGATACATTTCTTCGTTGTTTTATGTGCCTTTTTATAATTAGTTTGTTGTTTCTCAGGTTCCCATGGTTTGCTGTCGCTGATGGACAAGGCGTGTTTACTGTGGCTGCGCCTTTGTTAGGGAACATGCACATCGTTCTGGTATTATGATCATTATCATTTCTTCGTTTCGTATACGAGAGCCTGTGTCTTTACCGTTCTGTGTTTTGATTCTTATGCTTGTATAAGGCAGTTTTTATCATTTGGTTGTGTGTGGGTAGGCAGTGTACTGCTACCTTATTGTCATTTCGTTGTTTCTGGTGATTTCCCTTAAATTGCTTAAAGTTTGGCTATTTGACCTGTCTTTCCTTATTTCTGCTGATATTATATGTTGTCAGTGACGTATGTTTGATTATTTGTTGTTTGTTGTTTTGAGTACTCGTTTTCCGAGGCAAGTGCGTAGCGTTTCCTTCTTATATGTTCATTATTGAGAGTTTTAGTCTGGGTCATTCGCCCTTTCGCTATTCTTATTCATGAGCGTGTTTGCTTGTGTGATGTTCTCGTTTAGTACCCTTTCTTTAGGGCTTAAGGGGGGACTCTCCACGCCTAGCAGACGACACTCGCGAGAATGTGTGGTACTCACACACCGCTAGAGCACGTATACGTACGCAAGGCTGCAAGGGTCCGGGATTCGACCTCTGGTTTCTCGATAATGCAAAGACGGGGGTTTTTAGTAGTCAAAATCGCTAGATGAAAGATCAATCTAGGCGGCTGTTTGCCTCAAAAGCCCCTCTTTTACGTTTACGACGCGTAATTGTCATTCTTCTGCAGCGTTGCATCTGACCAGTATTCATAAAAAGACGTGGTAATGATACAGAGCTTTCATTTTCATAAATATGGAGAGATTTAGGGCTCTTATGTAAAAAGTGGGCAAACAGCGGTCTAGAAGGAGCATATACAATGTCAATGCAACGTCTATTACGTTGTTTACTTGAGTATTAAACAAACTGTAGGTCCAAGCGAACTAAAAGTCATTCCAAAGTGAGGTTTATCTACAAATATAGTTCCGAAATTTTCCGCTACGGGCGTTGATGTCCGTTTCCGACCATTGTCGTCGTCGGTAATCACTGTAGCGGGCAAACAGAAGAAGCAGAAAATATGTTGCCGGTAAGATAGGATTCGTCAGCAAGCGTGACCATGCTGCAGCGCTGATGTGCTCGAGTGAGACTGTGTACGTGTGTCTACAGCCTACGAGCACGGCAAGGGTCCGGGATTCGACCTCTGATTTCTCGATAACGCAAAGACGGGGGTTTTTAGTAGTCAAAATCGCTAGATGAAAGATCAATGTAGGCGGCTGTTTGCCTCAAAAGTCATTCTTTTACGTTTCCGAGCAATAGTTTTGGAATATCCAACTGCATGTTGCCTGACGATGCTACAGCGTCGGTGTGCTCGAGTGAGACTGTGTATAGTACATACACACCGCTCGGGCCGCGTGTACGTGTGCCCACGGCCTACGAGCACGGCAAGGGTCCGGGATTCGACCTCTGATTTCTCGATAACGCAAAGACGGGGGTTTTTAGTAGTCAAAATCGCTAGATGAAAGATCAATGTAGGCGGCTGTTTGCCTCAAAAGTCATTCTTTTACGTTTCCGAGCAATAGTTTTGGAATATCCAACTGCATGTTGCCTGACGATGCTACAGCGTCGGTGTGCTCGAGTGAGACTGTGTATAGTACATACACACCGCTCGGGCCGCGTGTACGTGTGCCCACGGCCTACGAGCACGGCAAGGGTCCGGGATTCGACCTCTGATTTCTCGATAACGCAAAGACGGGGGTTTTTAGTAGTCAAAATCGCTAGATGAAAGATCAGTGTAGGCGGCTGTTTGCCTCAAAAGTCATTCTTTTACGTTTCCGAGCAATAGTTTTGGAATATCCAACTACATGTTGCCCGTCGGAGCAGTGATGGGTCGTGGGTTTTTTCGCCGCCGCTCGCTCAGCCGACTCGGCCCCCCACTCTGACACACCGTCGTCGCCACGACGAACGTACCTCAACTCTGCCCGTGTGAATGCCTGTTCGATTGCACGCGCGCTACACTCACCAGCGTACCTCTACTGTATCCGTGTGCGCTGCTCGCAGCTGCTTGTGCGCTTGCGCCAGCCGCAATCTATTTTTAGCACTTTCCATGTTCTATTGCTTTACGGGAACGAAACTGAAATTCGGCTGTCGAGGCGTCGAGCGTATGAATCGCAATCTGGAGCTAGCCTTCGAGTCCCCGTGCAGCGATATTTTCGTTTTCATTGCTTTTTTTATTTCATTATTTAACCTTCCAGAAAATTAAAAATGTAAAAACTATGTTAAAAATATGTATTCATTTTAAATAGACATGTTTTATTATTATTATTCATTATTATTATTCATTTTAATAGAAACGTTGTATTTATTTGGACTGATTAGAGAATAAACTTACTCCTTGGAGGTGAGGTTTTCCGCTTATATCTCGGAAACTATGCGTCCTAGCGATAAGACCATTCTATACAAAATTAAAGCTGACAAAATGTGCCACGAGATTGATTCGATTCAGTTTTTCGCTATCTCGCACAGTTTCCGAGATATCCGCGCTCAAAGTTCACTAATTATGAAAAAGAAAATAGCCGAGTGAAATTCGCCCCCGCCCCGGCGAGATTTTAATCGAGCTTGAACTATTTGATAGACTACCCAAAAAGAACCCTCTCTGATAAGTTTCAGCAACATATCTCATCTGTAAGGGTAGTTATTGAGAAAAATCGAAATACCAGTTTTTGGCCCATTTTCCTTATTTATTGACAATTAAAAATTCTGAAAAAAATCTGACACATTTCGGATACCAAGCCACATATTAGGTATCATTTCCAGATTTTTCCGGGGCAAACTGTGGTTGTAAAAAATGAAAAACACGAAAAATATCGAAAGAATGCAGATTTCATATAAAAGTAGGTCTCGTACTGCTTCAGAATTAATTTAGCAATGAGATATTATCAAAAGTATTATGCTCAATTTTTTTCAGATTTTTGTGAGTGGTGCAACAATGTTGAAAAAAATAAAAACCACTTTTCTCGGCGTTTTTCCTTTTTACATATTTATATCAAATTAACAAATAACATTATTTCAACATAATTTACATGGAAAAATAATTTTCTCCAGCTTTTCGGTGAAAGAACTCCATTGTCACGCGGGCGGGCAGGTGGGGGTATCGTTCGAGAATGCCTCCGATCGAGCTACGAATTGATCATGCCTGGGCTTTCTCTCCGAGCGTAACTGACCTACGACGAATGAAGTAGGGCAAGGATAGAGAAGATCCTCGTCTCTCCTGCAGGGCTGCGACGGAGAGGGAGATATGTCGCTCGCAGGAGAGACGAAGACGGAGAGATATAACCAAGCAGCTTGATTTTTCGATGAACTTACAACAGCTTTCTGAAGCGGAGAAGCAATATTTTTTTATGCTCTTTGTGCTGAAATATTCACCGTATTATTGCGGTGTTCCATACAGAGCCCTTTCTTGGAAAAAGCGTACTGAAAAATTTTTCTTCTATAAAAACGTACGCTAGTATTGTTTATAAAATTTCAAGAAACAAATTGCAAAGAAGGGCTCTGTACGCTACTCTGCAGAAATACAGAGAATATTTCAATACCAAAATTATCCAAAAATATTGCTTTTTCGCAATATGTCCTGAGCTGGTTGGCACACGTCGCACAGTGGGATATTTGCGCCGAAAAGCCGGACAAAGCTAATTTAAAATTCGCATAACTTTGCCGAGAATAATCCAATATTGATGAAACATCCACGATTATAAAGCGTAAATCTTCTACTTTTTGATGATGTAGGTAATTTTTATAAAAATCACTGCTAATACGGCAATACACATATAAAATCTGATTTATGGTATATGTTGATATGACAGATTAACAATATTTTGTATATACAATTGCCATACTCACAATTAATTTTCGTTAATATTTCCCTATCACGATGATTGAATATGCTTGAATGCTTGACTGTCTTCTTCTGTGTCATTTTGTTGATTCAACAAAAATTGTTCCAGACATTCCAATTTCTTACTAATATTTTTCTCTTTGTGCACCTGCATTATGTCGAATAATCTTTGTGGGGTGATTAGTTTGATTCCAGATGATTCCAACCAATTTAATTAGTCTTACTAATAATAAACTTAAAAACAGAATAATTAACACGCACTAAACATAAGCTACACAAAACAATACTTAAACAAAAAAAAAACACTACCCACAATAGAATTTACAGTAAAACAACTTTTTTTAACTAAACGTTATACGTATATAAAATCGCCTTTGAATATTTCGCTCCGTAGTCCTCGATCGCACTGTTACAACTGAATGCAGTCAAAAGACAGAGGACTTACAATTAGTCGAAGGCTTATCTGTAGCATAGCAATAACATTTCAAATGGCTATAATCTAAACAGTTCTTTCGGAGAGGTTCCTAGAATTCAAGAGGAGGCCCGTTGAACGCGAACGTACAGGCGTGCATGGAGCGCCGCAATTCTCAATCACCTTCTAAGTAAATTAGCTATAAAACTTCGAGTCAGATCAAGTCAGATCCAATTCCGTTTGCATTTTGTTCGCCAATCTATACTGAATAAAATAACATCAAATACATAGAACACGCGGCCTCACAGGAAAGTATAACAAAATCCTTGATGAAGTTCTAAAATCATAAGAAAAATTGCTAAATTATTGATTAAATATTAATTAAATGCACAAATATACACAACATAGAAATAAATACTGTTTCAAATATACATATAAATATTATTAAAAAGTTTCGCGATCTACATATTTATATCAAATTAACAAATAACATTATTTTGGAAAAAGTGTACAGGAAACGATTTCATCTATAAAAACGTACTAGTATTGTTTATAAAGTTTCAAGAGACAAATTGCAAAAAAGGGCTCTGTACGGGACCCCGCAATAAGGTCATTGAGAATTGCGGCGCTCCATGCACGCCTGTACGTTCGCGTTCAACGGGCCTCCTCTTGAATTCTAGGAACCTCTCCGAAAGAACTGTTTAGATTATAGCCATTTGAAATGTTATTGCTATGCTACAGATAAGCCTTCGACTAATTGTAAGTCCTCTGTCTTTTGACTGCATTCAGTTGTAACAGTGCGATCGAGGACTACGGAGCGAAATATTCAAAGGCGATTTTATATACGTATAACGTTTAGTTAAAAAAAGTTGTTTTACTGTAAATTCTATTGTGGGTAGTGTTTTTTTTTTGTTTAAGTATTGTTTTGTGTAGCTTATGTTTAGTGCGTGTTAATTATTCTGTTTTTAAGTTTATTATTAGTAAGACTAATTAAATTGGTTGGAATCATCTGGAATCAAACTAATCACCCCACAAAGATTATTCGACATAATGCAGGTGCACAAAGAGAAAAATATTAGTAAGAAATTGGAATGTCTGGAACAATTTTTGTTGAATCAACAAAATGACACAGAAGAAGACAGTCAAGCATTCAAGCATATTCAATCATCGTGATAGGGAAATATTAACGAAAATTAATTGTGAGTATGGCAATTGTATATACAAAATATTGTTAATCTGTCATATCAACATATACCATAAATCAGATTTTATATGTGTATTGCCGTATTAGCAGTGATTTTTATAAAAATTACCTACATCATCAAAAAGTAGAAGATTTACGCTTTATAATCGTGGATGTTTCATCAATATTGGATTATTCTCGGCAAAGTTATGCGAATTTTAAATTAGCTTTGTCCGGCTTTTCGGCGCAAATATCCCACTGTGCGACGTGTGCCAACCAGCTCAGGACATATTGCGAAAAAGCAATATTTTTGGATAATTTTGGTATTGAAATATTCTCTGTATTTCTGCAGAGTAGCGTACAGAGCCCTTCTTTGCAATTTGTTTCTTGAAATTTTATAAACAATACTAGCGTACGTTTTTATAGAAGAAAAATTTTTCAGTACGCTTTTTCCAAGAAAGGGCTCTGTATGGAACACCGCAATAATACGGTGAATATTTCAGCACAAAGAGCATAAAAAAATATTGCTTCTCCGCTTCAGAAAGCTGTTGTAAGTTCATCGAAAAATCAAGCTGCTTGGTTATATCTCTCCGTCTTCGTCTCTCCTGCGAGCGACATATCTCCCTCTCCGTCGCAGCCCTGCAGGAGAGACGAGGATCTTCTCTATCCTTGCCCTACTTCATTCGTCGTAGGTCAGTTACGCTCGGAGAGAAAGCCCAGGCAT
Organism: Lasioglossum pauxillum; assembly: GCA_933228785.1. NCBI lineage: Eukaryota > Metazoa > Arthropoda > Insecta > Hymenoptera > Halictidae > Lasioglossum > Lasioglossum pauxillum. The sequence goes on along the minus strand of OW121704.1, from coordinate 29,261,633 downwards.
GATCAATTCGTAGCTCGATCGGAGGCATTCTCGAACGATACCCCCACCTGCCCGCCCGCGTGACAATGGAGTTCTTTCACCGAAAAGCTGGAGAAAATTATTTTTCCATGTAAATTATGTTGAAATAATGTTATTTGTTAATTTGATATAAATATGTAAAAAGGAAAAACGCCGAGAAAAGTGGTTTTTATTTTTTTCAACATTGTTGCACCACTCACAAAAATCTGAAAAAAATTGAGCATAATACTTTTGATAATATCTCATTGCTAAATTAATTCTGAAGCAGTACGAGACCTACTTTTATATGAAATCTGCATTCTTTCGATATTTTTCGTGTTTTTCATTTTTTACAACCACAGTTTGCCCCGGAAAAATCTGGAAATGATACCTAATATGTGGCTTGGTATCCGAAATGTGTCAGATTTTTTTCAGAATTTTTAATTGTCAATAAATAAGGAAAATGGGCCAAAAACTGGTATTTCGATTTTTCTCAATAACTACCCTTACAGATGAGATATGTTGCTGAAACTTATCAGAGAGGGTTCTTTTTGGGTAGTCTATCAAATAGTTCAAGCTCGATTAAAATCTCGCCGGGGCGGGGGCGAATTTCACTCGGCTATTTTCTTTTTCATAATTAGTGAACTTTGAGCGCGGATATCTCGGAAACTGTGCGAGATAGCGAAAAACTGAATCGAATCAATCTCGTGGCACATTTTGTCAGCTTTAATTTTGTATAGAATGGTCTTATCGCTAGGACGCATAGTTTCCGAGATATAAGCGGAAAACCTCACCTCCAAGGAGTAAGTTTATTCTCTAATCAGTCCAAATAAATACAACGTTTCTATTAAAATGAATAATAATAATGAATAATAATAATAAAACATGTCTATTTAAAATGAATACATATTTTTAACATAGTTTTTACATTTTTAATTTTCTGGAAGGTTAAATAATGAAATAAAAAAAGCAATGAAAACGAAAATATCGCTGCACGGGGACTCGAAGGCTAGCTCCAGATTGCGATTCATACGCTCGACGCCTCGACAGCCGAATTTCAGTTTCGTTCCCGTAAAGCAATAGAACATGGAAAGTGCTAAAAATAGATTGCGGCTGGCGCAAGCGCACAAGCAGCTGCGAGCAGCGCACACGGATACAGTAGAGGTACGCTGGTGAGTGTAGCGCGCGTGCAATCGAACAGGCATTCACACGGGCAGAGTTGAGGTACGTTCGTCGTGGCGACGACGGTGTGTCAGAGTGGGGGGCCGAGTCGGCTGAGCGAGCGGCGGCGAAAAAACCCACGACCCATCACTGCTCCGACGGGCAACATGTAGTTGGATATTCCAAAACTATTGCTCGGAAACGTAAAAGAATGACTTTTGAGGCAAACAGCCGCCTACACTGATCTTTCATCTAGCGATTTTGACTACTAAAAACCCCCGTCTTTGCGTTATCGAGAAATCAGAGGTCGAATCCCGGACCCTTGCCGTGCTCGTAGGCCGTGGGCACACGTACACGCGGCCCGAGCGGTGTGTATGTACTATACACAGTCTCACTCGAGCACACCGACGCTGTAGCATCGTCAGGCAACATGCAGTTGGATATTCCAAAACTATTGCTCGGAAACGTAAAAGAATGACTTTTGAGGCAAACAGCCGCCTACATTGATCTTTCATCTAGCGATTTTGACTACTAAAAACCCCCGTCTTTGCGTTATCGAGAAATCAGAGGTCGAATCCCGGACCCTTGCCGTGCTCGTAGGCCGTGGGCACACGTACACGCGGCCCGAGCGGTGTGTATGTACTATACACAGTCTCACTCGAGCACACCAGCGCTGCAGCATGGTCACGCTTGCTTACGAATCCTATCTTACCGGCAACATATTTTCTGCTTCCTCTGTTTTACCGCTACAGTTACTGCTGTCACCGTCGAGAGGATATCGCGTGGCGCTGCTCGACATTCAACTGTAGAAGATGTACCCAGCCTCCCCTACTGGACGGAGATGTTATTATTTTGCTTCGTCTACCAGCCGCTTGTCTCGTTTATAGCGTGACGATCATCTCGTCAAGGCCACCGGCGGAGAGTCCCCCCTTAATTGTATTCTAACTTGTTTGTTTATGTGTTTATTTATATTTTCTCTTTTTTCTCATTCTTCATGAGGCACCGGATTACATCCCAATGTCACCTGTATGCAAGGTGCGCACCTCCGTCTCAGCCTTATTATGGGAAAGAACCAGTAGTCGGTCCTGCACCTGTTCACAGTCGAGGGAGGCGTACCTTTTGAGAAATTGTCTCGTAAGTGTTAATTTATTCCCTTTCTTATTTATTTTTGCGTAAGAGCTTCTGGCCATCTCGTGTTTGTTTTGTGATTGTCGGTTTTAGTCCCCTTGTTGCTGACGGATAGTGATGTTGCTATCGTGTCTTTATTCTGTGATCTTTCCGTGTTGTTGTATCCCTTTTTACGATAATTTACCTTCATTTTTTTCTCTCTTTTTCTCTTTTTTTGGAGGTGTTTCCTCTTTTCCTTTTATCATTTATGTTTCATTCCGTTTTTAGGTTTTTTCAGTGTGGTAGATTTCTACTCAGATGATTTTATTTGATTTTGTTGTGTTTATAGGTGAGTTTCCGGACTTCATTCATTCCCTTGGGTCTTCGGCTTCACCAAGGATGGGGCCATGCCAGTGTCATCCCTGATCTTTTGTGCTTTTCATGTGTTCTGTTATGAGAGAGAAAGGACTGACTTTGGCGGTTGATAATCATCATTGACTCTTCAGGTCTCAGTGCACCCATACAGTTCTCTTTCTTCCTTGTACCAGTACGTGTTTCTTTTTATTTCGTTTGCTTGGTATGTTCCATTTTAGTTTTTCCATGGATTAATTTCCTCCATGTACCGTTTTATTTTTCTCCATCCACTTCTTCTAGAATGTTTCCTTCTATAGAGTGTTTGCCCAGGTACGTCAACCTTTTCTGTATGGTTGCCGGACAGTTTCTTACCAGATGTTCTGGTGTTTCGCTTTCCTCTTCGCACAGCGTACACTTGTTTGTTGTTGCTCTACCAATTTTCTCGAGATACTTGTTTAGTGGCGCAAAGCCTGTTATGGTTTCCACCATTCTTCTGGTTTCTTTCCTTTCAAGACCGGTAATGCCTTTTACCCTTTTTGCTGGCCAGCAGTCATCACCTAGGAAGCTCTTGCTGTGTTTTAGTCCTTTAGAATCGATCCATTTGTTATCTCTTTTTTTCTCCTGACCATTTTTCTACTTGCAATTCGTAGATCGTGGTAGGAATTCCAATCATTGGTTGTGGACCTACTGGTTAGGAGTCAGAGCCCTTGTTTGCCAGTTTGTCTGCTTTCTCATTGCCCATATGGCCCGAATGACCTGGTATCCACGTGAGTCTTACGACTTTACCCGTTTTGCCCAGGTCATTCAGAGCTTCATGTGTTTCCCATAGTAGTTTTGATCTACTTTCCATTTTTTGTAGGCTTTTTATCACCGCCTGGCTATCTGAGCAGATGGTGATCGTTTCCTGGTTACAATTTTGGTTCTTTATTTCCCTGGCGCACATTTGCACGGCCAGTAGTTCCGCCTGATATACCGTTGGGTATTCTCCAAGCTTGATATATCGGTCTGTTCCTTTGTTATTCGTCCAGGCTGCTCCTGTGAGGTTATCTTTTCTGGAGCCGTCCGTGTACCAGAGTTCCGTGTTTTTTAGTTCGTCCGGTGTTCTTTCTTCCCATTCTTTCCTTAGTCTGATCTCTGTTTTATATAGTTTTTGGTCCATGTATCTTCTTTGGTCGTTGTCTTTAGGCATTTGAGCCAGATTCTTTATTGTTTCGTTGCCTTCGCTTTCTATTATATTAGAGTGGCCAAAGTCAAGTTCGTTCCATTAACCCCAGCTCTTTAGTCTGCATGCTGTTTTCAGAGCCAGTTCTTTTATCCTTATATCCAATGGGTTGGTGTTGGTTAGGACTTCCATTGTTCTTATGGGTGTGTTCCTCGCACATCCTAAGATTTTTCTGTTTGCTGCGCCTTGTAGGCTTTCCAGCTGGGTTTTTATTGTAACTAGGTTGGTTGCTTGCCACCATATTATGGCTCCATATGTGACTCTAGGTACCACGATTGCCTCGTATATCCATTTCATTGTTTTCGGGGTCAGACCCCATGTTGACCGAACTGCTCTGTTCAGCATGACCAGGTTTCTCTTTGCTAAGTTTATTTTACTAAAAACATGTTGTATCCATTTTAGTTTTCTGTTTATTGTTATGCCAAGATATTTGACACTCTGTTTGAGCGGGAGTGACGCTGCCATGTACGTTAGTCCGCTATCCTCGGGGTATTTTGTAGCCCCTGTGAATTCTATTACTTCCATTTTTTACGGATTTACCGACAGTCCTACCGAGTTACACCATATCTCGGTGATGTTCAAGGCTGTTTGTATGACGTCTAAGCATTTTTGCTTATTTTTGTGTCTGTATATTATCGTCGCGTCGTCTGCGTACGCGATTATCTCTGCTCCACAATTCTTTAATTCCCATAGTAACGAATCTAGGGCTAGGCACCATAGAAGGGGGGATAGTATTCCTCCTTGTGGGGTGCCTCTTTTCACCTCTCCTGTTACTGTCGCATTTCCTCTATGCGCCTGTATTTTTCTGTTGCTGAGCATGTTTACAGTCCATCTTTTAATATTCTCTTCCACACCGAAGTCTTCTAGTGCTTGTTTTATTGTTTCTATGGGCGTCATATTGAATGCACCTTCTATGTCCATGATGCATGCTATTACATGTTCCTTTTTTCGTTTGGATGTTTCGACTTCGCAGACTACTCTGTGGAGTGCTACTTCTGTCGAGTGGCCTGTTCTGTAGGCATGTTGCCCAGGGAATAGGTCTTTATTCCTCAGAGTTACCGTTTTTATGTATCGGTCGATTAATCTCTCAGCCGTTTTTAGCAGAAAGGATGTTAAACAGATTGGTCTGTATGCCTTTGCTTGCGTATAGTCTTTCTTGCCTGGTTTTGGTAGGAACACCACCGTTGTATTTGTCCATGCTTTGGGTATGTAACCTAGTGCGATGCTTGCTTTGATCAGGTTCGTTATTGCCTGTCCGTATTGTTTTTGAGCTACCTTGAGAATCTTTGGACTTAGTTCGTCCATTCCCGGTGCCTTGTTGGATTTAAATGAGTTGATTGCCCATTTGACTTTTGCCGGGTTGGCTACTTGATTTGCTAATTTCCAGTCTGGTGTAAGTCTGTCTTCGGTTATTACTGGCATTTCTGGGTTTTTATTAAAGCCCGGGAAGTGCGTTGTCAGTAATTGTTCCATTATTTCGTTATTCTCGTGTAGAATTCGATTATCCTTTTTTATGGCCTCATTGTTGTACCTCCGCATCTCAGGAGTACTTCCGTTATTCTAGCCGCTACCGGCATGCTTGTTATTGATTTTGTGAATTTTCTCCAGTTATCTGTTTTGCTTTTCATTATTTTCTTTCTCAGTTTCGTTCTTTCCTTCGTATAACTGTTCCATGTGTGCGTGTTGTTTTGTTTGCCTGTTCTCTTGGCTTTGTTTCTTTTTTCTTTTGTTTTCCTTAGTCTTGTTTCAAGACGTTTGTTCCACGAAGTGATTTTCTTGTTTGTATTTATTTCCCTTGTCTGGGTCGAGTCCTCCCAGCTTTCTCTGATGTTTTTAGCTAGTTCTTCCGCGTATGTGTCTATTTCCTCTGGGTTTCCGTAGCTGCCTTTCAAGAGTTTTATCTTTGTCTCGTTTAGTTTATCGAACAATTTGCCAGTCCGTGTCTTTTGCGTATCTTTTTTCTTGTGTTTCTGTCAGATTGTCCCATGCTACATAGAAACTGATGTATTTATGGTCTGATAGGCTTTCCTTTTTTAGTACTTCCCATTCCTGGATATTGTTGATTAAGTTCGAAGAACATAATGTTATATCCAGTACTTCCCTTCTGTCTCTTGTGATGAAGGTGGGAGTGTTTCCGATGTTCAGGATGTTCAGTCCTTCCTCGTTGATAAAGTTTAGTAGCTTTTTTCCCCTTATGTTCGTGTCAGTGCTGCTCATACAGTGTTCCTTGCATTTGCGTCTGCCCCAAGATTATTGTTGTGTCTTTATTTTGGGTCCAGTCCAGTATGTCTACACATGTCTGACCTGGTATTTCTTTTCCCGCATGTGGGAGGTATAGCGAAGCTACAATTATTTCTCTGTGTTCTATCCCCTGTCCAGTTTGTAGGGATATTGTTGTAATATTGTTGTCGCTAAATTGAGGCATGATTGTCCCCGTTATTCCTTTTCTTGTTATGATACATGTGCTGGTTTCGTTGTTTACATTGTTTGCATGTATGTTGCCAGCTTGGCTCAGTCCTTTTATTCCCCCATGGGTTATCCAGAGTTCTTGTACGATTGCTATGTCGTAGTTTCCTTCGATAAAGTTTTTAGTCAGGAGAGCTGATGCTCCTGCTGCGCGATGCAGATTTATCTGGATTATTCTCATTTTGCGAGATAATCCTATTTCAGTTTTCCCTTTTTTGGCTGTATAGGTTCCCTTGTAGGTTCCTGTTTCCGTTTTCAGTTATATTCCGTTTTCAGTTATATTCCGTTTTCGGTTGTATTCCGTTTTCGGTTGTATTCCGTTTTCATTTATATTCCGTTTACAGTTTTATTCCTGCTTTTTCTCGTTCTTCCGTTTTGCCGTTTCTCGTTCTTTTCCTGTGCACCTGTTGACTCTCGCGTTCTTTCTTATCCTGTTGTGTGTTGTCGCTTATTTCTGTTACCTGGTCAATTTAATTAATTGATGGTGACCTGTAGACTGAATGACTGATTATTATTATTATTATTTTACATATTATTTCTTTTTACCACGTTTTTATTAGCTCGCTTTCTTGTTTGTCTGTTTGTCTGTTTGTTCGGTGGCAAATTTTGCAATTGATTTTAAACTAACTTCCTGATGAGCTGGAGACTTGAAATCGGTTACATGGCTCAGAACTGGATGACAATGCATTATTCAAAAAAAAAAATTGTTAAAAAGTCTATCCGTTTCGGAGATATAACAATTAAATATTTACCTTTTCACCCCCCCGCGAAACCTACGTCACCGCGTTCAACGGTCGCCACGCCGCGCGACAGCGCTCCCTACTCCACTACCCGTTCCCTCTCTCACTCATCCCCACTCCACTGACCCGATTCGCACCAAAGGAGCTCAGTGTGCGTCAGTGTGCGTTTGAGCTTCGTGCGGTGTTTATAAAGTTACTACGTATTATTATATTATAATGTTTGTTTACCAATCGAAGGGACAGTTACACCGAGATTTTCGGTCGAACCTTTATCTTTGACATTTTACCACGGCGTTTCGATATGATGCGGTCCCAATACCGTCTGAAATTTACTACATGTCTCTGTTATAATCTCGAAATAATGTCTACAAAAGAAGGAGCAGTTCGTTAATGATGATTTTCACAGAGAAGTCGCCAAATCACCAGGTATGCCATTAAATATTTTACCACGTTTTTATTATGTCGCTTTCTTGTATGTCTGTTTGTCTGTTCGGTACAAATTTTACAACTGATTTTAAACTAACTTCTCGATGAGCTAGAGACTTGAAATTTTAAACATAGCTCAGTACTATATGACAATGCAGTATTTAAAAAAAATTTTTTTTAATTTACAACAGCCTACGCGTTTAGGAGATATAAACTATTAAAAATTTAACCGTTACACGTCCCCGCGCGACGACCGGTAGTGCCCACTCGGTTCCCACTCCACTGACCTGCTTCGCACCGAAGCAGCTCAGTGTGCGTTCGAGCTCCGTGCGGTGTTTACAAAGTTACTACGTATTAGTATACTATAATGTTTGTTTACCAAGCGAAAGAACAGTTACACCGAAATTCTCCTTCGAACCTTTATCTTTGACATTTTACCACGGCGTTCGTTTTCGATATGACGCGTCGCAATACCGTCTGAAATTTACTACATGTCTCTGTTATAATCTCATCAAAATGTTCAAAATCGATTATAAAATTTCACACATGCAAGACTAAAAAGCAGAAAATAATTATTTAAATAAAAATAAATTTTTTAAAAATACCACGTTTTTAAAACGGACTAAAAAGTATAAAATAAAATTTTTAAAAACGCCACGTTTACAAAACGGACTAAAAAGTATAAAATAATTTTTTCTAGCCCCATACAGATTCCTAACCCCTGAAAATTTGTGATTGTGAATTTTTAATAGCTAAGAAAATACTTGTAAGATTTAAAACGAAAAACGTGGGGCGCATGCAATAGATAATTGATGAATGAACACTAAATCACTAACAACTTTATTGCACTGCAAATGATATGAAGTGTTGTACGAGATTTCTCAGCGGCAGCTACTCTCTACACTCCTTACTATGTATTATCTTGCGCCCCACGTTTTTCGTTTTAAATCTTACAAGTATTTTCTTAGCTATTAAAAATTCACAATCACAAATTTTCAGGGGTTAGGAATCTGTATGGGGCTAGAAAAAATTATTTTATACTTTTTAGTCCGTTTTGTAAACGTGGCGTTTTTAAAAATTTTATTTTATACTTTTTAGTCCGTTTTAAAAACGTGGTATTTTTAAAAAATTTATTTTTATTTAAATAATTTCTTTTTAGGGTTGTCAGGGGAGAAGAGGGAGAGAGGATGGGGGACCATTCCGCCCGCAGTGGAGAGAGACCATCCTGTCCACTCGTTGCTACATACACGTGCACACGCTTCCGGTATAGTCGCTTTCCACGACTTGTATGCCCAGCACCAAGCCATATTACTTATATTATAATTGTTCTTGTATTACTTGTTACTGATATAAACGAGAAATGTATTAATCATTATAGTGTATTGCTTCTTTAGCCGATATTCTAATTAATCTAATACTCTGAACTAGATTGATATTTTGTAGTTGTGGCATTACCCAGTGGATTGCGAGGTTAGAGTTTAGGATAGGTGGAGCATCATTTCTTTATTTATTTTATTTTACATTTTTGGTTCAGGATCTGTTCGGACCGGTCCTTCGCCTTACTATTACTACTATTACTACTATTAGATTATGCTTATTACTAGCTTAAGCTATATTTTTTGAGTTAAATAGACGGCTCTGCCTCCTATTCGCTTCGCCCCTTGACCTCTGCAACAGCATCAGCCTTTCTTTTTGTATTCTCTCCCGTTTTCTCACCCTCTTTCCCATTCTTTCCCTCTCATTCACTCTCTCCCACGCTCTATCTCTCCCACCCGCTCTTTTCTCTCTTTTCCGCTCTCTCTCTTCTAGTTACCCATTGTTAGAGAGGCACCCTGCTTCTCAGTTTTCGGAATCCCTATTTATGTACTTTTGTAGAAGAAAAAAAAAAGAGAAGTTTCAATTAAGCTAGCTTGTTGTAAACTCTAGCTGTGGATTTGTGAGTGAGGAATTGAAGAAAGTGGTATGACAAGTTAGGGTAACACAAGAAAATATATTGTCACGAAAAATGAAGACATACAGAAATTTAACAAATAAATGAACAATGAAATGAGGATGATCACGGTCGGAATGAAGCGCGAGTATCGCGGGTCGAAACCGGGCGTGACAAAGAATCGCAATGAAAATTGATAAGTTGTGTCAGTATGACAAGAGCGCAGGTTGAATTGAATGTACTGTGACAATAGCGATGATAAGCGAATAAGCGAACAATAAGCGAATAATAAGCTCGAGAGGCAATTGTAGCTCTCTTTTATACAGTGGTGGGCCATCGATTTCGGAAGGAAAAAGGAGAGGGGACTTTGAAATTAAAAGTTTAGGATCGCAGCAACGTTCGTGAGGGCAATGGCCTGATAACCGAAGCTGCGAGGGAAACAAAGGAATTAGGTAACAGGAGCATTATAGGTAACATACAGGAGACGATGGCCCACGACAACATGACGAGTGCGATGAACTGTCGGTCTCGCGAAGTTTACATCGGTGGTCGATCACCTCGTCGATTGTTGTGGAACGCGTACAGCTGATCGTTGGTGAGACATAAGAAACGGCCGGCGCTAGATGGTTTTTGCCTCACCGGTGTCGCGGCTTACATTAGTATATTCAAAATTAAAATTACAATTCTCGATGCATAGAACGATGCTATTCAAAAACGGACGGGAGGTTTTTGAACATAGCTTATATTAAAGTTATACTTATAACTAGACTAAACTATGTTAGAGGTGGGTAGGGTAAAAATGTGAGTACACACTATATTGATTTAACAACTAGCAATTTATTTAAATTTAATAATGTTAGAGATTTTCTAGTATGTTGACCACTTGTACATAATTTCACTTAAATAAAACGACTCAGTTCTGGCGATCAGTTCGGCGTGCCGTCATTCCCGCATCGTTCCACTGCCCCCCGTGAGCTCCTCGGGTGGATCGAGCAGCTCGAGCCTCGCGGGCGCGGCAAGGGGAGCGGTCGCGGCTGATCGACTCGCATTTCGTTAACATTTCGTCGATCCCCCTCAGTCTTCCTTCTCAATTCTTTACACTTTAATCTTAGAGTCCCGGTATCGATCCGATTCCCCGAATCGACCCGGAATCTAAAACAAATAATAATGGAAACGAACGAGAAATGGTAATAGTTATGCCTATATTATAATTTTGATGTTAGAATAATAATAGAGTATTTTACATATTATAATATTGCTAGGAACGGATACTTATAAATATAATTGTAACTATAATAAATGTAACGCTCTATAGTATTAAATCTACGTACGTTATTAATAGAAAATGCTTATATACTAATATAAAATGCTTATTCATGCGGCTTATACACACTTATGCTAACTTATATACTATCTTAACTCTATCACAAAACTTGAATTTACACTTCGCACTTAGAGTCTCTATTTCAAGAATGTCACCGTTATTTTAATCGCTCCTCCCATGATTCCAAGTTTGGGTCCCATCTTCTTGATATAGGCCGCTTCCCTCGCTTCAATCTCCATCACGAACTCTTTCCCTCTTTCGCCAGATGCTTTGCTTCTTATTCCCGTCCATCTCTTCGTGTTGAGCTGCTTATGTTCTCTACTCATCAGCCCCAGGATGGTAGTTAGTTTCAGCTCCTTATTGCTCACGTACAATGCTACCAACGTAGCTTTGTTTAATTTCCCAGCTTCGACTCTGGAAAATTTCACCCCTTTGATATCTATTTTTTCTAGGGCCTTGTCTACGTCTCCTCGGGTGGTTGGTCGGCCCAAGGTCGCGATGAGTCCTCCTCTCTTTAGTCCCCATCTGGGTAGCTCCAAGGGGAGCTCCTGCTCCAATGCCTGTTCGGCCAGCAAGGCGATTAGGCAATTTCCCTGCTCCCTTCCAATCTCCTCCTCGGGGAAGCCCTTTGCTACTATAGCTATCGTCTTTTCTTCCTTCCTGGTCTTCTCCTTTTCAGCAGTCGATCTCCTCTCGTCTGCTGGATGGCTGAGTAGGAGCAGTTTCTCCTCCTCCATCAGCGATGGCGATGGTGATCGTACTTCTTTGGTTGAATCCATTTCTTGGTTTTCGTGAAAAAACTCTTGTTCGACTTGGAAGACTTCGCAGAGACTAATCGTGCTGTTGCTCTTTCTCGATTTCTGAGCGACTGTGCTTTTGCAGTGCTTGCTGCCCCTATTTATACTGGGTCTTCTACCCCCTTGTTGTCGCCCCACCCCTGGTGGTCCCACTCCTTGCTATGCAGCTGCTGGGTTTTCCTCCCTTCTCTCTCTTACGCTTGGCTGTTCGCTTCTCTTTTTCCTTCTGCACATTCGGGCGCTTCTAGCCTTTCATTTGGGTAGTTTTCCACCCTCGTGTTGGTTTTAGTTAATTTGTCGGCAGTCGAGTTTTTAACGTGTTCTCTAACTTATATTTGTTTCGTTTTGTGCTGTTTCCTTTCCCTGCAACGCATATCTGTTAATTCTATTGTTCCTCCGGTAAAAACGACACATTGGCCGTGGTCGCTAAACGGTCGTAGGGTGGTGAGTGGGCGAAATATTCCGCGTTCGAGACTCGGGAAAGCCGATTTTGATCAATTTTCTTTTTTTCCGGCTTTCCCTCGCCTCCTCGATCGGTGCTCGCGGCTCGATCGTCGTCGTGATCTTCGACGCGATCGATAATTTACGCTGAAAATAGAAATTTGATATTTTTGTCACGTCGGTTCGCATGTCACACCGTCGCTCGGCGCTCCATGCTCCCCTCGTGTTGACAGTATTCATTTCATTCTGTTTGCGTTGCGCTATTCGATGCGTGTGATTCGTTCACGTTGTTCGCCGGGGCGATCCTCCTGATTGGCCCTTTTCCACGTGTAGACGTTTCGATCAAGATTCTCTATCAATCGTTGATTCGCAGTTCGTACCTGTTCGCGCGCGTCTTGATCGCGTGTCGGTTCGCGTGCACGTCGCGTGCTTCTCCCTCGTGTTCGTGTCGCCGCGAGTCTCGTTTCTCTAGTTTTTGAGAATATTTGTTCGTGGATGAACCTAGTAGTAGTAGTAGTAGTCGTGTTTACTGCCGGGGAGGAGCGGTTCGGCCGCCCCTCGCTTCCTTAAGGCACACCGGTTTTTAAACACCAGTTTCACAATTGGCGCTGCCGGCACTCGGCCCTTTAACGGGTTGCAATTATCCTCGTTTTTCAGCCGTCCCCTCTGTTTTATTCGGCCCGGGCCATTTTCAGAGTCGTCGACTTACTAGACGGGTCGGTCGTCATTGATGAGCGGGCCATGCTACCTAATTTTTTTGAGTTTTTGAGCTGTTTTACGGCTCGGTGTGAACGTCGGGCCCCCTCACCTTCGGACCTGCAGGGTGTCTCGCCTGCCCTTTTAGACTCCCCCCCTCTTCACCATATTTTCATGTCGAATGTGTCAAGTGTTGAGCCCGTCCCTACACTGTTTCCGGATAGTCCAGAAACTTACCCACACCCTCCCCTAGGGCTATTCCCTCTGCCTGTGCTATGAGTCTACTGGGAGTACAAAATGCAAAGGACCGCGAATTTGTTTTTGACCATTGGGAAGAAGTTATTGTTACTTGGGATCCAATCCGACTTTATCGAAATCTCGACTAGGCCGAGATATCAATTCCATTCGGTCTTCACTTGCCGACCTACTTCGCGAGGGGGTTGAGAGGGAAGGGTTCACCAACTTCACCGAAATCTGTCTCTTGTGAGATTTGATATCAGGTTCATCGGGATCTTCTCTCTTGGGTGGGCTTGACACATCCTAGAAAATATGGCTGATTGTTCGGATGTGACCATCATCCTCGGTTGTTGTCGGTGTTCAGCAATTAGCTCCGTCCCCTCGACAATTCCCCTTTAAGGTTTGTTTACCTTTTGCTTATTTTATTGCATACTTTTATGCAGGCCGTTTTCTTTCGTAGAGATGTTAGATTGTATGTGTTTATCCCCAACTGTCTCTTTTTCCTATGTCTCTTCGATTGCCTCTTTGATAAGGCTTTTCTGTGGCTTCAGTCTCCTCTTCAGGGTGGTCAGTCTACGGTCATGCAAGTTCCAGCCATTATTCCGGCTGTTTTGCCAGGGCGGCCTTCTCGTTGCCCGAACTAGATTCTCAGCCTTTCGGAGCCTGATGTATGTTCCATTACTGTTGGCTTTTCTGAGTTTTTCTTTTCAGGTTGTTGCCGTTCCATTTTCCGTAACTGAGTTTCTGCTGGTTTAGTTACCTCGTTGTTGGTGCGTGATTCCTTGAGGTTTTAAGTTCCGCTTTTTCTCATACAGGAGGTGAGAAGACATTTTCCCTTATTGTATGTTTCCTTTGGTATGTGGGAGTCCACTGTATTGTGTATACTTGGGTTTTTTTTTGTGTGTTTTTCTGTTGTTAGTAGAGATGTTTGATTATATTTAGTTCTTCTAATCAATTACTGTCTCTATTTCCTTTGTATTTCGGTTGCGTTTTGTGGAAGGCACTTTCTGCACTTCCTGTCACCTCTTCCGGGTGGTCCGCATACGGTCATGCTGTTTCGGTCGTGTGCATGGTCGTTGACCAAGCTGACTTTCTCAAGCATGAGCTAGGTTCGCAGCCGTTCGGAGACTGGTGTGTATCTCTTTGGTGGATTTGGTGTTGGTCTCTTTGACTCTCTTTCCTTTCCTATTTCTATTGACTCGACGGTGTCTGCCTTCTTCTTCTTTTTTTTTTCCTTTCTCATTGCACCGTTCTGTGTTCCATGTCTGAGATGTAGGAGAGCTTAGTCTCTCCCGTCTTCAGACATAGAAGATCACCAGTGTCTTTTTATTTTGTTCAGTATCTTTGTTTTTAGAGATGTTTGATCCATGTGATCGTTACTGTCTCTATTTCTTATGTCTTTTCGGTTGCCTTTTGTGGAAGGCGCTTTCTGCACTTCATGTCACCTCTTCCGGGTGGTCAGCCTATGGTCATGCTGTTTCGGTCGTGTGCATGGTCGTTGACCAAGCTGACTTTCTCAAGCATGAGCTAGGTTCGCAGCCGTTCGGAGACTGGTGTGTATTTCCTTGGTGGATTTGGTGTTGGTCTCTTTGACTCTCTTTCCTTTCCTATTTCTATTGATTCGACGGTGTCTGCCTTCTTCTTCTTTTTTTTTTTTTCCTTTCTCATTGCACCGTTCTGTGTTCCATGTCTGAGATGTAGGAGAGCTTAGTCTCTCCCGTCTTCAGACATAGAAGATCACCAGTGTCTTTTTATTTTGTTCAGTATCTTTGTTTTTAGAGATGTTTGATCCTTGTGATCGTTACTGTCTCTATTTCTTATGTCTTTTCGGTTGCCTTTTGTGGAAGGCGCTTTCTGCACTTCCTGTCCCCTCTTCCGGGTGGTCAGCCTACGGTCATGTTGTTTCGGTCGTGTGCGTGGTCGTTAACCAAACTGACTTTCTCAAGCATGAGCTAGGTTCGCAGCCGTTCGGAGACTGGTGTGTATCTCCTTGGTGGATTTGGTGTTGGTCTCTTTGACTCTCTTTCCTTTCCTATTTCTATTGATTCGAAGGTATCTGCCTTCTTCATTTTCCTTTTTTCTTCTTTTTTTTTCTTTTTCTCCCTCATTGCACCGTTCTTTGTTCCATGTCTGAGATGTGGGAGAGCTTAGTCTCCCTCGTCGTCAGACGGAGAACCTCACCAGTGTCTTTTTATTTTGTTCAGTATCTTTGTTTTTAGAGATGTTTGATCCTTGTGATCCGTTACTGTCTCTATTTCCTATGTCTTTTCGGTTGCCTTTTGTGGAAGGCGCTTTCTGCACTTCCTGTCCCCTCTTCCGGGTGGTCAGCCTACGGTCATGCTGTTTCGGTCGTGTGCGTGGTCGTTGACCAAGCTGACTTTCAAGCATGAGCTAGGTTCGCAGCCGTTCGGAGGCTGGTGTGTATTTCCTTGGTGGATTTGGTGTTGGTCTCTTTGACTCTCTTTCCTTTCCTATTTCTATTGACTCGACGGTGTCTGCCTTCTTCTTCTTTTTTTTTTTTTCCTTTCTCATTGCACCGTTCTGTGTTCCATGTCTGAGATGTAGGAGAGCTTAGTCTCTCCCGTCTTCAGACATAGAAGATCACCAGTGTCTTTTTATTTTGTTCAGTAGCTTTGTTTTTAGAGATGTTTGATCCTTGTGATCAGTTACTGTCTCTATTTCCTATGTCTATTCGGTTGCCTTTTGTGGAGGGCGCTTTCTGCACTTCCTGTCACCTCTTCCGGGTGCTCAGCCTACGGTCATGCTGTTTCGGTCGTGTGCGTGGTCGTTAACCAAGCTGACTTTCTCAAGCATGAGCTAGGTTCGCAGCCGTTCGGAGACTGGTGTGTATCGCTTTGGTGGATTTGGTGTTGGTCTCTTTGACTCTCTTTCCTTTCCTATTTCTATTGATTCGAAGGTATCTGCCTTCTTCATTTTCCTTTTTTCTTCTTTTTTTTTTCTTTTTCCCCTCATTGCACCGTTCTTTGTTCCACGTCTGAGATGTGGGAGAGCTTAGTCTCCCTCGTCGTCAGACCGAGAACCTCACCAGTGTCTTTTTATTTTGTTCAGTATCTTTGTTTTTAGAGATGTTTGATCCTTGTGATCAGTTACTGTCTCTATTTCCTATGTCTTTTCGGTTGCCTTTTGTGGAAGGCGCTTTCTGCACTTCCTGTCCCCCCTTCCGGGTGCTCAGCCTACGGTCATGCTGTTTCGGTCGTGTGCATGGTCGTTGACCAAGCTGACTTTCTCAAGCATGAGCTAGGTTCGCAGCCGTTCGGAGACTGGTGTGTATCTCTTTGGTGGATTTGGTGCTGGTCTCTTTGACTCTCTTTCCTTTCCTATTTCTATTGACTCGACGGTGTCTGCCTTCTTCTTCTTTTTTTTTTTCCTTTCTCATTGCACCGTTCTGTGTTCCATGTCTGAGATGTAGGAGAGCTTAGTCTCTCCCGTCTTCAGACATAGAAGATCACCAGTGTCTTTTTATTTTGTTCAGTATCTTTGTTTTTAGAGATGTTTGATCCTTGTGATCCGTTACTGTCTCTATTTCCTATGTCTTTTCGGTTGCCTTTTGTGGAAGGCGCTTTCTGCACTTCATGTCACCTCTTCCGGGTGGTCAGCCTATGGTCATGCTGTTTCGGTCGTGTGCATGGTCGTTGACCAAGCTGACTTTCTCAAGCATGAGCTAGGTTCGCAGCCGTTCGGAGACTGGTGTGTATTTCCTTGGTGGATTTGGTGTTGGTCTCTTTGACTCTCTTTCCTGTCCTATTTCTATTGATTCGACGGTGTCTGCCTTCTTCTTCTTTTTTTTTTCCCTCTCATTGCACCGTTCTGTGTTCCATGTCTGAGATGTAGGAGAGCTTAGTCTCCCTCATCGTCAGACATGAGAAATCACCAGTGTCTTTTTATTTTGTTCAGTAGCTTTGTTTTTAGAGATGTTTGATCCTTGTGATCAGTTACTGTCTCTATTTCCTATGTCTATTCGGTTGCCTTTTGTGGAGGGCGCTTTCTGCACTTCCTGTCACCTCTTCCGGGTGCTCAGCCTACGGTCATGCTGTTTCGGTCGTGTGCATGGTCGTTGACCAAGCTGACTTTCTCGAGCATGAGCTAGGTTCGCAGCCGTTCGGAGACTGGTGTGTATCGCTTTGGTGGATTTGGTGTTGGTCTCTTTGACTCTCTTTCCTTTCCTATTTCTATTGATTCGAAGGTATCTGCCTTCTTCATCTTCCTTTTTTCTCTCTTTTTTTTTCCTCAGTGCACCGTTCTTTGTTCCATGTCTGAGATGTGGGAGAACTTAGTCTCCCTCGTCGTCAGACCGAGAACCTCACCAGGGTCTTTTTATTTTGTTCAGTAGCTTTGTTTTTAGTGATGTTTGATCCTTGTGATCAGTTACTGTCTCTATTTCCTATGTCTATTCGGTTGCCTTTTGTGGAGGGCGCTTTCTGCACTTCCTGTCACCTCTTCCGGGTGCTCAGCCTACGGTCATGCTGTTTCGGTCGTGTGCGTGGTCGTTAACCAAGCTGACTTTCTCAAGCATGAGCTAGGTTCGCAGCCGTTCGGAGACTGGTGTGTATCGCTTTGGTGGATTTGGTGTTGGTCTCTTTGACTCTCTTTCCTTTCCTATTTCTATTGATTCGAAGGTATCTGCCTTCTTCATTTTCCTTTTTTCTTCTTTTTTTTTCTTTTTCCCCTCATTGCACCGTTCTTTGTTCCACGTCTGAGATGTGGGAGAGCTTAGTCTCCCTCGTCGTCAGACCGAGAACCTCACCAGTGTCTTTTTATTTTGTTCAGTATCTTTGTTTTTAGAGATGTTTGATCCTTGTGATCAGTTACTGTCTCTATTTCCTATGTCTTTTCGGTTGCCTTTTGTGGAAGGCGCTTTCTGCACTTCCTGTCCCGTCTTCCGGGTGCTCAGCCTACGGTCATGCTGTTTCGGTCGTGTGCATGGTCGTAGACCAAGCTGACTTTCTCAAGCATGAGCTAGGTTCGCAGCCGTTCGGAGACTGGTGTGTATCTCTTTGGTGGATTTGGTGCTGGTCTCTTTGACTCTCTTTCCTTTCCTATTTCTATTGACTCGACGGTGTCTGCCTTCTTCTTCTTTTTTTTTTTTTCCTTTCTCATTGCACCGTTCTGTGTTCCATGTCTGAGATGTAGGAGAGCTTAGTCTCTCCCGTCTTCAGACATAGAAGATCACCAGTGTCTTTTTATTTTGTTCAGTATCTTTGTTTTTAGAGATGTTTGATCCTTGTGATCGTTACTGTCTCTATTTCTTATGTCTTTTCGGTTGCCTTTTGTGGAAGGCGCTTTCTGCACTTCCTGTCCCCTCTTCCGGGTGGTCAGCCTACGGTCATGTTGTTTCGGTCGTGTGCGTGGTCGTTAACCAAACTGACTTTCTCAAGCATGAGCTAGGTTCGCAGCCGTTCGGAGACTGGTGTGTATCTCCTTGGTGGATTTGGTGTTGGTCTCTTTGAATCTCTTTCCTTTCCTATTTCTATTGATTCGAAGGTATCTGCCTTCTTCATTTTCCTTTTTTCTTCTTTTTTTTTCTTTTTCTCCCTCATTGCACCGTTCTTTGTTCCATGTCTGAGATGTGGGAGAGCTTAGTCTCCCTCGTCGTCAGACGGAGAACCTCACCAGTGTCTTTTTATTTTGTTCAGTATCTTTGTTTTTAGAGATGTTTGATCCTTGTGATCCGTTACTGTCTCTATTTCCTATGTCTTTTCGGTTGCCTTTTGTGGAAGGCGCTTTCTGCACTTCCTGTCCCCTCTTCCGGGTGGTCAGCCTACGGTCATGCTGTTTCGGTCGTGTGCGTGGTCGTTGACCAAGCTGACTTTCTCAAGCATGAGCTAGGTTCGCAGCCGTTCGGAGGCTGGTGTGTATTTCCTTGGTGGATTTGGTGTTGGTCTCTTTGACTCTCTTTCCTTTCCTATTTCTATTGACTCGACGGTGTCTGCCTTCTTCTTCTTTTTTTTTTTTCCTTTCTCATTGCACCGTTCTGTGTTCCATGTCTGAGATGTAGGAGAGCTTAGTCTCTCCCGTCTTCAGACATAGAAGATCACCAGTGTCTTTTTATTTTGTTCAGTAGCTTTGTTTTTAGAGATGTTTGATCCTTGTGATCAGTTACTGTCTCTATTTCCTATGTCTATTCGGTTGCCTTTTGTGGAGGGCGCTTTCTGCACTTCCTGTCACCTATTCCGGGTGCTCAGCCTACGGTCATGCTGTTTCGGTCGTGTGCGTGGTCGTTAACCAAGCTGACTTTCTCAAGCATGAGCTAGGTTCGCAGCCGTTCGGAGACTGGTGTGTATCGCTTTGGTGGATTTGGTGTTGGTCTCTTTGACTCTCTTTCCTTTCCTATTTCTATTGATTCGAAGGTATCTGCCTTCTTCATTTTCCTTTTTTCTTCTTTTTTTTTTCTTTTTCCCCTCATTGCACCGTTCTTTGTTCCACGTCTGAGATGTGGGAGAGCTTAGTCTCCCTCGTCGTCAGACCGAGAACCTCACCAGTGTCTTTTTATTTTGTTCAGTATCTTTGTTTTTAGAGATGTTTGATCCTTGTGATCAGTTACTGTCTCTATTTCCTATGTCTTTTCGGTTGCCTTTTGTGGAAGGCGCTTTCTGCACTTCCTGTCCCCCCTTCCGGGTGCTCAGCCTACGGTCATGCTGTTTCGGTCGTGTGCATGGTCGTTGACCAAGCTGACTTTCTCAAGCATGAGCTAGGTTCGCAGCCGTTCGGAGACTGGTGTGTATCTCTTTGGTGGATTTGGTGCTGGTCTCTTTGACTCTCTTTCCTTTCCTATTTCTATTGACTCGACGGTGTCTGCCTTCTTCTTCTTTTTTTTTTTTCCTTTCTCATTGCACCGTTCTGTGTTCCATGTCTGAGATGTAGGAGAGCTTAGTCTCTCCCGTCTTCAGACATAGAAGATCACCAGTGTCTTTTTATTTTGTTCAGTATCTTTGTTTTTAGAGATGTTTGATCCTTGTGATCGTTACTGTCTCTATTTCTTATGTCTTTTCGGTTGCCTTTTGTGGAAGGCGCTTTCTGCACTTCATGTCACCTCTTCCGGGTGGTCAGCCTATGGTCATGCTGTTTCGGTCGTGTGCGTGGTCGTTGACCAAGCTGACTTTCTCAAGCATGAGCTAGGTTCGCAGCCGTTCGGAGGCTGGTGTGTATTTCCTTGGTGGATTTGGTGTTGGTCTCTTTGACTCTCTTTCCTTTCCTATTTCTATTTATTCGAAGGTATCTGCCTTCTTCATCTTCCTTTTTTCTCTCTTTTTTTTTTCCTCAGTGCACCGTTCTTTGTTCCATGTCTGAGATGTGGGAGAGCTTAGTCTCGCTCGTCGTCAGACCGAGAACCTCACCAGTGTCTTTTTATTTTGTTCAGTATCTTTGTTTTTAGAGATGTTTGATCCTTGTGATCAGTTACTGTCTCTATTTCCTATATCTTTTCGGTTGCCTTTTGTGGAAGGCGCTTTCTGCACTTCCTGTCCCCTCTTCCGGGTGGTCAGCCTACGGTCATGCTGTCTCGGTCGTGTCCGTGGTCGTTGACCCAGCTGACTTTCTCAAGCATGAGCTAGGTTCGCAGCCGTTCGGAGACTGGTGTGTATCTCTTTGGTGGATTTGGTGTTGGTCTCTTTGACTCTCTTTCCTTTCCTATTTCTATTGACTCGACGGTGTCTGCCTTCTTCTTCTTTTTTTTTTCCTTTCTCATTGCACCGTTCTGTGTTCCATGTCTGAGATGTAGGAGAGCTTAGTCTCTCCCGTCTTCAGACATAGAAGATCACCAGTGTCTTTTTATTTTGTTCAGTAGCTTTGTTTTTAGAGATGTTTGATCCTTGTGATCAGTTACTGTCTCTATTTCCTATGTCTATTCGGTTGCCTTTTGTGGAGGGCGCTTTCTGCACTTCCTGTCACCTCTTCCGGGTGCTCAGCCTACGGTCATGCTGTTTCGGTCGTGTGCGTGGTCGTTGACCAAGCTGACTTTCTCAAGCATGAGCTAGGTTCGCAGCCGTTCGGAGGCTGGTGTGTATTTCCTTGGTGGATTTGGTGTTGGTCTCTTTGACTCTCTTTCCTTTCCTATTTCTATTTATTCGAAGGTGTCTGCCTTCTTCTTCTTTTTTTTTCCCTCTCATTGCACCGTTCTGTGTTCCATGTCTGAGATGTAGGAGAGCTTAGTCTCCCTCATCGTCAGACATGAGAAATCACCAGTGTCTTTTTATTTTGTTCAGTAGGTTTGTTTTTAGAGATGTTTGATCCTTGTGATCAGTTACTGTCTCTATTTCCTATGTCTTTTCGGTTGCCTTTTGTGGAAGGCGCTTTCTGCACTTCCTGTCCCCCCTTCCGGGTGCTCAGCCTACGGTCATGCTGTTTCGGTCGTGTGCATGGTCGTTGACCAAGCTGACTTTCTCAAGCATGAGCTAGGTTCGCAGCCGTTCGGAGACTGGTGTGTATCTCTTTGGTGGATTTGGTGTTGGTCTCTTTGACTCTCTTTCCTTTCCTATTTCTATTGATTCGAAGGTATCTGCCTTCTTCATTTTCCTTTTTCCTTCTTTTTTTTTCTTTTTCCCCTCATTGCACCGTTCTTTGTTCCACGTCTGAGATGTGGGAGAGCTTAGTCTCCCTCGTCGTCAGACCGAGAACCTCACCAGTGTCTTTTTATTTTGTTCAGTATCTTTGTTTTTAGAGATGTTTGATCCTTGTGATCAGTTACTGTCTCTATTTCCTATGTCTTTTCGGTTGCCTTTTGTGGAAGGCGCTTTCTGCACTTCCTGTCCCGTCTTCCGGGTGCTCAGCCTACGGTCATGCTGTTTCGGTCGTGTGCATGGTCGTTGACCAAGCTGACTTTCTCAAGCATGAGCTAGGTTCGCAGCCGTTCGGAGACTGGTGTGTATCTCTTTGGTGGATTTGGTGCTGGTCTCTTTGACTCTCTTTCCTTTCCTATTTCTATTGACTCGACGGTGTCTGCCTTCTTCTTCTTTTTTTTTTTTTCCTTTCTCATTGCACCGTTCTGTGTTCCATGTCTGAGATGTAGGAGAGCTTAGTCTCTCCCGTCTTCAGACATAGAAGATCACCAGTGTCTTTTTATTTTGTTCAGTATCTTTGTTTTTAGAGATGTTTGATCCTTGTGATCGTTACTGTCTCTATTTCTTATGTCTTTTCGGTTGCCTTTTGTGGAAGGCGCTTTCTGCACTTCCTGTCCCCTCTTCCGGGTGGTCAGCCTACGGTCATGTTGTTTCGGTCGTGTGCGTGGTCGTTAACCAAACTGACTTTCTCAAGCATGAGCTAGGTTCGCAGCCGT
This sequence comes from Lasioglossum pauxillum, assembly GCA_933228785.1. Classification (NCBI taxonomy): domain Eukaryota; kingdom Metazoa; phylum Arthropoda; class Insecta; order Hymenoptera; family Halictidae; genus Lasioglossum; species Lasioglossum pauxillum. The sequence continues at coordinate 29,239,443 of OW121704.1, read as the reverse complement.
TCGGAGACTGGTGTGTATCTCCTTGGTGGATTTGGTGTTGGTCTCTTTGACTCTCTTTCCTTTCCTATTTCTATTGATTCGAAGGTATCTGCCTTCTTCATTTTCCTTTTTTCTTCTTTTTTTTTCTTTTTCTCCCTCATTGCACCGTTCTTTGTTCCATGTCTGAGATGTGGGAGAGCTTAGTCTCCCTCGTCGTCAGACGGAGAACCTCACCAGTGTCTTTTTATTTTGTTCAGTATCTTTGTTTTTAGAGATGTTTGATCCTTGTGATCAGTTACTGTCTCTATTTCCTATGTCTTTTCGGTTGCCTTTTGTGGAAGGCGCTTTCTGCACTTCCTGTCCCCTCTTCCGGGTGGTCAGCCTACGGTCATGCTGTTTCGGTCGTGTGCGTGGTCGTTGACCAAGCTGACTTTCTCAAGCATGAGCTAGGTTCGCAGCCGTTCGGAGGCTGGTGTGTATTTCCTTGGTGGATTTGGTGTTGGTCTCTTTGACTCTCTTTCCTTTCCTATTTCTATTTATTCGAAGGTGTCTGCCTTCTTCTTCTTTTTTTTCCCTCTCATTGCACCGTTCTGTGTTCCATGTCTGAGATGTAGGAGAGCTTAGTCTCCCTCATCGTCAGACATGAGAAATCACCAGTGTCTTTTTATTTTGTTCAGTAGCTTTGTTTTTAGAGATGTTTGATCCTTGTGATCAGTTACTGTCTCTATTTCCTATGTCTATTCGGTTGCCTTTTGTGGAGGGCGCTTTCTGCACTTCCTGTCACCTCTTCCGGGTGCTCAGCCTACGGTCATGCTGTTTCGGTCGTGTGCATGGTCGTTGACCAAGCTGACTTTCTCGAGCATGAGCTAGGTTCGCAGCCGTTCGGAGACTGGTGTGTATCTCTTTGGTGGATTTGGTGCTGGTCTCTTTGACTCTCTTTCCTTTCCTATTTCTATTGACTCGACGGTGTCTGCCTTCTTCTTCTTTTTTTTTTTCCTTTCTCATTGCACCGTTCTGTGTTCCATGTCTGAGATGTAGGAGAGCTTAGTCTCTCCCGTCTTCAGACATAGAAGATCACCAGTGTCTTTTTATTTTGTTCAGTATCTTTGTTTTTAGAGATGTTTGATCCTTGTGATCGTTACTGTCTCTATTTCTTATGTCTTTTCGGTTGCCTTTTGTGGAAGGCGCTTTCTGCACTTCCTGTCCCCTTTTCCGGGTGGTCAGCCTACGGTCATGTTGTTTCGGTCGTGTGCGTGGTCGTTAACCAAGCTGACTTTCTCAAGCATGAGCTAGGTTCGCAGCCGTTCGGAGACTGGTGTGTATCTCCTTGGTGGATTTGGTGTTGGTCTCTTTGACTCTCTTTCCTTTCCTATTTCTATTGATTCGAAGGTATCTGCCTTCTTCATTTTCCTTTTTTCTTCTTTTTTTTTCTTTTTCTCCCTCATTGCACCGTTCTTTGTTCCATGTCTGAGATGTGGGAGAGCTTAGTCTCCCTCGTCGTCAGACGGAGAACCTCACCAGTGTCTTTTTATTTTGTTCAGTATCTTTGTTTTTAGAGATGTTTGATCCTTGTGATCAGTTACTGTCTCTATTTCCTATGTCTTTTCGGTTGCCTTTTGTGGAAGGCGCTTTCTGCACTTCCTGTCCCCTCTTCCGGGTGGTCAGCCTACGGTCATGCTGTTTCGGTCGTGTGCGTGGTCGTTGACCAAGCTGACTTTCTCAAGCATGAGCTAGGTTCGCAGCCGTTCGGAGGCTGGTGTGTATTTCCTTGGTGGATTTGGTATTGGTCTCTTTGACTCTCTTTCCTTTCCTATTTCTATTTATTCGAAGGTATCTGCCTTCTTCATCTTCCTTTTTTCTCTCTTTTTTTTTCCTCAGAGCACCGTTCTTTGTTCCATGTCTGAGATGTGGGAGAGCTTAGTCTCCCTCGTCGTCAGACCGAGAACCTCACCAGTGTCTTTTTATTTTGTTCAGTATCTTTGTTTTTAGAGATGTTTGATCCTTGTGATCAGTTACTGTCTCTATTTCCTATATCTTTTCGGTTGCCTTTTGTGGAAGGCGCTTTCTGCACTTCCTGTCCCCTCTTCCGGGTGGTCAGCCTACGGTCATGCTGTCTCGGTCGTGTCCGTGGTCGTTGACCCAGCTGACTTTCTCAAGCATGAGCTAGGTTCGCAGCCGTTCGGAGACTGGTGTGTATCTCCTTGGTGGATTTGGTGTTGGTCTCTTTGACTCTCTTTCCTTTCCTATTTCTATTGATTCGAAGGTATCTGCCTTCTTCATTTTCCTTTTTTGTTTTTTTCCCTCTTATTGCACCGTTCTGTGTTCCATGTCTGAGATGTAGGAGAGCTTAGTCTCCCTCGTCATCAGACATAGAACATCACCAGTGTCTTTCTATCTTATTCAGTACCTTTGTGTTAGAGATGTATGATTCTTGTACTCAGTTACTGTCTCTTTTTCATTTGTTTGTTTGTTTTGTTTTGTTTTTTTTTTTTTTTTTAATATGTGGATACGTATATGTAAATCTAAAGTCCCACCCAGTACTATGAGGATTACATTTGCACTTTTAGGAGAAAATTTTAAGTTTTGTACATTTTATTAGTAACCAATGTTAACATAGCAACGTAATTACTTTGAATTTTGATACGAAGGGTGTATTATTTCCCGGCACAAGATGTTCAGAAAGATATAAACTATCATGGCATGATAATTGTTGTAATGTAGATATATTTATATATGTATAATGAATATGTGTTCGCCGATATTTGTATATTAATATTATCACATTAAAAACTGAGACAGAATTTTCTAAATAAATTTTTGTATAATTTATACTTAATAAAATTACTTACCCGCATCAAAAATGAAATACACATTCGTCAATTTATTAATCTCTGTTATTGCCCAACTGTACTTCGTAAGTATTTTATCACATACTTCGTTTCCACCATTCAAATATGTATTTGTAGTGTACTAAACATCCGTAGTAAGAATGCAGTATACCGAATATTCAGTTTTTACTAACAGGCGAACATCGGTAATATTGAGCATGAACCGCCTAGGTTCCACGGGGCTCTAAGAGTTTGCCTCCTCTCCTTACAGATGGCGCCGGCATTTTTATTGAATATGTGGATACATATATGTAAATTTAAAGTCCAACCAAGTGCTATGAAGATTACATGTACACTTTAAGGGTGTGGGTCCAAATATGACGTTGACGGTCGCGCCAAGAAAAAAAAAGTGGCCACTAGCAGAAGCTAAGAAATAACATTCCCGTCCAGTAGGGGGAGCTAGGTATATTTTCCACAGTCGAGCACTCAACAGCGCCTCGGCGGTGAGAGTAGTCACTGCATCAGTAAATGTTGCCGGTAAGTAAGGCTTCATAAGCAACCATGACGTCACTATACGGCGTGACGTGTCTGATGCAGTGTTGGTGTGCTCGAGCGAGAGTGTGTGTCACGCACCTCTCCCGTCGCTTGTGCGACGTGTACGTGTGCCTCGGCAGCTCGGGAAGATTCCGAAGATTCGAAACCATTCATCTATGACGCGCAATTCGATGCTCTGCGTGGTCGCAATCGCGAGATGAAATATCAATCTGTGAGGGACGTATGTCAAAAATGTCCTCATTTTGCGTTTTCGATGCTAAATTTGCAGTATTTACGTTGCACGCTGGGCGAGAGGTAACGTAAACAGGCTTGACTCGCAGTGCCACCATACGCTCGCACACGAACGCGTTCGAGCAGCGTGTACGTGTGCCTCGGCAGCTCGGGAAGGTTCCGAAGATTCGAAACCATTCATCTATGACGCGCATTTCGATGCTCTGCGTGGTCGCAATCGCTAGATGAAATATCAATCTGTGAGGGACGTATGTCAAAAATGTCCTCATTTTGCGTTTTCGATGCTAAATTTACAGTATTTATTGCATGCAGAGCAGGTTAGACTCTCCGTGCCACCATGCGCTCGCACACGAAAGCGTTCGAGCAGCGTGTACGTGTGCCTCGGCAGCTCGGAAAGGTTCCGAAGATTCGAAACCATTCATCTATGACGCGCATTTCGATGCTCTGCGTGGTCGCAATCGCTAGATGAAATATCAATCTGTGAGGGACGTATGTCAAAAATGTCCTCATTTTGCGTTTTCGATGCTAAATTTACAGTATTTATTGCATGCAGAGCAGGTTAGGCACTGCGAGTCAAGCCTGTTTACGTTACCTCTCGCCCAGCGTGCAACGTAAATACTGCAAATTTAGCATCGAAAACGCAAAATGAGGACATTTTTGACATACGTCCCTCACAGATTGATATTTCATCTAGCGATTGCGACCACGCAGAGCATCGAAATGCGCGTCATAGATGAATGGTTTCGAATCTTCGGAACCTTCCCGAGCTGCCGAGGCACACGTACACGCTGCTCGAACGCGTTCTTGTGCGAGCGTATGGTGGCACTGCGAGTCAAGCCTGTTTACGTTACCTCTCGCCCAGCGTGCAACGTAAATACTGTAAATTTAGCATCGAAAACGCAAAATGAGGACATTTTTGACATACGTCCCTCACAGATTGATATTTCATCTAGCGATTGCGACCACGCAGAGCATCGAAATGCGCGTCATAGATGAATGGTTTCGAATCTTCGGAACCTTCCCGAGCTGCCGAGGCACACGTACACGTCGCACAAGCGACGGGTGAGGTGCGTGACACACACTCTCGCTCGAGCACACCGACACTGCATCAGACACGTCACGCCGTATAGTGACGTCATGGTTGCTTATGAATCCTAACTTATCGTCCTCTGTTTTACCGGCACCACCGAGTGCAGCGAACTGCAGTACCGATCTCGTCAGTGACTGGAGTGATTCAATGATCGGAAACAGACTTCAGCGCTCGGAGCGAGAAATGCCGGATTTATGTGTTGACAGAATCCTCCGCTCTTTTGTTTATTTTCGTATATGCGAAACTGTGGATTTAAATACGCAAGGTTTAACATCCCAGACAGCACAGCCTGCCCGAGCCCACCGCCGGCCCAAACCTCCCGAGGCCCGTGACCTACAGGTTACTACCTAACACAATGCTTGGATCGGCTCGAGGCTGATTCCGTTGGATCCGTGCCTGCTTCTTATGCGCGCAATGGCCCGGAAATAGCCAGGCATGGGCTCGAGCCCACAGCCTGCCGGCCGTGCCAGATTTCAGCCAGATTTCAGCCAAAGTCTAATGTGGCCAATCAGTGCTTCGATTGAGCCCAACTTTTCTCGCGCATGCGCGTCACAGTGCGGGTCGCATGGAAATGAGGATTGCAAGGGTGCGGGATTCGCGTTCTCATTTCTTAATAATACAAAAATTTGATTTTTCAGTAGTCAATAACGCTAGATAAAAGATCAATCTAGGCCGTGATCGCCCTCGAAAGTCCTATTTTTACATTTACGAGTCGTAATTTGCATCATACGGAAGCATACAACTGCGCATGTAGCTATTTTCATAACATATATAATGCAAATTACGCCTCGTATAGGAAAAAAAAAGACTTTTGAGGGTGTTTGCTGCCTAGATTGATCTTTTATCTGGCGTTTTTGACTACTGAAAAACCCCTTGTTTGTATTATCACGAAATGAGAACGCAAATGCCGCACCCTTGCAATCTTGTAAATGGGCTGAAATCTAGCTGAAATCTGGCACGGCCGGCAGGCTGTGGGCTCGAGCCCATGCCTGGCTATTTCCGGGCCATGGCGTGCATAAAAAGCAGGCTGAAATCGAGCCGGTGTGCTGTCTGGGATAGTAGAGTTACATTGACATTGTATGTGTCCCCGCAGTGTGGGACGATAGTTGCTGTTTCTATTAGAAACTTGAATCTCTCGATATTCAAGAAAATGCAGGTCACTTCAAGCGGCACCACTGTCGCGCTGCTCTGTGCTACTTTCGGCTGCCTAAGGCCTGCAGAATAATGTAAATTACACCTCGAAACGCAGAAAGCAGTTGATTTTGACATACGTCCCACATAGATAGATCTTTTATCTAGCGATTGTGACGACGTAGAGCATCGAAATGCGCGTTATAGAGTTACAGGTTCGCATATACGTAACCCTTGCATTTCGTGTACGTATATGTGGCTTAGTTGTGTGAGTCACACACACTAGAGATGGGATCCACACCCTTAAAAGAAGATTTTTAAGTTTTGTACGTTTTTGTTAGTAACAAATGTTAACATAGCAACGTAATTAATTTGATTTTTGATGCGAAGGATGTATTATTTCCCGGCACAAAATATTCAGAAAGATGTAAACTATCACGGCATGATAATTGTTGTAATGTAGATATATTTATATATGTTTAATAAATATGTGTTCGTCGATATTTGTGTATCAATATTATCACATCAAAAACTAAAACAAAAGTTTCTAAATAAATTTTTGTATAGTTTATAATTACTAAAATTACTTACACGCATCAAAAATAATATAAACATTTGTCAATTTATTAATCTATGTTATTGCCCAACTATACTTCATAAGTATTTTATTACATACTTCATTTCCACCATTCATATATGCATTTGTAGCGTACTAACATCCGTAGTAAGAATGCAGTATACCGAATATTCAGTTTTTACTAACAGGCGAACATCGGTAATATTGAGCATGAACCGCCTAGGTTCCACGGGGCTCTAAGAGTTTGCCTCTTCCCCTTGCAGATGGCGCTGGCCAAATTATGGTGTAGGTTTTATCCCTATGGTGACCAGATAGAGAAGGCGACCTACTACGCGTTTAGTCCCAATAGATTGCAATTGAATCGAAATCACTGCTGCTGGTAATATTAACAACGAGAACTTTATTACTTGTTACAATGGCACGTGTTGCCCACGAGGCAATAACGGAAGTTATATATATACGCTTAGCAACGGCTAAGGAACGAGCACGTCTGCCTAGTAAGACGACTGAGAGCAGAATCTACTAGCATGGCGCCTAGGCGGAAAACGCTCTAGGCAGCGGACGAACGATCGTCAAGAGGGGCGACTCGCTATGCAGCTCGCATGCTGCTATTGCCAGGCGACACTAGCGCCGTGGCAATGCGCGGAAGCGCATGTTGCCCCTACACACTCCCCCCCAAAGAGAAGCGGAAGCATACAAGATTTCGCTTTTAACAATACGCTTTACGGAAAGGAAATGTTACAAAAGGTACTTACATGCTAGATACAAAAAACTTACATACTACGCGCAACGCTTACAAAAAACTTACATTAATGTGGGGAGTCTGCGAAGGTGACTCTCCTGCGCGAGTAGGTGCGTAACGGCGCACTTGGAAACGGCAGCGATGCACTTGGGACAGGCAGCGATGCATTTGGAACAGGCAGCGATGTACCTGGAACAGGTAGCGATGTTCTTGGAACCGGCAGCGATGCATCCGATGTCGGAGCTACGAGTCCTTCATTTACAATGTGCGCAGGCTTCAAGAGTTCGACAGAAACGTTACGCGGTGAACCGTTGACTTCGATGGAATATACGCGATCTGAAATGCGCTGGAGTACTCGGTGTGGTCCCGTGTAAGGCCGTTCTAAGGGTCTACGCACGGATTTAACAAGCATGAACACATGCGAACACGACTCTAATTCCTTATAAACGAAAGTCTTAACGTTACGCTTATGTGCCACAGGCACCGGCTTAACGGCACGCATATATTGTCGAAACTCTTCTAGGAACGGCTGCGGGTCGGGTTTATAATCATCTATTAGGAAGAATTCGCCCGGTAAACGCAGTGATGTTCCGTATACGTAATCGGCGGGAGACGCATTTGTATCGAGACGGACATGGGTACGCAAACCTAATAATACCGCGGGTAAAACACGCGACCATTGCTGATCGGCGTGGCACATGATCGCTGCCTTCAAGACGCGATGCCAACGCTCAACCATACCGTTAGACGCGGGGTGGTACGCAGTCGTTCGTTGTCTCCGGCAGCCGACGAGCGCAAGAAGGGCTGAGAAAAGCTGCGATTCAAATTGTGTACCTTGATCGCTCGTTAAGAATGCGGGTGCGCCAAAACGCGACACCCAATTGTCGAAGAAAGCACGGCAGACTGTCTGCGCAGAAATGTCGCGGAGAGGAACTGCTTCGGCCCAGCGCGAAAATCTGTCGATCATAGTAAGGCAATACTGAAAACCTTCGCTGACCGGCAGCGGACCGACAAGGTCGATATGCACGTGCATAAAACGTCCGTCGGGCGCGACGAACTGCGACGGTGTCATTTTAACGTGACGAGAGATTTTCGATTGCTGGCAACTTATACACGACTTGCACTGGCGAGCAATGTCACGGTGCATGTCGGGCCAGACATAGCGCTGTCGAATGAGTCGATCGGTCACTTTCGCGCTCGGATGAGCGGGTGAATGAAAGAGCGTGAACACTCGCTCGCGCATAGAGGCGGGTATATACGGACGAATGCACTCGTCGCAAACACTGCAATATACAGGAGAGTGCTCCGGGCCCCATGTCAGCCTTTTAAGAGCGAGAGAGTGATCGGGCGTACGAAGAATTTCCCTGAGTTCGGGGTCGTTTTCTTGTTCGCGAGATAGCTCGTTTATATCAAATTGCGTCGGCAGCCGTATAGCCTCGGATCGCGAGAGAGAATCGGCAACGACGTTATCACTGCCCGGCAGGTAAAGAATGTTAGACGTGAATTGTGCTATATAGCACAATTGTCTCGTCTGACGAGGAGAAGCACGCTCTGAGCTCTGAGAAAAGGCGTAGATGAGCGGTTTATGATCGGAATATATATGTTAAATTCGCGACCTTCTAAGAAATGGCGGAAATGACGCACGGCCTCGTATATCGCGGTGAGTTCGCGATCGTACGTACTGTATTTACACTGAGCCGGGGAGAATTTGCGTGAGAAGAACGCTAGTGGTCTCTAATTCGCGCCACATAGCTGCTCTAAAACTGCGCCCATGGCCACGTCAGATGCATCGGCAACGAGTCGAACAGTGGCTTTTTCACTAGGGTGAGTTATCAAGGCAGCATTTGCAAGGTCGTCCTTGCATTTCGCGAAAGCGGTCTCGGCTTCCGGCAGCCATTTAATCAATCGTTTATCGCGTTTTCGCGCATCATGCATATATGCGTTTAACGGAGCTTGAGTGGCGGCAGCGTGCGGAATGCAACGCCTATAAAAATTCACCATTCCTAGAAAGCGACGTAAGTCGTCGATCGTGCGCGGCTTGGGAAAATTCATAATGGCCTCAACTTTATCGGGAGTAGGTTTGAATCCCTCCGAGTTGACTAGATGGCCGAGAAAGACTAGCTCAGACACGCCGAAGCGGCATTTGTCTAAATTCACGCGCAGATGAAAATCACGTAGGCGCTGCAGGACGATTGTCAGATGCTTCTCGTGCTCTTCCGGAGAGGAAGATGCAATGAGAATGTCATCGAGGAATGTGAAGACAAAATCCAAATCGCCTAGCGCACGGTTGATATAACGTTGGAACGTTTGGCCCGCATTTCGAAGTCCGAACGTCATCGCGCAATACTCGAAAAGTCCGAACGGCGTGATGACAGCGGTTTTTTGAATGTCTTCGGGGGCAACGGGTATCTGATGATATGCTTTGTAGAGGTCTAGCGCCGTAAATATCGTTTTGCCATGAAGGTTGGCAGGAAAGTCGTGAAGATGCGGGACGGGGTACCTATCGGGCACGGTTACGCTGTTTAAGCGACGGTAATCACCGCAAACACGCCATTCACCTGACTTTTTCTTAACGAGATGTATGGGGCTGGCCCATGGACTGCTAGAAGGTCTACAAATACCGGCAGCGATCAGATGTTTGAATTCAGCCTTCGCGGCTTTCAGCTTGTCGGCTGTGAGACGTCGAGCGCGCTCGGCCACGGGTGGGCCGGTGGTGGAAATGTGATGGAACACACCGCGCGATTCGAGGGGTGTTGGCTGCTCTAGTCCGATGACCTGAGGGAAACGAGCCAAAATATGCGCGTACTTGGATGACGGTCCAAGGACATTCACGGACGAGGGGGTACGATTAGCGATTCCGGCATCGATACCGGCAGCGATACAAATGCTCGTAGTGTTATCAATGACACGACGCCCTTTAAGATCGACCGTGAGGCCATAGTGCGTAAGCAGGTCGGCTCCTATTATGGGATACGGGACTGCTGCTAAGCAAAAATTCCACTCGATTGGGCGACGCAGTCCCAAATCGAGGATCACGCGAAGTTCACCGTAAGTATTGATACGGGTATCGTTCGCGGCGAACAGCTTGAACGAGCTGGGGGAGGTACGCGATTCCGCGGAAACCGGCAGCAGCGATAGATCCGAACCTGTGTCGATCAAAAACATGCGGCCTGATTTACGATCGCGTACATGGAGACGTTTAGAGGACGTTTGGCACACTCCGACAGTCTCCGAGGAGGAGAGTGACTCTAGTTTTCCGACACTCGCGGAGGGCCGGACCATGAACAGGGTTTGATGCAACGGACTGCACGCTCTCCATATTTCGCATGTATTCGGCAAGGTCCCGACGGATCGCGACTTTGGGAGCGTCTCCGAGATCGGGAACCGGCGGCGTTACGACTGTAATTTCGCTGATTCGGCCGCGAATAGTGCTGATGAGACACTTTGAGACTCGCTATCTCACGCATAATCAGATCGAGTTGGTCTTGAACGGAACCAGGTCTCGATGTCGCGGCAGCGGTTGTCAATGTCGCGGCGGCAGGTATCGATGTCGCGGCAGCGACTGTATGAACGGACTCGGGGTTCATTGTTTCGACGATTTTGTCGGCTAGAAGGGCCAGCTCCTGAAGGTCATCCTGTTTAGACGCGGCCAGGATCGCGCGGCATTGCTCTGGCATTAAATCGAGGAAAATAGATCGCAGCACGGCCTCGGAGCACTCGCCGTCATCCTTATTACGAATGACTGCAAGCGTATGTGAGGGTTTGCCGTGCGATGGAATTTGTCCCTTCAGTAGCTGTCGAAGTTTCGTTTCCGCGGACGTGGAGAACGTCGCCATTAGGCGCTCCTTGATACGAGTATACGGCGCGATCGGATCGGGTGATGCGATAAGGTCGGAAATGACCGTCGCGGTTTCGGCGTCGAGACCGGCTATCACGGTGTCGGCCATTGTCGTTTGGCTCGTGATGCGAGCAATTCTGAACGATGCCTCGACCTGTCCGAACCAAGTCTTGGGTTCATTCTTAAAGAATACGGGCAACTTGGGCGCGCGATAGCTATCGACGCGGTTGGAAGACGCGGCTTCCTGCTGGGCCGCCAGAACGGCCTGTAACAGCTGCGCGACTCTTTCTTCCGTCGAGGGAACAGACATAATTACGGCGAATATCAAACGATGCGAAACGCGAAAAGACTTAAAAATAAACGATCACCGCTTGTGGCTTCCACGTGGCGTCAGCAATGGCGTCGATGGTGGTCTCCACTCGGCGGTTACACGGCAGCGGCAACGGCAGCGGCAATGGCGGCAGCAATGGCGGCGATGGTGAAACCCACGCGGTGCCGGGAACGCCGGAACAACTTCAACGTGCAGCGAGCGGCCTGCTCGCCGCCTGCAAACGGCAGCGATGAATGCAGCGAGCGGATTGCTCGCCGCCTGCGACGGCAGGAGTTTCTTCTTATGTTGCGGTATTCGGCGCCGGCCGAACTTCAGCAGGAACTTCCGACCACGTGCAGCCAGATTCTTCTTGTATGGACATGCTTCGTGACGGCAGCAAGACAGCAGGGAGGATGGAAAAATTACGAGCGTCCCAGACCTCGTGTCCTCACGGATTCAAAAACGGCAATCACGTCGGGGTCACCAGTTGTAGGTTTTATCCCTATGGTGACCAGATAGAGAAGGCGACCTACTACGCGTTTAGTCCCAATAGATTGCAATTGAATCGAAATCACTGCTGCTGGTAATATTAACAACGAGAACTTTATTACTTGTTACAATGGCACGTGTTGCCCACGAGGCAATAACGGAAGTCATATATATACGCTTAGCAACGGCTAAGGAACGAGCACGTCTGCCTAGTAAGACGACTGAGAGCAGAATCTACTAGCATGGCGCCTAGGCGGAAAACGCTCTAGGCAGCGGACGAACGATCGTCAAGAGGGGCGACTCGCTATGCAGCTCGCATGCTGCTATTGCCAGGCGACACTAGCGCCGTGGCAATGCGCGGAAGCGCATGTTGCCCCTACAATGGGCCGGGAATATGCACAGTGGTCCTTCTCATTGCGGTCCATGCTGTGAGTTTATTTGCTTCCGAGATTATTTGTTTTTGCTATATGGTATATATTTCTTTTATATTGTTTAGTTTCAAGCTTGTGTGTGGCTTTTTGTCTTTTATTTATCGATTGAATTGTATTGGATACTGATTGGTTGCCGTTTTTGTCTCTGAGCGTTCTTTTTCGTGGCGCCACTTGCTCCGGGCCCTTGCTGTTGTGTTTGCATCTCCCTCTCGATGTTCGTATTTTACTGACGCTATTTTTCGTTTTTAGTAACGCGTACAGACGTGTATTCCAGAGTTAAGTATATTTCTGTTATTGTTTTGCCTTTTATCGATTTTGCTTATATTTTGTTATAATATTATATTTCTCTTTTTGCTTCTTGATGTGTTTTGGCATTTTCCTTTTTTATATCGGTTATGTTGAGCATGTGTAGATGATAAGTGTCAACATAACCTTGTTGTTTTGTATATATATTTTCTTTTTCTCTTTTTTATATATTCTTCGTTGTTGTTCAATTAGCCGAGTCATTTTGTTACCATGTTTGTTTGTTAATTATTATGTCTTATTTCTTGTCCAGGTGAATTAGCTGGAAGCCTCTTCGCTTCTGCTTTTCCTTTTATGTGTTTATTGATACATTTCTTCGTTGTTTTATGTTCCTTTATATAATTAGTTTGTTGTTTCTCAGGTTCCCATGGTTTGCTGTTGATGGACAGGACGTGTTTACTGTGACTGCGCCTTTGTTAGGGAACATGCACATCGTTCTGGTATTATGATCATTATTATTTCTTCGTTTCGTATACGAGAGCCTTTGCCATTCTGTGTTTTGATTTTTGTGCTTGTATAAGGCAGTTTTGATTATTAGGTTGTGTGTGGGTACGCAGTGTACTGCTACCTTATTGGCATTTCGTTTTTTCTGGTGATTTCCCTTAAATTACATAATGTTTGGCTGTTTGACCTATTTTTCTTTATTTCTGCTGATATTATATGATATTATATTTCATTACATGTAATATTTGGTTATTTGTTGTTTGTTGTTTTGAGTACTCGGTTTACGAGGTATGTGCCTAGCGTTTCCTTCTGATATGTTCATTATTGAGAGTTTTAGTCTGGGTCTTTCGCCCTTTCGCTATTCTTGGTCATGAGCGTGTTTGCTTGTGTGATGCTCTCGTTTAGTACCCGTTCTTTAGGGCTTAATTGTATTCTAACTTGTTTGTTTATGTGTTTATTTATATTTTCTCTTTTTTCTCATTCTTCATGAGGCACCGGATTACATCCCAATGTCACCTGTATGCAAGGTGCGCACCTCCGTCTCAGCCTTATTATGGGAAAGAACCAGTAGTCGGTCCTGCGCCCATTCACAGTCGAGGGAGGCACACCTTTGAGAAATTGTCACGTAAGTGTTAATTTATTCTCTTTCTTATTTCTTTTTGCATAAGAGCTTCTGGCCATCTTATGTTTGTTTTGTGATTGTCGGTTTTAGTCTCCTTATTGTTGATGGATAGTGATGTGGTTTGTTGCTATCATGTCTTTATTCTGTGATCTTTCCATGTTGTTGTATCCCTTTTTGAGATAATTTACCTTCATTTTTTTTTCCTCTTTTCCCTCTCTCTTTTTTTTTTTTTGAAGTGTTTCCTCTTTTCCTTTTAGTATTTATGTTTCATTCCGTTTTTAGGTTTTTCAGTGTGGTAGATTTCTACTCAGATGATTTTATTTGATTTTGTTGTGTTTATAGGTGAGTTTCCGGACTTCATTCATTCCCTTGGGTCTTCGGCTTCACCAAGGGTGGGGTCATGCCAGTGTCATCCCTGATCTTTTGTGCTTTTTATGTAGTCTGTTGTGAGAGAGGAAGGACTGACTTTGGCGGTTGATAATCATCATTGACTCTTCCGGTCTCAGTGCACCCATACAGTTCTCTTTCTTTCTTTTACCAGTACGTGTTTCCTTTTATTTCGTTTGCTTGGTATGTTCCATTTTAGTTTTTCCATGGATTAATTTCCTCCATGTACCTCTTTATTTTCCTCCATCCCACTTCTTCTAGAATGTTTCCTTCTATAGAGTGTTTGCCCAGGTACGTCAACCTTTTCTGTATGGTTGCCGGACAGTTTCTTACCAGATGTTCTGGTGTTTCGCTTTCCTCTTCGCACAGCGTACACTTGTTTGTTGTTGCTCTACCAATTTTCTCGAGATACTTGTTTAGTGGCGCAAAGCCTGTTATGGTTTCCACCATTCTTCTGGTTTCTTTCCTTTCAAGACCGGTAATGCCTTTTACCCTTTTTGCTGGCCAGCAGTCATCACCTAGGAAGCTCTTGCTGTGTTTTAGTCCTTTAGAATCGATCCATTTGTTATCTCTTTTTTTCTCCTGACCATTTTTCTACTTGCAATTCGTAGATCGTGGTAGGAATTCCAATCATTGGTTGTGGACCTACTGGTTAGGAGTCAGAGCCCTTGTTTGCCAGTTTGTCTGCTTTCTCATTGCCCATATGGCCCGAATGACCTGGTATCCACGTGAGTCTTACGACTTTACCCGTTTTGCCCAGGTCATTCAGAGCTTCATGTGTTTCCCATAGTAGTTTTGATCTACTTTCCATTTTTTGTAGGCTTTTTATCACCGCCTGGCTATCTGAACAGATGGTGATCGTTTCCTGGTTACAATTTTGGTTCTTTATTTCCCTGGCGCACATTTGCACGGCCAGTAGTTCCGCCTGATATACCGTTGGGTATTCTCCAAGCTTGATATATCGGTCTGTTCCTTTGTTATTCGTCCAGGCTGCTCCTGTGAGGTTATCTTTTCTGGAGCCGTCCGTGTACCAGAGTTCCGTGTTTTTTAGTTCGTCCGGTGTTCTTTCTTCCCATTCTTTCCTTAGTCTGATCTCTGTTTTATATAGTTTTTGGTCCATGTATCTTCTTTGGTCGTTGTCTTTAGGCATTTGAGCCAGATTCTTTATTGTTTCGTTGCCTTCGCTTTCTATTATATTAGAGTGGCCAAAGTCAAGTTCGTTCCATTGACCCCAGCTCTTTAGTCTGCATGCTGTTTTCAGAGCCAGTTCTTTTATCCTTATATCCAATGGGTTGGTGTTGGTTAGGACTTCCATTGTTCTTATGGGTGTGTTCCTCGCACATCCTAAGATTTTTCTGTTTGCTGCGCCTTGTAGGCTGTCCAGCTGGGTTTTTATTGTAACTAGTTTGGTTGCTTGCCACCATATTATGGCTCCATATGTGACTCTAGGTACCACGATTGCCTCGTATATCCATTTCATTGTTTTCGGGGTCAGACCCCATGTTGACCGAACTGCTCTGTTCAGCATGACCAGGTTTCTCTTTGCTAAGTTTATTTTACTAAAAACATGTATCCATTTTAGTTTTCTGTTTATTGTTATGCCAAGATATTTGACACTCTGTTTGAGCGGGAGTGACGCTGCCATGTACGTTAGTCCGCTATCCTCGGGGTATTTTGTAGCCCCTGTGAATTCTATTACTTCCATTTTTTACGGATTTACCGACAGTCCTACCGAGTTACACCATATCTCGGTGATGTTCAAGGCTGTTTGTATGACGTCTAAGCATTTTTGCTTATTTTTGTGTCTGTATATTATCGTCGCGTCGTCTGCGTACGCGATTATCTCTGCTCCACAATTCTTTAATTCCCATAGTAACGAATCTAGGGCTAGGCACCATAGAAGGGGGGATAGTATTCCTCCTTGTGGGGTGCCTCTTTTCACCTCTCCTGTTACTGTCGCATTTCCTCTATGCGCCTGTATTTTTCTGTTGCTGAGCATGTTTACAGTCCATCTTTTAATATTCTCTTCCACACCGAAGTCTTCTAGTGCTTGTTTTATTGTTTCTATGGGCGTCATATTGAATGCACCTTCTATGTCCATGATGCATGCTATTACATGTTCCTTTTTTCGTTTGGATGTTTCGACTTCGCAGACTACTCTGTGGAGTGCTACTTCTGTCGAGTGGCCTGTTCTGTAGGCATGTTGCCCAGGGAATAGGTCTTTATTCCTCAGAGTTACCGTTTTTATGTATCGGTCGATTAATCTCTCAGCCGTTTTTAGCAGAAAGGATGTTAAACAGATTGGTCTGTATGCCTTTGCTTCCGTATAATCTTTCTTGCCTGGTTTAGCTGGAAACACCACTTTTGTATTTGTCCATGCTTTTGGTATGTGACCTAGTGCGATGCTTACTTTGATCAGGTTCGTTATTGCCTGTCCGTACTGTTTTTGAGCTACCTTGAGAATCTTTGGACTTAGTTCGTCCATTCCCGGTGCCTCATTGGATTTAAATGAGTTGATTGCCCATTTGACTTTTGACGGGTTGGCTATTTCATTTGCTAGTTTCCAGTCTGGTGCGAGTCTGTCTTCAGTTATTACTGGCATTTCTGGGTTTTTATCAAAGCCCGGGAAGTGCGTTGTCAGTAATTGTTCCATTATTTCGTTATTCTCGTGTAGAATTCTATTATCCTTTTTCATGGCTCCCATTGTTGTGCCTCCGCATCTCAGGAGTACTTCCGTTATTCTAGCCGCTACCGGCATGCTTGTTATTGATTTTGTGAATTTCCTCCAGTTGTCTGTTTTGCTTTTCATTATTTCCTTTCTCAGTTTCGCTCTTTCCTTCGTATAACTGTTCCATGTGTGTGTGTTGTTTTGTTTGCCTGTTCTCTTGGCTTTGTTTCTTTTTTCTTTTGTTTTCCTTAGTCTTGTTTCAAGCCGTTTGTTCCACCAAGTGATTTTCTTGTTAACTTCCCGATTTTATAGGGAAGTTATTGTAATTACCCCGAAAATCGAATTTTTAGCAGATCTTCACGTTTCATGGTCATTGGAGTCATTTTAGACTATTTTTATCAAAATGTCGGTATATGTGTGTGTGTGTGTGTGTGTGTGTGTGTGTGTGTGTGTGTGTGTGTGTACGTACGTATGTCCGTTTCTATGGTATCAAATTTTTCGTTAACGTTTTCAGAAAAAGTAACAACGCGATCGGAATGATGAATGATGCAATCGATGTGCCCCGCTGTAACTTAGAGCTGATTAGATTTTGGTCCATATTGGTCAAGTAGTTTTTTAGTTTTTTTAGTTTTTTTCGAAAGAAGTTCATTCAACAATGCAATTTATACGAGAGAACGGAAAGTTTCCACCGAAGAAACAAACGTAATTACACAAAAAAATTTATTTTAGATTTTTTTAAAATTAGAAAAAAAAATTTTTTTTTTTAAATCTTTTTGTGTACCTTACGATGATGTTTCCGCTTACAATAATCGAAAATTATCCCAATGCAAGAGTGAGTTAATCATCTCTACTCCCGAGAATCCATTTTCAAAGAATATCGATGAAAGTACAAAAAAAAATTTATATTACAATCTTTAAAAAAACAATCAGTTCAAAACGAATTATTAACTGAGATTAAATTTAAAATTAATATGAACTATATGATAATTATTAATAACAGTGATGTTGAAAACGGATTGGTTAATGGAGCACACATGCGGAATATTAAAATTTATTACTTTTTAGGAAAATACTAAAATTCCGTCTATATTGTGGTTAGATTTTCAATTGGCCAGAGTAGGAGTGAAAGTAAGAACTCGTTATCGTGATTATATGAAAAATGCAAATATTGATCAAAATTTAACACCAATAATAAAAATATCGAATCAAGTAAATATGTCGAGTGAGGAAAAATATCAAATCACACGTAGTCAATTTCCAATGGTTCCTGCTGAAGCGATTACGATTTATAAAAGTCAGGGTTAAAAAACATACGAGAAAGTATGTTTGGATTTTAAAAAATCAGAAAGGCGAACTTTACAAATGTTGTATGTAGCACTGAGCAGAGTTTCAAAATTGAGCGCGGTTTATATATTTCGGGACAATTTAAATTAACAGTATCGAAGAAAACCAAGATCAATACTGCAACCCCGGATAATGAGGAGTTGTATCGTTTGCGAAAAACTAATTAAGACAATTTATTTTGCAACATTAGTATACTATAACAAGGAACCAAGCGAGCAACGAGCCTGCGATGTTCGTTTAATGCGACGCCATATAGAAAACATTTTGATAATATTATATAAACTATTGAATTTCCCTGAAAACGTGTAATCTTCTTAAAACGTACACTTAATAAATAACTAGAGGGCTATTGTTGCTCGCTCGCTTCGCTCGCTCGCGAGTAGGGTTGTTTTTGCTCGCTCGCTTCGCGAGCTCGCGGGTAGGACTGCTCTTGCGAGAGGGTTAGTGATACGCATGGCTAGTAGGGCTTACAGGTATTAATGTTTTATATTTGGTGTGTGACTCTTGAAGAATCACACAAAGAACTTCCCGATTCGTTAGTTGCAGTATATTATTTATTATCACAAGTTTTTTTAGTGTACATTTTAAGAAGATTATACGTTTTCAGGGAAATTCAATAGTTTTCTACATATCAAAATGTTTGCTATATGGCGTCGCATTAAACCAATATCGTATGCTCGTTGCTCGCTTGGTTCCTTGTTATAGCAGAGTAATGTTGCAAAATAAATTGCAAATGCTCCACAATCAAACGCATTGTTTTGATATTGTACTCTGTGAAATATATATTTCTTTCTATATTTATAAAGGGCATTCAAATAATCTATTACATCATGGTTCAAATGATTAGCATTAAAACTATCATAAATGTGTACATTACCGTTACCATCAGATCTTGTGCAAATCCAATGTCCTACTACCTTTTCTCCAATTTCACCAGTGTATATTATCTGAATATTCGTCTCATGTTCTGGGATCTCTTGTAAATTACTCAAAAAAGCTCGAACGTAACCAGTATCTTGAGCAAAGTTGTATATTCCACGCTCGTTTAGATTTCTGTTCATAATTTCGTGAAATAAATTAATATGTTTATCTTGTAAATAACAATCAGGTTTTATGACTTCTTCACATTCGGCTGTTTCTAAAGCATAGTTATAACCATCATTGAGGAAACATTCTGCAGGCACTGCATATTTATGATTATTTTGGTCGATATGCTGGTCCGAGATCATTATACATTCATCAAAATTTGTAAAATTTTCAGGATTCATTTTTTGATTTGTGATTGTTACATCTGTTTTCTCTACATTCTCTTCTTTTTTATATTTGACAACCTTCTTATCGAGGATTGCATAAATGGGCTTATGATAGCTGAAATATGTTTCATAAACACCGCAATCTATATCATCAACATTTGAGAAAATGATTGGATGGTATTGGATGGTAATTTAGTTTTTAAATTGTACTTGTTCAAAAGGTTAATCAAATAATTATTACCATTACCCTTGCAATTTAATATATTGTAATTGAAATCACCTATCAAAACCTTTTCACTTTCAATTGTAATTTTATTCATTATTCGTTGTACAACGCTACCAAACATAGAATTAGTAGCTTTTGGTGATTTATAACCACTTATTATATAATAATTTCTGATTTTAAAAGTAAACAGTTCTACATGCGCATTTGAACTAAATTTCTGTTCAACAAATAATTTTTTTTCTATTGCTAATTCTGTTTTTCCATAACAAATTAATCCGCGGCTGTTGTTGTCAATGTCAGATCGGAATAATATATCATAATTTAAAATATTCAACTCATCATCGGTTTTCGTTAATGTTTCACTAAAAATTAATATATCGCTTCGATGAAACCATGAATCTTTATTTATATGAATTAATTTACTTGTCAAAGTACCAATATTTTGATATATAACTATTAATCCGTTTTCATTGACCAAATTATTGAATGATAATTTTAATTGTTTAGTTTTTCGCAAACGATACAATTCATCGTTAGCCGGGTTTGCAGTATTCATCTTTGTTTTTTTCGATACTGTTAATTTAAATTGTCCCAAAATATATAAACCGCTCAATTTTGAAACTCTGCTCAGTGCTACATACAACATTTGCAAAGTTCGCCTTTCTGATTTTTTAAAATCCAAACATACTTTCTCGTATGTTTGTCCCTGACTTTTATGAATCGTAATCGCTTCAGCAGGAACCACTGGAAATTGACTACGAGTGATTTGATATTTTTCCTCACTCGACATATTTACTTGATTCGATATTTTTATTATTGGTGTTAAATTTTGATCAATATTTGCATTTTTCATATAATTACGATAACGAGTTCTTACTTTCACTCCTACTCTGGGCAATTGAAAATCTAACCACAATATAGACGGAATTTTAGTATTTTCTTGAAAAGTAATAAATTTTAATATTCCGCATGCTCCATTAACCAATCCGTCTTCAACATCAATGTTATTAATTATCATATATTTTATATTAATTTTCAATTTAATCTCAGTTAATAATTCGTTTTGAACTGATTGTGTTTTTAAAGATTGTAATATAAATTTTTTTGTACTTTCATCGATATTCTTCGAAAATGTATTCTCGGCAGTATAGATGATTAACTCACTCTTGCATTGGGATATTTTTCGATTATTGTAAGCGGTAACATTAGCATTAGTTGCATATAATCTTATTGCTATATCTGGAACATCATTTTGATTTTTAATTTCTCTCGATTTAATTAATTTTATGTCATCTTCAGACATTTCTCCAAGAGCTAAATTATTTAGAGCATTTATAAACGCCAAATCATCTTTTTGTCGCATAACTTCCGTCAATTCATAAAATTCAAATTCGTTCCATAGTGGATTAATATCAATAAAGGGAGCCATTTCGTTTCGTCTCGAGACTTGATAAACAGGTTTATCTCGTACAGGTGGTAATTGATTTAAATCCCCAACTGCTAATACAGAAAGACTACCAAATGATTCATTTATACCATTTATTTGTCTTAAACGTGTATCAATGTAGCCTAGTATTGTACAACTTACCATCGATATTTCATCAATTATGAGTAATTGTACTTTTGATAATTTTTCACGAATATTGTTGGCTAAGTCGCTTGACAATTGTGGTAAATTAACTCCAAATTGATTAATTGGTAAAGCGAAAGCAGTATGAATTGTTACTCCATTAATCAAAAATGCAGCCTTGCCGGAAGGAGCACATAATAATACTATTATTTTATCCATATCTCCGCCGGGCAATTTATCAAAATAATTAGTTATTAATTGATATAGTGTTTTAATCACTCTACTTTTTCCAACACCAGCTGAACCACTTAAAAAAATTTTAAATGGAACTTTATGCAATTTAAAACAATTCAATATATGCATTACAAATTCTTTTTGTTTACAATTTAATTCTTTTACCATATTATGAAGTTCATTTTCGTTTATCCTTGCCGGACATGTATATCTACTTTTATGAGATTCTTTTTTTATATTTTTTTCTTTAGCATTGTCTTGTTCACCACCTTGTTTGAATATATCAATATGTTGAGTACACGAATTTTCCTTAGCAACATATTGTTCTTCTTTCTGGTTCTCTATTTCACGATTATCATTTTCCACTTGTTCCAAAGCATCATCCATAGCTTTATCACTAATTATTGAAAATTTTTCTTGATTTGTTTCAATAACATTTATATTATTTTTATAAACCATTTCATGATCAATATTTTCAACTTCACTTGGTTCATCAAGCCAAGGCATGAATAACATTATTCTCTCTCTATAATAATTTGATGGATCTTGCTTTAATTTATATCGTCTGTACCTAATAATAGCTGTTTGCTGCCGAAATCTGAAATCATTTACTTCATCATTTTCGTCATTATTGTCAGCATCACGTTCCTCTTGTTTCTTTTTCGTCATCTTTCGGTAATTCGCTGCAAAATCAGCGAGGCACATATCATGTAAATCAATATCTCTTCTACTATAATTATGAAATATATCATCCATATAAATTTCGGTGGAGTCTTCATTTAATTTTTTTAAAGCATTCTCAGATTTTAACATTGTAACGAGTCCGGTTTCTCGTCACAACGGTGTTTTCACCCTCGTGCCGAATGGCTCGCCGAGCCAGGGTTCGCGGCGAGGGGAGCGGTCGGGAAACGGTGGTTCGGGCGAGGTAGTAAATAAACTCGGACACTCGATGTAACTTTTTACATCTCACTCGGCCGCGGATCGCGGAGATGCCGGTCGCGGTATTCGCGGGCGCGCGTACGGGTTCGCGGTTCGCGGATCTAGGGTCGGCGGCGGTCACCGGCTCGTCGAGGGACGCGGCGTTCTGTCCGCGACGGCTCGTCGACTCTACGGAGATATCGGAATCGGCGGCTCGCGGTCGGGTTATCGGGGACGGTCTGGGTCAGGGGAAACGGTGTGGTTCGCTCGGCGGCTCGCGAAGCGGGAGAGGAGGCAACGGCCCGTTGCACCGGGTGTTCCGACGGCTCGTGGGAACGGCGACGGGAACTTCGGCGCGAAGCTGGTGCGGGATTCGTTCAACGGCACGTTGAACGGGCGAGGATACAACGGCACGTTGCAGAACGGGGTTCCGACGGCTCGTGGAACGGCGACGGGAACTTCAACGGCACGTGAAGCGTAGGTTAGAATCGTCCGACGGCGCGTGGGACGGGCGAGGATACAACGGCGCGTTGCAAAAGGTGTTCCGACGGCTCGTGGGAACGGCGACGGGAACTTCGGCACGAAGCTGTACGGAGGATTCGTTCGACGGCTCGTTGAACGGGCGAGGATGCAACGGCGCGTTGCAAAAGATGTTCCGACGGCTCGTGGGAACGGCGACGGGAACTTCGGCACGAAGCGGTTACGGTGGAAGGTTTGGACACAACGGCGCGTTGCTCTGGTGACGGGAACGGTCGGGGTCGGGAGATTGACGGCTCGTCAAGGTAAGGCGCTTACCAATGGCCCGTTTAGGCGGCTCGCCTGCCGGACGCGGAAAGAGAGCGAGTCTTCTTCCGTGCTGCCTTTTATAGGCAAATTCGGTGGTAATTGCGGGGTACGCGGGTTGCGGTATGCGTGATCAGCGCCTGTTTCGAGGCGCGAAAACGCGGGAAGATGTGTGACCATGTGTCGCGCCTGGTTACGAGGCGTGAAATCGCGCGGTACGGGTTCGGATTCGGTCGGGATTGTTCGGCGCGTTTCGGTGATACGCGAGTCTTCGCGTTCGTAACAGAGCTGTACTGAGCCCGCTGTACAGGTCTGTTACACCCCCCTCCTTCTTCGGGGTGGCGAACGAGCGGCAGTGAGATCTTTTATTAAAGAAAATGAAAATTACATATCGTTTGCTTATGCACTAGCGCAGTCTTAACCTAAGGTACGCGGGTCGGATCAGGAAAAACACTGGAACTCTGGGAAAAACGGCACATTTTATTTATCTTCGGTGTCCGACTTGGTTAACAAAAATAGTTATTGCTATAATTATATAAATATCACCCTGTGCTTGTTCGTTGGCCCGGCTCGGGCGTAGCCATCAATCTTATGAAAAAAAAAATAACACTCATTTTCGCAGCAGTGTGACTAGACAACCGACACAATAAAAAGAAAAACTTCGACGTACTCCTAGTTCTACTTATGTTTCCGGGTATGCCGGTCTCTGTGGACATACGTTAGCCCGGCACGGGCGACGCCGTCAGTCTTACGAGAAAAAAAAAATAATATAGTAACATTTGCGGTAAATGCGCGTGGACTGACAAGCAACAAAAATAGACTCGTTACCCCTACTTTACATTTATGTATCAGTCTCCTCGGTTATTCGGTAGCCCGGCTCGGGCGTAGCCGTCAGTCTTGAAAAAAAAACATAAAATCTTTTGCGGCAAGTGCGCGTAACAACAAAAACTTCAACATAATTATTTGCCCTCTGGCGTAGAAAAGTCTAAATCTATGTATATGAACTACGGATTATAATAGAAAATTAACAGTATATAAAATATGGAGTATGTACACGCGGGGTCGGTTCGGTGGCACCCTCGGCACGAGGGTCGATCGCGGCGCGCGATCCCTACATTAAATTAGGCCTGCGTCCTCCGCTTGCACCGGCGAAGGTGGCCATCCCTTTTGAAAAAGAGAATCCATCTTTCCCCGGGGATAGATACTCTGTACTGTCCCGTCCTTACATAATAGGAGGGGACCTCCACCCGACGGCCCGTCGGTAGCTGGTACCAGGCGGTGGGACCTGGCACAGGTTTGCCGTCGTACGGCAGTGACGGAGGGGCACCGGGGAGGCGGGTTCCGGACGGCATCGGGCGACCCCCGTTGCCGGGTTGTTCGGTCCAGGCCTGTATCGGGACCGGTTCCGCTGGTGTTGCTGCCTGTTGAGCCGGAGTGGCGGCTGCCACGCTGGGTGCCCTTGCAGGTGTCGCGGTTTCCGCGGTTCCCCGTGCGTCCGGGGTCTTTTTTGGCGGCGGCGGTGGTGTGTTGTGGCGGTGCCCTTTGGCCTGGCGGTTCTTTGGCCTTGTTGGCGGGGCCACCACTTCGTCCCACCAGGTGGGTGGCTCGGGTTTTGTCCCCGAGCTCGGTACCGCGTCGAACGGGCCGACCTGGCTGCCCGTTGCTCGCGACGGTCCGGGTTCCGCGACTGTCCCGGGTATGGCGGCGGGTGGCCGTTTTCTTGCGGCTTCCTCCAGTTCGGCTTTTCTTTTCAACAGGCCTGGTAGCCAGAATACTGGCCGTATGGACCGAATCCGTGGGCCGCAGCGGCGGTGTGGTGACGGTCCCGATGGTGGGAGAAGTGGTGGCCTGGTCACGAGGCGTAGTGTGGCCAGCGCGACCTGCGGCCCGGCAGCTGTAGCTGGCAGCGTGGTCCTTCCGGTCGGCTCGTCGGGTCCGCGACCTAGTGGGATCCCTCCGGTCGGCTCGACCGGGGTGGCCTCTAGGTCGGGCAATTGTATCGTTGGTGTGCGGGGCCTCCCCTCTAGTCTTGGCTCCGCCAGGAGCTCCTCCAGCTCCTTCACCCAGGGCTCCATACTCCTGCTCTTGTTGTTGTAGTATACCCTGCGGTTACAGAAAGAAACGCTCGGAATTAGTTTACGGGGTCGGCCTCGGCGACGAGGGGCGGGTGCGGTGGGAGGGTCAGGGGGTGGTGGAGGCGTGCCGTCCGGTTCCGTATTCTCCCCAGTCGGGGTCGCGGCTCGCGTTTCGGTGTCCGATTCTACCGCCGGTTTTAGATCCTGGACGTGGATGTGGCGGAGCCACTTGTTTCGGCCGTCGCGTAGGTCGACGATGACCGGTGATACTATTTTCCCGACGGTGAACGGGCCACTGTACTTTGGCGCGAGCTTCGCGTTGACTCCGGCCGCTTTATCGGATAGCGTATGCTCGCGCTTCCATACGTGGTCCCCGACGGCTGGTCGCCAGTCGCGGTGCCGGAGATCGTAGTACTTGGCTTGTCGGCCGAAGGCCCGAGCCAAGTGCAAGTTCGCGAGCTCCTGCGCTTCCCGGAGATTCTTCCAGCGTTGTTTCGGCGGTTCGTTTGAATCTTCCGTTGACGGTTGGCCCGGTATTCGGAGTTCCCTTCCTTGGTTGAGATACGCGGGGCTGTATCCCGTAGATTCGTGCCAGGCGGTGTTGACGGCGAAGCGTGCTTCCTCTATCTTCTCGTCCCACTGGTTGTGCCGGGCGCCGGTATATTGAGCGAGCATCGTCTTCACTACCTTGTTGGCTCGTTCAACCGGGTTGCAGTGGGGCGAGTACGGCGGTGTTTTCCTGTGAGTGGTCCCGGCGGCTTCAAGCAGGTCGGTGAACGGTCCGCCGATGAACTGGCGGCCGTTATCGGTGATGACCACTTCAGGTGCCCCGTGACGGAGGATAACCTCTCTCCGGATCGCGGCGGCGACGGCGGAGCTAGTGGCCTTTCGGAGCGGTACAAGTTCTACCCATTTCGTGAACCGGTCAAGGGCAACCAGCAGCCAGATGTTCCCTTGGCGTGACCGTGGCAGTGGTCCGACGAGGTCGATGGACACCGTATGCCATGGTCGTGTCCCTGGGTTCGCGTGGAGGTGCCCCGCGGGTTGTTGCGGTGGCGACTTGTACCGTTGGCAGCTGGCGCAGCTGCGGACGTATCGGGCGGTCTCCCGAAACATTCCAGGCCAGTAAAATCGTTGTGCCAGACGAACGATGGTCTTCGCGACCCCCAGATGTCCAGCGGTGGGGTCGTCGTGATACTTTCGGAGTATTTCTTCTCGCTCGTTGGTGGGCACGCAGATCTTCCAGGCGTCTCCCGGCGCGGGCTCGTTATAATCGAGCTGGTGCAGTACGTGGCGTTGTAGCTTCCCTTCATGAATTCGGAAGTCGGTGACGGACAACGGATTGCTCACGACAGCCTCGAATTTCTTCTGATACCATGTGTCGGGGCGCTGTTTCGGTCGGAGCAGGTTAACGCCCATCGTGGGTGCGTTACGGGACAGCGCATCCGCCACATGATTCAACTTTCCGGGCCGGTGTCGGACGTCAAAGTCGTACTGCTGCAGCTCAAGTGCCCATCTTGCAAGTCGGCCGGTCGGGTTTTCGATCTGGCGTAGCCATCGGAGCGCCTGGTGGTCGGTGACTACGGTGAAATGGTAGCCCTCGAGGTACGGCTTCATCTTGCGGATTCCCCATACGACGGCGAGGCACTCCTTTTCGGTGGCACTGTATTTCCGCTCGGTGGTGCTCAATGTGTGACTGGCGTAGGCAATGACATGCTCCTCGTTGTCCGGGCCTTGTGTGAGCACGATTCCCAGGCCGCTGTCACTGGCGTCTGTTTGGAGCGTGAACGGCTGCGTGAAGTCTGGACAAGCTAGAACCGGCGCGGCCACTAGCTTCTCTTTCATCGTCCGGAAAGCGGTTTCTTCGTCCGCGGTCCACTTCCACTTGGCGTTCTTTCTGGTGAGCCGTGTCAGGGGTTCCATGATCTCGGCAAAATTCGGCACGAATCGCCGATACCATGAAGCCATGCCGTGGAAACGTCGGACGTCCCGAATTGTTTTCGGAGCCGTCAGCTGTGCGATCGCGCTCGTCTTATCTGGATCAGTCCGGATCCCTTGCTGATCCACGATATGACCGAGGTATCGGAGGCTGTCGACGCAGAATCGGCATTTCTCGGGGTTGAGTCGCAGGCCGGCGGCGCGGAGGCGGCGGAAAACTTCACGCAGGTGGCGGCGGTGCTCTTCGAGGGTCCGACTGACGATAATAATATCGTCGAGATACGCAAATGCGTTCGGCTCCATCTCTGGTCCGATGATTCTGTCAAGCAGCCGCTGGAACGTGGCGGGGGCCGAGTGGAGTCCGAATGGCATCACGGTAAACTGGAACAGCCCTCTTCCGGGCACGGTGAATGCGGTGAGCGGTCGGCTTGAAGCGTCCAGCGGGACCTGCCAGTATCCGTTCTTCAGATCCAACGTCGTCAAGAACTTGGCCCCTCGTAATTTGTCGAGGGTGGCCTGGATGTGAGGCAGCGGGTAAGCGTCTTTTTCGGAGCGGTCATTCAGCCGGCGGAAGTCGACGCAGAAGCGTGGTTTCCCGTCTTTTTTCTTCACGACGACCACCGGCGAGCTCCACGGGCTGCTGGATCGCTCGATGACTCCGTCTCGTAGCATCTTATCGACCTCTTCGTCGATTACGGCCTGCATGGCCGGGTTGCGGGGCCGGTAACGTTGCTTGAGTGGCGTCTCGTTGAGCAGCTTGATCCGGTGGTGTACCAGCGTGGTACGCCCGGCCACGGAAGAGAACTGTGCCAGTTCGTGTTCCAAAAATTTTTGGAACGACTCCCGTTCGGTCTCCTTCATTTTCCGGAGGCCCATCTGGAGGCAGGGTTCGGCCAGACAGTTTGCGGCCCAGTTGGCCACCTCCGGGGGCGGTCGGACGGTCAAACGGAGTGCTGCGATGGCCTGAATCCCGAGCATCACGGGCGGGCCCATCTTCGGTAGTACGGTGAAATCTTCGGTATGCTCGAGATCTCCCACTCGGAATGATAGCCGGACGGTGCCGGATGGACGCATGTCCGATCCATCGGCGAGGCAGATGCGTTGATATCCCTCGGTGGGCCGGACTCCCTGCTCCTGGGCCCATTCCATCGCTTCTGCATTGATGCATGAGAGCTGGGCTCCCGTGTCCAGCATGGCATCAACTTCTCGTCCCAGCATGACGATTGGCAGAAGTGGTCGTGGAGTGTAACGGATTGACGGGCCCGGATTTACTGGCGCTGGCTCGGCGACGTCGGGCCCCGCGGTCCGTTTCCCGGCGGG
Source organism: Lasioglossum pauxillum (assembly GCA_933228785.1). NCBI lineage: Eukaryota > Metazoa > Arthropoda > Insecta > Hymenoptera > Halictidae > Lasioglossum > Lasioglossum pauxillum. Next base: position 29,211,157 of record OW121704.1, on the reverse strand, counting down.
TGACAGTCGCGGGTCAGCACATTGTCGCGGCCGCATCGGGAGCAAAACTTGCGGTACACGTTCCGGCACTCGAACCGTTGGTGCCCGCGTTGCTTGCATCGCCAGCAGTGCGTTGACGGGTGGTACGGTTCGTCTGATTTTTCGGAGCAGTCGACTCCGGGTGACATGCTGAGCCGAGTGAGTCGTGCTTCAAGGGGCTCGGTGGCAGCGGCACTCCGTTCGGTGGTCTCCGCCCAGCTGACCGGCACGGCTCGTGGTACGGCCCTCCGTCCCGTAGAGTCTTCCTCGGCGCCTTCAATGGCCTGCTGTATTTGCTGAACGCGTGCTAGGAGGTCGCGAGCATTTTCCACCTCGGGCCGGTAGATGAGCTTCCGATATTCTGGCCGCATATTTTCGAACAGCATGTCCAGGCGGTGACTGTTGTCCATGTTTGCGCGTCGCATGAGCATGACTACGGCGGTCATGAACTCGTGGAATGGTTCGTTGGGCCGTTGGCGGCGCGCGCGAGCCTCGGTCTCTCGCTGAAAACGCGAGCGATTTGATGCGAACACTTGCACAAATTCTTCCGAGAATTGCTCCCACGTCTCGATCTCTTCCCGACTGTTTCGGTACCAGATCTGGGCTTGCCCTCGGAGTAATTCGGGGACCCCGCGGAGCAGGTCGTCATCGCTGAGGTCGTAGGTGAATCGGAGCTCGGTCATGCGTTCCAGGAATGATAACGGGTCCTTCCCGTCGGTGGTATTACCGGACTTCCGGATGCGGTCGATGTTCTGGTACGGGTCCTTCTTTTCGATTACAGTTTTCTCGATGACGGTTTTCCCGGGGCCAGTTGCTTCGGTGACGGCCTTTCCGGTGGCACCTGTCACTTTCTCGCTGGCGGCCGCCATGTTTCTGGTGCTCACCCCGTCTTTCTGCTCGGCCATTTCGGTGGGGTCGTCGGTCTGCTGTCGTATGTAGTCGGTTAGTCGCTGGCGCAGCTCCTCGGCGGTTCTGATCGTAGACAATTTACTACGTTGCAGCTCGGCGATCAGCTGATCCTTCGTCAGACGGATCCGTTTCATTCGGCCGTCTCGTCTCCTCTTTCGGTGGCTGTAGTTCCATCGATCGCCGCTAGATGGCGGCGTAGGTCCTCGTCATGCCCCGTGAGTGCGGTGTACGATCCTGTCACCACTTCTCGCCACTAGGTGTCCGGCACTGTCGTTTCGAGTCACTTCGCGCAATTGCTAGTCTCGCCTCGTGGCGCTAGATGGCGTGTGCGGCACTGTTCGTATTTTTCACTTTTCACTCGCGATCGCGAGATCTTCCGGTGTTGACACGAGAGGGCGCGCGGCTCGCGTGTGTTCCGCGGCGTGTTAACCTCAAAACTTCGCGACGCGCCACGTGGTTGACACTTTCAAAGTCCCTGTTCGTACGCCATGTAACGAGTCCGGTTTCTCGTCACAACGGTGTTTTCACCCTCGTGCCGAATGGCTCGCCGAGCCAGGGTTCGCGGCGAGGGGAGCGGTCGGGAAACGGTGGTTCGGGCGAGGTAGTAAATAAACTCGGACACTCGATGTAACTTTTTACATCTCACTCGGCCGCGGATCGCGGAGATGCCGGTCGCGGTATTCGCGGGCGCGCGTACGGGTTCGCGGTTCGCGGATCTAGGGTCGGCGGCGGTCACCGGCTCGTCGAGGGACGCGGCGTTCTGTCCGCGACGGCTCGTCGACTCTACGGAGATATCGGAATCGGCGGCTCGCGGTCGGGTTATCGGGGACGGTCTGGGTCAGGGGAAACGGTGTGGTTCGCTCGGCGGCTCGCGAAGCGGGAGAGGAGGCAACGGCCCGTTGCACCGGGTGTTCCGACGGCTCGTGGGAACGGCGACGGGAACTTCGGCGCGAAGCTGGTGCGGGATTCGTTCAACGGCACGTTGAACGGGCGAGGATACAACGGCACGTTGCAGAACGGGGTTCCGACGGCTCGTGGAACGGCGACGGGAACTTCAACGGCACGTGAAGCGTAGGTTAGAATCGTCCGACGGCGCGTGGGACGGGCGAGGATACAACGGCGCGTTGCAAAAGGTGTTCCGACGGCTCGTGGGAACGGCGACGGGAACTTCGGCACGAAGCTGTACGGAGGATTCGTTCGACGGCTCGTTGAACGGGCGAGGATGCAACGGCGCGTTGCAAAAGATGTTCCGACGGCTCGTGGGAACGGCGACGGGAACTTCGGCACGAAGCGGTTACGGTGGAAGGTTTGGACACAACGGCGCGTTGCTCTGGTGACGGGAACGGTCGGGGTCGGGAGATTGACGGCTCGTCAAGGTAAGGCGCTTACCAATGGCCCGTTTAGGCGGCTCGCCTGCCGGACGCGGAAAGAGAGCGAGTCTTCTTCCGTGCTGCCTTTTATAGGCAAATTCGGTGGTAATTGCGGGGTACGCGGGTTGCGGTATGCGTGATCAGCGCCTGTTTCGAGGCGCGAAAACGCGGGAAGATGTGTGACCATGTGTCGCGCCTGGTTACGAGGCGTGAAATCGCGCGGTACGGGTTCGGATTCGGTCGGGATTGTTCGGCGCGTTTCGGTGATACGCGAGTCTTCGCGTTCGTAACAGAGCTGTACTGAGCCCGCTGTACAGGTCTGTTACAACATTAAAACACGTTCTGATATCGGATTGGTATTAATATATACTGTCTTTCTACTTTGCTTTGATAAAGGTAATGATAAAACATGATAGGCTACTTCTTGTGCAGACATTAAATGACTATTTAAAAAAAGATTGGTAATATTTCGAAATTTTTCTCTAACAGTCTTATTGTTATTATCACAGTCAATAGCAGCTTCCCTTAATAATTTTGATAAACCTCCTTCAATTTTACTAATGTAATTAGTTACATAACTCACCGCCGAATATTCGTCAAGTACAAACTGTAAATCCATATTCGATTCGAATAATTGTAAAATATCTGCATTATAACCATTAATATTTACTTCAAGGCTGGATCGTTTTAAGAATACCCGTTTTTGTTTTAAACTACTTCGAATAGCTAATAGGTATTCTTCATCAGTCATATTCAGTTTCTCTAGAATTTCATCATAGCTCATAACTATTTTTTTTTTCTTATAAAATTCATTCATTAATTCATCAATAAGTTTATAGGATTTAGGTGCTATTTCATTTTTATTTAATGGTTCCAGAATAATCGTTCTTCTCATTACTGGATAAGGGATATGAAATCGACACCGCTTATTTTTTTGTCCTTTGTAACAACTATGATTATGTTTGTGCATTTGAAATTTAATATATGGATTATTTTCGTCATATCTACATGTGATAAATCGGTCAATTAAATCAATCAATTCTTTGTTATCAACATGATCGTGTCTATCTTTAACACTATTGTACATAGGTGCTCCTTTCAACCACAGAAAAATATGTTCATGTGGACTTCCACGTTGCTGAATTTCCACTCGTTCATAACTATCCACAACCTCATATTCTCCGAAAATACTTTGTTTTTGTCTTAATAACCACATAAGCTTATGTGCTTTATGATCGAAATAACGTTTTACCACCATCGCGATATTTCATCAATGTCTGCAATAACTCAGGCCAGTAACTTTCTGCAGCCGACACTGTCATAAAGAAAGTGGGTTTACCCAATTGACGGATCATTGCTAGTAACTCTTTCTTTTTTTGTTCCCAATATGCTGGCGATGAACGAATATTTTTAAGTAACTTGAATCCGTCATCAAATTCAATCAAATTATTCATAAAATCCGGATTCAAAACATCTGAAGCACGTAAATTCTTATTCGTATTCATTTTTATTCGTCTCAAACAGATATTTATACTAGATAAACACGATATCTCTAAACATTTTTTAGCCATAAATAAAAGCCTAGAAGGAATGCATGATCGTCGATCATACCGTCTAACTTCGGATCTTGTACGATCTGAATAGGATACTGATTTCGGCAAATTGAAAGAATATCCAGCAAATATTCTTGGGAAATACAATTCATCCAAATCATCCATTTTATGCCATGGTAATGGATATTTTCCCTGTCCTGGCGCAATAATATTCACAACGGAAGAATGCCGTTCTGCTACTGCAGCATTATTATCAACAAGTAATACTTCATCATTATTTATTTGATCTAAACAGATAGCATTTTTATTTTCCAATTCTATATTGTCAATCATTTCTTTCTCATCTACTTCATCGTTATTGTCAACTATGAAATTAATTTCTTCGCTACCATAACTTGCGTAATTTTGAAAATACTTTTCATCTACTTTAATAGCATATTTCACATACAATGGTGTTTTCACTAAATGTTGTAATGCTTTACAAATTACTCCTGGTCTGACTGATTCGAACATATAATCACTTTTATGATCTTTATGACGTTTTAATTTCAGTTGAATTGTTTCCATTTCCGTAAATTTTCGAGGCAATACTTCTAACATATTATTCACATCGATTTGAATATTAACAACACTACCTTTGAGGCCTAATTGTGGATTTAAAGCATATGGTTTCAGTGCGCGAATTTGCATAAAATTCAAAGTCGGTGATACCATTCTTTCCTCAAGATCAGTCAATTCTTTCACTGATGTTGGAACTGTGGGAAACTTGAGACCATTGCTTGTTGACAACTTATATACTTTGCCTCTATAAGCATAATTTTTACAAGTTCCACAAATAAAACCTGACGGAAAATTATTTATTTGAGATAATATTTCATCATTTGCTTTATCGATTCTCAATTCATTTAATTTTACAACGGCAAATTTAAAAAAAAGACCTTCACAACAGCAACATATGAACGAAGGCGTTTCCATACGACATTTGATAAATTGCTATTTCAATTTCGCAGTGGTATTATCATCTTTTTGATTCAATAAACAGTTATATAAATTATCTCGAAACTTTAATACATCAATGTCTCTCTTTTCTTGTTGACATATTGTTTTTTTTAATGATTCTTGATATTTATATCTCAAGCTTTGTCTTAATTTTCGTATTCTTTGAACATTATTAAGTCTTTCCTTACATTTGTATTTTTTATGTTTCCTCATTATTCTCATGTGGTTAATATTTTGTTGTAATTCATTTTTCTTATACACAAGATTCCTCCGCAACATCTTATTTCGTGCAATATTTTCAGCAAGTTCTCGGGACTTATATGCATCATTATGCCGTAGTATTTTATTTCGTGCAATATTTTCGGCAAGTTCTCGGGACTTATATGCATCATTATGCCGTAGTATTTTATTTCGTGCAATATTTTCGGCAAGTTCTCGGGACTTATATGCATCATTATGCCGTAGTATTTTATTTCTTGCAGAATTTTTGGCAAGTTCTCGGGACTTATATGCATCATTATGCCGTAGTATTTTATTTCGTGCAATATTTTCGGCAAGTTCTCGGGACTTATATGCATCATTATGCCGTAGTATTTTATTTCTTGCAGAATTTTTGGTAAGTTCTCGGGACTTATATGCATCATTATGCCGTAGTATTTTATTTCTTGCAGAATTTTTGGCAAGTTCTTTTGCAATATAATTTATTCTTTGTCTCAATATCTTCATCCTACTTAGTGTTTTTCTATTTTCCAATTGTTTAAATTCTGGAATTTCTCGTTTACGTTTAATTTACGTTTAATTCGATTTAAATTTGTTTCATTCTCTTTGTTACGATAATCGTCATTTTTTCTTGTTCGTTTCTTTCGATTTTGCCTCATTTCATTTTCTTTTTTACGAAAATCGTCATTCAGTCGTTTCCGTTGCATTCGTTTGCGATTAGATTCAATGTATTTTTTTTTCTTCCAATCAATATTATCACGATATTTTTTTCTATTTCGCATTCTATTTTTCTCATATTCATCATTTTTTTTTTATTATATGTACTTTTAGACCGTAATTTTTGCACGGCCTGTCTTATTTGTGCATTCCGTTTTTCTTCTTTTTCGCTCTCATTGACAACATTATTATTAAGGGAGAGATAATCATATTTTCGTTTTTTATTGATGGCTTTTCGTGATTGACGTTTTACCTTCATTTTCGTATTGTCGGAAAATTGTATACTATTTATTATTCAAAAGGTGTCGCCCCAGGCTGACAATTGTATTTTTTTCAAAAATGAGTGTCGCCCTTGGCTGACAATACAATATTTTATTTAGTACTTTGTGTCGCCTACGGCTGACAATTGTATTTTTTTCAAAAATGAGTGTCGCCCTTGGCTGACAATACAATATTTTTTTATTTAGTACTTTGTGTCGCCTACGGCTGACAATTGTATTTTATTCAAAAATGAGTGTCGCCCTTGGCTGACAATACAATATTTTTTATTTAGTACTTCGTGTCGCCTACGGCTGACAATTGTATGTTATTTATTTAGTACTTTCTGTCGCCTACGGCTGACAATTGTATGTTATTTTTTAGTACTTTGTATCGCCTACGGCTGACAATTGTATGTTATTTTTTATTAGTACTTTGTGTCGCCTACGGCTGACAATTGTATGTTATTCAAAAATTTCTATTATATACAAATATATAATACAAATGTATGTAAATTATATATAATATAATCCTATGTCATTATATATATATATATATATATATATATATATATATATATATACACAAAATGAAATAAGGAGTAATGTTTAACAAAAAAAAAATTAAATTACAGTAACTTCCCTATGAATCGGGAAGTTAAAAATAATTTGTATATAAACAGACAAAATTCTTACCTGTTTCAATATGAAAAGAAACTCATAAGTTATATTCACTCACATACGAAGTGATCACCATGAGTGTCACAGTAGAACTGATAATGAAAATATTTACAGTGAATTCGTCACTCATCCACATCCACATTCAAATATATTTCGTCGTTCGTTTTCTTTAATTGGTTAGAATGTACCAGGTACAGTAGGTGAGACGAAGGTGAGACGTTCAGGGGCAAGGAAAGAAGTACTGCTACCATAAACGAGCGCGTGACACACACATACATATATATTATACTAGCTTCCCCCGCCACGCGTTGCTATGGCACAGTATTTTTCAAAAGCATATACGTATTGAACGTGTTTGTGATAATCTATTTCGTTCAATTACATTTCGATTTTCGCGTTGCTTTGTAGTTCTCTCTCTCACTCGCTCTTCTTGATCTCCTCGCTCTCTCTCTCTGTCTCTCACTCCCTTCCACTCTGTTTCAATTCTCTCTCTCTCTCTCTCTCTCTCTCTCTCTCTCTCTCTCTCTCTCTCTCTCTCTCTCTCTCTCTCTCTCTCTCTCTCTCTCTCTCTCTCTATCCGTCCCTGACTCCCTCTCTCTTAATCTATCTGCCTGTCCTCTGTCTCACTCTCATTCTCTCTCTCTCTCTCGCACTCATCCGCTCTCTCTCTCTCTCTCTCACTCACTCGCTCTGCTCGCTCTCTCTCGCGCTCTATATCGCTCTCTTTCACTCTCTCTCTCTGTTTTTCTCTATCCCCCGTCTCTCTCCGTCTATCTATCTGTCTGTGTTTGTCTCCGTCTCGCTGTCTATGACTGTCTCTGCCTATCTCTCGCTCTCTCTCTCTCTCTTTCTCGCACTCACCTACGTAGAAAGCTGCGATTTGAACCGTTAGACGCGGCGTTTCTTCGGGAAGGTATTAGAGCAAACAGCACTCGAAAAAGTCCATTTGATCAAAAGTTATAAGCAGAAACGTGCACAAAAGAGAGCGAAAAAGTTGACTTTTTTATTAATATTTATTATAAAAAAAAATAACCATAAAGAAAAAAAAACATCAGCCGTAGTGGAAATGTTGGACGACATTCATTTTCGGCCCCCCTCCCCTTCCTCCACGACCACGACCACCACGGCCACGGCCTCGGCCTCGTCCTCCACCCCTTCGTCCACGTGGAACATGCCGCCAACGCTCCCGCGATAATCCGGCATTAGTACCGCGATCTGAAGAGGAAAAGAACATTAATTATTCCCATATTATTATTTCTTATATTCATCAAATTCTTATCTCGGACCCAGGGTTTTTAGAAAATATGAAAATATGACCCATATATATCAGAAAAAAATAAGGAAAAAAAAAAGCTTACTTTTACTAAGTCCTTCCAATGCTTGGAGGAGCCGTTCCATGATTGTCACTGGCACCTCCACATTGGGCTCCTCAACTTCAGTATTTCCACCAGGAGGTGGTGGTGGTGGCTGCACAGACAGCGGTTGTGGTGGTGGTGGGCGCTCACAGTTAACTGAGGTGCCCGGTGAGGGAGGCGGCCTCACTACCATTACCTCCATTTTTTTTAATAAGTCTGGAATACAAAAAATTATCAAACATCATTGATGAATAAAAAAAAATTATTTGCAGGAACTATGATGAGTGTTCATATTATATACGTACTCGATACCTCTTCATTTTTTGTATTAGGTTCCATTTTTTTATAGAAATTGGTTATTCTCAATCTGAAAAAATAAACATGTTTATGAATAACGATGATTTATAAAATATATTGAATAAATAAAAAACTATAGGAATATGTAAATTCACCCTATTGGAATATAAAAAATAACTTCTTTCTTTTCATTTTTTCTACGGAACTTTCACCAACATATTCGTGGCATTTTTATAATGGAAAATGATACCAAATATGATATAATTCCGATGATATTTACTTGTGTAATGGACAATTAAAGTTTCAAGCGCAAGGAAGGATCGCATGGGAAAGAAAGAGACGCCAAGAGTCGCAGTCGGCAGCACAGTTCAACGGCTTGCGCGTCCTCACAATGCAATACCAACGAATAATTTTTTTATTATTACTTATTTCTTTATAGAACTTATTTTAATAGATTTGTGACATTTTTTCTGATTAAAATGATACCAAACACGATATAATTCGGATCATATACAGGTTTATACGCGTTCGAAACTTTAATTGTCCATTACACAAGTAAATATCATCGGCATTATATCATATTTGGTTTCATTTTTTTGCATTAGAAATATGCCACGAATACGTTTTCCAAAGTACCATAAAAAAATTATGAAAAATAAAGAAGTTAGAAATTCAGATTAGTATACCTATGGAGACTTACCTATCAACCTTCCTGCTCGAGGAGCACAATCAAACTGATGCTAGAGGCACACATGTTTCGTGAATTCCCCACTGAGAACAATAATTCGTACTTCGTTCCATTTATTTTGTTCGATACGACAACCGTGTTTTTTCCAACAGCGTTAGCCGCATTCCATCGGCACAGACGCGAAATATAAACATCACAGCACGCGATGTCCGAAATTCCAACGCGCTAGCGTCGTCCAAAATAATTATATTTCAATATAATATCAATTCATTATATATGTATAATAAATATTACTTCTGGATACAATCAAATTATATGATATATATGTAATTCACATGAATAACCCGCACGCTTTTGAAGATAGAAAATTCATCAGACCAAACTTACTTGATATCGAGGCGCTCGTAATCTGATGTCATTAATTTTCTTAAATGGAATGAGGTATTTTTCAATACATCAATTGATGCAGCCTACATTCGTTATAAAAAAGTACTAACCTATGCATGTCGAAAAGTTAGTGGTTCTGGAGATATTTCAATTTAAATAATGCTAAAACACCATTACCATCGTACTAACAAGGGGAGTCCACGGTAGACGGGAACCGGATTTTCCTGAAACTTGCAGTATTTGAAGATGACGTATCCAAATGTAATTTAGCAAAGCAGTAGCGCGCGCTTTTCAAGATTTCCCGAGAAAATTGCATTTGAAAAATCGGTTTACCCGTACATAAGGAGGTTGCGTTAACCTATGAACATGAAGCGCAGTGGCCGAGGGCGCTTCGAGAAAGACTGGTAATCAGTAGGTCGCAGGTTCGAGTCGTGCTGTCGACATTTTTGTTTTAATCTTTTTTTTCAGTTTTATTCCTAAAATTTATGAAATCTGCCATAAACAATTATTTTTTAAATAGAAAATGCATGTTTTTTATTTGTGGGTATTGAAAAAAATCGAACATAAAAATAATACAGTGTTATATTTACTTTATTATTGCTCATTCTTTATTAATAAAAAAAAATGGCGTGTTAGTATGACACGATCCAGAATGATACCCATCGTAAAAGCATAGGAAACAATAATTTTTTCGGCATCAAGAACACACTATAATAAACGGAGCGTTTGTACAAGAGCACGCCGTTTTCAGAAGTTCTGATTTATTATAGTGTGTGCTAGATGCCGAAAAAATTATTGTTTCCCATGCTTTTACGATGGGTATCATTCTGGATCGTGTCATACTAACACGCCATTTTTTTTTTATTAATAAAGAATGAGCAATAATAAAGTAAATATAACACTGTATTATTTTTATGTTCGATTTTTTTCAATACCCACAAATAAAAAACATGCATTTTCTATTTAAAAAATAATTGTTTATGGCAGATTTCATAAATTTTAGGAATAAAACTGAAAAAAAAGATTAAAACAAAAATGTCGACAGCACGACTCGAACCTGCGACCTACTGATTACCAGTCTTTCTCGAAGCGCCCTCGGCCACTGCGCTTCATGTTCATAGGTTAACGCAACCTCCTTATGTACGGGTAAACCGATTTTTCAAATGCAATTTTCTCGGGAAATCTTGAAAAGCGCGCGCTACTGCTTTGCTAAATTACATTTGGATACGTCATCTTCAAATACTGCAAGTTTCAGGAAAATCCGGTTCCCGTCTACCGTGGACTCCCCTTGTAAGACGTTACACTAGTAAGTAAACGCTAATTTCTGAGAACGGTGCGTCCTACCGCAGAAATAACGAAATTTTCAAAAGGAGCAACCCAGGGCATATAGAGTATGCCCAACCACATGGCGTATGTAGTCTTTTGAATTTTTCAAGAAGATAAAAATAGAAATAGAGTGTACGTTTTAATAAGATTATACGTTTTCAAGGAAATTCAATAGTTTTCTACTTATCAAAATGTTTGCTATATGGCGTCGCATTAAACGAACATCGCAGGCTCGTTGCTCGCTTGGTTCCTTGTTATAGTATACTAATGTTGCAAAATAAATTGTCTTAATTAATTTTTCGCAAACGATACAACTCATTATCCGGGGTTGCAGTATTGATCTTGGTTTTCTTCGATACTGTTAATTTAAATTGTCCCGAAATGTATAAACCGCGCTCAATTTTGAAACTCTGCTCAGTGCTACATACAACATTTGCAAAGTTCGCCTTTCTGATTTTTTAAAATCCAAACATACTTTCTCGTATGTTTGTCCCTGACTTTTATGAATCGTAATCGCTTCAGCAGGAACCACTGGAAATTGACTACGAGTGATTTGATATTTTTCCTCACTCGAAATATTTACTTGATTCGATATTTTTATTGTTGGTGTTAAATTTTGATCAATATTTGCATTTTTCATATAATCACGATAACGAGTTCTTACTTTCACTCCTACTCTGGCCAATTGAAAATCTAACCACAATATAGACGGAATTTTAGTATTTTCTTGAAAAGTAATAAATTTTAATATTCCGCATGTGTGCTCCATTCACCAATCCGTTTACAACATCACTGTTATTAATAATTATCATATAGTTCATATTAATTCTCAATTTAATCTCAGGTAATAATTTGTTTTGAACTGATTGTTTTTTTAAAGATTGTGATATAAATTTTTTTTTGTACTGTTACGACCGAGGTTTGACCTCAGGACGATTTTGCGGAGGATTAGGGATATTTCGTCGGAGACTCGGAGAGATGACTCGAATTTGCGTGTGGTTCACGACTCGTGGTGACGTGGGAGCGTACCGCGCAGATCCGGCCCGAGAGAGAGATCAAATGGAATATTGCGGTTCGATCGTCGAGGGTTTGAGCTAGGATTTGGGAATTCTCGGACGGCTGGACCCAGTCCGCCTGACCGTGAATGAGGAGGGTGCCCGAACGGCTGGACCAAGTCCGCCTAGTTCGGGGTTGGATCGTTGGCTCGAACGGCTGGACCAAGTCCGCCTAGTTCGAGGGAGAAACGATGTTGGGCCCGGTGCGCGATTCTCACTCTCACTCGTGACTCTCTCTCTCCGTTGCACACGCACACGTCACTTGACGAATCGAACTTTTGATGAACCTCACGTAGACAAAAGGAGACCTTTGAGGAAGGGAGCGTTCTCTCAGATCACGGTTATCAACTATAAATAAATTATAGCGTTCCGCATTGATTCATCAGCGAGAACTGTAATGTTCGGAGGTTGAATCGTAGAAATGCTTGTTGGCTATCGTTGAGCCTTCCCGAAATAGTACTGACTTGCTGAGTTACTGACTGCTAATGATCGCTCTACTGAATAATGATTGCTCTACTAAATAGTCGAATAATGCTACTACTGTTGCTGACTGACTGCTCTGCTCTCCGATCCTGGCTTTTATAGGCCTGTTGCCAGGTGGACTTGTGGTGGGGGAACAATAGAAGAATTGGTGGGGGAACAATAGAAGGATTACACGCTTGAGAGAGCAGGCAGTGGATCCGTGGGGGAAACAATAGCGTCGTATGCTTGAGTGAGCAGGCCTTGGAATTGTTATGCTCAAAATCGCTGAGGCTTGACGAGATCACATTCCAAGGTGGTGACGTCGGATGGGAGTCTTCTTAGATATTAATGTTAGTTACTTATATATTTGCTGGTAGTGCAAATATGTAAGGAGGGAGTCCGGTGACGGACGTCAGGACGTAACACGTCACCCCCCGGGGAAAAAAAAAGAGAATTCGTTTGCGAAGCAATAAGAATGCGATTTTTTTTGTTCGCAAACCGAGATGGGTTCCCGTGAAGGAAATAGGGAATGGAAAAGAAGAGCTGGATGAAAATAAAAAGTAAAGAAAAATGGCACGTCGTCGGCTCTTTGTCGTAATAGTAGTGGGATAGTGATGGCAATGGCACTCGCATAATGCTATCTGCGTAAAGGAAAAGAAAAGAAAGAAGAAGAAAAAGAAAATTGTGGGCTAGCACAACGCTATTTGCAGTTGTGGGAAAAAAATAAAAATAAAAAAAAATAAAAGGAAATGTGGTTCACACGACGCCGATTGCAGTCGTGGAGGATGAGAAAGAAAAAGAAAAAAAAAAGAAAAAGAAAAATCAAAAAAAAAAAAATTGAAAGAAGAGACAGTGTGGCTCAGTCCAACGTTATTGTCGCTATCTGTTTCTTCGCTGGAGCGGGTGGAGTTGGTGCCGGTGGTCTCTCTTTTGGGCGCACACTATTTGACCTTGGGTCCCAATAGTGGCCCACCGGTATGTCCGTCACCGATCGGATCGTAGGTTTCCCTCGTGGTCTGGGCAGCCATCGGTCGGGATTGTCCGGTCGCACGTCTATTATGTGCAGGTCTTCCAACCTGGCTTGGCGGGTGGGACCCAGTTGTTCCGGTGGGATCCTGATCCGGAATGGGATATATTCCACTACTTCGGTTTTCTTTTCCTCCGGGATCCCGTAGACCTTTGGATCTCCGGTGATATCCTTCGCGTAGAAGGCTCGGAGCATTTTCCGCAGCTGTACCTTCCTGCCAGCTCGGTGCGTCTTCTTGTAAGACTTGTTGTTATTGTGGTCCATATTGATCGATGAACGATGAACGACTGATTGATTTGGCTGGCTGCTCTCATTCACGTAAATTCTGTGTCAATGGGGGTATGCCTTGTTGAGGTGCGATACATGATATTTAGGAGTGGGGGGTATGTGCCCCTTGGTTCCGGTTCGCTACGTGGTCTGGTGAATCTGGGAATATGTATTTTGTTTGTACTATTGCGAATTTTATGCCGCAGATGATGCACTCCATATATGGGGTGACTGTTAATATATTGTTAGCGCATTTGGAGCAATTGTTGCTGAGGTTTATGTGCGCTTGGTGAGACATTTGTCGTTCCCTGATTCGTTCTGGAGGTTGCTGTCCTGCGCATTTTCCACATAATTCATTATTGTCTTCGTCAATGTATATTGTGCCATCGTAGCAATTGAATCCCGTGAATTGGAGTAAATAATTATTCCTCTTCTCTTCAGAAGTGACGCGTTGTCGAGCTTTCAGACACATGGTTGCTGTATTAGTGAGTGGCCTCGCCGGATGCTGTGGAATATGTACCTTGGTGTTGGGGGGGGGGGGTATCCCCTCTCTTCTTTCTGTTAAATTGTGTTAGTGTTGGGGGGGGGTATCCCCTCTCTTCTTTCTATTAAATTGTGTTGGTGTTGGGGGGGAATCCCCTCTCTTATTTCCCTTTTAAACAATATTGGTGTCCCGGATGTACGATTTTTTCGCTTTATTGGAATGGATGATTTTGGTACCCCTTCTCCAGGTAATTTTCAGGTTTTGTTGCGGTAGGACTTCCAGTATTGTGTGTGGCCCTGTATAGTTATCTGCGAATTTTCCTCTTTTAGGTTCATTGAGGACGAAAATTGATTCTCCAGCTTGGAATTCATGTGGGTGAACTTGTTTGTCATAATGTTTCTTCGATTTTTCTTTTGCTTTATGTAGGTTTGAGCGTGCTATCCTTTGTGTTTCGGAGATGACTTGGTTAAGGTTTTCAAGGTACATGTTATAGGTAACTATGCCCGTGTCATCGGTTCTGCTTTCCGTAGTTGGAGTCCTAGCAATTTTGCCGAAGACTAGTTGGTGCGGTGTGTATCGCGTACCTTCATGTACACTTGTGTTATACGAGAAGGAGGCGAGGTTTGTCCACTCGTCCCATTCTTTATTGGCCGTTACATACATTTTTAAATACTCCGCGAGCACGTGATGCGATCTTTCTATGGAACCATTGGTTTGCGGGTGGAACGACGTGGATTTGAAGTGTCGTATTTTGAATCTTTTGGTGATCGTTTTCATAAAAGTGCTTACGAAGTTGGTGCCTTGGTCGGTGAGAATTGCTCGGGGAGTTCCGTAGCGACAAATAAATTCTTTAATAAAGGCGTCTGCGACTTGGACGGACCTTACGTTTGGTAACGGAATTGCTAAGGAGAATTTGGTGAGTAGGTCTTGGATTGTGAGGATGTATGAATTTCCTCTTCTGGTAGGTGGTAACGGTCCTACGATGTCCATACCCACTTTATCGAATGCTGACCCTGGTGTGTCAGTTATTACTAGTGGTTGACGGGTTTTTATGCGTACTAGTTTCTTCCGCTGGCACTCGAGGCAGTTTTGTATGAAGGTTTGTATTTCCTTCTTCATGGTTTTCCAGTAGTATTGATGACGTATTCGACTGTATGTTTTATTGACCCCTTTGTGCCCGGCAATGGCAGAGCAATGGTTTTCTCTGATGATGTGTTCTCGTTCGGTCTCTTCGGGGATTCTGACTGTTTGCGAGGTTATTGTTAATGTGATGTTGAATTCCGAGAGGTATGTTCTCAACAGTGCCAATATCCGATCCCAGGGTTCTGTTCCGAGCGTAGGTTGTTTTGCGATGCAGATTGTTTGGAGATCCATTTCGCATACGACGTCCTGTAGGGAGGAGATGCACTCTTCCAGGATGGATGGGTCGGGCTGCATGAGAACTCTCTCTTGTAGTGCTAAAGCTATCAGCAATCTATTTCTGTTGTCGAATACTCTGGCTCTTCCGAGGGTCAATTGTGTCATTTGGGGCAAGATATTACCCTGGTCAAGTTCTTTTGCTCCTGCGTCGCAAGGTTCTCCTCTCGTTGTAACGAAGAATACGTGGTTGTCGTGAATCAGAGTTAAAGGGTCGTTGGATTCGATAATTTGGAAACCGGTGTTATCGGGTGTTACGGTGAGCGGCGGTTCGTCTTCTTCGGATGAAATGGACACTACCGAATCCGTGTCAGTAGAAATATCGTGTGCATGTTCGTCCGGTATATCTGCTGGCAGTGAATCGTTTGCATACGTCGATGCCTCGGTAGATGGAGATTGGATTGGTGCGTAGTCGCTGTCATTTTCCACTCGTTCGGGTGTCAGTGTGTCCGGCGTAGTACTGGTTGATTCGTTCAGTGGTGTTGTCGATTCTTGTGAAGACGTATATTTATGCCTCTTTGGGTTGGGCACGTCTTCATCCGAATCGCTATTGCTAGTTGCTCGGGTCCTTATGGGTAAGATTTTCGCGTGGGTGATACGTGACAACGCATCTGCGATGTAGTTGGTCTTCCCTGGTTGATAGCGGATTTCGTAGTCGTACTCTGCTAGTTTTAGTCTCCACCTGACCAAACGAGACGTTGGATCTTTCACGCTGTGTAGCCATACCAGTGGTTTGTGATCGGTGAATAGCGTGAAAAGTTTACCATATAGGTAGGGTCTGAAATGTCCTACGCAGTAGACAATAGCCAAGAGCTCCTTCTCAATTGTCGAGTAATTTTCCTCCGCAGTATTTAGCGTTCTTGAGGCGTAAGCTATTGGCAATTCCTTTTTCCCGACGGTCTGGCTAAGCACTCCTCCGATGGCATTACAGGATGCGTCTGTAGTGACGTGGAATTGTTTGGTGAAATCGGGGAATTGCAGGATTGGTTGGGTGGTCAGCTGTTGTCGTAAGTATTCGAACGATTCTTGTTCTTTAGGGCCCCAGGAGAACTTGTTCTTCTTCTTTAAGAGGTTGGTAAGGGGTTTCGAGATCTTTGAGAAGTTTGGTATGAATTTTCTGTAGTATCCGACGAGTCCAAGGAACCCTTTGATTTGCTTAGGATTGTTTGGTACGGGAAACTGTGCTACTGCCTCGACTTTCTTTGGATCGGGTCTAACTCCATTTTCGGTGATGACGTGCCCCAAGTATGCTACTTCCTTTCGTAGGAACTCGCATTTTCCCGGTTGTAATTTGAGGTTGGCCTTGAGCAATTTTTCGGCTAATTTTCTGAGTTTGATTTCATGTTCTCTGATGGAGCTTGCGTATATGACTATGTCATCCAGGTATATAAACATTTCTATTCCTTGGAGTCCGGAGAGGATATGGTCCATTAATCGTTGGAAGGTGGCGGGTGCGTTTCTCAGGCCGAATGGCATTCGTTTAAACTCGTAGTGCCCGTGAGGAGTAGAAAATGCTGTCTTCTGCATGTCGGATTCGTCCATCGGGATCTGGTGGAATCCTGACGCCAAGTCGAAGACGGAGAAATATTTAGCGCCGCCTAGTTGGTCCAATATATCCGTAATGTTGGGCAACGGGTAGGCGTCGGGTATGGTTTTGGCATTCAGTAGTCGGTAGTCGATTACCATTCGCCATTTCTTTTGACCGTCCGGCCCCGGTTTCTTGGGGACTATCCAGATGGGGGAATTGTATGGCGATGTCGATGGCTGTATGATATTGTTATCGAGGAGTTCCTTGACTTGCTTGTTCATTTCTTCTTTGTGGACCGGCGGAAAGCGGTATTGTTTTGTGTTTATTGGGTGGTCGTCCGTCGTTGTTATTCGATGGGTGATTGCGTTGGTGTGCCCGAGTTGATTTTCGGGGAGATGAAAAACGGCGTTGTATTCCTTTACGAGGTCTTTGACGCTGGCTTCCTCTTCTGCATTTAAGTGCTCCGTGTTTAAATGCTTCATGATCTCGGTTATACGGTCATTGGTGTACGGGTTTGCATCAACTGATATTGGAGGGTTGGTATCTTGATGAGAAAAATGGCAAGGGAATAATGGGACGGGATTCGACGTATCCTCAGGGGATTTTTCTTCACAGATTTTAGGATTTGATAGAATCGGCTTGGATTCTTTAGAATAGACCTCCGGCATGGGAGAATTAGTAGAATTAGAAGTAGTAGGATTGATTTCGCATGCCTCTGGAGGGGGATGAGATCGCACGCACAGCACACTTGGATTTAGTAAAGATTCAGTGAGTGGGTGCACTGTGGTGGACGAAATAGAAGTAGAAGAAATAGAAATAGAAGAGGTCTGTGAAGAAGGAATCGGTGGAGGTTCTTCGAATTCCTCGAACTCTTGGAGTTCGACGTTAGGTTCCCGCAGTATAATATCTTGGTTCGTCGTGTTGACTACGGGGAGGTAGGCTTTCCCTTGTTTGGATTTGATTACGGCGTGTCCTAGGTGGACCCCCTCGCCGAGGTCTTGACGTGGCACATAGCCTTCGTCAAGGTTTGGGTTTAGGATGTGTACTGGAATGACCGCTTTGGATCTTGCCGGAAGCGTGACTTGTTCGCGATTTAGAAATGGAATAGTGGTGCCATGGAAACGGAGGCAATTTTCCGAGTAGACGATGTCGACGGATTGGTTTCGGAAAAATTCGGAGCCAATTATGCCCTTTTGGGGTATCGGTAGGTCATCGGCGACGACGTGGAATGTCACCTTGTGATTGAATATGTCGATTTCGAATGTGCCAAGAGTGGTGACGGTATGGTTTGTGATGCCTGTGATGCTCACTTTTTCTTGCGTGTTGGTCAGCTCGGGCTTACTTAGAGCTCCTCGCTTTATGATATTTATTTCGGATCCGGTGTCGACCATCGCTTCTGTTGTTTCTTTGAGGTCGGCGGAGTGCAGCATTATTGCGGGTACGATCAGAGCCGATTTCAATTGGACTGCGCATGCTCGTGTCCGTTCTGGTTCTCGTGTTCCGTGGTTATCGGGAGGGCGGAACGCGTCTGCTGTATAGGTGCTCCACGAGGCGCGCTCGTAGGTTCTCGTGGGCGGTTCTCGTTTCCCTGGAATCGTTGATTGTTGTAGGCCCGTTTCCTACACTCGGAGATTAGATGCCCTGTCGCTTTGCAATAGGCACATATTTTCGTTCCTGCACCTTGGGATGGTTGCGTGTTATTCGCGTCGTTGCCGACGGCACGACGTGGTGGATCTGGCCATCGAGTTGGTTGACCTCGAGGGTCATGCGTGAGGCCGCGGGGCGGTCCATAGTCGCGGGGCGATCTGTAGTCGCGGGGCGATCTGTAGTCGCGGGGCGGTTCGTGGCCGCGAGATACTCCGTGGTCGCGACAAGCACGGGCTTCGTGTCCCGGTCGGAGGCACAACTGGCACGTGGTTGGCGTCGGTCGCGAGGTCGTTGGGAATCTTCGGCTTTCTCGTTCCATTTCTTTCGTGATTTGGATGGCGGAGTCGAAGGTCTCGGTTAGACCGTAACAACCCTCGTGACGTATTCGAGTCTTCATGGTGGGGGGTAGCCCGTCTAGGAAAGATTCCAGAGTGAGGTCGTCGATGTCGTTGACGTGGTTATCATTCAGCGTACCGTATCGTTCCCTTTCGCCGTCGATAATAGCTGAGTTTAGGTCCTTAACTCTCGCTATGTAGTCGAGGATATGTTCTTTTGGATCCTTAATAATGTTGGCCAATTCGCCTCTGTAATGATTCGGCGTTTTCGAAGGTGAAAAGACGTATCTCAGTCTGTTGATTAGTTCATCCACTGAATGATGTGTTTAGTCCTCAACGGCCAGAGCTGCGTGTCCTTTCAACCGATTGCGCAGGAGTTTGGCCAGATTTGGCTCGGCTTTCGCGGGCAGCATTTCACGGGCCCGTTTACATGCTCGTGCGAACTGGAAGACGGTAATGTTCTCACCATCGAAGTGGGGGACGGTTTCCACTGCGTCTTTTAGCGTAATTCGTCCGCATTCGCGGGATGAATGTGCCTCGATTTTGTGCGCGCTCTTGTCCAGTGGCCTTAAGGGGTCCGGTGTCGGACTGCGCTCGGATGTATGAGAGCTTGCTGGGCTGCCCAGATTCTCGATCATTTCTTGCAGCGTTTTCAGTTTGGCGGCTATCCCTTCGATCACAGTGAGGTTTGCTGCGGGTTCGGACTTTACGACGGGGACTTGCTCACGTTTCTGTACTGGGTTGAATCGTGTATTGTATTTTTCGAGCAGTTCCTGGTGTCTTCGCCCCATTGTTTCGAGTTGTTCCAGTAAAACGCGCTCCCTCGCTGTGGCCTCATTGAGAACCGACTGTACCGATGCGGGGTTGCTTGGATTCGAGGTTCGAGACATCGTGTATGTTGAAAATTATGTAGAATGTGGCAATTGTGGGTGCTCCGTTGAGCAATTCGAATCCCACCGCAGCTGTCACCAATGTTACGACCGAGGTTTGACCTCAGGACGATTTTGCGGAGGATTAGGGATATTTCGTCGGAGACTCGGAGAGATGACTCGAATTTGCGTGTGGTTCACGACTCGTGGTGACGTGGGAGCGTACCGCGCAGATCCGGCCCGAGAGAGAGATCAAATGGAATATTGCGGTTCGATCGTCGAGGGTTTGAGCTAGGATTTGGGAATTCTCGGACGGCTGGACCCAGTCCGCCTGACCGTGAATGAGGAGGGTGCCCGAACGGCTGGACCAAGTCCGCCTAGTTCGGGGTTGGATCGTTGGCTCGAACGGCTGGACCAAGTCCGCCTAGTTCGAGGGAGAAACGATGTTGGGCCCGGTGCGCGATTCTCACTCTCACTCGTGACTCTCTCTCTCCGTTGCACACGCACACGTCACTTGACGAATCGAACTTTTGATGAACCTCACGTAGACAAAAGGAGACCTTTGAGGAAGGGAGCGTTCTCTCAGATCACGGTTATCAACTATAAATAAATTATAGCGTTCCGCATTGATTCATCAGCGAGAACTGTAATGTTCGGAGGTTGAATCGTAGAAATGCTTGTTGGCTATCGTTGAGCCTTCCCGAAATAGTACTGACTTGCTGAGTTACTGACTGCTAATGATCGCTCTACTGAATAATGATTGCTCTACTAAATAGTCGAATAATGCTACTACTGTTGCTGACTGACTGCTCTGCTCTCCGATCCTGGCTTTTATAGGCCTGTTGCCAGGTGGACTTGTGGTGGGGGAACAATAGAAGAATTGGTGGGGGAACAATAGAAGGATTACACGCTTGAGAGAGCAGGCAGTGGATCCGTGGGGGAAACAATAGCGTCGTATGCTTGAGTGAGCAGGCCTTGGAATTGTTATGCTCAAAATCGCTGAGGCTTGACGAGATCACATTCCAAGGTGGTGACGTCGGATGGGAGTCTTCTTAGATATTAATGTTAGTTACTTATATATTTGCTGGTAGTGCAAATATGTAAGGAGGGAGTCCGGTGACGGACGTCAGGACGTAACAGTACTTTCATCGATATTCTCCCAAAATGTATTCTTGGGAGTAGAGATGATAAATTCACTGTTGCATTGGAATAACTTTCGATTATTCCAAGCGGTAACATTAGCATCAGTTAAAAAAAATTAAGAAAAAAATTTTTTTTATGTAATTGCGTTTGGTTCTTTGGTGGAAAATTTTCGTCCTCCCTTATAAATTGCATTGTAGAATCAACTGTTTTCGAAAAAAAACTAAAAATCTAAAAAACTACTTGACCAATATGGACCAAAATCTAATCAGCTCTAAGTTACGACGGGGCACATCGATTGCATCATTCATCATCCTGATCGCGTTGTTACTTTTTCTGAAAACGTTAACGAAAAATTTGATTACATAGAAACGGCCATACGCACACACACACACACACACACACACACACACACACACACACACATACGAACATTTTGCTGAAAATAGTCTAAAATGACTACAATGACCATGAAACGTGAAGATCTGCTAAAAAATCGATTTTCGATTTTCGGGGTAATTACAATAACTTCCCTATAAAATCGGGAAGTTAATAATAATAATATACAGCAACTAACGAATCGGGAAGTTCTTTGTGTGGCTCGTGGAGAGTCACACACAAAATGAAAGACATTAATAGCTGTGGGCCCTATACTAGCCATGCGTACCACTAACATTCTCGCAAGAGCAGTCCTGCCCGCGAGCGAGCGAAGCGAGCGAGCAACAACAACCCTACTCGCGAGCGAGCGAAGCGAGCGAGCAACAATAGCCCTCTAGTTTGTATTTATTTCCCTTGTCTGGGTCGAGTCCTCCCAGCTTTCTCTGATGTTTTTAGCTAGTTCTTCCGCGTATGTGTCTATTTCCTCTGGGTTTCCGTAGCTGCCTTTCAAGAGTTTTATCTTTGTCTCATTTAGTTTATCGAACTTTTGCCAGTCCGTGTCTTTTGCGTATCTTTTTTCTTGTGTTTCTGTCAGATTGTCCCATGCTACATAGAAACTGATGTATTTATGGTCTGATAGGCTTTCCTTTTTTAGTACTTCCCATTCCTGGATATTGTTGATTAAGTTCGAAGAACATAATGTTATATCCAGTACTTCCCTTCTGTCTCTTGTGATGAAGGTGGGAGTGTTTCCGATGTTCAGGATGTTCAGTCCTTCCTCGTTGATAAAGTTTAGTAGCTTTTTTCCCCTTATGTTCGTGTCAGTGCTGCTCATACAGTGTTCCTTGCATTTGCGTTTGCCCCCAAGATTATTGGTGTGTCTTTAGTTTGAGTCCAGTCCAGTATGTCTACACATGTCTGACCTGGTATTTCTTTTCCCGCATGTGGGAGGTATAGCGAAACTACAATTATTTCTCTGTGTTCTATTCCCTGTCCAGTTTGTAGGGATATTGTTGTAATATTGTTGTCGCTAAATTGAGGCATGATTGTCCCCGTTATTCCTTTTCTTGTTATGATACATGTTCTGGTTTCGTTGTTTACATTGTTTGCATGTATGTTGCCAGCTTGGCTCAGTCCTTTTATTCCCCCATGGGTTATCCAGGGTTCTTGTACGATTGCTATGTCGTAGTTTCCTTCGATAAAGTTTTTAGTCAGGAGAGCTGATGCTCCTGCTGCGTGATGCAGATTTATCTGGATTATTCTCATTTTTGCGAGATAATCCTATTTCAGTTTCCCTTTTTTGGTTGTATAGGTTCCCTTGCAGGTTCCTGTTTCCGTTTTCAGTTATATTCCGTTTTCAGTTATATTCCTTTTTCGGTTGTATTCCGTTTTCAGTCATATTCCGTTTTCGGTTGTACTCCGTTTTTGATTGTATTCCGTTTTCATTTATATTCCGTTTACAGTTTTATTCCGTTTCTTCTCGTTCTTCCGTGTTTCTCGTTCTTCCGTTTTGCCGTTTCTTGTTCTTTTCCTGTGCACCTGTTGACTCTCGCGTTCTTTCTTATCCTGTTGTGTGTTGTCGCTTGTTTCTTTAACCTGGTCAATTTAATTAATTGATGGTGACCTGTAGGCTGAATGAATGATTATGATTATTATTATTTTACATATTGTTTCTTTTTCTTTTTAGGGTTGTCAGGGGAGAAGAGGGGGAGAGGATGGGGGACCAATCCGCCCGCAGTGGAGTGAGACCAACCCGTCCACTTGTTGCTACATACATGTGCACACGCTTCCGGTATAGTCGCTTTCCACGACTTGTATGCCCTACCATCAATCCATATTACTTATATTATAATTGTTCTTGTATTACTTGTTACTGATATAAACGAGAAATGTGTTAATCATTTAAGTTGTATTGCTTCTTTATCCGATATTCTACTTAATCTAATACTCTGAACTAGATTGATATTTTGTAGTTTTGGCATTACCCGATGGATTGCGAGGTTAGGGTTTAGGATGGGTGGAGCATCGTTTCTTTATTTTATTTATTTCATTTTACATTTTGGTTCCGGATCTGTTCAGACCGGTCCTTCACCTTACTATTACTACTTTTACTACTACTAGATTTTGCTTATTGCTAGCTTAGCCTATATTTTTTGGAGTTAGCTAAAGGGCTCTGCCTCCTGTTCGCTTCGCCCCCCGTCCCCTGCAACAGCAGCAGCCTTTCTTACTCTCTCTCTCTTTTTCTTTTTTCTCGCTCTCTCTTTTTTGTACTCCCTCCCGTTCTCTCATCCTTTTTCCCATTTTTCTCCCTCTCATTCACTCCTTCCCACGCTCTATCTCTCCCGCCCTCTCTCTCTCTTTCTCTTTCTCTTAGAATTAGGGCAGAGCTACAGTGGAGCGCCGAGCGTCGATGATAGCGGCATAGTGAAAACCAACCAGCATTCGTGACAGCATTTCGGCACATACATATGTATTTGGTTTTCTTTTTTTCACCTCACAGCTCACCTCGCCGCTTCCACCACAACTCTACCCTTACCCATTGTTGCTGTGCTGGATTTTGCAGTTCCTCTCCAGCGACCTGCATCTCAGTTTTCAATATCCCTTCTATTTATATAATTAAAAAAAAAAAGAGAGAGAGAGAAGTTTAAATTAAGCTAGCTTCTATTTTAGTTATACTTATAAGTATACTAAACTATGTTAGAGGTGGGTAGGGTAGGAATGTGAGTACACACTATATTCATGTAACAACTAGCAATTTATTTAAATTTAGCAATAATGTAAACGACCGAAGAATAGTGATAGTTACGCCTATATTATAATTTCGTTAATATTATAATTAATATAATTATAACTATAATAAATAAATGTAACGCTTTATAATATTAAATCTACGTACGCTGTTAGTATAAAAGGCTTATATACTAATACGCAATGCTTATTCATACGACTTCTGCACACTTATGCTAACTTATATACAATCTTAACTCTATTTATCACTAAACTTAAATTAACACAGTTACACACTTATGCTAACTTATATACTATCTTAACTCTATTTATCACTAAACTGAAATTAACACAGTTCACTTAGAGTCTCTATTTAGAAACGTCACGGTTACTCTTATTGCTCCTCCCATGATTCCCATTTTGGGTCCCATCTTTTTGAAGTAGGCCGCGTCCCTCGCTCCAATCTCCATCACGAACTCCTTCCCTCTTTCGCCGGATATTCTGCTTCGTACTTCCGTCCATCTTTTTGTGCTGAGCTGCTTGTGTTCTCTCCCCATCAGTCCCAGGATGGTGGTTAGTTTGAGCTCCTTGTTGCTCACGTAGAGCGCTACCAACGTAGCTTTATTTAGTTTTCCAGCCTCCACTGTGGAAAATTTCACCCCTTTAATTTCGATTTTTTCCAGGGGCTTGTCCACATCTCCTCTGGTGGTGGGTCGGCCCAAGGTCATGATTAGTCCTCCTCTCTTTAGCCCCCATCTGGGTAGCTCCAGGGGGAGCTCCTGCTCCAGTGCCTGTTCCGCCAGCAAGGCGATTAGGCAATTTGCCTGTTCCCTTCCGATTTCCTCTTCGGGGAAGCCCTTTGCTATTATAGCAATTGTCCTTTCTTCCTTCCTGGTCTTCTCCTTTTCAACAGTCGATCTCCTCTCGTCTGCTGGACGGCTGGGTAGGAGCATTTTCTCCTCCTCCATCAGTGATAGCGATGGTGACCGTGCCTCGTTGGTTGAATCCATCTCTTGGTTTTCGTGAACAAGAAGCACTCTTTTTCGGCTCGGAGGGATTTGCAGAGACTAGTCGTGCTGTTGCTCTTACACGATTACTAAGCGACTGTGCTTTTGCAGTGCTTGCTGCCCCTATTTATATTGGGTCTTCTACCCCCTTGTTGTCGCCCCACCCCTGGTGGTCCCACTCCTTGCAATGCAGCTGCTGGGTTTTTCCTCCCTTCTCCCTCTTACGCTTGGCTGTACGCTTCTCTTTTTCCTTCGCTTCTAGCCTTTAATTTGGGTAGTTTCCACCCTCTTGTTGATTTTAGTTAATTTGTTAGAAGTTGAGTTTTTAATGTGTTCTTTCACTTGTACTTGTTTCTTTTTGTGCAGTTTCCTTACCCAACAACGCATATCTGCTAATAATTTTGTTTCTCCGAAAAAACGACACATTGGCCGTGGTCGCTAAACGGCCGTAGGGTGGTGGGTGGGCGAAATATTCCGCGTGGATGAACCTAACTCAAATAAAAACAATTTAAACTAGTAGGGCCTACTGATATTAATGTTTTTTATTTGGTGTGTGACTCTCCAACAGTCACACAAAGAACTTCCCGATTCGTTACTCCTTCGCCAACATCGCTAACATCGTTTTTTTTTGTACTTTCATCGATATTCTCCCAAAATGTATTCTTGGGAGTAGAGATGATAAATTCACTGTTGCATTGGAATAACTTTCGATTATTCCAAGCGGTAACATTAGCATCAGTTGAAAAAAGAAAATTTTTTTAAATCTAAAAAAAAATTTTTTTTTAAATCTAAAAAAAAATTAAGAAAAAATTTTTTTTTATGTAATTGCGTTTGGTTCTTTGGTGGAAAATTTTCGTCCCCCCTTATAAATTGCATTGTAGAATCAACTGTTTTCGAAAAAAAACTAAAAATCTAAAAAACTACTTGACCAATATGGACCAAAATCTAATCAGCTCTAAGTTACGACGGGGCACATCGATTGCATCATTCATCATCCTGATCGCGTTGTTACTTTTTCTGAAAACGTTAACGAAAAATTTGATTACATAGAAACGGCCATACGCACACACACACACACACATACGAACATTTTGCTGAAAATAGTCTAAAATGACTACAATGACCATGAAACGTGAAGATCTGCTAAAAAATCGATTTTCGATTTTCGGGGTAATTACAATAACTTCCCTATAAAATCGGGAAGTTAAAAAGAAAACAAAATCACCAAAAAAAATAATAATGATAATAAGGAGGTTGAAGGAAATAAACTGGAGGGCACGGTACTAGAAATTTCAGACACCACCATGGATGAGACTCTACTTACCTCTACCCCTTTTAAACAATTAGCAGAAAATAAAAGCGGGTTTACTCCGACAAGAGTTCTAGCTAGGAGCCCTACATCGAGTGA
This sequence comes from Lasioglossum pauxillum, assembly GCA_933228785.1. NCBI lineage: Eukaryota > Metazoa > Arthropoda > Insecta > Hymenoptera > Halictidae > Lasioglossum > Lasioglossum pauxillum. Next base: position 29,184,631 of record OW121704.1, on the reverse strand, counting down.
CACTAAACTAGTGAGACAACGGTGAACCTCAGCTTCGGACGCCATTGAAGCGGTAGAGGAAATGGAAATTTTACATTTCCAATTTGAACATGAAACTCTGTCACCCGAGCAGCAAAGGAAAAGAAAAAGAACCCTTAACCTTGTAACGTTCCGATTTTCGCATGCGCCTGTAGCTCGGAGTTACCAGGGTTCGTGAGGTATCAAATGAACCGAATGCGAGAATCGGGTAGAAGTGGTATTTATTACCCGATCGTAAGACCGGTCTGATGGCGTGAACTAACCACGATGAACGATTAAGTAACAAAAATAAAATAATCTTCTTGCCACGCAGTCGGCTGATAACAATAATTAGACAAAACGTTGAAGTCAGTCAACCGGTGACTGATTCGCGTGCCCGGTATCCTACAGTCGTGAAACCGTCTCTGACTCTTCCTGGTTCGGCTAGAACAAAACGATAACGGTCCGGCAATCAATAATCGTCTCGCAGATAACGTAGAATTAACTTAACTTATTCTAACCGCGGCGTCGCTTCGCGGAACGGAATAGACCCGGAATACGCGGCGAGAGTGACACGCGTCGCGAACCGATTTTTGCGGGCGGACGCGGGCCGTATCCGGACGGCAGGTTTCGTTCGTCGGCGTGTTTCGACTCCAAAGCGGCCGCGCCCCACGCATCCGTCACGACGAGACGTCGCAACCCTCCACAGTTGGACCTGTGGTCACGAGCTGCGAAACGCACGCGCCTCAGAAGGGCCTGAGGGGATTCGTGCTCGTTATTGCCGTGAGGGAGACGCGAAACCACGAGAGCGACGAAACGTACAGTGCCGCACTTCGACCCAGAAGGACCTGAGGGGATTCGCGCTCACTATCCGCAAAATCAGCTCTCGCACGGCCCGACGACGGCACGACAGGTCTTCGTGCGTGGCTGGACGTTGGGGAGTACTCGCAAGAGCAGTGATCCCAGTCTGCGTTATACTGGTCGGAGTTTATGCCCAGCAGATCTGTTTATTCTAAGAAGAACTGGCAGGTCCGGTGATCGTCGTTCGAATGTTCCAGGAGAATTCCGCTCGCGCGGCGTTCCGTTGCGCATTTATACGCGTGGAACGTGTGTGGCGCGTGGAGGGGGCCACTCGCTCGCGGCCCTCCGATTGGCGCGCTCTCGTGTCACGTAAGTCTATAAATATGAGTGCCGCTCGCCCGGCTCGCCTCATATGCTCGCATGCTTTCGCGATGAGACGTCGGCTCGTCGCATCCCCCCCTTACTTGGAGAACGGACACTGGCGGGAGGAAACGACCGTGATCTGCTAGCGAGATTTTGCGTCTCGTGGGCCTCGGCCTCGGATTTCGTTTCGGTGGTTAGCTAGGTTACTTCTTCCGTTACCCTTGTCGTCGGTGCTCCCACGTGGCGTACCACGCCTGTCTCTTCGTCCAGCGGTATGGCCCAGCGGGTATTCCCGATGTCCAGGCGGTAGCGACGGACCCCTACCGGTGCCCAGAACTCCTGTCCATGAGGTAGCGTTTGACGCCTCTTTGGTAGGTGCCGGAGAGCCTTGGGTAGCGGGATCGGTGATGTTTCTCGTATCGACAAGAATTCCAGTTGTACCGGTGGCATCTCCGGTTCCTCCTGGTTTACTGGCGCAGTCTCCGGAATGGTTGGTAGATCTGGCTTCTTGCTCGGCTTTCTTTTTATTCTGCGTCTTTGTTTGCGCAGGCTGCTGGTCAGTCACTCCGTCGGTGCTTTCCAGCCCTGTGGTCCTGCCTTGCGTGTCGGCAGCGATCGGGCGTACTCCAGTGGCCCCGTAGCTGTTCTCGGCTCCGGTGGTGGCGGCGGTTTCGTTGGCTCTTTTGCCTTCCCTTCCTGCGGAGTCGTCGTTGGTTGGGCTGTCCGCCGGCCGGTTGGTCCCGTCCTTACGTCGGTGGCGGTGGCTCCTGTTTGTTTCGGCGCCTCCCTGTGTGGCACCGTCAGGATTTCTGTCCGACCTGACCTTGCCAGGGTGGACGCCATGCGGTTGCCTGTCGGCGCCTCCACCTGGCCATTCCGATCCCCTGCCATCTCCGGTTCCTCGCCACTTCGAAATGCGGCGGTCGTGCTGGCGGTGTCACTCGCCCTGGCTGTGTGTGACGTCGTTGGCCCTGCTGCGGCGGCTGCTCTCCGCGGTCGCAGCCTGCGCGGTGAGGGTTCGGGGGTGGGGGCACATATTCCCCGTGTCGGCGGTAATCCGCCTCTAGCTGCTCGAGGAACGCGTTTAGTTCCGCTTCTGATGCTTCCTTGGCCATGGTCATTTGTCAACTGATGCTGGGCATCCGGTGTTCGTCGCGCCGCCTTGGCTCTCCCCATTCGTGGTCCGTCGGCGGTCGTTGGGGTTCCTCGGTCCGTCTTCGTTGGTTCGGTACGGTTTTATGTCTCGCACGTGCACGTGTTTCGCCCAATTGCCCGCGCTATCGCATATATCAAAGATAACCGGCGAGACTCTGTTTCGCACTTGGAACGGGCCGCTAAACTTCTTCGCTAGCTTCGCGTTTCGGAATTCCGCTTTGTCGGAGAGAACGTGAGTTCGTTTGAGGACGTATGTGCCGACGCGAGGTTCCCAGCTCCGTTTGTTATTATCGTACTGTCTACTCTGGATTTGAAAGTTGCGGGCCAAGTTACTTTCCGCTAGTTCCCGCGCTTCGCGTAACCGTTTTAGGCGGTGTTCTAACCCGGCGGTCGGTCGTTTCCCGGACTCGAAACGTGAACTCCCCGGCGCGATGAGTTCTCTCCCCGTATTCAAATATGCCGGCGAATACCCCGCGACGCTGTGGTGCGCCGTATTATAGGCGAAAGCTATTTCGGGGCAGTAGAGGTCCCAAGTTCGTTGCGATCGGCCCGCGTATTGGCTGATCATCGTTTTGACGACCTTGTTGACTCTCTCTACGGGATTACACTGCGGAGCGTACGGTGGCGTCCGTCGGTGTTTTACCCCCCATTCTCTGAACGCCTTTTCTATCTCTTTCCCGACGAATTGTCTGCCATTGTCGGTCACGATGGTTTCGGGACAGCCGTGTCGCATGAGTACGAGCTCCCGTATGGCTCGTACGTCTGCTTCGCCCGTCGCTCGTCTCAACGGCCGCAGCTCGATCCATTTGGTAAAGCGGTCCTGCATCACCAATAGCATGGTGTTTCCGCGCTGGATCGGGGTAACGGTCCTACCAGGTCGGCCGATACCATCTCCCATGGCCGATCAACTGGCGGTGCGTGCATACGGCCGGCCGGTGTCTGCTGCTGCATTTTGTGCTTCTGACAATTGTCGCAGCATCGGACGTGACGTACTCCGTTACGCATCATTCCGGGCCAATAGTATAGCCGGCAGAGGCGCGTCAGCGTCTTCGCAACGCCCAGGTGGCCGGCGGTCGGGTCATCGTGTGCCTCGCGGAGGACGCGTGGCCTGTCGTTTGTTGCCACGCATAGTTTCCACTCCTCCGCGGTCGGGTGTTCGTCGAAATCCAGCGTGTGTAGTACGTGTCGAAAGAGACGTCCCTCTTTGATGCGGTATTCCGGATGGTTTTCCGGGCGCTCCTTGACATCCTGCATCTGTCGATGGTACCACGGGCACTTTCCGGTTGGTCGTGTCCCGTGTACCGGTATGGGCTGTCGCGAGAGCGCGTCGGCCACTGTGTTCTCTGTGCCTCGTCTGTAACGGATTTCGAAATCCCATTGACCAAGCTCCATTGCCCAGCGGGCGAGTCGTCCGGACGGGTTATCCATTTTCTCGAGCCATTTCAACGACTGGTGGTCCGTCAAAACCGCGAAGTGATATCCTTCGAGGTAGTGTCGCATCTTCCAAATGCCCCACCGCACTGCGAGACACTTGTGCTCCGTTGCGGAGTAGTTTCGCTCAGCCTGATTTAGTGTTCGGCTGGCGTATGCGATCACTCGTTCTCCTTGGTCCCCCTCCTGGATGAGGACCGCGCCAAGACCGTCCCTGCTAGCGTCCGTTTGCAGGGTAAATGTCTTGTCCCAGTCTGGGACGGCTAGTACCGGAGCCTCGGCCAGGGGTTGTTTCAGCGTGTCAAACGCCTCTTGTTGTCGTTCCTCCCAATTCCATCGGCTTTTCTTTTTTAGCAGGCTGGTCAACGGAGCGGCTGTTCTGGATACGTCTGGTAGGAATCGTCGGTACCAGGAGAGGAGGCCCAAGAATCGGCGGAGTTCCCTGGCGTTTGCCGGGGCCGTTAGTTGCGTAACGGCCGTTACTTTTTCCGGGTCTGTCCGTAGCCCGTCCTGGTCGACCACGTGCCCCAAGTACTTCAACCGTTCGCGCGCGAAGTGGCATTTTTCCCAGTTCGGCCGCAGGTTCGCTGCGCGGAGCCTCTGGAAAACTACCTTGAATATTTCTAGGTGTTTCTGGAAGGTTTCGCTGGCGATTACGATGTCGTCCAGATAGGCGAAAGCGTACGGAGCTAGGTCGGCTGATATTACTCGGTCGAGCAGTCGCTGGAAGGTCGATGGCGCGGAATGCAGGCCGAACGGCATCACTTTAAACTCGAGTAGCCCTTTCCCTGGCACGGTGAATGCCGTGAGCGGCCGGCTGGCCGGTGTGAGTGGCACCTGCCAATAGCCATTCTTGAGGTCGATCGTTGACAAGTACCTCGCACCCCGTAGTTTATCGAGCGTCGCGTTTATGTGTGGTAACGGGTACGCGTCCTTCTTTGTCACCTTGTTCAACCGTCGGAAGTCGACGCAAAAGCGGTGTTTGCCGTCCTTCTTCTTGGCGAGCACGATGGGGGAGCTCCATGGGCTCCGGGACGGTTGACTACGCCCTCCGCTAACATCTTGTCGATCTCCGTATTTATGATCTCCTGCATAGCGGGGTTTCGCGGTCGGTATCGCTGCTTGATCGGAGTCGGATCCTCGAATCGGATTTCCCCGTGCACCGTCCGGTCGGTGCTTGCGTTGTGCAGAGGTTTTGTCGAGCTTTCCTCGTCCTCGGATGTAGTCGTTGTTGGTCTATGGTTAACCGTAGGTTCATTCTGGTCAGCGCGTCCATTCCCAGGAGCATGTCGTGATCCATTGTTTCCATGACGAAGTACTGGTGGACTAGGGGTTTACCCTCCGAGAGCGGTTTAGATTGTACTGGAGTATGGTGCTCGGTAGACAATCGTCCTTAGGCAATCTGGCAAATTAGTAGTGTGAAATGGAAGCTATTCAGTTTATCCTGTTAGGATTTATTTTAATAACGCGTTAGGATTAGGATTTCTTTTATATTATAGTTCAGTGTGAGGATCTTTTAGTTCAGTGAACGATCTGTGTAAAAGTGATCCATAGACGGTGAATAAGTTTCCGGATTTTATATACAGGGGGTACTTCGGAAGAGTCCGAGAACTTACGAAACGGATTTCGTTTCATAAGTTCCCGGACACTTTTACGTGTTGAGATATAGGAGAAAGTCCGAGGACTTATGAGACGTACTTTCGGTCATAAGTTCCCGGACTGCCTTTTTTAAGGGCTCTGAAGGGTCCTGGTGGTGTGTCAGCCCGTCTTAGAGTCTTTCGAGTTTGAGAAAAATAATTTGGGCAATTTAGAAAAAATCCGAAAACTTATGAAACTTTCAATTAAATTCGGATAAAATTTTTCTTCGTCGTACGGGGCGCGGTGAGCGAGGGTGATCTATAGATAGTGCGTGCGTGTAGTCTACGATAATTTTAACACCTTAAGTAGTTTTACACGAACTTATGGGTCGAGTTTCGTTCTATAAGTCCGTGAGGGATTTAGCTTGCCTCGACGTGTTAATTGTATACGGACTTTTGGAACGAGCGGAATAGTGTTAGAGCGTGATTGTTTTTGAGAGAGTGTGAGAGTTTTTAGGTTTTAGGTATAGGAGTTAGGTTTTTTCTGTGTGTGTCTTATATTTAGAGTGCGTGCGACTATTTTTAGCGTATTTTTGTTAGGTATAAGTAAATGTGTACATATGTGAGGAAGAGGCTCAGAGCCTAATAAAGCGGGAAATTCTTATTATAAATATCTCTCTTTTCTTAAAAAGTCCTATACGTGAGTGGGGTCTGTATTTCGGGTTTATCAGAGAGGGGCTTCGCCCCGATTAAAATTTGAAATGTCGGTTGAACAGTCGCCGCCGCAGGTGAAGGGCAGAGCTAAAAGGGGGTCAGCCTCAAGTTCAGGGAAACCCAAGGAAATAATGGAGATTCAGGAAGATGTAGGAAAATAATTATTTAAATAAAAATAAATTTTTTAAAAATTCCACGTTTTTAAAACGGACTAAAAAGTATAAAATAAAATTGTTAAAAACGCCACGTTTAAAAGACCGACTAAAAAGTATAAAATAATTTTTTCAAGCCCCATACAGATTCCTAACCCCTGAAAATTTTTGATTGTGAATTTCTAATAGCTAAGAAAATACTTGTAAGATTTAAAACGAAAAACGCGGGGCGCATGCACTAGATAATTGATGCATGAACACTAAATCACTAACAACTTTATTGCACTGCAAATGATATGAAGTGTTGTACGAGATTTCTCAGCGGCAGCTACTCTCTACACTCCTTACTATGTATTATCTTGCCCCCCACGTTTTTCGTTTTAAATCTTACAAGTATTTTCATAGCTATTAGAAATTCACAATCAAAAATTTTCAGGGGTTAGGAATCTGTATGGGGCTTGAAAAAATTATTTTATACTTTTTAGTCGGTCTTTTAAACGTGGCGTTTTTAAAAATTTTATTTTATACTTTTTAGTCCGTTTTAAAAACGTGGTATTTTAAAAAAATTTATTTTTATTTAAATAATTATTTTCTGCTTTTTAGTCTTGTATGTGTGAAATTTTACAATCGATTTAGAACATTTTGATGAGACTATAACAGAGACATGTAGTAAATTTTAGACGGTATTGCGACGCGTCATATCGAAAACGAACACCGTGGTAAAATGTCAAAGATAAAGGTTCGACGGAGAATTTCGGTGTAACTATTCTTTCGCTTGGTAAACAAACATTATAGTATACTAATACGTAGTCACTTTGTAAACACCGCACGGAGCTCGAACGCACACTGAGCTCCTTCGCTGCGAAGCAGGTCAGTGGAGTGGGGATGAGTCAGAGTGGGAACCGAGTGGGCACTACCGGTCGTCGCGTGGGGACGTGTAACGGTTAAATTTTTAATAGTTTATATCTCCTAAACGCGTAGGCTGTTGTAAATTAAAAAATTTTTTTAAAAATATTGCATTGTCATATAGTACTGAGCTATGTTTAAAATTTCAAGTCTCTAGCTCATCGAGACGTTAGTTTAAAAACAGTTGTAAAATTTGTACCGAACAGACAAACAGACATACAAGAAAGCGACCTAATAAAAACGTGGTAAAATATTTAATGGCATACCTGGTGATTTGGCGACTTCTCTGGGAAAATCATCATTAACGAACTGCTCCTTTTTTGTGGACATTATTTCGAGATTATAACAGAGACATGTAGTAAATTTCAGACGGTATTGCGACCGCATCATATCGAAACGCCGCGGTAAAATGTCAAAGATAAAGGTTCGACCCAAAATCTCGGTGTAACTGTCCCTTCGATTGGTAAACAAACATTATAGTATAATAATGCGTAGTGACTTTGTAACCACCGCACGGAGCTCAAACGCACACTGACGCACACTGACGCACACTGAGCTCCTTCGGTGCGAAGCGGGTCAGTGGAGTGGGGATGAGTGAGAGAGGGAACGGGTAGTGGAGTAGGGAGCGCTGTCGCGCGGCGTGGCGATTGGTCAACGCGATGACGTAGGCTTCGCGGGGGGGTGAACAGGTAAATATTTAATTGTTATATCTCCGAAATGGATAGACTTTTTAAAAATTTTTTTTTTGAATAATGCATTGTCATCCACTTCTGAGCCATGTAACCGATTTCAAGTCTCTAGCTCATCAGGAAGTTAGTTTAAAATCAATTGCAAAATTTGCCACCGAACAGACAAACACACAAGAAAGCGAGCTAATAAAAACGTGGTAAAAAGGGGGACAGTGGAGAAAACGTGTAGTCAGAATGAGGAGCAAAAAGGACGGAATCGGATCTGGTAGGGGGTAAAAGAAAGCAAGTTCTATTAGATTTGGAGGATGAGAATTCGGGATGGTTGTCCTTGACGCAGGACGAGATAGTACGGAAAATAGGAGACTCAGGCAATATAGAGTCGGATGTGAGCAAAAGACAGAGGAGGGACTCATGGGAAATAGACGTAACGGATCTGAAGTCGAAACTATGAGAGTTAAGCTCGTCCTTATTCATGATTAAGAAAACAGCAGAGAACGTTAAAAAATATTGTGAGAAAAATAGGTGCGTAACAGGGGGTGTTTCAGTGAATGCGGGAGCTGTATATTATAATATAGTAAAAGCTATCAATAACCTTTATGAGGCGGAAAGCATGTTAGAAGGAAAGAGAATAGTGGATAGAGAGGGTAAAGTTTTATCAGTAGTGAAAAGTCTTGCAGAAAAATCTACGCAGTGCTCTCCAACACCAAAGGCAAGAAAGATAAGATTAGAGAAAGAATTAGAGGCAGGGGTTGCGGACGTATGTGAGGAAGTTTTGATCCAAGGGGAGGGTCAGAATACAGAATGGAAGGTAGTAAATGAGAGGGGAAAAAAAGAGCAGGCTAAGAAATTTAGGGAAGAGAGAAGGAGAATGGAACAGGAAGAGCAGAAAAAGAAAGCAGATCTGGAAAAGAAAGAGAAAGAAGCTAGGAGAAAGCTAAGACCCCCACCGGTCAAGCCAGAGGCTATTCTTGTAAAAACGACTGTTAATAGAACGTTCGCGGATCTTTTTAAGGAATTAAAATCGAAGGCAGGGGATAAAATAGGTTGCATCCAGACGGTTAGAAAATCGAGAGGGGGGATCTTTTGATTGAGCTCCAAAAGAATTCGAATTGTAGGGAGTTTGAAAAGGTGGTCAAAGAATCCTTAGGCACGGAGCAGCTAATCAAACGTTTAGGGCATAAAGTAACGTATGAGATCAGAGACATCGATCCCACGTTAGACAAAGAGGAACTGAGGGAGGAGTTAGCCACAAAAATGCAAATAGTGAGAGAGGAAGTGGAAATCAAATCCATGAGGTACGGCTACGGTGGGACATGGACGGCGATTTTTGTTCTTCCAAAGAGTTTTGAAGAGAAATGGATCGAGGGAAGTAGGATCAAAATAGGTTTTACATTCTGTAAGGTTAGGATTGCGCCGAACGTTATAAGGTGCTTCAAATGCCACGAGTTCGGGCATATGTCGTACTCCTGCCCCAACAAGAATTCAAGGGAAATAATCTGTAGAAAATGCGGTAGAAATGGACACTCATTCAATGACTGCACGAATGAGCGGAAATGCATTCTATGCTTAAGAAAGGGCGTTAGTCAGGAGAAAGTAGGATATGTGGCGGGCGCAGCGAATTGTCCGCAATTCAAAAAATATCTGGCGCAGATTAGCGGGGGAAATGAACAGATTTCAAATTAAGGATATTACAAATAAATTTGAACCATGCCAGACTGGCCAATAACCTGGTCCAGCAGACGGCGTTGGAATTAGGGGCGGACGTTGTACTAATTGCAGAACCATTGCGCAATCCGGGAAATTGGATATTGACTAGAGATACTAGCAATGCGGCCATTTGGGTTACAGGATGCAGGGGGGTTAAGATTCAAGAAGACGGAAATAAAAGGGAGGAGGACTACGTGCTAGTCAGGTTAGGGCAAATATCGCTGATCAGCGTATACTTATCTCCTAACACATCCCCTGAATTATATGCTAGGAAGCTAGAAAGAATAGAAAAAGTTATAAGGGCAGAAAAAAAGGAAGGTAGGAAAATAATTGTGGGTGGCGACTTCAACGCCAAGTCTCCCGCGTGGGGTTCTCTCAGACAATGCTCAAAGGGCACGCTGGTCTTAGAGTTACTCATGGACCAGGACGTACACCCGGTCATCCCTGTGGGCGGTCCAACTTTTGAAAGGAGAGGGGCTGCTTCCAACATAGATTTCATCGCTACATCCCCAGAATTTCAAGAAGGGGGAAAATTAAAATGTAGGGTACTGGAAAAGGAATCTGCGTCGGACCATAAATATATTTTCACTGAAATTGCAACAGAAGAGCCGAATAATTTGAACGACCTCAGACCAACCAAATGGAGCGTGACCCCCCAAGGGATGATTGAACTGGGGAGGGTACTTAATAGACGTCTGCAGGAAAACAACTGGGAAGGGATTGAATCTATGGATGGAAATCAGATCAGGAATATGATAGAGATAATGCCCAAAATATGTGATGAAGCCCTGGAAAAGACGGATCGGAGAAGAATCAAGAAAGAGAACCCTTGGTGGACGAAGGAATTGGGAGACTTAAGAAGTAAAACACAGAAACTAAGGAGATCCTGGCAGAGGACTAGGAAGAGGGGAAGGGCGGACGAGGCTGATGCTCTGCATGCACTGTACAAAGTAGCAAGGAAAGAGTTGAACAAAGGAATTTTTAAATCAAAAGAAAAGAGCTGGGCCACCCTCTGTGACACAATAAACAACGATGTCTGGGGGAAGCCGTACAAGGCCGTAATTAAAAGGGTGAAAGGGGTAACACCCCCGCCGTCTCTCTCGATAGCCGCTGCAGAGAATATTATGTCTAATTTATTTCCGCAGGAAACCCAGGAGGATGGAGTAAACTCTGAAGCGGACCCCAGGGCAGAGGTGCACAGCGGTGACCAGCCTACAGCAAGGACGGAGGAGAGCTTCAGGAGAATTACCATCGAGGAAATTCAGAAGGCAGGAATGCTTCTCAAAACAGGAAAGGCATCAGGTCCAGACGGGATCCCACCAGAAGCGATCAAGGCTATGATAGCAATGAGGCCTGACTGCTTCGCGGCCATGTTTAATGGGACACTGGAAAGTGGCCATATTCCGGATCAATGGAAGAGAGCCAGGACTATACTGCTGCGGAAGCAAGGTAAAGACCCCGATACCCCCTCAGCTTACCGTCCGATTTGTATTATAGATGCGGCTGCCAAGCTCCTGGAGTACGTCCTGAAGAATAGAATTATGGAATTCCTTGGCCCTTCACCGTTCAGACCTGAGCAATACGGATTTTGTAATGGGAAGTCCACCGTCCATGCGATGGATTACTTGAGGAAGAAAATGGATGAGGCCACGCAACATTTTAGATTCGCAGCTATTGCTGCGCTTGACGTGAAAAACGCTTTTAATTCTTTGAGTTGGAATAAAATAATAGAAGAGATGACGGTAAGATCCATTCCAGGATACTTAATTAATTTGACGAAGGACTACTTCAGGGGCAGAGTGGTCACTTACCACTCTTCGGAAGGCCAGGTAAGGACGGTGTTACGTCCTGACGTCCGTCACCGGACTCCCTCCTTACATATTTGCACTACCAGCAAATATATAAGTAACTAACATTAATACCTAAGAAGACCCCCATCCGACGTCATCACTTTGGAATGTGATCACGTCAAGCCTCAGTGATTTTGGGCATAACAATTCCAAGGCCTGCTCACTCAAGCATACGACGCTATTGTTCCCCCACCAACTCTTCTATTGTTCCCCCACCACAAGTCCACCTGGCAACAGGCCTATAAAAGCCAGGATCGCAGAGCAGAGACACACAATTCGACAATTACACAATTCCACAATTCGACAATTACACAATTCGATAATTCGATCATTCGATCATTCGATCATTCGATCTTTCGATCATTCAATCATTAATAAGCAGTAACTCAGCACTAAGCATTCTTATCATTCAGTCAGTCAGTGGAGCAATCATTGACGAATTTCATTTACTGTTATTTAATTATTCATTTATCAGGATTATTCCAATTCAGTACTATTTCGGGAAATTATTCATTTATCAGGACTATTCCAATTCAGTACTATTTCAACGATTCAACCTCCGAACAATACAGTTCTCGTTGATGAACCAATGCGGGACGCTATAATTTATTTATAGTAGATAACCGTGATCTGAGAGAACGCTTCCTTCCCCAAAGGTCTCCTTAAAGTCTACGTGCGGTTCATCAGAAGTGCAATTCATTAAGTGACGTGCGCGCGTGCGGCGGAGAGAGTGTCACGAGTGAGAGTGAGAATCGCGTACCGGGCCCAACATCGTTTCTCCCTCGAACTAGGCGGACTTGGTCCAGCCGTTCGAGCCAACGATCCAACCCCGAACTAGGCGGACTTGGTCCAGCCGTTCGGGCACCCTCCTCATTCACGGTCAGGCGGACTGGGTCCAGCCGTCCGAGAATTCCCAAATCCTAGCTCAAACCCTCGACGATCGAACCGCAACATTCCATTTGATCTCTCTCTCGGGCCGGATCTGCGCGGTACGCTCCCACGTCACCGCGAGTCGTGAACCACACGCAAATTCGAGTGCCATTTCGAGTCATCTCTCCGAGTCTCCGACGAAATATCCCTAATCCTCCGCGATATCGTCCTGAGGTCAAACCTCGGTCGTATCATTGGTGACAGCTGCGGTGGGATTCGAATTGCTCAACGGAGCACCCACAATTGCCACATTCTACATAATTTTCAACATACACGATGTCTCGAACCTCGAATCCAAGCAACCCCCCATCGGTACAGTCGGTTCTCAATGAGGCCACAGCGAGGGAGCGCGTTTTATTGGAACAACTCGAAACAATGGAGCGAAGACACCAGGAACTGCTCGAAAAATACAATACACGGTTCAACCCAGTACAGAAACGTGAGCAAGTCCCCGTCGTAAAGTCCGAACCCGCAGCAAACCTCACTGTGATCGAAGGGATAGCCGCCAAACTGAAAACGCTGCAAGAAATGATCGAGAATCTGGGCAGCCCAGCAAGCTCTCATACATCCGAGCGCAGTCCGACACCGGACCCCTTAAGGCCACTGGACAAGATCGCGCACAAAATCGAGGCACATTCATCCCGCGAATGCGGACGAATTACGCTAAAAGACGCAGTGGAAACCGTCCCCCACTTCGATGGTGAGAACATTACCGTCTTCCAGTTCGCACGAGCATGTAAACGGGCCCGTGAAATGCTGCCCGCGAAAGCCGAGCCAAATCTGGCCAAACTCCTGCGCAATCGGTTGAAAGGACACGCAGCTCTGGCCGTTGAGGACTAAACACATCATTCAGTGGATGAACTAATCAACAGACTGAGATACGTCTTTTCACCTTCGAAAACGCCGAATCATTACAGAGGCGAATTGGCCAACATTATTAAGGATCCAAAAGAACATATCCTCGACTACATAGCGAGAGTTAAGGACCTAAACTCAGCTATTATCGACGGCGAAAGGGAACGATACGGTACGCTGAATGATAACCACGTCAACGACATCGACGACCTCACTCTGGAATCTTTCCTAGACGGGCTACCCCCCACCATGAAGACTCGAATACGTCACGAGGGTTGTTACGGTCTAACCGAGACCTTCGACTCCGCCATCCAAATCACGAAAGAAATGGAACGAGAGAGCCGAAGATTCCCAACGACCTCGCGACCGACGCCAACCACGTGCCAGTTGTGCCTCCGACCGGGACACGAAGCCCGTGCTTGTCGCGACCACGGAGTATCTCGCGGCCACGAACCGCCCCGCGACTACAGATCGCCCCGCGACTATGGACCGCCCCGCGGCTTCACGCATGACCCTCGAGGTCAACCCACTCGATGGCCAGATCCACCACGTCGTGCCGTCGGCAACGACGCGAATAACACGCAACCATCCCAAGGTGCAGGAACAAAAATATGTGCCTATTGCAAAGCGACAGGGCATCTAATCTCCGAGTGTAGGAAACGGGCCTACAACAATCAACGATTCCAGGGAAACGAGAACCGCCCACGAGAACCTACGAGCGCGCCTCGTGGAGCACCAATACAGCAGACGCGTTCCGCCCTCCCGATAACCACGGAACACGAGAATCAGAACGGACACGAGCATGCGCAGTCCAATTGAAATCGGCTCTGATCGTACCCGCAATAATGCTGCACTCCGCCGACCTCAAAGAAACAACAGAAGCGATGGTCGACACCGGATCCGAAATAAATATCATAAAACGAGGAGCTTTAAGTAAGCCCGAGCTGACCAGCACGCAAGAAAAAGTGAGCATCACAGGCATCACAAACCATACCATTACCACTCTCGGCACATTCGAAATCGACATATTCAATCACAAGGTGACATTCCACGTCGTCGCCGACGACCTACCGATACCCCAAAAGGGCATCATTGGCTCCGAATTTTTCCGAAACCAATCCGTCGACATCGTCTACTCGGAAAATTGCCTCCGTTTCCATGGCACCACTATTCCATTTCTAAATCGCGAACAAGTCACGCTTCCGGCAAGATCCAAAACGGTCATTCCAGTACACATCCTAAACCCAAACCTTAACGAAGGCTACGTGCCACGTCAAGACCTCGGCGAAGGGGTCCACCTAGGACACGCCGTAATCAAATCGAAACAAGGGAAAGCCTACCTCCCCGTAGTCAACACGACGAACCAAGATATTATACTGCGGGAACCTAACGTCGAACTCCAAGAGTTCGAGGAATTCGAAGAACCTCCACCGATTCCTTCTTCACAGACCTCTTCTATTTCTATTTCTTCTACTTCTATTTCGTCCACCACAGTGCACCCACTCACTGAATCTTTACTAAATCCAAGTGTGCTGTGCGTGCGATCTCATCCCCCTCCAGAGGCATGCGAAATCAATTTTACTACTCCTAATTCTACTAATTCCCACATGCCGGAGGTCTATTCTAAAGAATCCAAGCCGATTCTATCAAATTCCAAAATCTGTGAAGAAAAATCCCCTGAGGATACGTCGAATCCCGTCTCATTATTCCCTTGCCATTTGTCTCATGAAGATACCAACCCTCCAATATCAGTTGATACAAACCCGTACGCCAATGACCGTATAACCGAAATTATGAAACTTCTAAACACGGAGCACTTAAACGCAGAAGAGGAAGCCAGCGTCAAAGACCTCGTAAAGGAATACAACGCCGTTTTTCATCTCCCCGAAAATCAACTCGGGCACACCAACGCAATCAACCATCGAATAACAACGACGGACAACCGATCAATAAACATGAAACAATATCGCTTTCCATCGATTCACAAAGAAGAAGTGAATAAGCAGCTCCTCGACAACACCATCATACAACCATCGACATCACCATACAATTCCCCCATCTGGATAGTCCCCAAGAAACCGGGGCCGGACGGTCAAAAGAAATGGCGAATGAAAATCGATTACCGACTACTGAACGCCAAAATCATACCCGACGCCTACCCGTTGCCCAACATGCGAGTTCCATTTCCTATTTTTATTTTTATCCCCTCCACAACTGCAAATAGCGTTGTGCCAGCCCACAATTTTTTCTTTTTTCCTCCATAATCGCAGATAGCATTATGTGAGTGCCACTCCTTTTTTTACGTTTTCATTTTTCATCTAGCTCTTCTTTTCCATTCGCTATTTCCTTCGCGGGAACCCATCACGGTTTGCGAACAAAAAAAATCGCATTCTTATTGCTTCGCAAACGAATTCTCTTTTTTTTTTCCCCGGGGGTGACGTGTTACGTCCTGACGTCCGTCACCGGACTCCCTCCTTACATATTTGCACTACCAGCAAATATATAAGTAACTAACATTAATACCTAAGAAGACCCCCATCCGACGTCATCACTTTGGAATGTGATCACGTCAAGCCTCAGTGATTTTGGGCATAACAATTCCAAGGCCTGCTCACTCAAGCATACGACGCTATTGTTCCCCCACCAACTCTTCTATTGTTCCCCCACCACAAGTCCACCTGGCAACAGGCCTATAAAAGCCAGGATCGCAGAGCAGAGACACACAATTCGACAATTACACAATTCCACAATTCGACAATTCGACAATTACACAATTCGATAATTCGATCATTCGATCATTCGATCATTCGATCTTTCGATCATTCAATCATTAATAAGCAGTAACTCAGCACTAAGCATTCTTATCATTCAGTCAGTCAGTGGAGCAATCATTGACGAATTTCATTTACTGTTATTTAATTATTCATTTATCAGGATTATCCCAATTCAGTACTATTTCGGGAAATTATTCATTTATCAGGACTATTCCAATTCAGTACTATTTCAACGATTCAACCTCCGAACAATACAGTTCTCGTTGATGAACCAATGCGGGACGCTATAATTTATTTATAGTAGATAACCGTGATCTGAGAGAACGCTTCCTTCCCCAAAGGTCTCCTTAAAGTCTACGTGCGGTTCATCAGAAGTGCAATTCATTAAGTGACGTGCGCGCGTGCGGCGGAGAGAGTGTCACGAGTGAGAGTGAGAATCGCGTACCGGGCCCAACATCGTTTCTCCCTCGAACTAGGCGGACTTGGTCCAGCCGTTCGAGCCAACGATCCAACCCCGAACTAGGCGGACTTGGTCCAGCCGTTCGGGCACCCTCCTCATTCACGGTCAGGCGGACTGGGTCCAGCCGTCCGAGAATTCCCAAATCCTAGCTCAAACCCTCGACGATCGAACCGCAACATTCCATTTGATCTCTCTCTCGGGCCGGATCTGCGCGGTACGCTCTCACGTCACCGCGAGTCGTGAACCACACGCAAATTCGAGTGCCATTTCGAGTCATCTCTCCGAGTCTCCGACGAAATATCCCTAATCCTCCGCGATATCGTCCTGAGGTCAAACCTCGGTCGTAACAACGGTAATGCGTAGCGGGGTACCGCAGGGGTCTGTTTTAGGTCCTCTGCTGTGGAACATGGTGTACGACGGCCTGTTAAGAAGACCGCTTCCACCGCTGTGTACCAGAAGAGTCTTCGCGGATGACGTGGTTATCATGGCCCAAGATGCCAACCTCATGAGAATGAGAAGTAAGCTAGAGAATATCATAGAAGACACAAGAAGCTGGATGGCAACAGCGGGTCTGGATTTGGCTGAAAACAAAACAGAAGTCATGATGGCAAATAGGAAGTTACTGCCTGAGGGGTTCTGCTTCAGAGTGGGCTCGGCGGAAATAGTACCAGCTAAAACAATTAAGTACCTGGGTGTAACATTTGATAACCGGAAATTGTTTTTTAGGCATATTGAACTGGCTACTAACAAAGCCATCAAAGTCATGGCGGCTCTTAGCAGCATAATGACAAACAAAATGAGGACTTCGCAAAGGGCGAGAAAACTTTTTTACTTGACGACTGAAGCGATAGTACTGTACGGTGCGCCGATTTGGAGTGATGCGGCAGGCAAGGTTCTCACGACCAATGCACTTAGAAGAACTCAGAGGATGGGCCTGGCGAGGATAGCTGCAGCTTACAAAACTGTACCGGTGGATACCCTCTGTGTCTTGACGGGAATCCCTCCTTGGGATTTAAAGGCCGAAGAGAGGAAGACACTATTTAATTGGGAGAACCATATTTTTAAATTCCAGCACGATACAGTGAGAGATAGAACGAGAGCCGGCGTAAGAGGGGGTATACTCTCTTACAGAGAACTTGGAGAAGACGAGGCACTGGATGAAGAAGAGCTAGACGGGTACCTTGAACTCGACTTCGAGCCAGGATCCACAAACGAAGGAGAAGTGGAAAGAAGGAGAAGAGTAAAAAAGGAACTGAGAATATGGAGCAAGGAAAGAACAATGGTGAAATGGCAATCAACGTGGGACAGGGCCTCTGTGGGTAGATGGACGTATCAGCTCATCCCTAACGTCAAGGAGTGGCTGTCTAGGAGTCATGGTGAACTAGACTTCTATGTGACCCAGGCCCTGACGGGCCACGGTATTTTTAATACTTTCAGACACAGAATTGGGAAGGCAGAGTGTCCGGAGTGCTGGTATCATCCGGGGTGCGACGACGACCCGGAACATACGTTCGCGAAATGCGAGCAGTGGTCGGAAGAGAGAGGGAGGCTGCTCGAGGCACTTAACCTGGGTGAAGGCGATTTAACCATGAGAGGAATCGTTACGAGGATGCTGATCAACGAAGGAAACTGGAGAGCAGCTTGCGGATTCTTCAAGGCCATCCTGCTAAAAAAGGAGGAGGAAGAGCGTAGAAGGGAAAAGGAAGCCAGAGAAGAAAGAGCGAATTTATAAGAGAGTTAAGTTTTAGAATTAAGTAAATGAAATTAATGTAAATTTAGTATGTGTATGTAGTGCGAAGAAGTTATTAGAATTAGTATAAGAAATCAGTTCTATGAATGCGCTGTTGCCTGTCCGTCTTTCTGTTACAGCCTGCTGAGATGTAGGAGGGAGCCGGGGGTGAAGAGGAAGATGTCAACGCTATGGAAGGAGCTGGCCGGACCCCATTCCATCCCTGAGGTAAAGCAACACATGCAGGTCCAGGACTGGTTGGAAAGAAAGCAGAGCTCCTGTTGACTGTTGACGAGAGTTCAGGAGCAACCACCTACGCTCCACCCTTGGTTTCTACCCCTGGCTCTCTTCCTGGTTTCGAGGCAGGGTGGCAGAGAGACGGAGCCAGGCCCTGTGATAGCAGCATTCGAGATTAAGAAGAAAAAAGCATAAAGAATAGAGTAATTAGAATAGTATAGTAAGAAACTTAAGCGTTGCGTAGTAATAGGTCAGTTAATGTTCTCACACTCTCTCTAGTAGATGCTTAGTGAATAATAGAAAGAAGGAATTAATGGAATGATAACGAATTTATGATTATTATGAAGTATAATGCAGTGGTTAACCAATTAATCAGATAGCTATTTCAATGTAAACTCTCTCTAGCGAGCGCAAAGTCTGTTAAATTCTTCTGATAAAGTTAATTGTCAGTTGTAGAATAAAAATTAGTCGTAATTGAATTAGTCTAATGATAGCATATTTTACAGAAATCGTTTGAAATTGTTACCAACAGAAAGCAAAATACGGGTTACCTACATGACCGACGCGAGATAATTTGTGGTAGAAAAGGCGGTAGATGCGAGAATGGTGGCCAGCAGTTAGGCGCGAGCACGTGGCGATTCAGACACATCAAGATGGCGGAACGAGATTCCGTGCATTATTGAGTATGTTATTTTTGCTAATTTCTCGTCATACGGAGCGAGTTAGTAAAAACCAGGTAAACACGGCGAGTTTCTTGCAAAACCCGATACCTCATCGAGGTTAGTTTATAAAATTTCGACCTAGTTTAGCAAATAAATTTTCATTAAGAAAAAAGAAAATGTAAACAGTACAAAATGTAGAGGATTAAAAATAAATAATTTTATGTCAGATACACTCCGTCAGAAAGTCAGTAATAGAGGAATGATTCAAGAGTTTCGATTAAACTGAAAGAAAGATAGTCGTATGCGCGCCGCATGCTCGAGACAAGGAGGTCCTGGTCTTTCTTCGTTCAAACTAAAAGTGAAATAAACGGAAAAATATACAGTACAAAATGTGGAGAGTTAAAAATTAATGATTTTATGTCGGACACACTCCGTCATAAAATCATTATTAAAGGAGTGAACGAAGAATTTAGTAAATACCGAGAGAGAGAGAAAGTCTTATGAGTGCCACAGGCAGGCGACAAAGAGATCTAGAGTTTTAGTCGTTCCGGACGAAGAAAGGTCGGGCACGGGTATTAGAGTCGAACGGCGGATCGAAGCGCGAATGAAAATTCGAGATTGTAAGAAAAGTTCACATCGGTTTGTGCTGAAAATTGAGAGAGGTTTTGCAAGGGTAGGCTCGCGTGCTGTCACCGGGTTTGACGATTGTGAGGTCATTCTGGAGGCCACAAGGTGATTTTGAAAAATTGAATTCCTAATGTGGAACAATTGAGATAGAGTAAGCGCGAATAGGGTATGGATTTAAGTACGAATATTACCGACATTTCGCATAAAACGGGTTTATTTCTTGAATAGGTAATATTACAATTTGATATACAAGGAGTATCAGAGTTAATTATATCAATGTGATGTATGCAGACGGTCCAGCGTGTGAAGGGGGGTGGTCCATGGTTCCGAGGATGCTGAAAAAGAAAAAAGAATTAGAATAAAAAAGAACAAACATATAAATAGTAATCTAAAGTAAAATTGGTCAGGGTGAAATAACTGAACGAAAGCTTTAGTGTTATTAGTTCTTTAATAAGTAACTGATAAAGTTTAACTTAAGAATATTTTGTTACAATAGCGAGATATACATAAATAGATAATATAAAGTGAACAAATGATGAATGTACGGATAGTAATACTAGAATTTACTGTAATAGAGTCATAATAGTAGAACTAAAAAGATTCGGGAGGTTACTGGGCTCCCTCGAGGGCGATACAGGTCGCCCATCGCTCGGGTAATCCCTGTATTCCGCGACGAAAAAAGGAAGGGGGTAACCCGCGTAGATTGATTAGGAATTGCTCCTGGATGGTTTGGATGCTCTGGGCTCCCTGGGAAGGGGCGCGGTGACGATAAAAGTGAGCCAGCAAGTAATAGTCGGTGGGGGATAAACCCGGCGAATGGGAGGGGTGACGCAAAATCTCCACCCCCGCCTCCCGGTATCGAGCCTGCGCGATATCGGATGTATGAGGTGAGGCACCATCCTGTAATAAGATAGGAGGTGCACTCCCCGGGTTCATATTATAATAAGCTCTTAAAGCGTCACTGAAAAGTGAAGCATGTACAGGCCCGGTCAGGAAAACCCCAGGTGGGAAAAAATGACACAAGAATATTCCAACCATGCATCACCAGACACTCACCTTCAGGCGAAGCCTGGTGGCGCGGGGTGGTGAGGGTGTTAGCTCCTTATGAGGCTTCCTAGGTTGCCAGCTACGAGGCCCTTTGTGACCCTCGAAAATCAGCCATAGCTCGTCGCAGGTTATTAATGTATCAAGAAAGGGAGTTTCTAAATTCCTGAGCATCAGCTCTACGCAGGCTTCTACCCTTGCATCTCGATGTGTAGAGGTGGACACGAATATGAAGCCGGTGCTGCGCTTCTTCCGGTAATCTAAGGCTCGCAGGCGTCGCTGCACAGTAGCCCGGCTAGCCCCGAGCTGCTGTGATAGGGTAGTTAGTGTTACTTGGGGATCGCGTTGTATAAGTGAGAGTAAGTAACCCTCATCTATGATATGCTCGCGAGGCAGTCCACTTCGCGGTTGTTCTGCTAAGGTTGTGCGTCCTGCGCGAAATTCAGCATACAGCTGATATAGGGTTGATCGCGAAATAATTTTGCCATAGGCTTTAGTAATTTGAAGCAGGGCAGCATTTGGTGCGATGTCGGATGAAAACAATAGGTGAACCATGGCCCTCACCCGTTCACGTGGGAATTCCATAGTGACCTAAGAGAAAAAGTAAAAGAAAAAGCGAATTAACGGTAACGGAATAAATATAATTAATTTGATAGTGTTTGAGGGTAGGACGCTAAATAACTCAGAACCGCACTCGAACGTTAACAATCACTTTTATTCCCTATGTAGGGCCTCGTCGATAAACACAATCTTTGTACAAAACAGACTGTAACTGTGAAAACCGCGTACAATAAATATAAGTATGAGAACAGTTGCTGTCCTCGGTTATCTCTTAGATCAATGGATCCGGAGATGCTTGAATTTATGAAAGCCGGTCAAAAAGACGCGCAGCGTTACGTTGAAAAGAAAGAGAGAGTATTCGGTAGGCCTGGCCGTAGAGAATTGTTGATCGATCGATCAGCTGGCCGGTAGCCGTCACCGTCGATCGAGTGATTGGCGGATCGATAGCGCGGTCCGCCAATCGGAATGGAGCTACGCGGCAGATAATAATCGATAATGACACTGTCCAACAAATTTCAACTTTTTTTATGTTCCCAGATTACTATTGGCTCCTTCTTATAGAGTTTTTTGCGCTGATTCCGAATCTGTTTTTAATTTTTTCCCTATACGCACAGTTTTTGAGAAATTTGAGTTTGAAAAAATGACCTATTTTTCAACTTTGAACAAATATTATGATGTTATTATAAAAGATATTGAATTGTTCTTTGCAGCAAAAGATTCTGTGGACTACTTTCCCGAATACAGTGATATCCAATATTAATACACTATGATTGTTTAAACATGTTTAAACAATGATTAAAGACGGAGAGACACCATTTTTGCACCAATTTTTGAAGATATTTTTAAATTTATCTCAAAAAATAAGGGTCCAGCGGAAAATCGAACTATACCACGCGATAGAGCAGACTTTTATCTTGAAAAACCCCCCTTTGAAGTTTTCGACATCGACGTTTTTACCGAACCAGAAAGCAAAATATCTTCGCCCGACATGCGTTGCCGCCAGTGGCGCTCTGGACGAGATATGGCGCAGCGACGGGATACGGAGCGGCGAGCGACCGTTGTAGTGGTGAGCGCCACTGGCGGCAACTCATGTCGGGCGAAGATATTTTGCTTTCTGGTTCCGTAAAAACGTCGATGTCGAAAACTTAAAAGGGGGGTTTTTCAAGATAAAAGTCTGCTCTATCGCGTGGTATAGTTCGATTTTCCGCTGGACCCTTATTTTTTGAGATAAATTTAAAAATATCTTCAAAAATTGGTGCAAAAATGGTGTCTCTCCGTCTTTAATCATTGTTTAAACATGTTTAAACAATCATAGTGTATTAATATTGGATATCACTGTATTCGGGAAAGTAGTCCACAGAATCTTTTGCTGCAAAGAACAATTCAATATCTTTTATAATAACATCATAATATTTGTTCAAAGTTGAAAAATAGGTCATTTTTTCAAACTCAAATTTCTCAAAAACTGTGCGTATAGGGAAAAAATTAAAAACAGATTCGGAATCAGCGCAAAAAACTCTATAAGAAGGACCCAATAGTAATCTGGGAACAAATTTGGTGTTGGACAGTGTGATCGATCGCGGTAGATATCGACGGTGTCGGCCAATGACTCGGAGAGTTGACGGTCGATCACAGATCTCGTAGCGACCAGGTGAGTAACCAATGGGACGCCGACGCTACCGACACATTTAGCCAATCCCAAACAGATAGATTAGATTAGATTAACTTAAATACCGAAGATGAGGGACCCGGTGTGGCTGGATCTAAATCAGGAGAAGTATCTCTGTGCGAAGCCATCCGGGTTGTTAGCGATACCTGGAAAGAGAAAAAGAAACAGAAAATTAGTAGACGTATTATAGTTGTATTGTTAAAAAAAAAAGAAAAAGCAAATTAACGGTAACAGAACTATTAGAAATAAAAAAGAAAAAAAAATAATTAGATAGATTAGATTAGATTAATGCAAATACCGAAGACGAGGGTCCCGGTGTGGCTGGATTGATATCAGGAGAAGAAGAAGTATCTCTTTTAGAAGCCATCCGGGTTGTAAGCGATACCTGGAAAGAGAAAAAGAAATAGAAATTTAATTAATTAGTAGATGTAATATAGTCGTATTTTTAATTGTTCCGTCCGTTTTCAGGGCGGGAATTGCCGGTATGGGCGATGGGACGAACACGAGAGAAAATTACAACACCTTTTTCACGAAACAACTATTTACAATATATTTAAAAACAACTATGTACAAACGTACTTCGCGGAGGCGCGAGAGCGTGTTCAAAGATCGCTGCAAGGGTCGCAATCGATAGCCTTCGATAATCGTCGTGTCGAGTGTGTGTCGCGTCTGCTTTTTCAATGTCTCGCTTTGCTTCTGCTAACGGTAATAATCTCGCGCATCGGTGCGCGAGGTATACATCGATCACCTTCTACGCGGAGAAGGGGGTTGCGGGGTACGCACTGTCAACGGTTTGGCGACGGACGGCAAAACATTGCGCGAAAGTCGCTCGCCTAACGGTCGCATGCGTATGTTTAGGGACCGTGGCGGTCCTTTCGGTCGCTCGGTCGATGCTCCCGGTGTTGTCGGGCGCAGCCGACGGTTGAGCCCGAACATTCCGCCCGCCTCAGCTCCGCTGACGCAAGTCTTAACGCCAAACACCTTAACATCTATGTACAAATTACAATATATACAACACTTATTTTACAATTGTGGCGCTCGACGCGAGTGGGCATACGCCGCCCGCCGTGAAACGCTGTGAAGTGGGCGCGATCGCTCCGAATTGTTCGGCCGGGGTTTGCCGCCCGCCATGCAGCACTGCGGTGCGACGCGATGCACCTCGCTCACGGTCGCTAGTGAGCCGACGCTTGGGGGAGGGTAGGGTCCTCCGGTGGGTCCACGGGCAATCGGACGAGCTGCGCGATCGGCCGTTGAAGTTTCCCACCGGCTGTGCGTACCGTGACGACGCGGACGCGGTTGTCCGCGCCGGGGTGGAGGGTCTCTACGCGCGCGAGTCGCCAGGCCGCTGGCGGGTAGTTCGGCTCGCGAATGACCACCAGCTCTCCCGGGCGTAGGTTGGTTTCCGTGCACCACCACTTACTGCGCTCCTGGAGGGAATGCAAGTACTCCCGCTGCCATTGCTTCCAAAAATCCGCGCGCATGTGTTCGACAGTCTTCCACCGGGTCAGAGGGGTCGACGCGCTGTCCGGAAGGCGTTCTCCGGGTAACGTGAGGGTCGGGGCCCCCGTCAAAAAATGCCCAGGAGTGAGTGCCGCGTAGTCGTCGGGATTGCGCGACAGAGGGGTGAGTGGGCGGGAATTAAGGCATGCCTCTATGCCGCACAGTAGCGTCGACATTTCCTCGAATGTGAAGGTGTGCGAGCCCACGACTCTAACGAGGTGGCGTTTTACCGCCTTAACCCCCGCTTCCCAGAGGCCCCCGAAGTGGGGAGCTCCGGGCGGGTTGAATCGCCACGAGACCTCGGCCTGCTCGAGAAACGCGGAGACCTCGGGTGAGTTGACGGCGCCGCGACTCATCGAGGCGAGCTCCCTGGCGGCTCCGCGGAAATTTGTTCCGTTGTCGGAATGGATTTCCGACGGCCGGCCTCGTCGGGAGACGAATCGGCGCAGCGCGGCCAAGAAACCCGTGGTCGCGCAATCGCTGACGAGCTCCAAGTGGACCGCGCGCGTCGCGAAACACACGAAAACCGCGATGTACGATTTTTGGGACTTGTACCCCCGTCCCTTGCTCATGCGGGTCCAGAGGGGGCCCGCGTAATCGACCCCGACGTGCGAGAAAGGACGGGAGGGCTCTACCCTTGAGCGCGGTAAGGAGGCCATTATTTGGGTGGACGGCGTGGCGCGGTGGCGGGCACAGGTCACGCACCTCCACGTGACCCGACGAACGAGCTCGCGGGCTCCCAGTGGCCAGTAAGTCCTCCTCAACACGCTCAAGGTGAGCTGCTGTCCTCCGTGAAGCGTGGTTTGGTGCACGAAGTCGACGAGGAGCTCGACCAGCGGATGTTTCGGCAAGATGACCGGGTGCATCTCGTCGTAGGGGCGGGATGACTGTGCGAGTCTTCCCCCCACCCGGAGCAATCCCGCCGCGTCGATAAACGGGTTCAAACGCTTCAAGGGCGACGTTTGTCCCACGAACTGGCCTTTCGCGACGCGACACAGCTCAGTCTTGAACGCGGTGCTTTGCAGCCACTGGAGCCACAGCGTTCTTGACTTTCGTATCGTCGCGGGGGGGTCGTAGTGGGCCGTACTGCCCATCCTTCGCCGAAGGGCCGCGACGAACCGGAAGCAGCACGCGGTGACCCGAAGCAATTTCGACCACGAGGAGACGCTGGTGGGGAGGGGGGCCAAGGGGCTTTCCTCCGTGGCGTGGACGCGCGCGGTTTGTACCCGTACCTCGAGGCTCGGTTCCTCGAGGTTATCGGAGCGGGCTGGCGGCCAGCCGGACCGCGGGCCCGAGAGCCATGCCGGCCCTCGCCACCACAGGTCGTGTCGGAGTAGCTCGCCGGCCAGAAGGCCGCGGGAGGCGCAATCCGCGGGGTTATCGGCGGTTCCAACGTGTCGCCAGGACGTGCCAGGCAGGGTTTCGTGGATGAGGCCCACGCGGTTCGCGACGAAAACAGTCCACGTGGAGGGCGTTTGGGCCAACCACGCGAGCACTACTTGCGAGTCGGTCCACGCGTAAAGGTCGAGGTGGTCCGCGAAGGTTTCATCGGCAATACGGCGTAACAATTTGGCCAGCAACGCGGCCGCGCAGAGCTCCAACCGAGGGATGGAGACTGTTTTCAGGGGGGCGACTTTGGTGCGCGAGGCAACGAGAGTGACCCGAGTCCTCGTGGAATCGTCCGGTGGCGATCGCGAGACGAGGTATACCACGGCTCCGTAAGCGCGAGATGACGCGTCCGCGAACCCGTGCAGCTCGTACCGATCGCTGTGGCTTGGTGTTAGACGCACGCCAAGCCACCGGGGAATGCGCACTCTGCGAAGTGCGGGCAACTCCTCGACAATCGCTCTCCAGGTCGCGCTGAGTTCTGCCGGAATCGGGTCGTCCCACTCGGAACCTCTCAGCCACAACTCCTGGAGCATGATCTTCGCCTTTACAACTACCGGGGCCGCCCAGCCCAGCGGGTCGTACAAACGAGCAATCGTCGACAGGACGTCCCTCTTCGTAGTCGACGACCCGCATTCGAGGTCTACGGAAAACCCGAAAGAGTCTAACTCGGGGCTCCAATCCACCCCCAACACGGGTTGGGTGGTGGGGGAGCCCTGAAGCAAATCCACCGCCTGGGATGTCGTCTCCGCGGCCAGTACCAGAGGGATACTGGCTGCCCATTTCCCGAGCTCAAACCCCCCACCCCGCATGAGCTGCGTGAGCTCATCTCGACACGAAACCGCTTCGTCTACGGTGTCGGCCCCGAAGAGAGCATCGTCCACGTAAAAATTATTGCGCAGTACTGCGCATGCTCGGGGAAACGTGGTTCCCTCGTCCTTCGCGAGCTCGTGTAAGACCCTCTGGGCTAGGTACGGGGCGCACGCGGTTCCGTAGGTCACCGTGGTGAGTCGGAAGGTCGACGGTTCGAGGTGAGGCTCGCGTCGCCACACTATGCATTGCAGATTCACGTCGGCGTCGTGCACGCGAATCTGCCGGAACATTTTCACGATGTCGGCCTTGAGGGCGAATCGAGGGAGGCGCCACCGGAGTAGAACCGCGAAAATGTCCAGCTGCAGTTTGGGCCCCGGCAGAAGAAGGTCATTGAGCGACTTCCCGTTGGAGGTGGGGCTTGACGCGTTGAAAACGACGCGAACCTTCGGGGTTCCGTCGTCTGCCCGTTTCACCACCGGGTGGTGGGGCAGGTAGACGACAAGGGCTTGGGAGGAGGAATCTGGCGCCTCCTCCATGTGGTCAAGCCCCTCGTATTCCTTTAAAAATTCGCGGTATGCCACCTCCAACGGGGGGTCGCCGTGGAGTCGACGCTCGACTCCTCGCAGTATCGAGAGGGCTCGATTTCGCGACGCACCGAGGGGGAGGGGACGATCTTCGCGAAGGGGGAGGCGGACGACGTATCGGCCATCCGCCCGCCGTGCCACGGTGGCTTTGAAATGCTCCTCGCACCTCGTCTCATCGGGAGAGAGGGTGGAGCTGGGAGCCGCTTCCTCGATCTCCCAAAAAACTCGCAGTTGCTGCTGCAACTGTTCGTCTGCGCAGCAGTGCAGAGATGTCGCGACGGCGCGGGGGGAGTCGGATCGTGGGCGCGTGGGGCCCGAGATGACCCATCCGAAGACGGTCTCTTGCGCAATGGGTGTCCCTCCCTCCCCGCGACGCAGTCCGGAGCGGAGAAGTGCGCCGTAGTGGTCAGCACCGATGAGGAGGTCTACCGGCAGGGACCTTCTCGGGTCCGGGTCCGCGAGGGTCAGGCCGCGTAGGTGCGGGAACGCGCTGACGTCGATCTTGAGGCGGGGGGCGTAGGACGTTATCCGCGTGAGGACCAGGGCCGTCATCGAGAACGTCGGCGTCGCCCGTCCGACTCCTCGAATTTTGAGGTCGACCCGCGCGTTCACCTTGCCTACTGGGGCGTCTCCGGCGCCCGTAACCGTGACCGCCGCTGACCGCTTGGGCAAACGCAATGCCTGAACGAGGGCCTCGGAAACGAAGGTCGCCTCCGACCCTTGATCCAGGAGGGCCCGTACAGCGCGCGTTTCTCCGTTCGGTGTCTCGACCCTTACTATCGCGGTAGCGAGCAGCACGTCGCGGGACGTGCATTCCGGCCAGCGGGCCGTGCAATTCAATAACGCGGCAGGGGCGGCATCGCGATCTGTGTCTCCTCTCGCGCGACATGAGGCCATTTCGTGGCCCGAGGGGGTCAGCGAGGCCTGGTGCAGCGCCGTGTGATGCGGTCCGCCGCATTGTGCACACCGGGACGCGGAAGGGCAGCTACTCGCGGAGTGGTCCGTCCTGAGGCAATTGAAGCAGCAACCGCGGGTTTTTACTAGCTCCCTTCTCTGCGCGATCGACAAACCCCTGAAAACCGGGCAACGGAACAGCAAGTGGTTCTTGCTGCACTTGGGACACTGTAACTTCGCGGGTTGCGCAGCTGCGGCCGTGTGCGATCGGACGGGGGAGGGCTCGATCGCGAACGCGTGGGATTCCGCGACGAAACTTCGCTCTTCGGCGGCGAGATGAATATTCTCGAGCGCGCGGACGCGCGCCTCGAGGAAATCGTTGAGCGCGCTGTAGGTGGGGGGTTCGCGCGATGCACCGAGGGAGAGTTCCCATTCCACTCGTGACTTTGAGTCGAGATTTCGCACGACCAGCTGGACGAGCAGATCGTCCCATTGGTCGACGGGGCACCCTAAGTTGGCCAGCTGTGCCAAATTTTCCGCGGTGCGGTCGCGCAGCCTGGCGAGGCCTTCCCCGGTTACGTCCGTCAGCGGCGCGAACTGTAGCAGCTCCCCCACCAAGGCACCGATCACCATCCGCTTGTTCTCGAACCGCGACTGGACCGTATTCCAGGCAGGAGCGAAATTCGCGGCGGTCACCCTTACGTGGGATATCACGGACGCGGCTTTTCCTTCCAACGCGCCCTTGAGGTGGTACAGCCGCTGTACATCGTCAAGGTCGGGGTTCTTCACGACAAGGGACGTGAACAAATCCGCAAAAGTCGGCCATTCCGAATATCGCCCGTCGAATTTCGGGACTTCAATCCGCGTGAGTTTCGTGCCCCGCGACGAACTCGCGGCGGGTGCGCTAGCGATGGACGCGTCTAACGACATCTCCCGATTTAACGAATCGACCAACTCACAAAAGAAGTCGCTGGCTTGAAAGAACTCTTCCTCTGCTTGCTCGAAGAGCTCCTCCACGGAGTAGGGCATCGTGGAACGGTCCTGAGCGGTGGCCTCGAGCTCCAACTCCAGGTTGATCTGCTGACAGC
This sequence comes from Lasioglossum pauxillum, assembly GCA_933228785.1. Classification (NCBI taxonomy): domain Eukaryota; kingdom Metazoa; phylum Arthropoda; class Insecta; order Hymenoptera; family Halictidae; genus Lasioglossum; species Lasioglossum pauxillum. Next base: position 29,155,476 of record OW121704.1, on the reverse strand, counting down.
GTTCCCAGTCGACCCGCAGACGCCGTAGCCGATCCTCCGCCGTGGCCTTGGAGAAGTTGGCCTTCCCCCTCTTCTTATAATTAGTCACGGTCCTGCCGATACGGCGGACAATGACCTCCTGCTCCTTAATCAGCGCCTCCATGGCGTAGCGGTCGTCTGGCTCGGGAACTGGCAGCGGGTGCAGTTAGCCGACAGCTTCTTCGTCGGATGGTATCAGCAGTGGTCGGTTGACCCACGAAGCGTTAGGCGTCGATCGACTGCGTGATCGACGTGCGGGGGAACGGGGTTCCCTTCTCTCGGTTGTCTTCGCTATCCGGCTCGAAGGACCAAATGTTCCGTCCGTTTTCAGGGCGGGAATTGCCGGTATGGGCGATGGGACGAACACGAGAGAAAATTACAACACCTTTTTCACGAAACAACTATTTACAATATATTTAAAAACAACTATGTACAAACGTACTTCGCGGAGGCGCGAGAGCGTGTTCAAAGATCGCTGCAAGGGTCGCAATCGATAGCCTTCGATAATCGTCGTGTCGAGTGTGTGTCGCGTCTGCTTTTTCAATGTCTCGCTTTGCTTCTGCTAACGGTAATAATCTCGCGCATCGGTGCGCGAGGTATACATCGATCACCTTCTACGCGGAGAAGGGGGTTGCGGGGTACGCACTGTCAACGGTTTGGCGACGGACGGCAAAACATTGCGCGAAAGTCGCTCGCCTAACGGTCGCATGCGTATGTTTAGGGACCGTGGCGGTCCTTTCGGTCGCTCGGTCGATGCTCCCGGTGTTGTCGGGCGCAGCCGACGGTTGAGCCCGAACATTAATTATCAATCGTACAATTATAAATAAGATATATGAATATAAAATGAATAACTGTATAGTGGATAAGTACAAGCTAAATTACTCGTGTAGATATACGTAATTTAAAATAATAGGAAAGTTCTTATATACTGTAATATTGAGAAAGTGTCTGAAGAGTTAAAAAAATTCAAGCCGAAGCGTACGTCGTGAGTAGTTTTGAAATCGCGGAACGAACCGAAGACTATGAATATATAGATTGTAAGTAAAAGACCTTGTATGTCAACGAGACGCCTCTTCGTAGAGGTCTACTACAGTTAACAGTTAACAGTTTACAGTTTACAGTTTACAGTTTACAATTTTAAAGTAATGTATGTATAGAAAGAAACTCTGCGAGGAGGCGATCACGTAGGTCGAAGAGCGAGAGAGAGAGCGAGTGAAGGTGATGTAGTTTGTTTGCGTCGCCCGGTATGTTGAAACGGCCGAGTTCGAAATTGTAAGAGTGGGGAAACATTGACCCGCTTACAAGGTGAGACCTGGTCGTTTTAAATCAGAGCGGTTTAGATTGTACTGGAGTATGGTGCTCGGTAGAGAATCGTCCTTAGGCAATCTGGCAAATTAGTAGTGTGAAATGGAAGCTATTCAGTTTATCCTGTTAGGATTTATTTTAATAACGCGTTAGGATTAGGATTTCTTTTATATTATAGTTCAGTGTGAGGATCTTTTAGTTCAGTGAACGATCTGTGTAAAAGTGATCCATAGACGGTGAATAAGTTTCCGGATTTTATATACAGGGGGTACTTCGGAAGAGTCCGAGAACTTACGAAACGGATTTCGTTTCATAAGTTCCCGGACTGCTTTTTTTAAGGGCTCTGAAGGGTCCTGGTGGTGTGTCAGCCCGTCTTAGAGTCTTTCGAGTTTGAGAAAAATAATTTGGGCAATTTAGAAAAAATCCGAAAACTTATGAAACTTTCAATTAAATTCGGATAAAATTTTTCTTCGTCGTACGGGGCGCGGTGAGCGAGGGTGATCTATAGATAGTGCGTGCGTGTAGTCTACGATAATTTTAACACCTTAAGTAGTTTTACACGAACTTATGGGTCGAGTTTCGTTCTATAAGTCCGTGAGGGATTTAGCTTGCCTCGACGTGTTAATTGTATACGGACTTTTGGAACGAGCGGAATAGTGTTAGAGCGTGATTGTTTTTGAGAGAGTGTGAGAGTTTTTAGGTTTTAGGTATAGGAGTTAGGTTTTTTCTGTGTGTGTCTTATATTTAGAGTGCGTGCGACTATTTTTAGCGTATTTTTGTTAGGTATAAGTAAATGTGTACATATGTGAGGAAGAGGCTCAGAGCCTAATAAAGCGGGAAATCCTTATTATAAAAAAAGGGGTTTACCCTCCACGGTAACTGTCCCCCATACGCTCCGGGTGAGCGGTGTTTCGGTCCCGTCGGCCATGGCGGCGGAGATATCTTCGGGTACTTCCTCCCATCCGAGTCGAATACATCGTTCGGCCGTTCTTGCGTTTATGTAGGAACAGACCGAACGGAGATATCTTCGGGTACTTCCTCCCATCCGAGTCGAATACATCGTTCGGCTGTTCTTGCGTTTATGTAGGAACAGACCGAACCGGTGTCCAGGAGCGCCTCGGTCCGGTGTTCTCCGATGGTGATATTTGCAAAGATCCGGTTTTCTGGTATGTCTGGAGCCGGGTCGCTGGTTCTTTCGGGAGCCGGGTTGTTGGTGGTTCTTTCGGGGGCCGGGTTGCTTTATAACAGCAGTCGCGGGTCAACGTGTCGTCCTTCCCGCACACCGAGCAGAATTTTTCTTGCTCGTTGGTGCACTTGAATCGGGTATGTCCCGTGCGTTTACATCGCCAACGGAGGGTTGGCCTTGCAGAGGGAGGGCTGTGATCGCAGCGTTCCGTTGGAACGGTTCTCTCCTATTCGGACGGGGATCTGTGTATCCGTGGCGTATGAGTGGAAGTACCTCCTCCACCTCTGCGACGCGTTGAATCAGTTCTTCCACGTCCTTGACCTCCGTTCTACGTATCTGGAGGCGCAACTCGCCCCTCATGTGATAGTAGACGGTATCGAGTTGCCGCTCGTTGGAGTACCCTCCGTGTCTCCGGAGCAGGGTCGTCATAGCGGTGACGAACGTGCGGATCGGTTCGTTCTGCCCCTGGTACCGATCGGCTATTTGCCGCTCCATGTGACGCTGTTCTCCGGCCGGCAGGTAGTATGCTCGTAGTCGTTCCTGCAGGTCTGTCCAGGAAGTGACCGTTGGTGCGACATACCGGTACCACAGCTTTGCGTCATCTCGCAATAGTTCAGGGAAACCCTCGAGCATTCGCTGGTCCGACAATCGGTATGCGCCCTGGAGTTCATTGGCGCGTTCAAGGAATCCGTGCGGGTCGCGTCCGTCGAAGTGACAATTCCACTTCCTCATCTGGTCCAGGATCGTGGCTGTGGTGAGCCCCGTTGCCGCGGGAAGGGCCGGGGCCGTTGGTGTGACCGGGGTCGACGTATTAAACAGGCCGGCGGCGAGTTCATCATGGAATTCGACCAGATCTTTCGTCTGGTCCGCTTCCTCTTTATACCCGGGATCGTCTTCGGGTTTGTCGGCGAACATCTCCGGATTGCGTCGAACGTATGACACCATTCGTTGCCTTAGTTGGACCAACTTTCCTTCGGTTCCGATCCCGCGTTGGGATAGCTCGCCGATGAGATGCTCCTTCCGGAGGCGATACACCCAAGAAACTCCCATCGCGTAGTTTGGAATTCAGTTCCTTCTTGTTAGGGGAGCGGTTCTCCCGGAGCGACAGGTCGTAGTTGTCAGGAGAGAGATAGGGCGTAGCAGAGAATCAAAACAGGAAGAGAGAAAGAAAACAAAATTTTCTGTTCCCCCCCCCCCCCCCCCGGTAGCTATGGTGCTTCGCCTATATCACGTCGACGTCGGGTTCTTTCGGAGAGCGAACCGATTTAGCACGGGTTAGCGGCAAGTCGTGCGGAGCGACCCTGCGCCACTGGCGCGAGTCTGAGAACCGAAACAACAAAAAGAGAGAGAGAGAGAGAAAAAAAACCTCCCGGTAGCTGGTGCGACACGCGAGCGGAGCAGAGAACGAGATCAGTAATCCGAGAGAACGGGACGAGAGGGCAAAAAAAAGAAAATATTCTGTTGACGCTGTCAAGAATCACGTCACAGGAATCAAAACCCAGTAAACACCTAGCGTCGCGTTCCTGGTCGGTTTACTTGTTTCTGGTGCGAAACCGAGTCGAGCGGGACGCGTGAGAAAAACAAAACTCTTGACAATAAACGCGGCTATAAGCGAAGGAATTCGGCGAGAACAATAACACGGCCTTCGCTTCGACGGCGTAACTGAAACGAAATACTCGCGGCCTACGACGTTACCGATTGCCAGGCTAGACCAGGTCCTTGTTCGGGCGCCATGTAACGTTCCGATTTTCGCATGCGCCTGTAGCTCGGAGTTACCAGGGTTCGTGAGGTATCAAATGAACCGAATGCGAGAATCGGGTAGAAGTGGTATTTATTACCCGATCGTAAGACCGGTCTGATGGCGTGGACTAACCACGATGAACGATTAAGTAACAAAAATAAAATAATCTTCTTGCCACGGAGTCGGCTGATAACAATAATTAGACAAAACGTTGAAGTCAGTCAACCGGTGACTGATTGGCGTGCCCGGTATCCTACAGTCGTGAGACCGTCTCTGACTCTTCCTGGTTCGGCTAGAACAAAACGATAACGGTCCGGCAATCAATAATCGTCTCGCAGATAACGTAGAATTAACTTAACTTATTCTAACCGCGGCGTCGCTTCGCGGAACGGAATAGACCCGGAATTCGCGGCGAGAGTGACACGCGTCGCGAACCGATTTTTGCGGGCGGACGCGGGCCGTATCCGGACGGCAGGTTTCGTTCGTCGGCGTGTCTCGACTCCAAAGCGGCCGCGCCCCACGCATCCGTCACGACGAGACGTTGCAGCCCTCCACAGTTGGACCTGTGGTCACGAGCTGCGAAGCGCACGCGCCTCAGAAGGGCCTGAGGGGATTCGTGCTCGTTATTGCCGTGAGGGAGACGTGAAACCACGACGCTCCGGAATAGCCGGTACTTCGGATGGGCCGGAGGCCGATTCGTCGGGACGTACGAGCGACGAAACGGACAGTGCCGCACTTCGACCCAGAAGGACCTGAGATTCGAAGTGAAGATCGCACGCGCCTCAGAAGCACCTGAGGGGATTCGCGCTCACTATCCGCAACCTTAGCTCTCGCTCGGCACGACGACGGCACCACAGGTCTTCGTGCGTGGCTGGACGTTGGGGAGTACTCGCAGGAGCAGTGATCCCAGTCTGCGTTATACTGGTCGGAGTTTATGCCCAGCAGAGCTGTTTATTCTAAGAAGAACTGGCAGGTCCGGTTATCGTCGTTCGAATGCTCCAGGAGAATTCCGCGCGCGCGGCGTTCCGTTGCGCATTTATACGCGTGGAACGTGTGTGGCGCGTGGAGGGGGCCACTCGCTCGCGGCCCTCCAATTGGCGCGCTCTCGTGTCGCGTAAGTCTATAAATATGAGTGCCGCTAGCCCGACTCGCCTCATATGCTCGCATGCTTTCGCGACGAGACGTCGGCGCGTCGCAACCTATCGGAAGCTGCGGTAAATGCAAACGTGGGTACTAACTTAAAATCTCTGGCAGAAGCTCTAAAAGATTTGGCTGGGATAGTCAAAGGTAGAGATGGTATTAGATTAGAGGGTAAGACCGCTATCACGAAGACAATAAAAATATTTAACGATATGCAGAGAACCATAAAGAATTCTATGGTGAGGGACCCCTCCAACGTACGAATACAATCTGCTGATGAGCAACCGAATAAAACAGACGAAACACTTACAGTTTTAGTCAAGAATACTCCGGAGACCCGCTGTATTGGCACGCAGATTGGAAGTACTGATGAACTGGATACAGATGAACTTGAAACCTGGAAGAATAAAGTAATAAATTATGAAGACTTCAGAACACTACAGGAAAGACGATGGAGCAACTCGATATTCCAACGAACGTCCTTAAGTAACACAAACATACTAAATACTAAAGACACAGATATAGCCTGCTTTGTCCCTAGAGATCTTAAAGTGGTCAAAGGGGCCAGCAAATTTATTTTAGACAGATACCAAGGCCAGGAGGGGATGAAGGAACAAGATTCTAAAATAGGATCGGTTGTATACCTGGTTGTAGCCACCTGCCTGCCAGGCAATAAGGATGGACCTATCAACAAAATTCTAGACGAAAAGTTTATCTATCATCTAATAGATAAAGAAAAGAACGACAGCCCCATTAACCATGAAAATATCTTCAACGCATTAAAGGAACTGAAGGACATTTCTCAACAAAACGGCAGCCAAAAGATCGCAATTACCAATGATGCTGTTCGGGCTCAACCGTCGGCTGCGCCCGACAACAAGCGGGAGCATCGACCGAGCGACCGAAAGGACCGCCACAGTCCCAAACAAACGCGCGTGCTCGACAAAACGGTCGCCCGCACCGGGCGTTTTGATTCAAACCCGCCGATCGTTGCCGAACCGCTCGGCAACGCGTTCCCTGCGACACCCCTTCCCCGCGTTAGGAAGGCGGTGATATATACAAACCGCGCACCGATGCGCGACGAGTTGCTTTGGAGAAAACGAAACGTACTTAGACGAGACAAACACATTCACTACGATCAGCTGTGACTTGAGATTCGCGATCCCTCGACGCGACTATCGAGATCAACCAAATTCACGCCCTGCGTGAATGTGCATACCGCGGCCTCGCGTAGTGCATAGATTGTAAATACTTTCATGTATATATATTTGTTGTAAATATACGTGTTAAAAGCTGTGTTCGTCAATCACCGTCTAAGAGTCTCTCGTAATCGTCCCGTCGTCCTCACCGGCAATTTCCCGTCATTCTATCGACGGAACAGATGCGACAGACCCACACTTACTGAGAAAGATGGTTGAGGTCATCTTCATAAACACAGATACCGAGATTACCATACACAGCAACCTGTACAGAGGGGAAACTAGAAAGCCCCAAAGCGGAATTGAAACGGTACTGGTCAGCAGCGCTACGAGGTCTTACGCTGAGACATTGAAGGCCCTTAAAAATAACATAAATGTCGACAAAGAAGGCTTCTCTATTTCCGGCGTTAAAGCCAACAGGAAGGGAGAGGTACTGTTGACCATCAAGGGGGATACAGCTAAGGTCTCCAGCCTCAGCACTTTAACAAATAATCGTATTACGGGCACCAAGTCACTGGTATGTGGTTCCTTTAAAAAAGTTCTTCATCTAAAACAACTGGACGGTGATGTTACAACAGAGGACATAAATAAGGCCATCATAAACCACTTACCTGGGACAGTAGCCGACGACATCCTAGTAAAGGCGCTGCGGCCTTCTTATTCTGGGAGACAAAACGCAACGGTGATCGCGCCGGCTGCAGCAGCGGATAAACTCCTCTCCAGTCAGTCCCTCCGAGTGGGCTGGGGACTATGCCGTATTGTTGAGAGAGAAGACGTCATGCAGTGTTTCAAATGTAGGGATTTTGGACACATAGCCAGGACTTGCCAGGGGATTGACAGGTCAAAGCTCTGCCGTCGTTGCGGAAGTGAGGAACATCACAGCTCCCAATGCAACAACACAGAGAAATGTGTCCTCTGTCAAATCGAGGGACACAGAGACGGCAGCCTGAAATGTCCAATATACCGAAAGGCGTTGGAGACAGCTAGACTTAACAAAAAAACGAAAGAAACAACGGTTAGGAAAATCCCCCTGTCAACTAATAACATACTAATAGGTAGCAGTCCAAATAAACATACATAGATTTTTACTTACCTCATACTTATTACTTAAATTCTATACACGAAATACTTACCAAAACGCAGCTACACTTATATTATATACCTGTATTTATACCTACACATTTATATTTATAACTTATTACTTACCTGATACATATTTATACAGGGTGTCCCAAAATTCGTGTCGTTCCTGGAAATGGGATGTTCCTTGGGTCATTTCAAGCGACATTTTCCTTTGCACCAATGTCAACCGCGGCTTTGTTTAGCAGTTATTAACGAAAAACACGGACCAATCAGAGCGCGCCCTGGGCCGCCGCGCCGCGCCGCGCTCGCATCAGAGCGTTGGCGGTACGCCGTGACATCGCAACGAACAAGAGTTTCTCGATTATGTGAATGCTCTCCGATTTCAATGAGCTTTGGATATGTGGTCAAGATCATTATTCTGAACAACATTTCTCTTTAGAATTTGTGGCTGTAGGCTTTAGTTTACGAGATTATCGCGAGAAACTTTACTTGTAAATTCATTATGGGTGTTCATGATAGCGGACACGGCCTGCTAATGTATTCGAAACTAAAGCCGACTGTCAACCATTTTAAAGGAAAAAGATATTTAAAACGTCGAGTTTTATAACATTATTTCAAGGTCATTGAAATCGATGAAGACCCGGATCATCCTTACCCGACTTACGGCAAGTTTACCCGAACGAGAAAAGAGGCAGAAACTGATGGTTTTAAAAACTTACTTATTCAGCCGTAAATCCATTTGCTGCTTCGAAATGTGTGTCAATGGGCCAGTGGGTGACGAACTGCACAGATGTCTTCAGGTATACGACAGTACCGTAATCCAAGGGGCGTACAGCCAAGTCAACGAACTGCACAGGTGGTGGTAGATAGCAGGTATACGACACCCTGACGGATACGCGGTCAACGATCTGGACTTTTCACATTCACTTTCAAATCGATAAATAAATCACATGTCTTTTTCACACAGATGCACTAATAACAATTGCAATATCATTTGTATTGCAGCACAATAAAATTTAAATCACAACTTTCTAAAAGAAGAACATCCCGAATTTTTCTTTCACTTTTCACTGTACGGTCAAACGTACGTTTCCACACTGGGAATATTTCACGGCGACAGTCGATGCACTAAAATCCTTCGAAATCGACGAACTGATTGACGAACTCACAATTATTTGGCACGTATACGGTGTTGGATGTATGGCCGCTCTCGCCTGATATACCTGAACGTGGCACCAGCATCGCGCCCGCAGAGGCCGTACGCGAGAATGATATGAAAATTGTCTTGCGAACTGAGCATGATGCGACAAAGACTTCGACTGACTGCAGCTTCCCAAAAAAGCTGCGAACACCCCCGAATATCCCCACCACGAAGGAAAACTGAGGATACAGGAACATTATAAAAAAACACGTGTTTTGCAAGAGTTGAAAGTGCAGCAGTGTGACTCTTGCCTTTCCTCCACGATAGAAAACAGGAATCCTCGTCTCCGCGGAGGGGATCGTGCCATAAATCAGAAATCATACAAAATTATAATTTTGACTAGACTGTGGACGTAAATACAAAATAAAAATTCTCCAAGTCAATTGAAAAAATCCAAAGATGTATTTTTTCTCGCAATCATTTTAAAAAGTGAAAAATGTCATAGTAGCATCCTTAATTTTTCTAATGTTCTTTTTGTTTTTTATTTGAATAAAATGAATAATGAAAACCCCATCTTTGTTTTGTCGAGAAATAAGGAAATGTCCAATTTAAGTATGCAAATGTAATGAATAGACTGCGGATCTTTTAGGACTTAATTGCACGGCCGAAAAAGAATTTGTAAACGCGACATGTGCAGGAGAAAATTTTTCCGTTCCGGTATCCAGCGGACATTCCCGAGTAACTGCAGAGTTTTTATTTATGGCTCGATCCCTTCCGCGGAGACGAGGATCCCTGTTTTCTATCGTTCGAATGTCCTGCATCGTGCCTCAGACGTCGCGGGTAAAGATCAAGCGGCGCACACCAGAAATCTTTTAGGACTTAACTGCACGGCCGAAAAAGAATTCTTAAACTCGACATGTGCAGGAGAAAATTTTTCCGTTCCGGTATCCAGCGGACACTCCCGAGTAACTGCAGATTTCTGATTTATAGCACGATCCCCTCCGCGGAGACGAGGATTCCTGTTTTCTATCGTGGAGGAAAGGCAAGAGTCACACTGCTGCACTTTCAACTCTTGCAAAACACGTGTTTTTTTATAATGTTCCTGTATCCTCAGTTTTCCTTCGTGGTGGGGATATTCGGGGGTGTTCGCAGCTTTTTTGGGAAGCTGCAGTCAGTCGAAGTCTTTGTCGCATCATGCTCAGTTCGCAAGACAATTTTCATATCATTCTCGCGTACGGCCTCTGCGGGCGCGATGCTGGTGCCACGTTCAGGTATATCAGGCGAGAGCGGCCATACATCCAACACCGTATACGTGCCAAATAATTGTGAGTTCGTCAATCAGTTCGTCGATTTCGAAGGATTTTAGTGCATCGACTGTCGCCGTGAAATATTCCCAGTGTGGAAACGTACGTTTGACCGTACAGTGAAAAGTGAAAGAAAAATTCGGGATGTTCTTCTTTTAGAAAGTTGTGATTTAAATTTTATTGTGCTGCAATACAAATGATATTGCAATTGTTATTAGTGCATCTGTGTGAAAAAGACATGTGATTTATTTATCGATTTGAAAGTGAAAGTGAAAAGTCCAGATCGTTGACCGCGTATCCGTCAGGGTGTCGTATACCTGCTATCTACCACCACCTGTGCAGTTCGTTGACTTGGCTGTACGCCCCTTGGATTACGGTACTGTCGTATACCTGAAGACATCTGTGCAGTTCGTCACCCACTGGCCCATTGACACACATTTCGAAGCAGCAAATGGATTTACGGCTGAATAAGTAAGTTTTTAAAACCATCAGTTTCTGCCTCTTTTCTCGTTCGGGTAAACTTGCCGTAAGTCGGGTAAGGATGATCCGGGTCTTCATCGATTTCAATGACCTTGAAATAATGTTATAAAACTCGACGTTTTAAATATCTTTTTCCTTTAAAATGGTTGACAGTCGGCTTTAGTTTCGAATACATTAGCAGGCCGTGTCCGCTATCATGAACACCCATAATGAATTTACAAGTAAAGTTTCTCGCGATAATCTCGTAAACTAAAGCCTACAGCCACAAATTCTAAAGAGAAATGTTGTTCAGAATAATGATCTTGACCACATATCCAAAGCTCATTGAAATCGGAGAGCATTCACATAATCGAGAAACTCTTGTTCGTTGCGATGTCACGGCGTACCGCCAACGCTCTGATGCGAGCGCGGCGCGGCGCGGCGGCCCAGGGCGCGCTCTGATTGGTCCGTGTTTTTCGTTAATAACTGCTAAACAAAGCCGCGGTTGACATTGGTGCAAAGGAAAATGTCGCTTGAAATGACCCAAGGAACATCCCATTTCCAGGAACGACACGAATTTTGGGTCACCCTGTATATTGTACATACCTATATACTTACCTTATACCTACCTATTTATACTTAATTATATATACTGTGACGTTGCAAATTATGCGACGTCACTTCTCCGTTCATTTCGAGCGCATTTGAAAGCGATAAAGGACCGGACCGCCCTCTACCAGGCACAACACCGAGGATACAGGATTCGAGAGCGCTCCTCTAAGAGATTCCGATATTATCGAGGATCACATAATGACATCTGTCGCGCGCGCCGAGAACGGCAAGTTTCAGGGCCATATATGGGGCGCGCCGAAGGAACCACCGATCGTCCGAATTGTCACGGGAAACTAACAGACGTCCCGCAGCCAGGAAGCGCCCGACCGAGAGCAAATGGCCGTTTCGAGATTTCGAGCTTGGTGCGAGGGCACTCGGCAAACCAAACCGGAGGCGACGCCAGGACAACAGCGAAATCAAACAGCACGTCCATTGCGACTCTTTAGAACTCTTGACGCCGTCTCGCCCCGTCAAGGGAGAAGCTGCCCCGGGGTCGGTGCCCTCGTAGCCAAGAAGAGGAAGCCCCTCCGCCGACCAAGGGAGCGATAGGCTCCTTGGTCAATTTCGTGACTGTCCGGGGCCCTAGGACGCTAGAGGGAACGCTCCTGAGCCAAGAGTTTGTGCCCGTGGAAACACGGCATAGGCAATTCGGAGAAGCGGTCGAGTGGGGGGAGCCGGGTTCGATCCGCTAGCTTGCCGAAAATCGATAGATCACTGTCGCGCTGGCTCTCGTAATTGCCGTACGCACTGCCTTCTCTACTCGCGTTGCGAAACCGAATAGTAACTGCGCCGCGAAACTGTTCGTGCCTGGTGGAGGTTCGAGGAACACATGAGACGACGACCGCTCAGCCTCCGAGCTCTACGCTCTATCGGGAGCCGAAATTATTGGGGGAAATATTCTAAACGAGAAACGGTGAGTCGAAACTGTGATCTTTTCGATATTTCGGTGCGCGACGGCTCGACCTTCGTCGTGAGAGGACGAACGCTTCCCGTTCCGTCCTCGGTAATTCGCTCGTATTCGTTTCGGGAATACTTTGAGTTTTCGTGTCATTTTTCGAGAGAGTTTTCTTCTTAGATTGCGTGCGAAAGAGTGTCCTAGAGGAGTCGCGTTTCGTGAGGGTAATCTCTGCGATAGTTTCGTGTATTCTCGAATCCTGTGTTTCTCGCCGCGCATCGTATCGTTTCCGTCGGCGTGCGATCGCGTAATCGTTAGCGTACGCGTTGTAGCGACTCGCGTACGGAAGTCATCGCGGCAGTCTCGTAATTCGCCGATCATCTGCGCCTCGCGTTTCGAAAGTTCTTGTCGAACGAAACGACGATCGAATTTCCAACGGTATCGTCGCGAGGAAAAAAGGTTAGGACAACCGCGCTGCGAACGACCATCTTTTCGCTATCTTGTATGAAGAGCGCGGGCTCTCGGGTCGCGGCCACGTGGCCGCAGATTTTGTAAATTAACGACCGCTACAATAAATAGCTCGAGACCATATCGTCGCCGAATCATTACGTTCCCTGTGAGATCCGTCCTGCCGAGAGGACTGTCCTAGTTTTCCCGTGTCCGAACCTTCTGGCCTAGTCGCGACGTCACTTTCGATCCGCGTTTCGAAGATTCGATTCTCGATCTCGGCTTCTCCGAGCTCGAGGAATATTCCGCGTTTCGTGTGGCATCCTTGAGGTGCCTGGCGCCCGAACTTTTCGCGTTTCGAGAGAAAAACCGTCGAATCTTCGAATCTCGTTTTGTCTCGGGCGGACCGCGTGTACTCGGCCTGCACGCGGCCTGGTCTCACAAGGGGAGTCCACGGTAGACGGGAAACGGATTTTCCTGAAACTTGCAGTATTTGAAGATGACGTATCCAAATGTAATTTAGCAAAGCAGTAGCGCGCACTGCTCAAGATTTCCCGAGAAAATTGCGTTTGAAAAATCGGTTTACCCGTTCATAAGGAGTTCGCGTTAACCTGTGAACATGAAGCGCAGTGGTCGAGGGCGCTACGGGAAAGACTGGTAATCAGTAGGTCGCTGGTTCGAGTCTTGCTGTCGACATTTTTGTTTTAATCTTTTTTTTCAGTTTTATTCCTAAAATTTATGAAATGTACCATTAAACAATTATTTTTTAAATAAAAAATGCATGTTTTTTATTTGTGGGTATTGAAAAAAATCGAACATAAAAATAATACAGTGTTATATTTACTTTATTATTACTCATTCTTTATTAATAAAAAAAAAATTACGTGTTAGTATGACACGACCCAGAATGATACCCATCGTAAAAGCATGGGAAACAATAATTTTTTCGGCATCTAGCACACACTATAAACGGAGCGTTTGTACAAGAGCACGCCGTTTTCAGAAGTTCTATCGGAAAACACACTTCATTCACATTCATAAAAATTTCTCTGATTGTGAATAGTTATTTTTATTTTTGAAAAAGATATTATTTTCTATTTATACCTCTCGACATTGTTGGGTTTTCCGGTTGTCCTTTACCTGGATGAACCGAGTCTGCCTGGATAAAACTTCTTTAAAAAATAATTGTTTAATGGTACATTTCATAAATTTTAGGAATAAAACTGAAAAAAAAGATTAAAACAAAAATGTCGACAGCAAAACTCGAACCAGCGACCTACTGATTACCAGTCTTTCCCGTAGCGCCCTCGACCACTGCGCTTCATGTTCATAGGTTAACGCGAACTCCTTATGAACGGGTAAACCGATTTTTCAAACGCAATTTTCTCGGGAAATCTTGAGCAGTGCGCGCTACTGCTTTGCTAAATTACATTTGGATACGTCATCTTCAAATACTGCAAGTTTCAGGAAAATCCGTTTCCCGTCTACCGTGGACTCCCCTTGTCAGTGCCTGCAAGGCCCGAAGTTAACCGGCTTCCGAGGGTCAAACCGCCCGTCGGAAAAAGGCTAACGTGACAATACTTACCTATTTATATTATTTATATATTTATACCTGTATATGTTCTTATTTAATTAATTTATTTATGTAAGCTTTGTGTATAGGTCGGTGAGGTACATAGATGCCCGAGAGAGGGCAGGATTTGAGAAGATAAAAGTAAACAGAGATTCAGACAGACAGAGTGACGTCCAAGTGATTCATTAAAGAATTAATATCTTGATAATTTGTGAGAAACCAATTAATAAACTCTTAAGTACAGATTCTACAAGTGCAGGGTTCTGTAATGGAGATCTATATTCTCCATTGTGAGAATATAGGGAAGCACAAACATTTAATTGTTGATTCTCTATATTTTTAGGTTAGTGTAGCACGTGGGAAGTATGTATGTACAATTATTTAGTATGTTGTTAACTGTTTGGGATTGGCTGAGCGCGATCTAGTCGCGTGACGCGCCTCCAATCCCGCACCGCGGATATTGATCGATAATCGACCCGCGGCGAGCGCCGCGATAGGATATCACCGCCCGATCGATTATCGACCCGTCTCACACGCGTCTATTGGCTTGTCGTGCAAAGCGCAAGTCATTATCATTTTCTGTGCGAGCACAAATGAGATCACTTCTGATCAATCGTTTCTCATTCTCGCTTTGACTTCTGCTAACGTCGTGCGTCGTAAGACCGGTTACTAAGGAAAAGTAGAATCGTTTCTCACAGCTACGCTGCTCATTTCCTAACTTTAAAGTTAATTCTTTATTGTAACTCGTTGTCTTGGTTGAATTCGCCGTTCAACCAAACTTGTACATATTCGCGCGAGTGTTCTTATTGACTATTCCTCTGATCGGTGAATAAAGTTGTTCGTCCAAATCGAATTCCAAGTTTTTTTTCCCGAATCACGAAACATTTTGGTCCTTCGAGCCGGATCCAGTGCTGCAGTTTCACTGAAATTAACAAAGTGAGTTAACGTGACCGTTACAAGTGCTCATCGCGATATCCAAATGGCTGACCTTCAAAACAATCAGCGAGTCATCGGGCAACGAATCTCCCGAATCGTTGCTAATCTTAAGAAGCGTGGGAAGGCCAATATCTCGCTAGGATTGCTTCAATCGTGCCTCAGCGCTCTGCAGGAATTGTGGAAGGAATACCAGCATGGAGACTCTGCCTTACGAGCCGCAGCTGAAGCCGATACGAAGCTCAAGGAAATCCCATATTTCAAGGCCGACGAATATGACGATGTCCATTTCACCTTCATTGAGCAATCTGGAACAATCCGAGATATGATTTTGGAGCTAAAGGCCGCGGCAACCGTTAGGGAAGCTCCGAGTTCAAATCCAACGGTTGCCGAGACGGTTATCCAGAGGTCACGAGCCGTGTTGCCAAAGATGGCTCTTCCTACTTTCGACGGGCAGTACAAGGACTGGCCGTCCTATCGAGATTTATTTACCTCGCTGATTCGAAATGATCAATCGCTGTCGCCAGTGGAACGTCTTCATTACTTGAAAACATGCATGAAGGGCAGCGCGGCTTCCCTTCTGAAAAATATCAAAACTACCTCCGAGAACTTCCAGGTGGCCTGGGAGAAATTGGAAAGCCGATTCGAGAATCGGCGCCTCCTCGTGCAGGCACAAATAAAGATTCTCACGAAGTTGTCTCCAGTGCGAAGGGAGTCCGCCGCAGAACTACAGCGTCTCTTCGACGAAACTTTCGATGCTGTCGACGCTCTCGCCAACTTGGATCGGCCCATCGCCAACAGTGCAGACTGGATCGTGGAGTTGGCGGCTGAGCGACTAGATCGGCAATCGCTTCGCGTGGGAGGATTCAAAACCTTTATGATCGGTCGAATCCAAACGTGCGAGGCTTTGGAATCCGCGGCGACCTCGGGGCAAGCCACTGCTCCGAAACCTACTAGCAAGGGATTCAAGGTGCACCAGGTGTCGGCTGCGAACTCCTCCGGCAGGATCTGCAGTCTGTGTCAACAGAGCCACCCTATCCAGCGCTGCAGTCAGTTCAATGAGAAGAGCGTCGCCGATCGGAAGGACTTGATCAAAAGGCTCAACCTTTGTTTCAATTGCCTCGGGAGCCACCAAGTCCACGACTGCCAATCGACAAATCGATGTATGAAATGCCGCGGTCTGCATCATACCACGATCCATGAGGCAGCTCCCTCAGCCAGGACTGACGGTTCCGCGGGAGTGCCCGTGCAGCAGGTTTCCTCCCACGGAGAGCGGTTTAGATTGTATTAGAGGAAGGTTTTCGTTAGAGATTCAGCCGTAGACAATCTTGCTTTGTAATAGTGCGAAATGATAGTCATTCATTGTATAGTGTTAGGATTAGTTTAGTATAATGGTAGGAGTTAGATTTATATAGGTTTATTACTTTTAAAATAGTTTAGGAGCGTCTGTGTTTCAGTGATCGATTTGTGAAAAGTGATCCATAGGCAGTGAATAAGTTTCCGGACTTTACATATAGGGTGTTTTCGGTGAGTCCGAAAACTTATGAAACGGTTTTCGTTTCATAAGTTCCCGGACACTTTTACGTGTTAAGCTATAGGAAAAAGTCCGAGAACTTATGAAACGTACTTTTGTTCATAAGTTCCCGGACTGCCTCTTTTAAGGGCCCTGAAGGGTCAGGGAGGGGTGACCGACCTTTTTAGAGTTTCCGAAGTTTATAAAATTAATTTGGTGCAATTTCGAAAAAGTCCGGAAACTTATGAAACGAACTAGTTCGTCTCATTTAAATTCGGACAGAATTTTTCCTCGGCCTACGGGGTGCGGGGAGCAAGGGTGATTTATCGAGAGTGCGGGCGTGTAGTCTACGATAGTTTTAACACGTTTTGTAGTTTTACACGAACTTTTGGGTCGAGCTTCGTCCCACAAGTCCGTGTGTGTTTTAGCTTGATTCGACGTGTTGGGATTATACGGACTTTTGGGTCGAGCGGAAGAGTGCTAGAGCGTGTTCGATCTGGAGAGAGTGTGAGGGTTTTAGGTTTTAGGTATAGCGGTTAGGTTTTTTATGTGTGTGTAGTATTTTTAGAGTGCGTGCGATTATTTTTAGTGTATTTCTGTTAGGTTTAAGTATTTGTACAAAAGTGAGGAAGAGGCTCTGAGCCAAATAAAGAAGGAAATTCTCATTATAAATATTTCTTTTTTTTTTTGAAAAAGGAAAAGTCCTATACGCGAGTGGTGTCGGTATTTCGGGTTTATCGAGAGGGGCTTTGCCCCGATTTTAAAATTTTGAAATGCCGGTTGAACGTTCGTCACCGCAGGGGAAGGGTAGAGCTACAAGGGGGTCTGTTTCAAGTTCGGGGAAACCCAAAGAAATAATGGGGACACAGTTAGAGGTAGAAAAAATAGGGGGCTCAATGGAGAAAACAGGCAGTCAAAATGAGGAACATAATAAGACGGAATCTG
The DNA here is from genome assembly GCA_933228785.1 of Lasioglossum pauxillum. Classification (NCBI taxonomy): domain Eukaryota; kingdom Metazoa; phylum Arthropoda; class Insecta; order Hymenoptera; family Halictidae; genus Lasioglossum; species Lasioglossum pauxillum. Next base: position 29,137,982 of record OW121704.1, on the reverse strand, counting down.
ATTTGGTAGGTGGTAAAAGGATGCAGGGGTTATTAGATTTGGAGAATGAGAACTCGGGGTGGTTGTCCTTAACGCAGAAAGAGATAGCAAAGAAAATAGGAGACTCAGGCAATTTAGATCCAGATGTGAGTAAAAGACAGAGGAGGGACTCATGGGAAATAGATGTTACGGACCTGAAATCGAAACTGAGAGAGCTAAGCTCGACGCTATTCACGATTAAGAAGACAGCAGATAGCGTAAAAAATTATTGTGAGAAAAATAGGTGTGTGACAGCGGGCATTACAGTGAAGACGGGTTCAGTATACCTCTATGCAGTGAAAGCTATTAATGACCTTTATGAGGCGGAAAGCTTGCTAGAAGGAAAAAGGATAGTGGATAGAGAGGGTAAAGTTTTATCTGTAGAAAAAAGTCTTGCAGAAAAAGCTACGCAGTGCTCTCCTATTCTAAAGGCAAGAAGGACAAGATTAGGGAAAGAATTAGAGTCAGGGGTGGCGAACGTAGGGGAGGAATTTTTGACACAAGGGGAGGATCAGAATACGGAATGGAGGTTAGTAAATGAGAAGGGTAAAAAAGAACAGGCCAAGAAACTTAGGGAAGAGAGAAGGAAAATAGAGCAGGAAGAGCAGAAAAGGAAAGCAGATTTAGAAAAGAAAGAGAAAGAAGCAAGGAGAAAGCTTAGACCCCCTCCGGTCAAGCCGGAGGCCATTCTAGTTAAAACGACAGATAAAAGATCGTTCGCGGATCTCTTCAAGGAGTTAAAATCGAAGGCAGGGGAGAAAATGCGGTGCATCCAGACGGTGAGGAAATCGAGAGGGGGTGATCTTTTAATTGAACTCCAAAAAAACTCGGATTGCAGGGAATTCGAAAAGGTAGTGAAGGATTCCTTAGGCACGGAACAATTAATTAAAAGATTAGGACATAAAGTAACGTACGAGATTAGGGACATCGATCCTACATTAGACAAGGAGGAATTGAGGGAAGAGTTAGCCGCTAAAATGCAAATAGGAAGAGAGGAAGTCGAAATTAAATCAATGAGGTACGGCTACGGTGGGACGTGGACGGCGATTCTAGTTCTGCCAAAGAGCTTCGAAGAGAAATGGATAGAGGGGAATAGGATTAAGACAGGTTTCACTTTCTGTAAGGTGAGGATTGCACCGAACGTCATTAGATGTTTCAAATGCCATGAGTTCGGGCATATGACTTACTCCTGTCCAAACAAGAATTCGCCGGAAATTATTTGCAGAAAATGCGGTGAAAAGGGTCACTCTTTTAATGATTGTAAGAATGAGCGTAAATGCATTCTTTGTTTAAGAAAGGGTGTTAGCCAGGATAAAGTAGGACACGTGGCGGGCGCAGCGAATTGTCCGCAATTCAAGAAATATTTGGCGCAGATTAGCGGAGGAATTGAATAGATTTCAAACTAAAGCTATTGCAGATAAATTTGAACCATGCCAGACTGGCCCATAATTTGGTCCAGCAGACGGCCTTGGAACTTGGTGCGGACGTTGTACTTATTGCAGAACCGTTGAGAAATCCGGGTAATTGGATATGGACCAGGGATACTAGTAATGCGGCCATTTGGGTGACAGGTTACAGGGGGGTTAAGATTCAGGAGGATGGTAATAAAAGGGAGGAGGACTTTGTGCTAGTCAGGGTAGGGCAGATATCGCTGATCAGCGTGTACCTATCCCCTAACACATCTCCCGAACTTTATTCTAGGAAGCTAGAGAGATTAGAAAAAGTCATCAGGGCAGAAAAAAAGGAGGGTAGAAAAATAATTGTGGGTGGCGACTTCAACGCCAAGTCTCCCGCGTGGGGGTCACTCAGACAGAGTTCAAAGGGTACGATGGTCTTGGAGATGCTTATGGACCAGGACGTACACCCGGTCATCCCGGTGGGTGGTCCGACTTTTGAAAGAAGAGGGGCGGCGTCAAATATCGATTTTATCGCTACCTCTCCAGAATTACAAGAAGGGGGAAAACTAAAATGTATTGTTCTAGATAAGGAGTCCGCATCGGACCATAGGTATATTTTTACGGAAATCGAAACAGAAGAACCAAGTAATCGTAGCGAATTTAGACCAACTAAATGGAGAGTGACCCCCCGAGGGATGATTGAGCTGGGGAGGGTACTGAATAGGCGACTGCAGGACGACAACTGGGAGGGACGTGTATCTATGAATCGAAATCAGATCAGTAATATGATTGAGATGCTGCCCGAAATTTGCGACGAAGCCCTGGAAAGGACGGACCTGAGTAGATTGAAGAAGGAGAACCCGTGGTGGACGAGGGAATTGGGAGAACTTAGAAGCAAAGCGCAGAAGCTGAGGAGAGTCTGGCAAAGAGCAAGGAAGAGGGGAAGGTCAGATGCAGCAGATGCTCTGCTGGTACTGTACAAAATGGCAAAGAAAGAACTGAATAAGGAAATTTTGAAGTCAAAAGAAAGGAGTTGGGCCGCTCTTTGTGACTCAATTAACAACGATGTCTGGGGGAAGCCGTACAAGGCAGTGATTAAAAGGGTGAAAGGGGTAACTCCCCCTCCGTCGCTCTCGTTAATAGCTGCTGAGAATATCATGTCCAATTTATTTCCGCAGGAAGATCTGGAGTATGGAGTGAACTCTGAAGTGGACCCCAGGGCAGAGGTACACAGCGGTGACCAGTCTACAGCAAGGACGGAGGAGAGCTACAGGAGAATTTCCCCCGAGGAAATACAGAAGGCAGGAAAGATGCTTAAAACAGGAAAGGCATCAGGTCCAGACGGGATCCCTCCGGAAGCCATCAAAGCTATGATAACGATGAGACCCGACTGCTTTGCGGCAATGTTCAATGGGATACTGGAAAGTGGCCTTATCCCGGACCAATGGAAGAAAGCCAGAACTATTCTGCTGCGGAAGCAACGTAAAGACCCTGATACCCCTCAGCTTACCGTCCGATTTGTATTATAGATTCGGCTGCCAAGCTCCTGGAGTACGTCCTGAAGAATAGAATCATGGAATTCTTAGGCCCATCTCCGTTTAAGCCAGAGCAATACGGATTTTGTAACGGTAAATCCACTGTTCACGCGATGGACTATATGAAGAAGAAGATGGATGAGGCCACTCAACATTTTAGATTCGCAGCAATTGCTGCACTTGACGTAAAAAACGCCTTCAACTCCCTGAGTTGGAATAAGATAATAGAGGAGATGACGGAGAGAGCCATACCAGGGTATTTAATTAATCTGACGAAGGACTACTTCAGGGGCAGAGTGGTCGCATACCACTCTACGGAAGGCCAGGTAAGGACGGTAATGCGGAGGGGGGTACCTCAGGGGTCTGTTTTAGGTCCTTTGCTGTGGAACCTGGTGTACGACGGCCTGCTGAGAAGACCGCTTCCACCGCTGTGTACCAGAAGAGCTTTTGCGGACGACGTTGTCATCATGGCCCAGGATGCTAACCTCATGAGAATGAGAGAGAAATTAGAGAACATCATAGAGGACACCAGAAGCTGGATGGCAACAGCGGGTCTGGATCTGGCTGAAAGTAAAACTGAGGTCATGATGGCAAATAGGAAGTTACTGCCAGAGGGGTTCTGCTTCAGAGTGGGCTCGGCGGAAATAGCTCCAACCAAATCACTAAGGTATCTGGGTGTAACTTTTGACAACCAGAAATTGTTTTATAGACATATCGAACTGGCTACAAACAAGGCGATCAAAGTTATGGCAGCTCTCAGCAGCTTAATGAAAAACAAAATGAGGACATCGCAAAGGGCGAGAAGACTGTTTTATCTGACGACGGAAGCCATTTTTCTCTACGGGGCACCGAGTTGGAGTGATGCGGCAGGCAAGGTTTTCTCAATCAATGCTCTTAGGAGAACGCAGATAATGGGGCTGTCAAGGGTAACTGGAGCCTATAAAACGGTACCAGTGGATACCCTCTGTGTCCTGACGGGAATCCCCCCGTGGGATTTAAAGGCCGAAGAAAGGAAGGCTCTTTTTAATTGGGAGAATCATTTTCTCAAGTTCCAGCATGAGCCAGTGAGTGACAGAACGAGAGCTGTCTCACGAGGTAGAATATTCTCTTACAGGGATCTCGGAGAAGATGAGGCTCTTGAAGAGGAGCTGGACTGTTACCCGGAACTCGACCTTCAGCCGGAAACCGCAGGCGAAGGTGAAGCGGAAATAAGGAGAAGGATCAAAAGGGAACTGAGGAAATGGTCCAAGGAGAATACTTTGGAGAAATGGCAGGCTAAGTGGGACAGTGCCTCCGTGGGAAGATGGACGTACCAGCTCATCCCCAACATTAAGGAGTGGCTGGATAGGAGTCATGGCGATCTGGACTTCTACGTGACTCAGGCTCTAACGGGACACGGTATTTTCAACACTTTCAGATACAGAATTGGCAAGGCGGAGAGCCCGGAGTGCTGGTTCCATCCAGGGTGCGACGACGATCCGGAGCACACGTTTACGAAATGCGAGCAGTGGTCGGACGAGAGAAGGAGGCTACTCGAGGCATTTAACGTGGATGAAGGAGAGCTAACTATGAGGGGCATAGTGATGAAGATGTTAATCAACGAAGGATACTGGAGAGCTGCCTGCGGTTTCTTCAAGGCCATCCTGCTAAAAAAGGAGGAGGAGGAACGCAGAAGAGAAAAAGAAGCTAGAGAAGAAAGAACGAATTTAGAAGAAAGTTAAATTTTAGAATTGTATAAATGTAATTAATTTAATTTAATTTAAATCTAGTATGTGTAGTTAGTGCGATGAGGTTACTTGAATTAGTTGAAGAATTCTGTTCTATGAGTGTACTGTCGCCGGTCCGTCTTTCTGTTTCAGCCTGCTGAGAGGTAGGAGGGAGCCGGGGGTGAAGAGGAAGATGTCAACGCTATGGAAGGAGCTGGCCGGATCCTATTCCATCCCTGAGGTTAAGCTACATATGCAGGTCCAGGACTGGATGTAGAGATAGCGGAACTCCTATTGACTGTTGACGAGAATTAGGAGCAATCATCTACGTTCCACCCTTTCTACCCCTGACTCTCTTCCTGGTTTCGAGGCAGGGTGGCAGAGGGACGGTGCCAGGCCCAGGGTTAGCAGCATTCAAGATTAAGAAGAAAAAGCATAAAGTAAAGATTAGGGTAATTAGAATAGTTCAGTAAGAAACTTGAGCGGTACGTAGGAATAAGATAGTTAATGCTCTCACACTCTCTCTAGTTGTTGCTTAGTGTATAACAGTTAGAATATAATGTATCGTAATGGATTCATGTTTCTTGTTTTCTTTTTATGTAGCGTAAGTCAGTGGTTAACTAATGAATCAGATTGACATTCCAATGTAAACTCACCCTAGCGAGGGGAAGCCTGTAAATATTCTTCTGATAAAGCTAATTGGCAACGTGGAATAAATCTAATAGAAATTATAGTAGTGTAAAGACAGCTTAGATTACAGAAATCGCATATAATTGTTACCTTCTGGAAGCGAAATTCGCGTTAACTACTTGACCGACGCGTGATAATTTGAGGCAGAATAGGCGATAGATGCGAGATTGGTTGCTAGCAATTAAGCGCGAGCACGTGGCGATGCGGAAATATAAAGATGGCGGAGCGAGATTCCGTGCTTTGTTGAGTGCGATATTTTTGTTAATTTCTCGTCCTACGGAGAGAGTTAATAAAATCCGTGTGAACACGATGAGTTTCTTGCAGAACCGGATGCCTCATCGAGGCTAGTTTATAAAATTTCGAGCTAGTTCAGCCGATAAATTTTCATTTAAAAAAATGGAAATGTAAACAGTGTAAAATATGAAGGATTAAAAATAAAGAATTTTATGTTAGATACACTCTGTCATAAAGTCAGTAATTAATGAATGAATTAAGAGTTTAGTTTAAATTGAAAGAAAGACAGTCGCATGCGCGCCGCTTGCACGAGACAAGGAGAGCCTGGTCTTTCTTCGTTCCAATCAAAAGTAAAATAAATGAAAAAATAGGCAGTACAAAATGTGGAGAGTTAAAAATTAGTTATTTTATGTCGGACACACTCCGTCATAAGATCATTATTAAAGGAGAGAGCGAGGAAATTAGTAAATTATGAGAGAGAGAAAGTCTTACGAGTGCCTCTGGTAGGAGACAAAGAGACATAGAATTTTAGGCGTTCCGAACGAAGAAAGATCGGGCATGGGTATTACGGACGAACGGCGGATCGAAGCGCGAATGAAAATTTGGAATTGCAAGAAAAGTTCTGATCGGTTTGTACTGAAAATTGAGAGAGGTTCTGCAAGGGTATGCTCACGTGTTGTGACCGGGTTTGGCGATTGAGAGGTCATCCTGGAGGCCAGTAGGTGATTTTGAAAAATTGATACCCTATTGTGGAACAATAGAGACAGTGTAAGCGCGAATAGGATATGTATTAAGTACGAATATTACCGACATTTCGCATGATACGGGTTTATTTCCTGAATAGATAGTAGTACATTTTGTTATACAAGGATAAGCAGAGTTTATTATATCAACTAGATGTAGGCAGATGGTCCAGCGAGTGAAGGGGGCCGGTCCATGGTTCCGAAGAGGCTGAAAAAGAAAAAAAAAAGAATTAGAATCAAGGAAATATAAAAATTAAAATATATGTAGTAATCTAAAGTAAAAGTGGGTAGGTTGTGTCACGTCGTTTTCTAATTGTTCGAAAGATGTTAGGTCGATTTTTGACGACACCGAGATTTTATAGGCGAAAGGCCGGGCCACGCTCGGCCGCACGACACGTGGTCCTCTCGGGACAAAACACGTCCGCAGGCTCGTGATTCTTTCCTAGAACGAACGCAAATTTCGGGCGCCAGACACTTGAGAGTGTCACGCGAAAAGATGTATTTAATCACAAATTATTATCGTCGAACTCGCGAGCCTGCGACGCGGAAAACTAGGCCTGAATAGCGATCGAAAGGATCCAGGATTCTACGCCGAGAGAGCACGAGAAATTCCTGCGGCGGAAAGGTTTCACACAAGAAATAGAGAACGTTTCGGCTAACAAATCGTTTATTGACGACGATGTTGGGCTGCCGACGAGATCGGCAGCGATTACAATTGTAGCCGGCGCGTCACCGTAAATATGACGACGGATGGAAGTCGTACGCGCGGTGTTTCTCGTAAATTACTGTTTCGCGAAGAATTCGGCAGCGATTTGATTTTCGCGACGCGGAAGGCCTTGACGGCCGCTTTCCGACCGAACTCGGATGAAATACGCGACCCTGTTCTGACTTGCGCCGCTCGAACTGAATTTCCGAACACGAATCGAACACGCTACGGCTTCACACCATGGAACGAGTACAGGTTGACTCGGATTAACGACGGCAGCGATCTAATCTCGAATCCGCGACTTCGCGTTTATACCGGCGTCGTACAACCGCCATGAGGCGGCCACGCGGCCCCCGCTATCCGACCGGATTCGAATCACCAAAACGATATCCTTCACAATCCGAAGGATTCGTATTCTAGCAATATTATTGCCCACCAAAATATCGACAGCCCATTTGGTCGTTAATCCTCGCGACGCGAATTCCTAACCCAACGACACGCTACCCGAGCCAACACGATATTTCGCAACATTGAATTAACGAAAGCCTGATCGGCGCTTACCACACGTGAAACGGCAGCGATGGACCGGCAGCGAAATCCTTTCTCTGGATCAGCAAAACTCAGTATTTAAGCAATCGTTCAAATTTTACTACTCTCCTCGACAAGATCTAATGGAGCAGTGATCTTTCACACGTTGACTCGGGAACGCGGAAGCGGAGCGTCCCCACTTCTCTAGTCTACTTTCTTCGCGCAACGTCTCAGCCTATCGCTAACTCGAAATTTCGCGTTGACGAATCTCACGCGACGGCGGTCGGCTTCCGGCATCTCGTGGCGTCTTCGGCAGCGCTGTCTTCCGATTGGCCGCTTCCCGATGAGCGATCGACGTCAGCCAATCCGGTTGCGGTGCAGCTTCTTCCCGGACGAGGCGACGACAGGGTAGAGTAGTTCTCCGTCTCTGCACCGGATGCCCTCGTCGGCGCCTCCAGGTTGACAGTCCTGGGCCTTGACGATCTCTCGCTGTTTATTTCCGGGCTTATGCCGATCTCCTCCCTCGATTGGCTTACTCTCGAAGGTCCCTTGATTCCGCGATGAAGGAAGACTTCCGGGTCCCACCAGGAACCCGGATACGGTCCTGCAATTCTCGTCGCACAAATGGCGCGACATTCAAAATGTCAAATATCGGCTTCTGGGTCTGACACGTGCCCAGGGAGAGCGCTCGCAGCTGCCCTTTTCGCGATGCTTGACCAGAGAGTGGCCCGGTCTTCCGTTAGGGAGGTTAAAGTGACGCGGGCAACACTGCCACGTCACAGTTGAAATAACCAAACGTAAACTTCAATGGTATTAGTTCTTTATTAAGCAAGTAAGATGATTTTCTACAATAATGAGATATACATAATTATATATTTAATAAAGTAAATGAAAAGAGTTAACATATAGATATTTGGATACAATAGTGAGTTATTTATAGATAAATAATATAAGGCAATATAATGTGAATGAATGGATAGTAAATTATACTAGATTCTACTGTAATTGAGTTACGATATTTAAACTAAATAGATTCGGGAGGCAACCGGGCTCCCTCGAGGGCGATGCAGGTCGCCCATCGCTCGGGTAATCCCTGGATTCCGTGGCGAAAAAATGAAGGGGGTAACCCGCGTAAATAGTGTAGGAACTGCTCCTGGATTGCTTCGATGGTCTGGGCTCCGGGGGAAAGGGCGCGTTGTCGATAAAAGTGAGCCAGTAGGTAGTAGTCCGTGGGGGACAAATCTGGCGAATGGGAGGGGTGGCGCAAAATCTCCACCCCCGCCTCCCGGTATCGAGCTTGCGCGACATCGGAGTTATGGGGGGTGGTACCATCCTGTAAGAGGATTGGAGGTGCACTCCCAGGGTTCATATTATAGAAAGCATTAAGAGCGTCACGGAAAAGTGATGCATGTTGAGGCCCTGTCAGGAATGTCCCAGGTGGGAAAAAATGACACAAGAATATTCCAACCATGCACCACCAGACACTCACCTTCAGGCGAAGCCTGGTGGCGCGGGGCGGCGAAGGGGTAAGCTCTGTTTGTGGCTTCCGTGGCTGCCAGCTTCGAGGGCCCTTGTGTCCATCGAAAATAAGCCACAGTTCGTCACAGGTTATTAGGGTATTAAGAAAGGGAGTATCGGAATTCCTGAGCATCATTTCGACGCATGCTTCTACCCGTGCATCTCTATGTGTAATTGTGGGAACGAACATGAAGCCGGTACAGCGCTTTTTTCGGTAATCCAATGCTCGCAGTCGTCGCTGCACAGTAGCCCGGCTAGCCCCGAGCTGCTGTGATAGGGTTGTGAGGGTTATTTGGGGATCGCGTTGAATAAGGGAAAGTAAATAACTCTCATCGATGTGGTGCTCGCGAGGCCGTCCACTCCGCGGTTTTGCAGCTAAGGATGTACGGCCTGCGCGAAACTCGGCATACAATTGATAGATGGTTGCTCGCGAAATTATGTTGCCATAAGCTTTTGTGATTTGTAGTAGGGCTGCTCTTGGGGAGATGTCTGAAGAAAACAGTAGGTGAACCATGGCCCTCACCCGTTCACGTGATATTTCCATAGTTTCCATAGTGTCCTAAGAGAAATTGTAAAAAAAAGGAAAAAAAGAAAACACGAATTATTAGTAAAAGAACAAATAGAATTATTTTGGTATATTAGATTAGATTAATATAGTTACAGAAGTTGAGGGACCCGGGGTGGCTGGGTCTATTTCAGGAGACGTAGAAGTATCTCTGTCGGCAGTCATCTGGGCTGCTAATGATACCTGTAAAGAGAAAAAGAAACAGAAAATTAGTAGATGTGTTAGTTGTATTGTTAAAAAAGAAATAGAGGAAAAAAAATAAGAAATGAGAGAAAAGAGAAGAAGAGTAAGAAAAAGAGAACTAACGGTTAATAGAACTATTAGAAATAAAAAGAAGAGAAGAATAATTAGAAAGATTAGTTCAGTTTAAGGTATATACCGAAGACGAGATTTTCCGGGAGTGGAGGGAGGAATACCAGAAGAAGTATCTCACGTAGAAAATAGACAGGTGATAGCGATATCTGAAAAGAGAAAAAGAAACAGAATCTTAAGTAATTAATAGATGTAACATGTTCATATTTTTAATTACACAATTAAATAAGATTTATGGTTATATATAAAATAATTAATTGTATAATGGATTCAAGCTAAATTACTCGTGTACGTATTGTATAATTATAATTGTGAAGCTCCTATTAATAATATTGTACGTTGTGAGGAGTTTTGAAATCACGGAACGTTCCGAAGAATATTTATGTATATATCGAATGTAAAAGACCTTGTATGTTAACGGGACGCCTCTTCGCAAAGTCACGGTTAACAGTTTAGATTATAGATTACAGTTTACAGTTTACAGGTTTAAAATCAAGTATAGAAAGAAACTCTGCGAGGAGGCGACCATGTAAAGGTCGAACTGCGAGAGTGAGAGAGAGAGTGAGTGAAGGTTGAGCGAGCTTGTTTTTGCGTCGCCCGTTATGTCGTAACAACCTCGTTCGACCTAGTTGAAATTGTAAGAGGGGGGTAACGGTGACCCGCTTGCAAGGTGAGACCGGGACGTTTTAATCAGAGCGCTTTAGATTGTATTAGAGGAAGGTTTTCGTTAGAGATTCAGCCGTAGACAATCTTGCTTTGTAATAGTGCGAAATGATAGTCATTCATTGTATAGTGTTAGGATTAGTTTAGTATAATGGTAGGAGTTAGATTTATATAGGTTTATTACTTTTAAAATAGTTTAGGAGCGTCTGTGTTTCAGTGATCGATTTGTGAAAAGTGATCCATAGGCAGTGAATAAGTTTCCGGACTTTACATATAGGGTGTTTTCGGTGAGTCCGAAAACTTATGAAACGGTTTTCGTTTCATAAGTTCCCGGACACTTTTACGTGTTAAGCTATAGGAAAAAGTCCGAGAACTTATGAAACGTACTTTTGTTCATAAGTTCCCGGACTGCCTCTTTTAAGGGCCCTGAAGGGTCAGGGAGGGGTGACCGACCTTTTTAGAGTTTCCGAAGTTTATAAAATTAATTTGGTGCAATTTCGAAAAAGTCCGGAAACTTATGAAACGAACTAGTTCGTCTCATTTAAATTCGGACAGAATTTTTCCTCGGCCTACGGGGTGCGGGGAGCAAGGGTGATTTATCGAGAGTGCGGGCGTGTAGTCTACGATAGTTTTAACACGTTTTGTAGTTTTACACGAACTTTTGGGTCGAGCTTCGTCCCACAAGTCCGTGTGTGTTTTAGCTTGATTCGACGTGTTGGGATTATACGGACTTTTGGGTCGAGCGGAAGAGTGCTAGAGCGTGTTCGATCTGGAGAGAGTGTGAGGGTTTTAGGTTTTAGGTATAGCGGTTAGGTTTTTTATGTGTGTGTAGTATTTTTAGAGTGCGTGCGATTATTTTTAGTGTATTTCTGTTAGGTTTAAGTATTTGTACAAAAGTGAGGAAGAGGCTCTGAGCCAAATAAAGAAGGAAATTCTCATTATAAAAAAAAAGGTTTCCTCCCACGTAAGTAGCACCTCCGTGATACTCGGTACGGCTCGTGTTGAGGTTTTAGGTCCTGTTGGAAAAGGCAGTCTTGCTCGCGTCCTAATAGATCCTGGCAGCGAGGTCTCCTTGATTTCCGAAGCACTGGCGCAACGTCTCGGCCTCCGGAGAACACAGGCTCGGATTCCGCTTCGGGGAGTTGGACGTGGCCGAACGCAGTTCACGAGAGGGAAGACGGTGCTAGACGTCACTTCTCTTCAGGACCGGGCGACACACGTCCGAATTCCAGCATATATCCTTTCCGAGCTTTCTTCTTACCAGCCCCGCAATTCACCTCCTCCCGGTTCTTGGCCTCATATACAGGAACTGCAACTCGCCGATCCTCTATTCCACCAATCCGATCCGGTTGACATCCTGCTGGGCGCCGACTGTTACGACCTTCTCCTATTAGAGGGAGTCAAGAAGGGACCACCACACACGCCGGTCGCCCAGGAGACTTGCTTTGGGTGGATCTTGACTGGAGGAGCTGGACACACCCAGCCCGGGTCGTCGAGATCAACCACGGCTCCCGTCCATCACACCAGGATAGACCGGGAGCTAATGGATTCCTTGGCGAGATTCTGGGACCAGGAGGAGGTCGAAGCTATCATCCCGAGCACGGAGGAGGAGGTCCGAGCCAAGAACCACTTCTTGGCGACTCATTCTCGGCAGGCTGACGGTCGCTTCGTTGTCCGGTTACCCTTCAAGGCCGCTCCTGAACTTGGTGACTCCAGAACCATAGCCGTACGGACGCTGAACAGATTGAGGTCCCGCTTCCAACGCTCTCCAGAGTTCCAACGCTCGTACCACGAATTTCTAGAGGCCTATGAGACGTTGGGACACATGACGGCCACTCCACCCTTCTTTTCCAGTGACGCCTACTATCTCCCCCACCACGGGGTGTTGCGGGAGAGCAGCACCACTACGAAACTGAGGGTGGTCTTCAACGGATCCATGCCATCCTCAACCGGGAAGTCCATCAACGACTTTCTGCTACATGGTCCAAATTTGCTGCCCAATCTTGCAGACGTTTTGATGAGGTGGCGCCGATACAAATACGTCTTTTCCGCCGACATTGAGAATATGTACCGGCAGATCGTCGTGCATCCCGATGACCGAAGGTGGCAGCGGATCGTCTGGAGGCCTGAACCAAATGGAACCATTAGAGATTTCGAGTTGAACACAGTCACCTACGGACTCTCCTGTGCTCCTTACCTTGCCATCAGGTGCCTCCATCAACTGGCGCAGCACAACGAGGAGCTGCATCCGCTGGGCTCCCACGCCATACGGAGAGAAGTCTATATGGATGACGTGCTCACCGGCGCCGACTCCCTTCCTGAAGCTCTTCTAAAGCAGCGAGAGATCCGAGAGCTCCTCATGGCGGGCGGCTTCCCACTTCGGAAATGGGCTTCCAACACTCGGGAACTGCTCGACGGACTCTCTATAGACGAACGGAAGGGCCTCGTCGAATGGGACTCACCTACTCAGCACAGCGTCCTAGGTATCCAATGGCATCCTTCATCAGACTGGTTTCAGGTCTCCGCTGCCACCTCGATCCGGACCAACGGGTATACCAAAAGAGCAGTACTCAGCGGCACTGCCCAGCTGTTTGACCCCCTTGGCTGGTTGGCTCCCGTCATCATTGTAGCCAAGGTGCTCATGCAGTCACTGTGGCTGCTCCAAATCGACTGGGACTCGCCGCTACCCTGCAAGGAGGAAGCCATCTGGCAGAAGTTCCAGCAACAGCTGCCTGCAATCCGTGCAATTAGAGTTCCGCGATGGATAGGCCTTAGTGGATCTCACCTGTCAATAGAATTCCACGGGTTCGCCGACGCCTCCGAACGAGCCTACGCAGCAGTGGTTTACTCCAGAATCACATCCCACGACGGAGAGGTCACAGTTTCGCTCCTTGCTGCAAAGTCCAGAGTAGCGCCCTTGAAACGAGTGTCTCTCCCGAGATTAGAGCTCTATGCGGCGATCCTGTTGGCTAAACTTGTCGAGCACGTTCAGAGGGTGCTCGAACTGCCAGATGTCGACATCCAGCTGTGGTCTGACTCCTCCGTGGCCCTCAGCTGGATACAGGGGCACTCTTCTCGCTGGCCGACCTTCGTAGCCAATCGAGTCGCCGAGATCCAAAGGATGCTGCCTCTCTCCACATGGCATCACGTTCGAAGTGCCGAGAACCCCGCTGATTGTGCTTCCCGGGGCTTGAATCCAGCTGAGATGCCTACTTTCGACCTTTGGTGGCGCGGACCAGAGTGGCTGTCATCATCCAACCACTTTCCTACCACTATGGTCCCGGCCGTTGACGAGGAGGCTGCAGAGATCACGGTCCACCACGTCGCACTCAAACCAGAAGCCTCATCATGCGCACTGATCGAGAGGTTCTCCAACTTGAACCGTATGCTGCGCGTCCTGGCATGGTGTCGCCGTTGGAGGTCTGACAGGCAAGGTCGAGAGTCCGTTCTTACTGTTTCAGAAGTACAATCGTGTCAGCTCACACTCCTGCGGGTGGAACAGGCAGCTCACTTTCCGGAAGAGCTCAAACTTGTACGCAACCACCAACCTGTGCCAGCCAAGAGTAGGTTAGCGAAGCTCAGTCCATTCCTGGACCAGGACGGGGTGCTTCGAGTAGGCGGTCGACTGCTGGTGGCCAATCTCCTGTATGACCAGAAGCATCCAGCCATACTGCCCGACGATTCTCCTCTGGCCAGAGTGTGGGTGGACGCCGCGCACCGACGATGTCTCCACGGGGGGACTCAGCTGACGCTTGCCACTCTGCGTCAGGAGTGCTGGATCCTCCGGAGTCGTAACATGGTCAAGTCCTGTATCCGACAATGTACCACCTGCATACGGTGGAAGGGACAAACAGCCCAACCTAGAATGGGTAATCTTCCGTCATGCAGAATAAAACCCTGTCGTCCTTTTTACAGATCTGGGATTGACTACGCTGGACCAATCCAGATTCGATGCGGTCGGGGTCGTGGTCAGTCAACCTCCAAGGGCTACGTCGCAGTCTTCATCTGCTTAGTTACCAAGGCCGTACATCTGGTGGCAGCATCCAGCTATGGCACGCGCCGAGAGTGGCCAATTACAGGAACGTGCCTAGGGCGAGACGACTACCGTAAGGCGCCCCGCAACCAAGGATCGACCGAAGGACAAACGATTGGCCAAAATATCCTTCAGCTGGAGGAGCTCAAAAGGAGTCACCTGCACACACGGGCCAGCAAACCAGGAGGCGACGACGTGAGACGATGGGGTCATGAATGCGTTAAGTTCGAGCATGTTGGTGGTCCCACCGTCGTCTCACCCTGCCTACAATTGACCCCGGCGTGGGTGGTGCGCCGGAGCGCCTGAGAGGATTCCTCCTCCCGGTCGTCAGCGACGGCCGTTACTTGGTGTTATGAAGGTTGGGGGCCCGACGACCTGTTCCGAGAGTCCGGTCCTGCGGCTAGGGATAGTTGCGTTGCGGGTGCGCTCATAGGCAAATTCGGTAGGACGAAAGGAGTGGGGGGAGCTAGAATCGATGCGTTCCGTCGATTCAAATTCGGGGATCACTGTCGCGTTGGTCCTTCAAGAGAGCGGTCGTTGCCTTGTCAGGCCTTATTCTCGAATTCCGGTAATAGATCGAAGTAATTCCGTGTCGCGGGTGGTTGCGAGTTCCGTGCTGGTCCCGCAGAATTCCGAGGGTAGCAGAAGTCCCGAGGAGGCCGATTAACTGCCACATTACCGTCTCGACGTGGGGATAGGAAGATCTATATGGTGAGTCGAACAGTGATCCCGGATTTCGTAATACTTCGTGGTGGCTCGTAATTTGGTGCGAGGACGACACGTGTTCGTCTCGTCCTCGGAACTTTGGTGTGCCGAGGCCCTTCGGGCCTCGTGCTTGGTGCTCGCGTCAATCCGGAAGACGCTTTGAGTCGAGTAGAGTAGTCCCCCATTCTAATTTCGGAAGACTTCCTCAAGGAGCCGCGTCGGAAAAAGGATAAGCTCGACGTTGTAAATTCGAGAACGCGAAACGGATCGAACTGGTCGACCGATCGACGGTCCGTGCGAATCGCGCCGTACACCTGCGCTTGTTGAATTCCCGTCTCTCGCGAGACGTATTCGTACCGTCGTACCGTACTTCCGTGACACGTTAACAATCCGAAATCGACTAACGCGTTCCGCGAACGAACATCCGTCGCTAAAGTGTACAAGGAGCGCGGGCTCCCGGGTTGCGGCCTCGTGGCCGCTCGCCTGTATCTTACGTCTGACAACGAATAAAATCATTCGAGCCCTACACTCTCGATTTATTGGGTTGGCAAGAAAGTAATTTCGGTATTTTTAGATGAAATAAAATCCAATTTTTTTATCAAAGCAATGAACTTTAATCAATAAAATATTTTCCATTTTGTTGTATGATCTTTTGCCATCTTTCCTGGTAGCTTCATAATTCCGCGCTCATAAAACTTCTGATCCTTTTCGGTGAAAAACTGATCCAAGTGCGATTTCAGATCATCATCATTAGTGAATGTTTTACCATTCAAAGAGTTTTGTAAACTTCGGAATAAATGATAATCTGATGGTGCAATGTCAGGGCTATATGGTGGATGTGACATCACTTCCCAACCAAGCTCCAATAACTTTTCACGTGTTACCAAAGATGTGTGTGGCCTAGCGTTATCATGGTGGAACACGATTCCTTTGCGATTTTCCAATTCTGGCCGTTTTTCTTTGATTGCTATGTCCAGTTTTGTTAGTTGTCGACAATAAACATCTGAATTGATGGTTTGGTTCCTTGGGAGCAGCTCAAAATACACAATACCTTTGTAATCCCACCAAATTGACAACATGATCTTCTTTTGGTGCAATTAAGCTTTCGGTGTGGTTTGGGCTGGTTCATCACGCTTGGACCATGATCGTTTTCGAGTTGTATTATTGTAAACAACCCATTTCTCATCACCGGTGATGATTCGCTTGAGAAAAGGGTCGATTTCATTTCGTTTGAGATGCATATCGCATATGTTGATGCGTTGCATTAAGTGAATTTCTTTCAACTCGTGTGGAACCCAAATATCGAGCTTCTTAACGATTCCGAGACTTTTTAAACGATATTCTATGGTTGTATGCGAGACATTTAACCTGTCTGCAATCTCTCGGACAGTTATATGACGATCCGATTCAATAATGGCTTTCATTTGGTCATCATCAACTCCAGATGATCAACCAGAACGTTGGTCATCTTTAAGTGAGAAATTTCCAGAACGGAATTTTTTAAACCAATTCTGGCACGTGCGTTCTGTTAAGCAATCTACACCGTAAACTTCGCATATATCTTTGTGAGCCTCGGCAGCTTTTTTACCTCTACGGAAATAAAAAAGCAATATATGCCTATAATGTTCGTTTCTGCACTCCATGTTCAAATTGACACAGAACTAACAATTTTAATCAAAATTACGTGTAATTTGCTTCAAAAGTAACCTAAAAGATGCAGTTATGAAATGTCAGAAAGAAAACAAACGCAACGTTAACAGAAGCCAATCAAACAAAACATAACGCCATCAGTTAGTGAAAACCGAAATTACTTTCTTGCCAACCCAATATTTCCGACCTGCGAGATCCGTCCTGCCGCGAGGGCTGTCCCCGTTAATTCTTGTGTCCGAACGCCTGGTTGTCCGTATCGTCGCTCTCCGCCGGAGATTACGAGAAGATTCGAAACTCGTGTTCGACTTAGTTTGTGTGATACGTGAGTATCTGGCGCCCGAACAATTAGTTTGTGTCATTTCCGAATCTTCTCGTCGCACGGCCCGACCTCAGCGGCTGTAAATTCTCGGGAGTTGACCCTTTCCGCCGGCCAGAAACCCGCGTGGAAAAGGGACAACGTCACAACATATTACATTTATACTTACATTACAAATAAAAATGACAACATTAACCACCAACAACATAAAAAAGATCCTCAAGATTCTACAGATCAACTTAAACCACTGTAAATTAGCCCCTTCGGGCCTCGTGCTTGGTGCTCGCGTCAATCCGGAAGACGCTTTGAGTCGAGTAGAGTAGTCCCCCATTCTAATTTCGGAAGACTTCCTCAAGGAGCCGCGTCGGAAAAAGGATAAGCTCGACGTTGTAAATTCGAGAACGCGAAACGGATCGAACTGGTCGACCGATCGACGGTCCGTGCGAATCGCGCCGTACACCTGCGCTTGTTGAATTCCCGTCTCTCGCGAGACGTATTCGTACCGTCGTACCGTACTTCCGTGACACGTTAACAATCCGAAATCGACTAACGCGTTCCGCGAACGAACATCCGTCGCTAAAGTGTACAAGGAGCGCGGGCTCCCGGGTTGCGGCCTCGTGGCCGCTCGCCTGTATCTTACGTCTGACAACGAATAAAATCATTCGAGCCCTACACTCTCGATTTATTTCCGACCTGCGAGATCCGTCCTGCCGCGAGGGCTGTCCCCGTTAATTCTTGTGTCCGAACGCCTGGTTGTCCGTATCGTCGCTCTCCGCCGGAGATTACGAGAAGATTCGAAACTCGTGTTCGACTTAGTTTGTGTGATACGTGAGTATCTGGCGCCCGAACAATTAGTTTGTGTCATTTCCGAATCTTCTCGTCGCACGGCCCGACCTCAGCGGCTGTAAATTCTCGGGAGTTGACCCTTTCCGCCGGCCAGAAACCCGCGTGGAAAAGGGACAACGTCACAACATATTACATTTATACTTACATTACAAATAAAAATGACAACATTAACCACCAACAACATAAAAAAGATCCTCAAGATTCTACAGATCAACTTAAACCACTGTAAATTAGCCCAGGATCTGGTTACTCAAACCGCTAACCAACTCTGTGCCGACATTGTCATAATATCCGAACCATGGTCCCCACAGACCTATTGGCACAATGATGGATATAAGGATTCCTCGATTTGGATCCCCAACCCGGTACGTTTTCCAAAATCCAAGGGTTATATAATGGCAAGGGTATTGTGGCTGTTCAGCTGGAGTCATATGTCACAGTGTCCTGTTACTTCTCTCCAAATAGAACCATCGAAGAATACAAAGAAAGGATCGCCGAACTTGGAAACTTCTTGATTACGATAGATGTAAGTAGGTGCATCGTTGCCGGCGATTTTAATGCTAAATATCCTGCATGGGGCTCTTCAACATTAGATGTCCATGGAGGAATTATTATGGAGCTGTGCAACAGCTGCGAACTGATCCCCACCCTCAGCCAAGGCACATTCACATTCGAGAAAAATGGTCGCAGAACTTTAATAGATTTCATGCTTAGCCGTAAAACTATGGCTGGAGCAATCAGTAACAGCCGTATACTAGATGAATTTTCAACCTCTGATCATCATTACTTATTGCATGAATTTCTGTTAAACGATTCTAAAAAGAACAGTACTCAGAAAAATAAAAAGAGATTGAACATTAAGGACTTCAGTAAGCTATATACTCAACTGACAAAAGTCGCCGATCCACTCACCATCTCCACGATCGAGGACATCGATTCTTACATCCAGATATTAGAGGAAATTTTTGAAGCCACCAGCTACCACCCAAAGATATCATCGAAAAGAAAGGAGGTATGGTGGTGGAACTTGGATATAGCTGCACTAAGAAAAGTATCTATTGCATCACGTCGCGCGCTGCAGTGAGTACGATCTAAGGACAAACCAAAGGAAATAATAGAATTATGTTACAGTAAACATAGAGAAAACAAGAAAGCACTCAAAATAGCGATAAGTAATTCAAAGAAAAAATCATGGTCTGACCTGACAGATGGACTAGAAGCGGATATCTCGGATAAGCCCTATAAATGGGTCATGGGCACAGTGGCAGGTAGACCTCCGCCCACGGTGCTATCCGACGAGGACACCAGGAAAGTCATCGATTCTATGTTCCAAACATCACCTGATCCGGACATAAATGTCCCAAATAGTAACCCCGCCTCAGATACCCACGATATTGCTGATAGTCCGTTCACAATACCTGAAATACAAGAGGCAATCAAATCCGTCAAAAAGAAGGCCCCAGGCTTAGATGGTCTACCATCTGAGCTTGTTAAGCTGCTGGGGTCGATCGCAGCGCCTCACCTGACTCACCTAACAAACGTATGCTACAACTTGGGCTATTTTCCTAAACTTTGGAAGAAGGGCAGATTAGTTCTGATATCTAAAAAGCCAGGACCTGATGGCAGGATTGGATGGAGACCCTTGACAATACTATCAAATGTCGCTAAAGTGTTGGAACACTGTATAAAAAAAAGATTAATGAATAAAATAAAAGGGTATAGCCGGATAAGATAGTCCAAAATGCCCTTGAGCCGAATTTTATCGATAATATGCCATTCGATAGAGCACCAAGAAAAACCATACTGTGCAAAGTTTCAACCCTGTATCTCGATCGGGAGGGTAGTTATGGGGTAAAATCGAAAAATCAGTTTTTGGCTTATTTTCCCTAGTTAATGACGTTTAGAAATTCTGAGAAAAATCTGACACATGTCAAGAACCCAAATACATACTTTGCAATTGGTTTCAGATTTTTAAAGTGAAAATCCTGCTTGTAAAAAATCAAAATACTCAAAAAAATCGAAAAAATGCAGATTTCACATGGAAGTTCTAGAGTGACAACATTTATATTTTTACAGTAGCAGTATATTGTCATAAGTATTGTTCATGCATTTTTTCAGATTTTTTGGTTTGGTGCGCCGTTGTTAAAAAAAACAAAAACTTTTTTTTTTGACGTTTTTTCCGCGAAGAACTAAGCTAACCTTAAAATTATTACGTTCTATTTGTTCTGTAAGTCTATCAGGCACTGATAAATCTTGAGCATTATTAAAAAATAATTAAACAATGAAATCAGCTTGATTAGTATTTTTACTATGTCAGCGTATTACATCTGAAAGTATTAAACACAATCCCAACAGCTCGGTTGGCTCAGCGCGTTAGGCGCTCGACTGTTGATCTGCTTATACTAGGTTCGCGCCCGGCATACGTATACACCGTTTTCTCTATAACGGAGTATTTAAAACACGAAGACACGTATAGATTTACTGCAGAAAATATTTAATACTACCAGATTTAAGAAGATGCGTAACTAAAAATTGATGTTAACAATTGCTCCAAAATTTTTTTTGCGAATTTTACCTTCAAATTATTTTTTAAATATCTAGTATTGCTTCTAAAAGAAATCTACAAACATACCATTGATTATTATATAGATAGACATAAAAAAAGAATTAATCAATTAAAAAAAGGGTATACGTATGCCGGGCGCGAACCTAGTATAAGCAGATCAACAGTCGAGCGCCTAACGCGCTGAGCCAACCGAGCTGTTGGGATTGTGTTTAATACTTTCAGATGTAATACGCTGACATAGTAAAAATACTAATCAAGCCGATTTCATTGTTTAATTATTTTTTAATAATGTTCAAGATTTATCAGTGCCTGATAGACTTACAGAACAAATAGAACGTAATAATTTTAAGGTTAGCTTAGTTCTTCGCGGAAAAAACGTCAAAAAAAAAAGTTTTTGTTTTTTTTAACAACGGCGCACCAAACCAAAAAATCTGAAAAAATGCATGAACAATAATTATGACAATATACTGCTACTGTAAAAATATAAATGTTGTCACTCTAGAACTTCCATGTGAAATCTGCATTTTTTCGATTTTTTTGAGTATTTTGATTTTTTACAAGCAGGATTTTCACTTTAAAAATCTGAAACCAATTGCAAAGTATGTATTTGGGTTCTTGACATGTGTCAGATTTTTCTCAGAATTTCTAAACGTCATTAACTAGGGAAAATAAGCCAAAAACTGATTTTTCGATTTTACCCCATAACTACCCTCCCGATCGAGATACAGGGTTGAAACTTTGCACAGTATGGTTTTTCTTGGTGCTCTATCGAATGGCACATTATCGATAAAATTCGGCTCAAGGGCATTTTGGACTATCTTATCCGGCTATACCCTTTGAACAAAACCAATTTGGTTTTTGCCGCGGAAAGAGCACGGTGCACGCTATTGCTGAAGTGGTTAAACGGTGGGATGCGGCCAAGACAAGACTCCATCATTGTGCCATGGTCGCTCTCGACGTAAAAAATGCCATCAACACCGTTAAATGGCAGAACCTGGTAAAATCGTTGTCAAACAGAAAACTACCAAGGAAATTGTTCGGCATCCTTAAAAATTATCTAGAAGAAAGAGCAGTTGTTTATACAGACAGTTCTGGAAAACAATATGTAGTAAATATATACGCGGGTGTTCCTCAGGGTTCGGTGCTCGCCCCCCTACTCTGGAACATCCAGTATGACGACCTGCTAAAAATTGCTCTACCCAGAGGTGCTTTTCTTTACGGTTTCGCTGATGACGTAGCATTGATTGTCACAGCATCTGAGGCGGTAGGTCTGTCCAGGATTGCTACCGAAGCCTTAACGAAAATCAGTCTCTGGTTCGAAATGAACCAACTGTCACTAGCACCGGAAAAAACCGAACTTCTGTTACTTACAGGCCGTAAATCTGTAACGTGCCGATTTCGCTATGCCCCGTAGCTCAGGAGAAACCAAGGTTCGTGAAGGTGATTGATTAAAGAGATGGCGAAATCGGGTAAAAAAATAAAATTTATTTCTCGCTCTGGCGATAACTCTGGGAAAAGTAACAAAAGCTGCAGGCTCACAACCTGAGCCGCGTGTGATTATGTATATAGCGGGCGGTCCTACAGTAAGCCGCAGCTAGTCGCGGCGCTCAACCCGATCGCGGCAGGACGCTCGGCCTGTGAACAAATGGAATAAGAAACAATGCGGTTTCGACTCGGTTATGCGGCGAAAACGATCAATCGTCCGGTACTCTTAATATCTATTCGACGCAACGCAGGTACGCGGTTAATTGGCCTCGAATGGCCCGGTCAGGTCGGCGGCGCGGCGCGGTACACGGCAGGAGCAGGCCTCGCGGGGTCTGCTCGAGTTCGCTGAGGATCGAGACGGAGACGGGATACGGTCGGAGGACACGGCCCGACGCAGTGTTGGCGCCGCAGCCTTCCCTCAGAAGCACCTAAGAGATAAGCTGCGATGCGTACGTGTCTCAGAAGCGCCTGAGAGATTCGTACTCGCCGTCACCGCCCCGAATCGCGAGACCGAACCGCGAGGAATTCGTCACGCGGAGAAGGCCGGAGGCCAGGCGACTCGTGCTGGACGGTCGGAGCACCGAGTAGTGCCGTAACTCTCTCACAGAAGCACCTGAGTGACAAGTTACGGATGCACGCGCCTCAGAAGCACCTGAGGGTATTCGTGCCCACCACAACGATGCGACGGGTCCAGTCCAGCCAAAGCGACGGCACGGCGGTTCCGGACGCCGGGAAAGTGGTGGAGAGTCACCTCCTGGAGCGTGTGATCCCAGCCTGCGTTCTGGTCGGATCGTTACCCAGCGATGCTGTTTGCTCTGAAAAGAGCTGGCACGACCCTGTCTTCACGAGAGCGGCTCCAGGCGGACTCCCTTTCCCTGGTGTTTCGGCGCGTCTTATATAGCTCGAGAAAGCGCGGACCATGGAGAGTGCCGCTCGCGACCGAGCGACAGCGGCGCTCCCCGATTGGCGCGCGCTTGGTCTCGGCGTTGATTGGTACGCGTTCGTGTCGAGAACGACTATAAATATAGGTCGCGCACGGTAGCTCTTATTCACGCGTCGCTCGCGACGAGGTGAGGCCTCGTCGCATCCCCCCCTTTCTTCGGAAATGTGGCACCCGGATGTCGCGAGGGACCGCAACCGGTCCACCCCTCGCAGCGCTGCTAAATAAACTACTTTTGCTATGCTTACGATGCTGCGTGGTTTTCCTACGTGGCGGACGGCTCCAGTGTCCGGATCCAGCCGTAGTGGCCATCGGACGCCCCCGATGACCAATCGATACCGCTTCACTCCGACCGGAGACCAAAATCCCGTCCCGTCCGGTAGCGTCTCCCTCCTTATCGGGCGGTGGCGTAACTCCCTGGGTAGAGGGATGGGGGTTGGCTCTCTAGCCGGTAGATGCCGCAAGGTGACCTCCGGCGGTGGGGTTGGCATTGGCTCCCCTTCCTCCGCTATGGTAGGCAGAGGCTGTACGGGGGCCTTAGCCCGTTTCCTCGTCCTGGTCCGGCTGGTGGTCACCACCGGGTTTCCGGTGTTCCACGCCCGGAATCTCTTCTCTAACCTCCTCAGCCTGGCGGCGTCCCTCTCCGATCCCGTCGGGTTGACCGGCGGTTGCGGTTTCTTTGCCGGGATTCTGGTCGGTCGTGGAGGTTCTCGGTGTGGGGATACCACCGGCACCCTGAACGGCGCAACGTATGGAGGCCGCGGTTGGGCGATGCCTCGTGGCGCCACGCAGCTTATTGCCACGCGTGGTTGCCTTGATGGTGGTGGCCCAGACTTTTGTTTCGCCGGCGGTCGCGCTGGTGGTGTGACCATTCGCGGCTGGGTTGGTCGTCGCGGTCCTGCTGGCTGAGGTTCGTATATGCCATGGCGTCTGTAGTCCTCCTCTAGTTGCTGTAGAAATTCATTCAGCTCTTGTTCCGAGATCGGTTGTCTGTCCGGTATCCCCTCTCCTTTGCCGGTTCCTCCGCCGCGCCATCTGTTGGTATCTGGTCGAACTCGTACGGCTTCAGATCCCTTACGTGAACATGTTTGACTGCCCTGTTGTTTTTGTCGGACAAGTCAAAGATTACTGGAGACACTCTCCGTCGTACCGTGAATGGGCCGCTGTATTTTTCTGCTAGTTTGGCGTTCCGGTATGCTGCCTTGTCGGAGAGAATGTGTGTCCGTTTTAACACCAGGTTCCCAACGTCCGGTGCCCAGTCTCGTCGATTTTTGTCGTAGTGTTTCCGTTGGTTTTGGAAACTACGGGCGATCTGACATTGGGCCAGTTCACGTGCTTCCTGTACTCGGCACAGGCGTTGTCTCAGGCCGTTTGTCGCCCGCTGGCCGGTCTCGTACCGGAGGCTTCTTGGCGGCACCAGTTCCCTGCCGGTATTGAGGTACGCTGACGAATACCCCATTGCGCTGTGTTGAGCCGTGTTGTACGCGAATGCCACTTCCGGGCAATACTCGTCCCATGTTCGTTGGGATCGTCCGATGTATTGGCTTAGCATCGTTTTCACTACTTTATTGACCCGTTCGACCGGGTTACATTGTGGCGTGTATGGTGGTGTGCGCCGATGCTTTACTCCCCACTCCTTGAGGGCTTTTGCGAGTTCTTTCCCGACGAATTGACGACCGTTGTCGGTGACCAGCACGTCGGGGCAGCCGTGTCGCAATATCACGAGCTCGCGGATGGCTCGTGATACGGCCAAGCCGGTGGCTCTTCTTAGAGTTCGTAGCTCGATCCATTTCGTAAAGTGGTCTTGTATGACGAGCAGCGTGGTGTTTCCTGTTTTGGACCGTGGTAGCGGTCCTACTAGGTCGGCGGATATCATCTCCCAAGGTCGGTCGACTGGTGTTGCGTGCATCAGTCCGGCTGGCGCTTGTTGGGATGCCTTGTACTTCTGGCAGTTGTCGCATGTTCGTACGTGACGGGCGCCCTCGCGCTGCATACCGGGCCAGTAATACAGGCGGCAGAGGCGAGTCAGCGTTTTCGCAATACCCAAATGGCCTGCCGTAGGATCGTTGTGGCATTCGTGAAGTACTCGTTGGCGGTCGTCCGTGGCTACACACAATTTCCATTCCTCTGCTGCCGGGTGCTCGTCGAAGTCGAGTGTGTGCAGGATGTGGCGGTAAAGTCGGCCTTCCTTAATCCGGTAGTCCGGGTAATCTGTTGGCCGTTCCCGTACTGCTTTTAATTGCCGCTGATACCACGGGCATTTCTTTAATTTTTGTGTGCCGCATACTTGTATCGGTTGTCTGGATAGTGCGTCCGCCACGGTGTTCTCCGGTCCCCGACGGTATCGTATCTCGAAGTCCCACTGGCTCAGTTCCATCGCCCATCGTGCGAGTCGTCCGGACGGGTTGTCTATCTTCTCTAGCCATTTCAATGACTGATGGTCCTTCAGTACGATGAAGTGGTATCCTTCCAGATAATGACGCATCTTCCAGATGCCCCACCGAACAGCGAGGCACTCGAGCTCCGTTGTTGAATAATTGCGCTCGGCCTGGTTCAGGGTGCGACTTGCATATGCGATCACTCGTTCCCCGCTTTCGCTTTCCTGCGTGAGCACGGCGCCCAGTCCTTCTTGGCTGGCGTCGGTTTGGAGTGTGAATGGTCGTTCCCAGTTCGGGACTGCCAGGACTGGGGCCTCGGTCACCTGTGCCTCAGCTGGTCGAATGCTTCTTGTTGCGGTGCTTCCCATTTCCACTTGGTCTTCTTTTTAAGTACTCCCGTCAGCGGAGCTGCAACTTTGGAGACGTCTGGTAGGAAACGGCGGTACCATGATAGGAGGCCCAAAAACCTTCGTAGCTCTTTGACTCCGGTGGGTGGTGATAGTTGTCTTATTGTCGCCACCTTTTCTGGATCGGTGTGTAACCCTTCCTGGTCGACGACGTGCCCCAGGTATTTAAGTTTTTCGCGCGCGAAATGGCATTTCTCCCAGTTCGGCCGCAGGTTCGCTGCTCGGAGCCGCTGGAAGACCCCCCGTAGAACCCGTTCGTGCTCTTTGAATGTTTCACTGGCGATGACGATATCATCCAGGTATGCGAAGGCGTGTGGAGCCATATCCGGTGAGATTACCCGGTCGAGTAACCGCTGGAACATGGACGGGGCGGAGTGAAGTCCGAACGTCATCACTTTGAACTCTAGTAGGCCTTTTCCCGGCGCGGTGAACGCGGTAAGCGGTCTGCTGGCCGGTGTGAGTGGTACCTGCCAATAACCGTTTTTGAGGTCGATTGTTGACAGATATCGTGCTCCCCGCAGCTTGTCCAGCGTTGCGTTGATGTGTGGTAGCGGGTAGGCTACTTCGTAGGCTTCTTCGTGACTTTATTCAGCCGTCTGAAGTCGACGCAGAAGCGGTATTTGCCGTCTTTCTTTCGGGCGAGCACGATGGGCGAGCTCCAGGGACTACGTGACGGCTGGATTACCCCTTCTTTCAGCATTTTCTCGACTTCTGTGTCGATGATAGCCTGCATCGCTGGATTGCGCGGGCGATATCTCTGTTTGATCGGCGTCGGGTCTTCTAACCGGATCTCGTGTTCCGTCAGTGATGTCGCCCCGTGTATCAGCTCCTGGAGTTGTCGGTTCTCGTTCTTCGTCAGGTTTGTCAGCCCCTTCGGGGTGGTGGCTGTACAGGCGTTTGTTCCGTTTGGCCTTTTGGTCGGGTATATTACCTGTCTCCCGATTTTCATTCGCATACCCAGTTTCGATAGGGCGTCCATCCTCAGTAATACTTCATGTTCCATTGAGCCCATCACGAAGTACCGGTGTTCGAGTGGCACTCCGTTAACGGTCCCGAAGCCCCGGACGCTCTATCTTAATTCCGTCTCCGTTCCGTCGGCCATGGCGGCCAAGGTATTCTCTTTGGCTACTTGCCAGCCGGCGGCGAAACACTTCTTAGCCATTCGGTTGTTGACGTAGGAGCAGACGGAGCCTGAGTCGAGGAGTTCCTCGGCATGGTCATGGCCGACGACGAAGTCCGCGAAGATCCTGTTCTCGGCGGGATCGATGGCCGGGTCGTGGTTTAGTTGGGCCCGGCCAGTGGTCCGTTTCCCTGATTCCCCTGGCTTCCATGATGGCACTGGCAATCGCGCGTCATGACCCCGTCACTGCCGCAGAATGAACAAAACATTACTGGTCGGTACCTGCATTCGAAACGATCATGACCTGGCTGCTTACATTTCCAGCAGTGCGTGGTCCTGGTGTATGGTGCGGTAGCGGCTAGGATTGTTCTTTGGGGTGCCTCTCGTTTGATCCCTGTCGGTCGCGTTCCTTCCGTTCTCCAGTTGTTGGTCTCATCCCTCGGAATATCTCCTCGATCTCTCCTACCCGCTGGATGAGTTGGGTAACCTCCTTGATTTCGCCCCTGCGGATTTGGAGTTGGAACTCGCCTCTCATGTTGTAGTTAGGGCGTCCAGTTCCTGGTCACGTGAATAGCCCCCGCGTCTCCTAATCAAGGTCGTCATCGCCGTAACATACGCCAGGATCGTCTCGTTTGGCCCCTGTCGCCGGTCGGCGATCTGGCGATCCAGGTGGCGGCGTTCGCCCGGGGGAAGATAGTATTCCCGGAGTTGTTCCTGGAGGCCCGTCCACGAGGTGACGAACGGAGCCACGCACCTATACCAAAGTTGTGCGTCTCCTCGTAACAACTCGGGGAAGCCCTCCAGTATTTGCTGGTCCGGTAGGTGGTAGGATCGCTGGAGCTCGTTGACTCGCTCCAGAAACCCGTGGGGGTCACGCCCATCGAAGTGGCAGTTCCATTTCCTCATCTGGTCGGTGATGGTGTTTGTAGCTGGGGCTGCCAGTCCTAATTCGGTTACCTGTCTCGTGGCCGGATTGTTTCGGAGCGGTGTGTAGGTACTAGAATTGAAGAGGCCCGCCGCCAGCTCGTCGTGGAAGTCGAGTAGGTCTTTGGTGACGTCGGCTTCCTCCTTGTATTCCGGATCGTCCTCCGGCTTGTCCGAAAAGATCTCCGGATTACGTCGTACGTAGGCAACTAGCCTCTACCGCATTTGCACCACGGTTCCCTCTGTACCGATCCCATGTGCGTGTAGCTCCTGGATGAGCTGCTCTTTTCTCAGGCGATACACCCACGAGACGCCCATGGTGCTTTCCGGTCTTATGCCCGGCTGGAATCGATGTGGGAACGCGGCCTCGTCGGACGGTCGGTTCGGTCGGAGTCGTTACTTCGGGTCCGGACGCGAGGAGCTAAGGCTTGGCGCTGGTTCTGACGAGAAATACTAGACGAGACGGAGAAGAACGAAGGAGACGAGAAATACCAAAGCAAGAGAAAGAAAGAAAAAAACTAGAGGGCTATTGTTGCTCGCTCGCTTCGCTCGCGCGCGAGTATGGTTGTTTTTGCTCGCTCGCTTCGCGAGCTCGCGGGTAAGACTGGTCTAGCGAGAGGGTTAGTGATACGCATGGCGAGTAGGGCCTACTGCTATTAATGTTTTTTATTTGGTGTGTGACTCTCCAAGAGTCACACAAAGAACTTCCCGATTCGTTACTCCTTCGCCAACATCGCTAACATCATTTTTTTGTACTTTCATCGATATTCTCCCAAAATGTATTATTGGGAGTTGTTAGAGATTTTCCACCATATTGACCAATTGTACATAATTTCACTTAAATAAATGACTCTGTTCTGGCGATCAGTTCGGCGCGCCGTCGTCACCGCACCGTCCCACTGCCCCCCGTGAGCTCCTCGGGTGGATCGAGCAGCTCGAGCCTCGCGGGCGCGGCAAGGGGAGCGGTCGCGGCTGATCGACGCGCCCAGCTGATCGCTCAGTGAGCAGTATACAGTTCGTCTATTGACACTCAAACACGACACTCGTTTACTTTTCGATCAACCTTCCGAATCAACTCGTTAACGTTTCGTCGATCCTTCAATTATTTCTTTCTTTACCTTAGAGTCGCGGTATCGCTCCGATTAAGGAAACGACCGCGAATCTAAAACATTGAGTCTCCCAAGGTGTCAAGACGGGGTACGGCTGTTGGATCGGCGAGTGTAGCCTCCCACGCTAATCGGGTCGTCTCGTCCAACTTCTCGATCATTAGGAAGGCGAACCATTCATCCCACGCTTCGATGGGTTTCCCCAGAGCAGCAAACGCCTTCCGCGTTTGAGTAAACTCGTCAATGAGTCGCGTATACTCTGATGGTGACGGATTTGAGATTGGTGGACAGCGAATCAATCGCCTCATATGTGTCGCCGAGAGAACACGCGGATCAAAGGCGAGAGCTCGAAAGTGCAGGAGCGCAAAAGCGGAGGCGCACGAACGCACGAGCGGAGGCGCGATCGTGAGCGTGAGATCGCAGGAGCAGAGACTCGAGAGCGCGCGAGCTGAGTCGTGAGAGCGCGCGAGCGGAGGCGCAAACGCGCGAGCGCGGAGGCGCAGCAGCGCGACCGTGCAAGGACGGAGGCACAAAAGCGCAGTCGAGAGAACGCACTAGTGAAGGCCCGAAATCGAAGGTACTTGAGCGCACGAACGCGAAAGCGGGGACCCGAGAGCGGAGGCGTGAGCGCGCGCGAGGAGAAGTCCGAAAGCGGCGGTCGGAGAACGCGAGCGCGGAGGCGCGACAACGCAGAAGCGGCGACGTCAGAGCGCACAGGCGAAGACGGAAGAGCTGCGAGCCCGGATGTGAGTCGGGAGGCGTACCCCGGTGGTGGCGATGACGTCGACGAGCGGGGTGGCCAGGAGCATCGGACGGCGCGGCGATATCGTTGAGCGAAGCTGGAGTGACCAGACACTCGATGTCCAATGAAGTCGACGTCGTCGGGAACTCGGGATCGCTCGGAGGATGCAGGATTCCTTGACCTTCCAGATCCGAGTCAGGGATATCCCACGGGTCCCACGGGTCAGTTGCAGGCATGGAACGCATCTCCGTGATCCAGGCTTTCAGAGCTGAGGCCTGGGTATCGTATTCGTCGTTGATGGAGTAGAAGTAGTCCCGATAGTAAGACTCCAAAGCGAGCATCTGGACATGTAGACCCTTGAGGTCTCTCCACAATTCGTCGAGTTTTCTCAACTTGGTTTCCAGCAACCCGATAGAGACGTTGTCCTTCCCCAGCTTCTTCACGTTAGGAAGAATTCGGGAAATCCGGTACCCCGAGTCCTTTTGACGGATGGTAAGAATTCTGAAGTCTGTCGACATCGTGTATCGCCCAAGATGTCAAAACACCGTTGAGTTCGAACTGTGGCCGAAACAACACCAAGCCACAGACACTGCTCGCGAGCGTTGCGTAACGAGGTCACGAGCACCTGTTTTGATCGCGCGCGGTCGGCGAGGACAAAGAAGTCCGTTAACGCGTTCAAACGAACGAACCGTTGGAGAACGCGTCACGACTCCAATTTGGCAGAAGTTCGAGGGTTTTTTCGGAGTGCGATCGACGTAGGGTTAGCGGATCCCGTAGCCTCTCGATGCAGCACTCACGAAACACTTTAAATCGAGAGCGGTATCGAAGGCACACACACGAGGGTCGAAATCCCGTTGTTCCGCGCGTGTGATCGAACACCGTAAATGAGTAATAATCCGGCTCGAAGGACCAATATTTTAGATTCGCGGTCGTTTCCTTAATCGGAGCGATACCGCGACTCTAAGGTAAAGAAAGAAATAATTGAAGGATCGACGAAACGTTAACGAGTTGATTCGGAAGGTTGATCGAAAAGTAAACGAGTGTCGTGTTTGAGTGTCAATAGACGAACTGTATACTGCTCACTGAGCGATCAGCTGGGCGCGTCGATCAGCCGCGACCGCTCCCCTTGCCGCGCCCGCGAGGCTCGAGCTGCTCGATCCACCCGAGGAGCTCACGGGGGGCAGTGGGACGGTGCGGTGACGACGGCGCGCCGAACTGATCGCCAGAACAGAGTCATTTATTTAAGTGAAATTATGTACAATTGGTCAATATGGTGGAAAATCTCTAACAGGAGTAGAGATGATTAACCCACTCTTGCATTGGAATAACTTTTGATTATTCCAAGCGGTAACATTAGCATCAGTTAAAAAAAAATTTTTTAATCTAAAAAAAAATAAAAAATAAGAAAAAAATTTTTTAACTTCCCGATTCATAGGGAAGTTCCTGTAATTATGTAATTGCGTTTGGTTCTTTGGTGGAAAATTTTCGTCCTCCCTTATAAATTGCATTGTAGAATCAACTCTTTTCGAAAAAAAACTAAAAATCTAAAATCTACTTGACCAAAATGGACCAAAATCTAATCAGCTCTAAGTTACAGCGGGGCACATCGATTGCATCATTCATCATCCTGATCGCGTTGTTACTTTTTCTGAAAACGTTAACGAAAAATTTGATACCATACAAACGGACATACGCGCACGCACACACACACACACACACACACACACACACACACACA
Source organism: Lasioglossum pauxillum (assembly GCA_933228785.1). Classification (NCBI taxonomy): domain Eukaryota; kingdom Metazoa; phylum Arthropoda; class Insecta; order Hymenoptera; family Halictidae; genus Lasioglossum; species Lasioglossum pauxillum. The sequence continues at coordinate 29,106,411 of OW121704.1, read as the reverse complement.
CACACACACACACAAACATTTTGATAAAAATAGTCTAAAATGACTCCAACGACCATGAAACGTGAAGATCTGCTAAAAAATCGATTTTCGATTTTCAGGGTAATTACAGTAACTTCCCTATGAATCGGGAAGTTAAAAAATTCTCGGGGACTCGCGGTAGTCCCTTTTTCCAGAACGGCGAATGTTCCGGTCAATTCTGCGTACTACGGACGCGTACACGTTAACGACAAATGAACAGATACATAAATAAGTACGCCCGCAGAAATAAATAATTGTGGGGTTCCTCCCCGTATCACGGGCGCGTTTGAATAAATAAGAGATAAATAATTACTAGCACAGACAAAAATGATGAATAATTACGGCCGCGTATGCGCTGAGTAAACGGTTAGTTAAATAACTACGGGTTACAGGAGTAGAACCCTAATATTATTTGGCGCGGTCGTCGGTGACTTGTCGCTCGGATTCGTAACGATTGATCGCTTTCATACCGGTCCCTGTTCGGGCGCCGTGTAACGTGCCGATTTCGCTATGCCCCGTAGCTCAGGAGAAACCAAGGTTCGTGAAGGTGATTGATTAAAGAGATGGCGAAATCGGGTAAAAAAATAAAATTTATTTCTCGCTCTGGCGATAACTCTGGGAAAAGTAACAAAAGCTGCAGGCTCACAACCTGAGCCGCGTGTGATTATGTATATAGCGGGCGGTCCTACAGTAAGCCGCAGCTAGTCGCGGCGCTCAACCCGATCGCGGCAGGACGCTCGGCCTGTGAACAAATGGAATAAGAAACAATGCGGTTTCGACTCGGTTATGCGGCGAAAACGATCAATCGTCCGGTACTCTTAATATCTATTCGACGCAACGCAGGTACGCGGTTAATTGGCCTCGAATGGCCCGGTCAGGTCGGCGGCGCGGCGCGGTACACGGCAGGAGCAGGCCTCGCGGGGTCTGCTCGAGTTCGCTGAGGATCGAGACGGAGACGGGATACGGTCGGAGGACACGGCCCGACGCAGTGTTGGCGCCGCAGCCTTCCCTCAGAAGCACCTAAGAGATAAGCTGCGATGCGTACGTGTCTCAGAAGCGCCTGAGAGATTCGTACTCGCCGTCACCGCCCCGAATCGCGAGACCGAACCGCGAGGAATTCGTCACGCGGAGAAGGCCGGAGGCCAGGCGACTCGTGCTGGACGGTCGGAGCACCGAGTAGTGCCGTAACTCTCTCACAGAAGCACCTGAGTGACAAGTTACGGATGCACGCGCCTCAGAAGCACCTGAGGGTATTCGTGCCCACCACAACGATGCGACGGGTCCAGTCCAGCCAAAGCGACGGCACGGCGGTTCCGGACGCCGGGAAAGTGGTGGAGAGTCACCTCCTGGAGCGTGTGATCCCAGCCTGCGTTCTGGTCGGATCGTTACCCAGCGATGCTGTTTGCTCTGAAAAGAGCTGGCACGACCCTGTCTTCACGAGAGCGGCTCCAGGCGGACTCCCTTTCCCTGGTGTTTCGGCGCGTCTTATATAGCTCGAGAAAGCGCGGACCATGGAGAGTGCCGCTCGCGACCGAGCGACAGCGGCGCTCCCCGATTGGCGCGCGCTTGGTCTCGGCGTTGATTGGTACGCGTTCGTGTCGAGAACGGCTATAAATATAGGTCGCGCACGGTAGCTCTTATTCACGCGTCGCTCGCGACGAGGTGAGGCCTCGTCGCAAATCTACTCGAGGTATAAATATCAAGTTGAATGACACTACCCTTGCACCTCAAAAGATGATTAGATATCTGGGACTAATTATGGAAGGGAACCAATTTTACACTGGACACCTTAACTATGCAGTGAATAAAGCTGCTAAGGTAGTAGGAGCCCTCAATAGAATTATGCCGAACATCGGCAGAGGATCTCATGTCTCAAGGCTACTCTACTACAGGGTAGTCGAATCGGTATTACTATACGCCGCTCCGATATGGGCTATAGTTGCAAAGCGCACTACAAAAGCCAGAATTATAAACAGGTTGCAACAACTGTCGTTGGCAAGAGTGGTTCGGGCGTATAGAACCACCTCTTTGGACGCACTCTGTGTTCTCGCGGGCATTCCCCCCTTACTCTACTGGCTGAAGAGAGGCGTCGTATCTTCCTCAGATCACTAGATATAGACAGAAGGCACGAGGAAAATTATCAGCTACAACTTAAGAAATTAAAAAATGAGGAAAGACTCCATACACTAAGTTTATGGCAAGAGCACTGGGATAGCTCCTGTCACGACCGTAAAACGCACGCCCTTATTTCAAAAATAGCGGACTGGATTGGCTGGGGTCCCCAGATAGTAGATTTTCATCTTACTCAAATACTCACTGGACATGGATTCTTTTCCGACTTTCTTTTCAAGATCGGTAAACGTAATGATGATAGATGCATCTCTTGCACTCGCGTGGTGGATAGTCCAGAATATACATTTCTAGAATGTACAGCTTGGGACAAGCTATGGGATGACCTGAGAAATTCAATTGGCCCTCTGCAATGGAAAGACTTGATTTGTGAGCTCAAGGACCCGAAGAAGATGCCCCAAATTAGACGATACATAAACGCGATAATGACAACAAAAGAAGAAAGCGAACGTAAATGCCAACAGGAGGAGCGCATTCGGAGACGAGAGGCGAGAAACCACTAACGCTTTGAGACTTCGGCGAATCTAGTTTTTACACTAATTTTTCTTATTTATGTATCCTATTTATCTAGGTAAACAATCGACAGAGTCTCTTAGCATGTGTATATAGTTTTTTATCTAACTTTTATTTAGGTATTTCTATAGTAATTATCTTATTTATTTAGGTTAATAAATCGACAGAGTTTCTTACAGCAGCTATATTTTATCTGACTAGATATTTCTATACTAATTTTCTTATTTATGTATTTATTTAGGAAATCAATCGGCAGAGTCCTTACAGCTTTTGTATATAGTTTTTATCTGACTTTTTTAGGTATTTCTATTATACTAATCTCTTATCTATGTAGGTAATCAACCGACAGAGTTCTTACAACATGTATATATTGTCACGTCGTCCAGGATTTTCTGGTCGCCAGAAGGGCGAAAATCATAGCGACACCGGGTATTTACAGACTTTACAGCCGGGCCGCGTTCGGCCGCACGAAACGCGGTCCACCCGGGACAAAAATTGTTCGCAGGCTCGTCGTTTCTCGAGATCTTCGATACAAAGTTCGGGCACCAGGCACGGAAGGTGCCACGCTAAGCCTCGTAACCACGAGCACGTGGAGAAACGGTCGTACGAGCCTGCGACAATCGAGATTTTAAACGAAGTATTTCGCGAACGGGCATAGGGTACTACACGAGTCGAACGCGAGGCGTTCCCGCGGCGGGAAGGTTTCTCACACAATAAACACTCTCTCTGAATCTTCGGCTAACACAATTTATTGTGACGATGTTACATCCGCGTTACCGGCAGCGGCCGGCAGCGTTTTTAGGTTAACCGGCGCGTGAGAGGTGATCGGCGACGAACGATCGTCGCACGCGCGATTTGCCCTTCACGGGCCCTTCTCGAGACGCGTTGAAACCGGCAGCAACGCGATGTCGACGTTGGCGTACGCGATGTTCACGTTCTACGCCCGAATCCAGATGGAAAACGCGTTACAAAAATGACTTCTCGTCGTCGTAACAAGTCGCGGAAATACGACGCGAGCACGTGGCGGCGACGCACCGTGGAACGGGTCGAGGTTCGAATGAAAACGACAATGACGCGCGGATCCTCGCAAATGAAAAACTGGTGTCTAGTACCCGCAAAATATTCTTCCCCGCGCGTACATTGACCGACGGATTCGCACCGTTCGCGAATCTCTCTTCCGCGAATACCGGCAGCTTCGAAGCCGCGTCGGTGTTTCGGCAACGCGATCGCGGACACAACACCTACCGAGCCAACGCGAAAAAGATCACTGCTTCGAAATGGAAATTGACAGAAGCTTACCCAGGGCAACGTGTACTATCCGCTCTCGTTTCCCCGCGTAAGATCCGACCTATCACTACTCGATCTTCGGACGGGGCCTCGCTCCGCGCGACGGTCCCTGGCGTCCGGTGATTCGTCGGTTCTCCGGCAGCGATACGCGTGGATTCGCCGCTTCCCTGTGAGGTGATCGACGCGAGCCAATCCGGCAGCTGGCCAGGTTTCTCTCCGGCTGAGGCGACGGCGAGGCAGCTGAGATTCCTGGCTTGGCATCGCATGTCCTCGTCGGCGCCTCCAGGTTATCTATCCTGGGCCACGTCGATTCCTCGCTTCCTCCGGGTGGGAGTTTCACCGGTGCCGATCCTTCTTTCTCGTCTCTCGGCGGAATAAGTGCTCCGGGTCCCCCCTTGGGGCCCGGGTACGGTCCTGCAGACACGCGTCGCGCAAATTGGCGCGACGCTCAAAAATGTAAGAACTCGCCCGTGGGTCTCGCTCGTGCCCAGGGCGAGCACTCCCCACGGCCCATCTCGCATATTTTACTGCCAGAGGGTGACCCGGTCTTCCGATACTCGGTATCGGCGGACGTAGGCAAAACTGCCACGTCACAATATATAGTATAGTTTTTTATCTGACTTTTTTATTTAGGTATTTCTACGACAGAATATAGTATAGCACGTAGGTTATACTACGGACAACTGAGTAAGATGCAGATTGGGTTCTCGCACTACGTGTAGTAATGCTTATAGGCGGTTCCGCGTAGGGATGGGGCCTTTTCTCGCGTTAGAACAATAGGATTAGAGGTGGATGGGTTTTTGGGGAGTATAACATCTGAATCCCTCACAGCGTGCGTAATTGCATTTCCCCTCCTCGTTAAAAAAAAAGGTAGACCCAGCTTACTTTGTCACTCATTCGTAGCCCTTCCGTTCGACTTCTTCGAACACGAGCCGTTGGTGTTAGTTTGTGTGATACTTGCGTATCTGGCGCCCGAACAATTAATTCGTGTCCTTTTCGAATCTTCTCGTCGCTCGCTTTGTCCCGAGAGTACCGTACACGTGCGGCCGAGCACGGCCCGTCCTCCGTGGCTGTAAATTCTCGGGAGTTGACCATTTCCGCCGGCCGGAAACCCGCGTGGAAAAGGGACAACGTCACAGTAGATATACTTTATTTTTAAAGTTGGAATTCAATTTTAATAATCTTTCTATTACGTAAAATAGAGCGATTATCTTTCTATTACATTCAAGATTGTTTAGTTTATGTAGTTTTCATGTAGCCAGGGCCACTTGTCCCGTTTTTCTTGTCACTTCCTGTATTGCCAACTATTACTTATTTCTCCTTATTGCGTTATATATAAAATAGTGATTCTTAAAAAATATTCCTTGTGTTATGTAATGACAAAATTCAATCGTTCTTTTTGAAAATGTACAAGGGATCCGGTTCGAAGGGCCAACAATGTACAAGGACAAAATGTGGAAGTGGTGGTCTTGATCGACCAGAATGAAAGGAATGTGTAATTGAAAAATGGAATGACTGAGAAGTGTGAGACAGGATTGCAGAGTGATTGGTATGAGAGACAGAATGCAAGATTGAAAGGAATGGATAAGTGTGGTAACGGATGGATTTGAACTGGAAGAGAAGTGGACTGTATAAATGATATTGTGACCACAAATGTATGAATCTACGTATAAGTAAACTGTATTTGCACTTTAAGATGGTTGTCAAAAAGTATTACACTATGTCGTGGAACTACTGTACAATGAGTTTGAAATAAAGATAACTGAATATTTGAGAAGGAATCGCTTTGTATGACGTGGATCAGCTGATCGTTTGTCGCAGAGAGAGTTAGACGCAGAGAGAGTGTGTCGACGGTTGTCACTCTCTTTTATTGTCTCGATCCTTCTGGAAGTTCGTCACGCACCGGTGGTTCCGGTTGAGCGTTCGCGAACATTCCAGAAGAATCGAGAATGGGAATCGACCAATCACATAGCCGATCTATTGCCTGCGTAAGCCTCGATGGCATACGATAACGCTCGCGGTTTCGGCGGGATCGCGCTAGTCTTGGCGGGGTCGTGCGGTGCCGGTGTAACAATATGGCGCTCGGGCGCGCCAATCTTGAACAGAAATCCTTAGTAGGAAATAGAAAATTAATTATTTTATTTACAGTAACAAAAATTATTGTGTATAATTAGCGAAATATTGTGCTGCCGCTGAAGACGTGGAGACAGACCAGCGTGGTGGGATTTGTGTTTGATTAATTTGGACAGAATCCCTATGGAGGGTTTCAATTTCTGCCTCAAACAGAATATCATTTATTGTTTTCTCTGCCAATCTTTTTTGCATTGGCTCAAGAGTTTTTAATTTGTTTGCCCAGACTTTTGCTATATTCAGATATTCATCATCTTGAGATGAATTATTCGTATTCGATTGAGATAAATAATCACAAGCCACTTGGAGGAGTTCATTTTGTTTGGCTATGGAGTTTTGACCTTTTTTCTTCTTTGCCAGCGGTGGATAAGATGTAATTGTAGAGTATTAAGTTCCTGGTGTTACAAATTCCTGAGATTCCTGTAACGCAAGTCGTTGCGCGTCAGCCATAAAGTTTGGTGAAAAACTACAAACAGGGGAGTTAAATCTTCCACCTCCTTCACCTATACCACACAGTTCCGGAAATTTTCCATTTGTATTTGTAGCGGATGAAGCCTTACTCTAAAAAAGATTTAAATCATGAAAAACAAGTGGTTTTCAACAAAAAATTGTCCTCAGCTCGTTCAGTTGTAGAAAATACCTTCGGCATATTGGTAGCACGGTTTAGAGTTCTATTAACTACTATGAACCTAGATCCGAATAAAGCGAGTATTGTTGCTTTAGCGTGCTGCTATCTGCATAATTTTCTAGTAGACGAGATTGAGACCGATTATTTACATCAGATTAGGGTAACAATGGACAGATGTCCTTTGATGGAAATACAACAAAGAACAAACATTACCTCGCAAGCCAAAGCTGTTAGGAACAATTATGCCGAGTACTACTACTCGCAGGAAAGACACTGATAGAGAATATGAAACAGCTTGATTTTTCATGATTTAAATCTTTTTTATAGTAAGGTTTCATTAAATTTGTATGCTACGAAAAAGCTTCATCCGCTACGAAGACAAATGTAAAATGTGAAGGAGCTAGGTGGAAGATAAATTAATAAAGAAATTATAAATTATATTTTAATTCTATTAAAAATTTTTTAGTTATAGTATGTTGCTACGGCGCACCCTTATAATGTTTGTTTCTTTTCTGCAAAATTATAAATGTTGTAAATTGTAAATGTTGTTATAATAATAATAATAATTTTGACATTACTTACCTGTGTATTGTCATTTTCAATGATCAAAGGAGCCGGACTTTCTGAATCTTGTAAAAATTTTAATGCGTAAAAGACCCATGAAGTGGGCCTGTAAATTTCATTAGTTCCAGACCCAGACCTCTGTGAACTTTTAATTTTATTCAGTTCCCGTCTAAAGTTGGAACGTAATGTATTTAATTTTTTTGTGACATCCTTCACCACAGCTGTGGGCTTCATTTCTTTATAAATTGGAAGCAATTTTTCCAATACTATTTGTTTTTTGTATTTATTCGTATAATTTCGATGAATTTTGTTCCATAATTCTGGAAAATTCTCATATTCTGAGATAAAACGCCTCAAACATTCGTCACTATCGTTAATTGATAACCCGACTAGATTAAATTCAAATTCAAAATCACGTTCGTCCTCCATGTTTGCTTGTAAAGACAACACAAAATGGTTGCCTCTATTTCATGTCCAGAAGTTGCTCGATCGGAGGCATTCGCAAGTAACTTGGGTCCAAAAAAGAAGGTACTTGTTCTGCTCATGTTGTTGCGCGTCAGCCATAAAATTGATAGGCGCAAACCAGGCGCAAACCCATATTTTCGACCCAAAATCTAGTATGATTCTAGTTATAACCAGAGGGTGGATTACCGCGTCCGCTAGTAAGTACCTTCTTATTTGGGCTCAAGCATAATATCCGTGGAATAACCCCACTTCTCGGGAGATACCTCTGATCATAATAAATTTATTAAAAATTTACGTTTCTCAAAATTAATTTTAATTGTATATTTATTTAATATTAAAGGACATAAATAAAATAATAAATTTATTAAAAATTAATATTATATGAGTATATAATTTATTTACTAGACATTCCCCTATAATATACGCTTATATTATAAACTTTTGGTCATGCCTGTTCTACACCATCATTCAGACTGTTAGTTTCCCATCCACTTCCCGTGATTGAAGCTCGGATTTACAAATATCTGGAAATCCGTCAGTCCATTTCATCAGTCCGCCAGTATTAATCTTTCACCATCAATCCGAATGTCAATCTTCGACGTGACTGTCATTCCTATTGACCGTGTAGGGGCCGCTATACAGTTAAAAGAACTCTTGAACATAACATCAATAACATAATAGCTCCATGGCTACAATCTAAAGATTTGAAGTTAGCCCCACAAAAAACTGAAAATATTAGTTTTAACCGGAAATTTCTCCCTCCCGATCTTACATTTAATATCTTAGGTTCTGAAATTCCTTTAACGGACAACACAAAATATCTTGGCGTCCTAATAAATAAACAAAATAATTATTTCGCTCACGTCGATAGGGTCACAGAACGTGCTACAAAAACGATGGGTGAATTATCTCGATTAATGTACAATTCTTATGGACCTAAATCTTCCGACCGTAATTTATATTATAACATTATAATTTCCATTATAACCTACGCCAGTACCATTTAGGCACCTCGTGCAATGATGTTATAGGAATAGAAATAAATCTAAATTATTTGTAATTCAAAGACTTAGCCTGAGAAGGGTAGCCAGGAGCTACAGAACTGCGGGACGTAAGGCATTATGCGTCATAACTGGTCATCTGCCTATTAAAAATTTACTAGATACCAGGAATCAATTATATAGGATCCGTAATCGTTATAAAGTCCTTGACTCCGATGATGATGATCTGAGAGAATGGAAATTAGAAAATTTTAATATACATAAAAATAAACTCTTTTCGAAGAGCTGGCGGGTGTGGACCGCTCAGTGGCAGGAACGGACATCTGAGTCTGTATGGACTCGAAGACTTCTTCCGCGACCAGAACTATGGAAGCGAAGAGAATTCGGTGAATTGAGTTTCCATTTAACACAAGTTTTATCCGGTCATGGCGTCTTCAATGTATATTTAAAAAGGATCGGTAAAATCCTAGACGATTCCTGCTGGTGGTGTATTAATACTCCTGATGACCCTGAACATACGGTGTTCTCGTGTAGTAAATGGGACCATGAACGTGGTCTTGGTATCTAAATTAAAACGGTCTTTCACTGTAGACTCTTTCCAGGAAACCATGTTAGAGGGCTTTGATAGCTGGAAGTGGATTTCCGATTTCATCCACGCGATAATGCACTCCAAGGAGGAGGAGGAGCGGTATCGGCGGCGGGGGGCGGGGGCTGCGTTACCTTAGCGTCCGCGTTCCGCCGGCGGCGCCGTTCTTCCTCCTCCTCGGAGCTGCTCAGTACTTAGTTCTTTCACGATTAAAAACTAACAAAGAATAGGAATTGATTAGCCAAGAACTTGTGAGTTCTAGACTCGTCTGTGTGAATTGCGCGTGTAATGTGGAAAACGGGTCCGCGCAATTCATTGATAGACGACTCAGGTTAGTAGAGGGGCGGTCCATTGACCGTCCCGGGTGTGATTTAGGTTTTAGTGGGTATGCCGACTCCGACCATCCGAGCGATGAGCCCCACACTACCCCCTTCTGGGGTGTACGTAATGGTATTTCCCCCACATCCCTGCAATGTTTAATGAAATGGGTTAAATGTAAATTTGAGGAGTCGGGTAAGGTAAAAACGTCACATAACTGTGTCAAAAGATATTTTTTATAATAATTGATAATATTTGTAATATTGTATCACACGATTTTCCTCCGGGTCTCTTACTGAGAGGCGGAGAACAACCGCTGCGGATTTTACAGGCGATAATGCCGAGCTGTATCTGGCCGTGCAGGACACATTTCACCCGTGATAATCACCGTTTCCCACTGGCTGTCGTCGTTACGATCGAATCAGTAATTCACATTTCGGGCGCCAGACATCGAGGATGTCACGCAAAAGGAGACGAATCTCTGCAGCAAGTGAGAAACGGTCGCAAAGGCGGCAGGGCTCGAAAAGGGCACAGGATTCGACGCAGGATCGGACGGGGCGTTCCCCACGGCGGGAATGGACCTCGTAAAGAATTCAGAATCTCAGTAACGGCAATCAGATAATCTATTAATAGTGTGAAATTACTAGTAACTCTGTACACGCCGTCGGGTGAAGACCCGGCAGCAACAAACAATTTGTAATTAACAATTGGATAGTTGAAGCACTATTTCGACAGACAAAATTATATACGACGACGAGGATCAACAAGTGTTCGGCGGAAGGCCATTACGCACGCGGATTCGCTGGCATCCAAGATGGCCGCGTCGGAACCGGCAACCTGCCTGGCGAACGGGCACGTGGCGATTCCCACGTGCTCTACGAATTGCCGATTCCCGGTGTAGAACGCGTTGCTCGGAATTACAGAATTATTCGCGACGGCAGCTTCCCGAGACTTTAGGCCGTCGCGGGGTCGCGGTGGAATTGACCAAATACGTGTTCTTCTCGACTGTGCGCGGCAGCGTAAAAATACGGTACGCGAACACGTGTTTCACGGCGGAACTCGCGCTAGTCGCTCTCGCTGGGAAAAACTCGCCTAAGGAGTGCACAAAAGGGCAGCCGTTAACCGGCACACGAAACAAGCGGTCGTCCTTCAAGGACGAGCCGCCAGCAACCGTACAAAACACAAAAATGCCGCCTGAGCCACGCGGAAATTTCACCAAAAATTACACGAAATCATGGAACTGAGAAGCCTGGTTGGCACTTACCACCGACAACGATCTATTCACGGCAGCGGGTGTTTCTACGCCGTTGAATTCGGGCCGACTTTACTTTCGCACACGCGGTTACAATTTATCGGTTAATCTCTACGCTATGATGACCAACGCAACAGTGATTTCAATGGCCGGTGACTCGAGGATGCGGAAGCGGAGCGTCCCCCACTCTATCGGTTGTGGCCCACCAATTACTGTCGCCCGCGGTGTCGACATCGCGTAGTACCGGCGCTCGACGGGAGGGCCCCGGGCCGTGCCGTTTTCCTGATTTCCTTAACGATAGCACGCTAGCCACCGGGAATGTCCCTAGACATTCCAGGATGATACGAGCCGCTCCTGCAGGGACGAGTGGTGATGCGGGGCGAGACGTCGACAGGACTATCCTTTGATGTTCGTGTATGTCCCCTGGTCCTTCATCGGCGTCTCCAGGTTGATTGGCCTGGGCTCGCCATCCTTTTCTTAATTCTGCAGAGATGTCGCTGGTCCGATGTTACGAGGCGGTCGTTGCGGGGCAGCATTGGCAATTTTCCTTTTTAATCGGCGAGTGTGTAGCAGGGCTCCCTGGGCCCTTCGCTACAGTCCTGCAATAATTCGTCGTACCCATAGGCACAACGTTTCGAAATTCTTACAGTCTTTGTTCTATCATTTTCGAGATGTCCCAACGAGAGCGCTTATTGCTTATGACTACGCGGCCAATCTGCTAGAGGGCAGTTCGGTCCTTTCGGTTTACATAACTGAGAGGGATCTCTCATGTAACGCAGGGACGTGGTTGTTTTGCCACGTCACAATTGTATATAATATAAAATAATTTGGTAACATTTTTGGAAATCTTTTGTGATAAAAATGTGATAACAATAATGGTTTCATAATATAATAATAATAGCATACAACGAAGAACATGAAATATAAAAAAATAATATTTGTTTATACTTTGTCGGTCTTCATTCCCAAATGGTTTTGTCTAGCATTATTTTTTATAGTCGATCCATTTCAAAGCCTGCCTTTTCTATTACTTAATTATTAATGATTCCATATAATATACTAAACAAAAAACCATTTGTATCCATATAATATACAAATTATACTAAAAACACTAAAAAATATAATTAAAATTTAAATCACACACAATAAAAACACTAATAAAACTTAAGTTTAGTTTATTAAGTAAATTAAAACACTACGAACTATTAACACAAAACATAAAATGATTAAAACGAAATAAAATAAATAAAATAAAAATCAAAAGCGGAAAAATGCTCTCAGAGGTCTCACTGTGGCAGCTCGAATCGTTCTGTCGAAACTAAATGCAGACTGAAAGTAGAAGACTCATTTGAAGCCTTATCTACACCATAGCATAAACATTTCAAGTAACTCTAATCCAAACAGTTCGTTGAAAAGAATTCCGTATCGCTTTGGAAGTGTGGTCGGAGAATACAAGTGTAGTCCGTAAAACGTAAGGGGACGCGGCGCGACGTAACATTGACAGCTTTAATCTGCTATAATTTGCAAAAGCAGAAGAGTGCGGAAATAATTTTTATACTATCATATAGAGGAAGGTGTACTCAAAATAATCCAATTTGTTAGAATCTGGGACTTCCTGGGACTTTGAAGATATCCCTTACCGATTATAAAAAATTGTTTAAATTTTCTCCATTTAGTCCAGCATTAACTTTTAATATATTATGCAAACTAATTAATAATGTAAGATACGATTTCTTATCGCAAAAATCTGCTCTTTTATTTAAAAAAAAAGCGCGAGAAAATATTAAATAAGAACGTCAGGGCATCGCATCAAAGTGAAGCAATTTTTCTCGTGAAAAATACTCTTCTTAAAATGTCCAACTTTCAACATTTATTACAACTATAATATTTAATAAATTGTACTAATTTCTCCATTTACGAGGTCTATGGACATTTGGGAAGCAATGTTCATTGATCAGGTATCGATACAAGAAAATTCGTTTTTGGGCCAAAAGGCACTGAATTTCTCGATTTGGACCACTGTGTGCCGCCTCCCACCACCCTGGGACCCCGTTTCCTCCCCTGGAGGGAACCTGGGCACAGGTGGTGGGAAAAAAAGCGAGGGCCAAGGCCGCTACCGCCATGCCCCGGCCCACCACGGTTCCCGCCCCTATGGGCAAGGAGACCGGCGCCAGTAGGATGGCAGCTCCTCGGGTGGTGGCCCCTCCGCGCTCCGTTGCAATGACGATCACTGTCCCGGAAGGGAGCAAGGCCACGTACGAGGAGGCTATCCGCAGGGCTCGCCAGGGCGTCGATCTCGGCACCCTGGGGATCGAGACCCTGCATTGGAAGAGGGCGGTCACCGGGGGCCTGATTATTCAGATCCCGGTGCCGACGGGGGCATCAAGGCGGACGCCCCTGCCGCTGGGATGGCCGGCGTTCTGAGGGGGATGGACGTAAGGGTGGTCAGGCCCGTCAAGAAGGCGGAGCTGACGGGCCTGACGGGCCTGGACCTCTCCGTCACCCCATAGGAGGTGGTGGCGGCGGTGGCGAAGGCCGGGGGCTGTACCCCGAGTCCGTAAAGGTCGGGGATATTAAGATTCCGACCGGCGGACTCGGCACTATCTGGGTGCAGTGCCCGGCCGTGACGGCGTTGGCCCTAGAAAGGGCCAAAACGGTAAGGGTGGGATGGACCCTCGCGCGGGTGGTCGTTCTGGCCAGCCGGCCCATGCAATTCTTCCGCTGCCTCGCCCTCGGGCATGTGAGGCAGCGGTGCACTGCTGCGGTGTGTCGGAGCGGCCATTGCTACCGGTGCGGAGATCCGTCCCACCGAGCGGCGGCGTGTTCGTCCGCTCCCCATTGCGCCGTTTGCGCGGGGGCGGGCAAGCCCGCCAACCACAGGGCGGGGAGCAACGCGTGGGCCAATGCCTGGCGGAGCTTTTGGTTGGTCTGACCATCCACAATGGTTCGGGGATCTGGAGGGCTCCGTGGCGATCTAGGCTCACCAGTCGGCGATGTTGCCCCCTCGCTCCCTGGTCGAACGGAGCCGGGGGCAGAGTTGGGCAAACGCTAGTCACAAATATGATTATTGACTAATAACGTCATAAGCTCTACAAAAGTGACTAATGATTAATGACTAAGTAAATACTTGAGCGTGACTATAAGTAATGACTATGTAACGAGCCGATTTCGCTATGCCCCTTAGCTCAGGAGTTACCAAGGTTCGTGAAGGTGATTGATTAAGGAGATGGCGAAATCGGATAAAAGAAAATAAAATTTATTTTCGCTCTAGCGATAACTGTTTTTTTAGAAATAACAAAACATGGTCCCTGCAAGCTCACAACCTGAGCCGCGTGTGCTTATCGTGTATAGCGGCTGGTCCTACTGTAGCTCGCTGCTAGTCGCGGTGCTTAACCCGATCGCGTCAGGACGCTCGGCCTGTAAACAAATGAAATAAGAAAACAATGCCATCGCGGCTCGGCTATGCGGCGAAAACGATCAGTCGTTCGGTACTCTTAGTATCTATCCGGCGCGGCGTGGGTACGCGGTTAATTGGCCTCGGATGGCCCGGTCAGGTCGGCGACGCGGCGCGGTGTACGGCAGGAACAGGCCTCACGGGGTCTGCTCGAATTCGCTGAGGATCGGGACAGAGACGGGATACGGTCGGAGGTCACGGGTCGACGCAGTGTTGGCGTCGCAGCCTTCTCTCAGAAGCACCTCAGAGATAAGCTACGATGCGTACGTGTCTCAGAAGCGCCTGAGAGATTCGTACTCGCCGTCACCGCCCCGAATCGCGAGATCAAGCCGCGAGGAATTCGACACGCGGAGAAAGCCGGAGGCCAAACGACTCGTGCTGGACGGTCGGAGCACCGAGTAGTGCCGTAACTCTCTCACAGAAGCACCAGAGTGACAAGTTACGGATGCACGCGCCTCAGAAGCGCCTGAGGGTATTCGTGCTCACCACTACAATGCGACGGGTCCAATCCAGCCAAAGCGACGGCACGGCGATTTCGGACGCCGGGAAAGTGGTGGAGAGTCACCTCCTGGAGCGTGTGATCCCGGCCTGCGTTCTGGTCGGATCGTTACCCAGCAATGCTGTTTGCCCTGAAAAGAGCTGGCACGATCCCATATTCACGAGAGCGGCTCCAGGCGGACTCCGCTCTCCTGGTGTGTCGGTGCGTCTTATATAGCTCGAGAAAGCGCGGACCATGGAGAGTGCCGCTTGCGACCGGGCGACGGCGGCGTTCCACGATTGGCGCGCGCTTGGTCACGGCGTTGATTGGTGCGCGCTCGTGTCGAGAACATTTATAAATATAGGTCGCGAACGGTAGCTCTTATTCACGCGTCGCTCGCGACGAGGTGAGGCCTCGTCGCAACTACATAAGTATTTGAGCGTAATGACTAATGAATAATGAGTAAATTTTTATTAAGGATGAATATTGACTACTGACTATAATGGCATAACTAATGACTAAATTCGCAATCAGAAATTTCACTATGACTAATGACTAAAAATGGTTATAAGTTAAAATAAGACATAATAATAACAAAAAAATATCCTACTAGTTTATAAACATATACAATACAGATTATGATAAGTTATGCTGACGAGAAAGGAAAAGGCATTTGAATAGGAAAAGTTTTCAAAATTCTCTTATTTTATTTTTGTGAAGAAAATAGATTACAAAATTTTTATAAACGGTTCTAAATAGAATAATAATAACATAATGAATTTAACTTTAAACTAGAGGGCTATTGTTGCTCGCTCGCTTCGCTCGCTCGCTCGCAGGGTTGTTTTTGCTCGCTCGCTTCGCGAGCTCGCGGGTAGGACTGCTCTTGCGAGAGGGTTAGTGATACGCATGGCTTGTAGGGCCTACTGATATTAATGTTTTTTATTTGGTGTGTAACTTTCCAAGAGTCACACAAAGAACTTCCCGATTCGTTACTCCTTCGCCAACATCGCCGACATCGTTTTTTTTGTACTTTCATCGATATTCTCCCAAAATGTATTCTGGGGAGTAGAGATGATAAATTCACTCTTGCATTGGAATAACTTTCGATTATTCCAAGCGGTTACATTAGCATCAGTTAAAAAAAAAATTTTTTTAATCTAAAAAAAAAAATTAAGACAAAATTTTTTATGTAATTGCGTTTGGTTCTTTGGTGGAAAATTTTCGTCCTCCCTTATAAATTGCATTGTAGAATCAACTCTTTTCGAAAAAAACTGAAAATTTAAAAAACTACTTGACCAATATGGACCAAAATCTAATCAGCTCTAAGTTACAGCGGGGCGCATCGATTGCATCATTCATTATTCTGATCGCATTGTTATTTTTTCAGAAAACGTTAACGAAAAATTTGATACCATACAAACGGACATACGCGCACACACACACACACACACACACACACACACACACAAACATTTTGATAAAAATAGTCCAAAATGACTTCAGTGACCATGAAACGTGAAGATCTGCTAAAAAATCGATTTTCGATTTTCGGGGTAATTACAGTAACTTCCCTATGAATCGGGAAGTTAATAATATATTATTAATAAAGTAATTCGGTTTATTTGTCAGTAATTTTTAAAATAATTTTTGCTGGTTAAATAACACGATAATTGTAGATTGTATTATAATTTTTGTAGGGTGTATAAATTATCTCTATTTATTTGTATTAACAACTTTTATTCATTTGAATACATAATTTTTACATTTTTGTATAAATTTTATACAATTTATACTAAATTATTAATAATTTAATAAATAACGCAAGGAATTGGTAAAAGAAAGGAATAATATGTTATTAATAATATGTTTTTATTATAATTTGTGCAGGGTGTATAAATCATTTCTACTTATTTGTGTTAACAATTAATAATATGTTTTTATTATAATTTGTGCAGGGTGTATAAATCATTTCTACTTATTTGTGTTAACAATTTTTATTCATTTGAATACTGTAACGTTGCCCCTTTTCCGCACGGGTTTCTGGCCGGCGGAAATGGTCAACACCCGAGAATTTACAGCCGCTGAGGACGGGCCGTGCGCGGCCGCACGAGCACGGTCCTCTCGGGACAAAATGAGTGACGAGAAGAATCGGAAATGACACAAAATACTTGTTCGGGCGCCAGATACTCATGTATCACACTAACTCACACCAAAAAGTCGTGTTCGAGGAAGTCGAACACGAGTTCCGAGTCTTCTCGTAATCTCCGACGGAAAGCGACGACACGGGTAACCAGGCGTTCGGACACAGGCAATAACGGGGACAGCCCTCGCGGCAGGGCGGATCTCGCAGGTCGGAAATAAATCGACAGTGTAGGGCTCGAATGATTTTATTCGTGGTCACCGATGAAAGATACAGGCGAGCGGCCACGAGGCCGCAACCCGGGAGCCCGCGCTCCTTATACACTTGAGCGACGGATGTTCGTTCGCGGAGCGCGTTAGTCGATTTCGGATCGTTATCGTTTTTCGGAAGTACGGTACGACGGTACGGTCCCGTCTCGCGAGAGACGGGAATTTACAAGCGCAGGTGTTCGGCGCGATCCGCACGGACCGTCGCGTGGTCGATAGATTCGATTCGTTTCGCGTTCTCGAATTTCCTACAACGAGCTAATCACTTTCCGACGCGGCTCCTTGAGGAAGTCTTCCGAAATTAGAATAGGATTACTCTACGTGACTCAAAGCGTCTTCCGGATTGACGCGAGCAATAAGCACGAGGCCCGAAGGGCCTCGGCACACCAAAATTCCGAGGACGAGACGAACACGTTTCGTCCTCGCACCAAATAGCGAGCCACCGCGAAGTATTGCGACAACCAGGGATCACTGTTCGACTCACCGTGTAGATCTTCGAATTCACGCCTCGGTTCGGGAATTGGGCAGGTACTCGGCTTCCTCGATACCTCGGTTACCCTTGGACTCGTCGGGAACAGCTCGGGACTTACAACCACCCGCGACGCGGAATTACGGTATTCGATAGCCGGAAATAGAGAATAAGGCCTGGCAAGGCACGACCGCTTTCTTACAAGACCAGCGCGACAGTGATCCCCGAATTCGAATCGACGGAACGCATCGATTCTAGTTCCCCCCACTCCTTTCGTCCTACCGAATTTCCCTATGGGCGCACCCGCAACGCAACTATCCCTAGCCGCAGGATCAGACTTTCAGAACAGGTCGTCGGGCCCCCGACCTTCATGACACCAAGTTACGGCCGTCGTTGACGACCGGGGAGGAGAATTCCTCCCAGGCGCTCCGGCGCACCACCCAGTGGCTTACATTTTGATCTTTCAAAATTCGATCATAAAATATAAAGTAATCTTGATCCGTTTTCCGGACTACGGTAACAACAAAAGAAAATGAACGTTTCGCTGATGCGGGATTCCTGCTGGGCGGTACTGAGATAGTGACTGGCGGTACTCGAACAGCTGGTGGCTGGTTTTGCGCTTATTTTCTAGGGGGTGCCCCTATTTTGGCTCGGTATTCCGCATTCATTCTTCGCCAATAGTCGGCGCACTTTGGGCAGGTGCGTACCGACTCCCCCGGAGTACCGCACCTGAAGCAGTGTTGTTTTATTTCGTTTGGGCACTTGCTCCGGTTGTGCCCGTATTCACTGCAATTCCAGCAGTGCCCTTGTTTCGTTTTCAGCGGTAATTCCTCTGTCGGGATTAAGGGTGGAATTGCTATCGTCTCTATTTCTTGTTTGTTTGTTCCACTACCAGCCGGCCGGTAGACTATTGTCTTTCCATGGATTGATGTCTTCGGTACTGTTACTCTTGTCTCCGGGTCGGGAGTAGTTTTCTGTGGTGATCCTGTTTCCTCAGTGGGAGTTACCACTACGGGTCGTGTCTTTGGCGGGTTGCGGAAGTAGTTACGTATGCCCCTGATGTTCTGTATAATGCCTCGAAACATCCTCTCCACTGCTTCGTGTTCCGGGGGCATTTCTGGTGTCACCACTAGGGCGGGCCCTGCCTCTTCCTCTGGGCCTTCCTCTTCCCCTCCTTCCGGCGTTGATGGTTTGTGGGGCTGTATCGAGACCGGGAGTGACGGCTCCTCCTCCTCTAATGGACCTAGTAGGTCTGCGACTGAAATTGCCTTGGTCATCCGGTGGATTTGACGGAAATTGTCCTGCGTCAACTCTACGGCCTGTTCCACGAGGCCCAAGTCGTTGACCAGTAGCTTGTACTTGTCGGCTACTTCCGGGTCTACTTCGTAGTTCTGCATCTGAAATAGTATCGTCTGCAATGTTGGGCCGTTCTCCCTCCCTTTCCTCTGGCGGAGTGTACGTTTTCAGATCTTCTACGTGGGCTTTTCCCGCTTCCCGACCTTCTACCGTAGTAAGTCGGTAAACTACCGGCGATAATTTTTCCGCGACCCTGAATGGTCCCGCGAACTTGGGACAGAGTTTTGCTGCTACATTTTGCGCTGCCGACGATAGTACTCGGTTTCGCCGCAGTACCAAATCCCCTATACTTAATTGTACGTTTCTACGCCGAAGGTTATAATATTTCGATTGCGTCTCATACGCTCTATCTAAATTTTCTGCCACCCAATGTCTCAATGTTGCGAGGTGTGTTACGCGATCCTTCCATCCCTCCGAATTTTCTACCTCGAGGTCTACCGCGGGTTCCACCTCTGCCCTGCTGCATGCCGCGGGCCTAGGCTCTCGTCCGAAATTCAAAAATGCCGGGGATGCTTGGAGCACTGTATGGTACGCGGTATTGTATGCGAACCGAAATTTTGAGATATTCAAATCCCAATCCCTATGATCTTTACCTATGTACGATACTATCATCGTTTTCAAAATCCTATTTACCCTCTCCACCGGATTGGCTTGAGGGTGATACGGTGGCGTTGTCGAGATCGCGATTCCGTAATCTTCCGCTAATTCATGAATTGTTTTATTAACGAACTCGGTACCGTTGTCCGTCAGTAGTACCTCGGGAGTTCCCCACCGCGAGAATACCAAATTCTCAAGAGCTTCCGAAATTTTTGCTCCCGTAGCCTTTCTGAGAGGGCAACACTCCACCCATTTTGTGAAGAGATCCTGTATTACCAACAGATAGGCGAATCCTGCACGACTAGGTGGAAGCGGGCCCATTATGTCTGCCGCAATTACCATCCATGGAGCCGTAATTCGACGCCTACCCATCAGTCCGGAGGGGAGGGACTGTTCCACCTTCGTTAACTGACAGACGGGACAGCGTCGCACGTACTCTACGACAGTCCTGAACATTCCCGGCCAGAAGTATTTTGCCGCTATTCGGTGGTAGGTCTTTTCCACCCCTAGATGCCCCGCTTGGACCTCGTCGTGCGACTCTTTCAGGATCTCATTCCTCCTATCTGCCGGAATCACTAATTTCCATTCACAAAGATCTCCCCCCAAAATTTCCGCAATTAAGGGATCTGACCGACGGTAATATAGTTGCCCCTCCCGAATTGACCACGCGGGGTGTTGCTCCGGGTTTGATTCAACTACACGAAATTTTTCTTCAAACCAATCCAAACGTGTCGCGGCTACTACTGGCAATTCATCCCCTTCCGGTTTTGTCCCCTCAAACATCCGTGACAATGCACCCGGTACATTATTTAACGAGCCTTTACGGTATTTTATCTCGAAATCGTATTCGAGCAATTCCAACGCCCAACGCGCGAGTCTCCCCGACGGGTTGGTTAGCTGTCTTAACCACCGAAGACTGTTATGATCCGTAATTATCGTGAATCGATAACCTTCCAGATACGGCCGAAATTTCTGCACGGCCCACACGACTGCCAGGCATTCTAATTCCGTCGCGGAATATTTTCGTTCGGCCGAATTTAATGAACGACTTGCGAACGCGATCACCCTTTCCTCCCACTCGATCTCCTGCACCAGTACCGCTCCGAGCCCCACCATACTTGCGTCGGTCTGCAGGGTGAACGGGATTTCAAAATGCGGGCACGCGAGAGTTGGCGCGGTTGCAACTAGTGACCGTAATTTTTCGAAGGCGGATTGTTGTCCGTCCTTCCACTCCCACGCCCTGCCTTTCCTCAATAAGGTGTTCATTGGTTCCGCGACCGTTGCGAAATCCGGAATAAATCTTCGGTACCACGAAGCCATTCCGAGAAATCGTCTTAATTGTTTCAAATTCTGCGGAGCGGGGAAAGCCAGGACGGGTGCTATTTTCTCCGCGTTAACTTTCAACCCCTCGCGACTAACTACAAATCCCAGATATTTAACTTCCTCCCTGCAGAACTCGCATTTCTCGGGATTCACGATTAACCCTGCCGATTTGATTTTATCCAAGACTTTCTTGAGCCATATTAAATGGTCTTCAAATGTCACCGTAGCCGTAATTATATCGTCTAGATACGCGAAGGCATGGGGCTCCATTTCCGGTCCTATTAAACGATCCAATAGACGTTGGAACGTTGCTGGTGCCCCTGTAAGCCCGTACGGCATTCTTCGGAATTGAAATAATCCCTTACCGGGAACCGTGAACGCGGTAATTTCTTTACTACTTTCCTCGAGCGGAATTTGAAAGTACGCCTGTCTAAGATCGAGGGTGGAAATGTAGCGTGCCGCGCGTAATTTATCTAGAATGCTTGTCATTAACGGGAGCGGGTACGCGTCTTTTTTCGAGACTGCATTGACTTTGCGGAAGTCTAAACAAAATCGGTACTTGCCATTTGGCTTTTTTACCATTACTATGGGGCTTGACCACTCACTTTCGGATGGCTCTATTACCCCTTCCGCTAATAATTTGTCTACTTCCGCGTAGATCGCTTCCCTGACTTTCGGGGATACATTGTACGACCTTTGTTTAATTGGTTTACTATCACCAACATCGATTTTGTGAGCTGTCAACGTTGTGAACCCCGGAATTTCCGCAAAATCACTGAGTTCTTTCTCTAAAAATTCCCGTAGCCGCTCTTTCTCTCCGTCGGATAGTATTTGTAGGCCGCAGCAGAGTGGCTCGTTCACAGGGGAACCGAAAGGGAATTCTATGCGCGGTCGCGCAGCGAAGTGCCATGCCGATCTATGGTACTCGACAACGATACCGAATTTCGCTATTGCATCTATCCCCAACAACAAGGGGTTCACCAAATTATCGAGAACGCGGACGAGAATTTCCCTGCTTTCGCTTTCGATGGTAACCCTAAGTTTTGCCTGTTCCGTCGCCCGATCCACCGCACCTGTGGCTAAGAGGAAATAACAGGGTTTTTCGGCGGTCGAAATTTTCGTGTGATCTCCTACCGTACGAATTACTGTTCGACTTGCAAACGAAATTGATGAACCGGAATCTATTAACGCGCGTGCCCTGTGTTTGCCGATTTTAGTTTCGATGATCAATAACGATGGTCTTTTCGTTTGACTTTGTTTTGAATCGATTTCCGAAATTCGAGCCGATATTATTGTTCCCGGGATCGTTCCGGCCCCTTCGAGCGGTCCCGATTCCAGTTTCCCGGTTTACGAATGCATTTTTGACAAGTTCGTACAGTTACGCCTGGTTCACCGCAACTGAAACAATGAATCCGTTTCTTTGCTTTGCAGAATTTCGCACGGTGACCTTCTTCTTCGCAGTTCCAACATCTGCTTTTTCCCCTCGGTTCGTTCCCCGACGGTTTTACTGCGCAGGCGGTGTTCTTCGATGCGCATTTTCCGCAGAATTTACTGCTCGGTGACGATTTTGAATTACCGTGCCTATTCGATCTTTGGCCCCTCCCTTCGGACGATTCATCGTCGCTCTCTTCGTCGCTACTTGTATCGTACCCCCTCGCGGCATTTGCTAACTCGTATTCCCGGAATTTATGTTGTTTATCATGCCCGAGATTTTTCGGTTGTTTCTTATAATCTGCGGGATTGTAGGCAAAATACTTATTCGCTAGATTTGGCGAACGATAGTAATCCGCGTTACCGGGCGAAACGTTACTCTCCGCTTCCCGTAATTTCCTTCCGAGTTGCCTCAGGGTCATATTGTCGACGAATGCTACCGCGTTCCGAAGTTCTGATCGCGCGTTGTAATAAATTCTAGCGACCCCTTTCTCGGCTGGCCACGGCCTTTCTAATCGATTCATCATCGCTTCCATACAAGCTATGTAGTCCCGTACTGGTTCTTCCGGACCTTGTTTCCGGACTCGCAGATCATGTTCTAATAATTCCTGATGATCGGGATCGAAATAATTTTCCCGCCATTCCCTCACGAATTCCCTCCAATTTCTAAATTTCCCTCTATTCTTAAACCACAGTGCGGCTTTTCCGGACAGGCACACCGGTAAACACCGTAGAAGATCGGCATCATTTAAATTTGAGCTGGCTCTTAGGTCTTCTAAACGGGAGAGGAACGCTTCCGGATCCTCGTCCGTTTTGCCCGCAAATTTTACTCGCCATTTTCTAATTATGTCGAACGGTGCTGTCGAGTTAGGCTTTTCCGGAGGAAACGTTGTTCTTTCGTCTTCCTCCGTTTTTATTGCCGCACTCGACGTGCCTGCCGCGGGGTGACGGCGGGGTGTCGGAACAGGTAACCGTAATACCGAATTAACGCTGTCCGCCCTCTCCCGGTCTTTCCATACGGTTAAGGACGGAAAGCCAGGTTGAGGATCACTGGACGTTCCTTCCCCGGGGTCGTGATCGCAATCATTGTAGTCCGATAACTCGTCTCTGTCCATTTCGGAGACACCCGATATTTACTTCGCGACCTACAGCGGTTTGTTTTTCTACTCGCGTTACCGAACTCTCAAGGTCTCTCGGCCGCGCAATGTTTACGTCTCGCGCCCGGAGTCCTGTTACCGTTGCCGAAATTCGTTGTTGCTAGGCTGTTCGAAATTCCTCGTCTTTGTTCCCGACCGATCTCGACGCTTTTATTTTCACGAACGTTATTCGAATTACACGCGTTACCATACAGTGTCTCAACACAAACCTATTTATAGCCCGGCTTTGGCTACGACCTTGTGAGAAAAAAAATTTTTGAAACCGCGAATATTACAAAGGACGAACACGAGAATATGGCGTGCGGGATTTCTAATTTTCGTCTACGGATTTGACTAGGCCACGAAATCTTTCGCCCAGCACCGAAAACGTACACTCCCTTCACACCAGAATTACACAATATAACATAGTACCATAATTACAAAATTATCGACAAAATTCAAATTTTCAATATTTTAACAGAACAAAAAAAACAACAAAAAAAAACACAGAAGAACGAGAATTGCGTCGCGCTGGCTCTCGAAATCTTCCGTTCAAGGGGTTGAGTGTGGTTCCGTCGGAAAGGATAGCGTATTCGCACGCGCACGATTCTTTCGATTTCTCGCCGTCGGACCGCGATGTCCGTGGATTTTACACGCGCGTCGTACCGTAATCTACCTGCGAGAGTCCTCCGTTATCCCTGCGCCTCTCTCTGTTCTCGGGCAAAACCCTTGCGAGAGAGAGGTCCCTGTTCGGGCGCCAATTTGTAACGTTGCCCCTTTTCCGCACGGGTTTCTGGCCGGCGGAAATGGTCAACACCCGAGAATTTACAGCCGCTGAGGACGGGCCGTGCGCGGCCGCACGAGCACGGTCCTCTCGGGACAAAATGAGTGACGAGAAGAATCGGAAATGACACAAAATACTTGTTCGGGCGCCAGATACTCATGTATCACACTAACTCACACCAAAAAGTCGTGTTCGAGGAAGTCGAACACGAGTTCCGAGTCTTCTCGTAATCTCCGACGGAAAGCGACGACACGGGTAACCAGGCGTTCGGACACAGGCAATAACGGGGACAGCCCTCGCGGCAGGGCGGATCTCGCAGGTCGGAAATAAATCGACAGTGTAGGGCTCGAATGATTTTATTCGTGGTCACCGATGAAAGATACAGGCGAGCGGCCACGAGGCCGCAACCCGGGAGCCCGCGCTCCTTATACACTTGAGCGACAGATGTTCGTTCGCGGAGCGCGTTAGTCGATTTCGGATCGTTATCGTTTTTCGGAAGTACGGTACGACGGTACGGTCCCGTCTCGCGAGAGACGGGAATTTACAAGCGCAGGTGTTCGGCGCGATCCGCACGGACCGTCGCGTGGTCGATAGATTCGATTCGTTTCGCGTTCTCGAATTTCCTACAACGAGCTAATCACTTTCCGACGCGGCTCCTTGAGGAAGTCTTGCGAAATTAGAATGGGATTACTCTACGTGACTCAAAGCGTCTTCCGGATTGACGCGAGCAATAAGCACGAGGCCCGAAGGGCCTCGGCACACCAAAATTCCGAGGACGAGACGAACACGTTTCGTCCTCGCACCAAATAGCGAGCCACCGCGAAGTATTGCGACAACCAGGGATCACTGTTCGACTCACCGTGTAGATCTTCAAATTCACGCCTCGGTTCGGGAATTGGGCAGGTACTCGGCTTCCTCGATACCTCGGTTACCCTTGGACTCGTCGGGAACAGCTCGGGATTTACAACCACCCGCGACGCGGAATTACGGTATTCGATAGCCGGAAATAGAGAATAAGGCCTGGCAAGGCACGACCGCTTTCTTACAAGACCAGCGCGACAGTGATCCCCGAATTCGAATCGACGGAACGCATCGATTCTAATTCCCCCCACTCCTTTCGTCCTACCGAATTTCCCTATGGGCGCACCCGCAGCGCAACTATCCCTAGCCGCAGGATCAGACTTTCAGAACAGGTCGTCGGGCCCCCGACCTTCATGACACCAAGTTACGGCCGTCGTTGACGACCGGGGAGGAGAATTCCTCCCAGGCGCTCCGGCGCACCACCCACGCCGAGGTCCATTGTAGGGCGGGTGAGACGACTGTGAGACCACCAACATGCTCGGACTCAGCGCATTTAGGACCTCATCGTCCCACATCGTCGCCTCCGGGTTTGTTGGCCCGTGTGTGCAGGTGACTCATTTTGTCTCCTTCAGCTGAAGCATAATTTTGGCCAATCGTTCGTCTTTCCGTCGATCCTCGGTTGCGGGGCGCCTTTCGGTAATCGTCTCCCCTAGGCACGTTCCTGTCATTGGCCACTCTCGGCGCGTGCAATAGATGGCGTTAGGAGTGATCTTAGATCGATTTTTCCTTCCTCAAGGAACGCTCTTAACCTGCGAGTGGTTGCAATATTGAGACGGCTGTCCGGTCCATCTGTACTACGGTTATTTCACCGTTTGTCAACAGAGAAGTGACGTCGCACTAGTTGCAACGTCACAATACATAAATTTTACATATTTATATAAATAATTCTTACTTATTTGAAGTACAAATAATTTTTACTTGTTTGTATAAATAATAGATAAAAGTTAAATTTATATAGTGTTACGTTGTACCAACGTTTTGTTCCGGAATTTGGCCGAAAAATTCCGTCTTGTATGATTCATGCGAGCGAATCGTGGCCGTTACGCCCAACCGTATTATATTTTCATTAGATTTATCAAAACGCTTTCACACACACATATATATATATATATATATATATATATATATATATATATATATATATATATATATATATATACCCTCGTCAAATCACCACCACGAGACACCGGTGCGAGCGAACGCTGGCATAGCAACAACCATTTGTGTACATCGCGCCTTACGCGAATAATAGAAACACGGGTAATAATACATCGATAATAACATGTCTCCTGTGATCGAGACAATTGACTTCACGCTCCACCGAATTCTTATGGTCCGCGCCCTCCCTATAAATATGGCAAGATCCGCGATCAAATCAATCAGTTCTCTGTAACAGTTCGTTAATCCACTTCGCGAGTAATTCTATTTAGTTCTCAAACGCTGACTTGGTCGTGGCGGATCTTGCCATCTCGTTATATTTCATACATTCATTCTATTTCTTCTAATTTCACTTAGTTCTAGTTCGTTACTTTAGTTTATTTCCATCATTATATTATTGCGTTATTCTTATTCTTAGGTTTTAGTCGCGCCGCGTAATTTAGTTTATTTTGTATTCCATTCCTTTTTATTTAATATATGCGGTGTTAGTTACATTAATATCATTCTTTTTCTTTTGTGTGTCTTATTCCATCGTGTTCGTCAAGATCACGTCAGTGTTCTAGTGTATCCAAGTGTGTGTGTGAGACACCGTCGGTGGTCTTCCGTTCGCTTTCTTTTCGTCCTCTATTCATTACCGTATGCCGCGACGCGCCGGTCGCAAGTATCAGCTCAAGAAGCTGTTCGGAGAACTGTATCGGGAGGGAAAGGGGACCTACTACGACCCGAATCTCGGTACATCGAAAATCCCGCGTATCCTAAGTAACGTCGTATTTACTGGTACAGTTCGAATCGTAGATCCGAAGGAAGTGTGCGGGAATAAGACACCCGCGGTTCATCAACCAGCGAGTCCTCCACCGTGGAAACTCACTCCCATTACTATCGCACCGAGTTTCCCTTCGCCGGATGATATTTGTATCGAGGACCCGCGTTACCAACGTTACGCTATTCGCGAAAAGCTCGTCGCGAGATGGTATAGTTAATATAATCGCAAACGAGTGATCGTGCGTGTGGAGCACAGTGTCTGCGTCCGTCACCTCCTCACCTCTCCGTTCTTCCCACTTCGTAAACGTCGATATCTTCGACTGTAGAAATCGGTGTTCCGCCTCATACGTCTGAGCCCACCAGGGCTCGGTACAATCGGAGGAACACAGATTCTCGCGTCCGGCTCTCCGCCAATTCCGCAAATCGAAAACGTCGATAGCCGCGACTACAAAATCGGTGTTCCGCCTCGTACGTCTGAGCCCACCAGGGCTCGGTACAATCGGAAGAACACAGGTTATCGCGTCTCAATCCATCCGCGTAAATTCAAAACCTGAATCCACCGATACGACGTATCTGGCTCCCCGCGACGACAGCCGTCAACGAGAGCATTGATCCATGTCGAACCGTGTATTCGCGTGACGTGAATCGCGACCCCCCTTTTTGATCGTGACGCGACTTGATTTCCCCCTCGTTCTTCCAGCAGGCGGGCAATCGATATCGGGCCTGGTCAGACGTGGACGTACGCGCTACGTGGACCCAAGATCGCGTGCATAAATTATTTGGGTTACGGCCATCCCCCCAAACGGGTCGTAACAATAGGTTACAAATACATACACAAAAATGGGGACAATACATATACACAACTTAATTATATTATTTTATTTACCATTAATGCATGTACCAGGAAAATGGAAATATTCATTTACAATTATTATTTATTTATTTACAAATCTCCAATTTTTGCCGCATAGTTCTCAACGACGTTCTTTATTTACCAGATGATTTGCGGCTATAACAAAACAAAATAAAAATAAACAAAATTTCAAAAAAATTTGGATCTACCTGAAAATATTGAAGATTGTTTTACGATCGCAATTATTTGTTAAATAAATAAGAAATTTGTTCTCGGCGCACAGGTTCGATCAATTACTACACACTAAACTAATATTTGTAATACTCTGTGGGCTACGGCTTAGCTATCATTGTGTGATTCTATTGGAGGAACTGAAGGTGGTGTTTTGTCCTAGACCCGCTAGAGGACTCATCAGTAAGGCTATCTAGCGGGCCCTGCCTTAGACACACACGTGCCACTAGACTCTTTAATGAAAGTTATATATTGTCACGTTAGCCTTTTTCCGACAGCCGGTTTGACCCTCGGAAGCCGGTTAACTTCGGGCCTTGCAGGCACTGAGACCAGGCCGCGTGCAGAGATTCGAAGATCCGACAGCTTTTCTCTCGAAACGCGAAAAGTTCGGGCGCCAGGCACCTCCAGGATGCCACACGAAACGCGGAATATTCCTCGAGCTCGGAGAAGCCGAGATCGAGAATCGAATCTTCGAAACGCGGACCGAAAGTGACGTCGCGACTAGGCCAGAAGGTTTGGACACGGGGAAACTAGGACAGTCCTCTCGGCAGGACGGATCTCACAGGGAACGTAATGATTCGACGACGATATGGTCTCGAGCTATTTATTGCAGCAGTCGTTATTTTACAAAATCTGCAGCCACGTGGCCGCGACCCGAGAGCCCGCACTCTTCATACAGGATAGCGAGAAGATGGTCGTTCGCAGTGCGGTTGTCCTATCGTTTTTCCCTCGCGACGATACCGTTGGAATTTCGATCGTCGTTTCGTTCGACAAGAACTTTCGAAACGCGAGGCGCAGATGATCGGCGAATTACGAGTGTATCGGAACAGGTTGCGAACCGAGCTATCCGATATTAGGAGGCGCCGGAATCACACAGCGCTGTGTGCGAAGTTCAAGGAGAAGACAAAAATGGACACGGAACACTTGAATATGCTCAGCAAGAAGTGGACTGTATTTGAATTGTTCGAACACGTAGTACACTAGAACTCGCGTACACGTTGCTGTGAAATTTGCAATTTGATTCTCTCGCGAAGACTCACTCAAACTGGAATACAATCTTCGCGATTATAATGATCGATTAGAACGATTGTTGAATGCGATTCGAACGGTAGCTGAAGACGGACAAGACTCGTAATTCTTAGGAGACAGCGCGAATCCGAAATACATGGCGAACGCGGATAGGCCGAATACGGATCACGCGATGATCCAGGATCGCGGATTGGTAATCGAAGGATCATACGATGATCCAGGATCGCGTATTGGTGGTTCACGTAGACTCGCGGAATGTTCTCGCGAGAGAACCGCGTTCGGTGAACGACGTCACAGCGGAGCAAGGGGAGCGCGAGACAAAAACATCTTGCCGTGGTGAGCGCGTCGCGAACATACCGCCCGCCTTGAAACGTTGCTTTCAAAATGAGATCAACGTACGGACGCAGCCGCATCGCATTGAAATACAAAACTTAAAACTAACGCACGCAACCTTAAACTAACGCAAAACTTACATACTAAAATGGTGATCACCGGCAATTTATTTACATAATATTTAAAATATCTTACGACGAATCATTGGATTCGGAAACGATTGGTAACGGGCACAACTTTACAATCGGTCGTTTCAGCTCGGAAGAGGGGGTCGTCACGGTGACCACGCGGACCCGACCGTCAGCTCCAGGGTGCACGAATTTCACGCGACCGAGCTCCCATTTGCACGGAGGGAGATTTGGATTTCGGAGTAATACAAGTTGGCCAATTTTAATTGACGGTTGTTCTCGTCGCCATTTGCTTCTTTGCTGGAGGGTGTTGAGGTAATCACTCACCCACCGTTTCCAGAAATGTTCCGTGACGGATCTGACGAGTTGCCAGCGCGTGAGGCGATTCTCAGAGAATTCGAGGACGGAGGGTTGTGGGGGTACCGTGAGCGGAGAACCTACGAGAAAATGTCCGGGCGTGAGGACATCAAAATCGTCCACGGAGTCTCGCAATGGAGCTAGAGGTCGCGAATTGAGGCAGCATTCGATGGAGCACAGCAAAGTGTTAAACTCCTCGAAAGTGAAGGTCCGAGCTCCGACGACCCGCCTCAGATGATGCTTGAGGCTTTTCACTCCGGCCTCCCACAACCCTCCGAAGTGAGGTGCGGATGGAGGTATAAAATGCCAAGCGACACCGTCGCTGGCGGTTTTATTTTTAACTTCCCGATTTTATAGGGAAGTTATTGTAATTACCCCGAAAATCGAAAATCGATTTTTTAGCAGATCTTCACGTTTCATGGTCATTGTAGTCATTTTAGACTATTTTCAGCAAAATGTTCGTATGTGTGTGTGTGTGTGTGTGTGTGTGTGTGTGTGTGTGTGTGTGCGTATGGCCGTTTCTATGTAATCAAATTTTTCGTTAACGTTTTCAGAAAAAGTAACAACGCGATCAGGATGATGAATGATGCAATCGATGTGCCCCGTCGTAACTTAGAGCTGATTAGATTTTGGTCCATATTGGTCAAGTAGTTTTTTAGATTTTTAGTTTTTTTTCGAAAACAGTTGATTCTACAATGCAATTTATAAGGGAGGACGAAAATTTTCCACCAAAGAACCAAACGCAATTACATAAAAAAAATTTTTTTCTTAATTTTTTTTAACTGATGCTAATGTTACCGCTTGGAATAATCGAAAGTTATTCCAATGCAACAGTGAATTTATCATCTCTACTCCCAAGAATACATTTTGGGAGAATATCGATGAAAGTACTGTTACGTCCTGACGTCCGTCACCGGACTCCCTCCTTACATATTTGCACTACCAGCAAATATATAAGTAACTAACATTAATATCTAAGAAGACTCCCATCCGACGTCACCACCTTGGAATGTGATCTCGTCAAGCCTCAGCGATTTTGAGCATAACAATTCCAAGGCCTGCTCACTCAAGCATACGACGCTATTGTTTCCCCCACGGATCCACTGCCTGCTCTCTCAAGCGTGTAATCCTTCTATTGTTCCCCCACCAATTCTTCTATTGTTCCCCCACCACAAGTCCACCTGGCAACAGGCCTATAAAAGCCAGGATCGGAGAGCAGAGCAGTCAGTCAGCAACAGTAGTAGCATTATTCGACTATTTAGTAGAGCAATCATTATTCAGTAGAGCGATCATTAGCAGTCAGTAACTCAGCAAGTCAGTACTATTTCGGGAAGGCTCAACGATAGCCAACAAGCATTTCTACGATTCAACCTCCGAACATTACAGTTCTCGCTGATGAATCAATGCGGAACGCTATAATTTATTTATAGTTGATAACCGTGATCTGAGAGAACGCTCCCTTCCTCAAAGGTCTCCTTTTGTCTACGTGAGGTTCATCAAAAGTTCGATTCGTCAAGTGACGTGTGCGTGTGCAACGGAGAGAGAGAGTCACGAGTGAGAGTGAGAATCGCGCACCGGGCCCAACATCGTTTCTCCCTCGAACTAGGCGGACTTGGTCCAGCCGTTCGAGCCAACGATCCAACCCCGAACTAGGCGGACTTGGTCCAGCCGTTCGGGCACCCTCCTCATTCACGGTCAGGCGGACTGGGTCCAGCCGTCCGAGAATTCCCAAATCCTAGCTCAAACCCTCGACGATCGAACCGCAATATTCCATTTGATCTCTCTCTCGGGCCGGATCTGCGCGGTACGCTCCCACGTCACCACGAGTCGTGAACCACACGCAAATTCGAGTCATCTCTCCGAGTCTCCGACGAAATATCCCTAATCCTCCGCAAAATCATCCTGAGGTCAAACCTCGGTCGTAACATTGGTGACAGCTGCGGTGGGATTCGAATTGCTCAACGGAGCACCCACAATTGCCACATTCTACATAATTTTCAACATACACGATGTCTCGAACCTCGAATCCAAGCAACCCCGCATCGGTACAGTCGGTTCTCAATGAGGCCACAGCGAGGGAGCGCGTTTTACTGGAACAACTCGAAACAATGGGGCGAAGACACCAGGAACTGCTCGAAAAATACAATACACGATTCAACCCAGTACAGAAACGTGAGCAAGTCCCCGTCGTAAAGTCCGAACCCGCAGCAAACCTCACTGTGATCGAAGGGATAGCCGCCAAACTGAAAACGCTGCAAGAAATGATCGAGAATCTGGGCAGCCCAGCAAGCTCTCATACATCCGAGCGCAGTCCGACACCGGACCCCTTAAGGCCACTGGACAAGAGCGCGCACAAAATCGAGGCACATTCATCCCGCGAATGCGGACGAATTACGCTAAAAGACGCAGTGGAAACCGTCCCCCACTTCGATGGTGAGAACATTACCGTCTTCCAGTTCGCACGAGCATGTAAACGGGCCCGTGAAATGCTGCCCGCGAAAGCCGAGCCAAATCTGGCCAAACTCCTGCGCAATCGGTTGAAAGGACACGCAGCTCTGGCCGTTGAGGACTAAACACATCATTCAGTGGATGAACTAATCAACAGACTGAGATACGTCTTTTCACCTTCGAAAACGCCGAATCATTACAGAGGCGAATTGGCCAACATTATTAAGGATCCAAAAGAACATATCCTCGACTACATAGCGAGAGTTAAGGACCTAAACTCAGCTATTATCGACGGCGAAAGGGAACGATACGGTACGCTGAATGATAACCACGTCAACGACATCGACGACCTCACTCTGGAATCTTTCCTAGACGGGCTACCCCCCACCATGAAGACTCGAATACGTC
Source organism: Lasioglossum pauxillum (assembly GCA_933228785.1). Classification (NCBI taxonomy): domain Eukaryota; kingdom Metazoa; phylum Arthropoda; class Insecta; order Hymenoptera; family Halictidae; genus Lasioglossum; species Lasioglossum pauxillum. The sequence continues at coordinate 29,073,517 of OW121704.1, read as the reverse complement.
ACGAGGGTTGTTACGGTCTAACCGAGACCTTCGACTCCGCCATCCAAATCACGAAAGAAATGGAACGAGAAAGCCGAAGATTCCCAACGACCTCGCGACCGACGCCAACCACGTGCCAGTTGTGCCTCCGACCGGGACACGAAGCCCGTGCTTGTCGCGACCACGGAGTATCTCGCGGCCACGAACCGCCCCGCGACTACAGATCGCCCCGCGACTACAGATCGCCCCGCGACTATGGACCGCCCCGCGGCCTCACGCATGACCCTCGAGGTCAACCAACTCGATGGCCAGATCCACCACGTCGTGCCGTCGGCAACGACGCGAATAACACGCAACCATCCCAAGGTGCAGGAACGAAAATATGTGCCTATTGCAAAGCGACAGGGCATCTAATCTCCGAGTGTAGGAAACGGGCCTACAACAATCAACGATTCCAGGGAAACGAGAACCGCCCACGAGAACCTACGAGCGCGCCTCGTGGAGCACCTATACAGCAGACGCGTTCCGCCCTCCCGATAACCACGGAACACGAGAACCAGAACGGACACGAGCATGCGCAGTCCAATTGAAATCGGCTCTGATCGTACCCGCAATAATGCTGCACTCCGCCGACCTCAAAGAAACAACAGAAGCGATGGTCGACACCGGATCCGAAATAAATATCATAAAGCGAGGAGCTCTAAGTAAGCCCGAGCTGACCAACACGCAAGAAAAAGTGAGCATCACAGGCATCACAAACCATACCGTCACCACTCTTGGCACATTCGAAATCGACATATTCAATCACAAGGTGACATTCCACGTCGTCGCCGATGACCTACCGATACCCCAAAAGGGCATAATTGGCTCCGAATTTTTCCGAAACCAATCCGTCGACATCGTCTACTCGGAAAATTGCCTCCGTTTCCATGGCACCACTATTCCATTTCTAAATCGCGAACAAGTCACGCTTCCGGCAAGATCCAAAGCGGTCATTCCAGTACACATCCTAAACCCAAACCTTGACGAAGGCTATGTGCCACGTCAAGACCTCGGCGAGGGGGTCCACCTAGGACACGCCGTAATCAAATCCAAACAAGGGAAAGCCTACCTCCCCGTAGTCAACACGACGAACCAAGATATTATACTGCGGGAACCTAACGTCGAACTCCAAGAGTTCGAGGAATTCGAAGAACCTCCACCGATTCCTTCTTCACAGACCTCTTCTATTTCTATTTCTTCTACTTCTATTTCGTCCACCACAGTGCACCCACTCACTGAATCTTTACTAAATCCAAGTGTGCTGTGCGTGCGATCTCATCCCCCTCCAGAGGCATGCGAAATCAATCCTACTACTTCTAATTCTACTAATTCTCCCATGCCGGAGGTCTATTCTAAAGAATCCAAGCCGATTCTATCAAATCCTAAAATCTGTGAAGAAAAATCCCCTGAGGATACGTCGAATCCCGTCCCATTATTCCCTTGCCATTTTTCTCATCAAGATACCAACCCTCCAATATCAGTTGATGCAAACCCGTACACCAATGACCGTATAACCGAGATCATGAAGCATTTAAACACGGAGCACTTAAATGCAGAAGAGGAAGCCAGCGTCAAAGACCTCGTAAAGGAATACAACGCCGTTTTTCATCTCCCCGAAAATCAACTCGGGCACACCAACGCAATCACCCATCGAATAACAACGACGGACGACCACCCAATAAACACAAAACAATACCGCTTTCCGCCGGTCCACAAAGAAGAAATGAACAAGCAAGTCAAGGAACTCCTCGATAACAATATCATACAGCCATCGACATCGCCATACAATTCCCCCATCTGGATAGTCCCCAAGAAACCGGGGCCGGACGGTCAAAAGAAATGGCGAATGGTAATCGACTACCGACTACTGAATGCCAAAACCATACCCGACGCCTACCCGTTGCCCAACATTACGGATATATTGGACCAACTAGGCGGCGCTAAATATTTCTCCGTCTTCGACTTGGCGTCAGGATTCCACCAGATCCCGATGGACGAATCCGACATGCAGAAGACAGCATTTTCTACTCCTCACGGGCACTACGAGTTTAAACGAATGCCATTCGGCCTGAGAAACGCACCCGCCACCTTCCAACGATTAATGGACCATATCCTCTCCGGACTCCAAGGAATAGAAATGTTTATATACCTGGATGACATAGTCATATACGCAAGCTCCATCAGAGAACATGAAATCAAATTCAGAAAATTAGCCGAAAAATTGCTCAAGGCCAACCTCAAATTACAACCGGGAAAATGCGAGTTCCTACGAAAGGAAGTAGCATACTTGGGGCACGTCATCACCGAAAATGGAGTTAGACCCGATCCAAAGAAAGTCGAGGCAGTAGCACAGTTTCCCGTACCAAACAATCCTAAGCAAATCAAAGGGTTCCTTGGACTCGTCGGATACTACAGAAAATTCATACCAAACTTCTCAAAGATCTCGAAACCCCTTACCAACCTCTTAAAGAAGAAGAACAAGTTCTCCTGGGCCCTAAAGAACAAGAATCGTTCGAATACTTACGACAACAGCTGACCACCCAACCAATCCTGCAATTCCCCGATTTCACCAAACAATTCCACGTCACTACAGACGCATCCTGTAATGCCATCGGAGGAGTGCTTAGCCAGACCGTCGGGAAAAAGGAATTGCCAATAGCTTACGCCTCAAGAACGCTAAATACTGCGGAGGAAAATTACTCGACAATTGAGAAGGAGCTCTTGGCTATTGTCTACTGCGTAGGACATTTCAGACCCTACCTATATGGTAAACTTTTCACGCTATTCACCGATCACAAACCACTGGTATGGCTACACAGCGTGAAAGATCCAACGTCTCGTTTGGTCAGGTGGAGACTAAAACTAGCAGAGTACGACTACGAAATCCGCTATCAACCAGGGAAGACCAACTACATCGCAGATGCGTTGTCACGTATCACCCACGCGAAAATCTTACCCATAAGGACCCGAGCAACTAGCAATAGCGATTCGGATGAAGACGTGCCCAACCCAAAGAGGCATAAATATACGTCTTCACAAGAATCGACAACACCACTGAACGAATCAACCAGTACTACGCCGGACACACTGACACCCGAACGAGTGGAAAATGACAGCGACTACGCACCAATCCAATCTCCATCTACCGAGGCATCGACGTATGCAAACGATTCACTGCCAGCAGATATACCGGACGAACATGCACACGATATTTCTACTGACACGGATTCGGTAGTGTCCATTTCATCCGAAGAAGACGAACCGCCGCTCACCGTAACACCCGATAACACCGGTTTCCAAATTATCGAATCCAACGACCCTTTAACTCTGATTCACGACAACCACGTATTCTTCGTTACAACGAGAGGAGAACCTTGCGACGCAGGAGCAAAAGAACTTGACCAGGGTAATATCTTGCCCCAAATGACACAATTGACCCTCGGAAGAGCCAGAGTATTCGACAACAGAAATAGATTGCTGATAGCTTTAGCACTACAAGAGAGAGTTCTCATGCAGCCCGACCCATCCATCCTGGAAGAGTGCATCTCCTCCCTACAGGACGTCGTATGCGAAATGGATCTCCAAACAATCTGCATCGCAAAACAACCTACGCTCGGAACAGAACCCTGGGATCGGATATTGGCACTGTTGAGAACATACCTCTCAGAATTCAACATCACATTAACAATAACCTCGCAAACAGTCAGAATCCCCGAAGAGACCGAACGAGAACACATCATCAGAGAAAACCATTGCTCTGCCATTGCCGGGCACAAAGGGGTCAATAAAACATACAGTCGAATACGTCATCAATACTACTGGAAAACCATGAAGAAGGAAATACAAACCTTCATACAAAACTGCCTCGAGTGCCAGCGGAAGAAACTAGTACGCATAAAAACCCGTCAACCACTAGTAATAACTGACACACCAGGGTCAGCATTCGATAAAGTGGGTATGGACATCGTAGGACCGTTACCACCTACCAGAAGAGGAAATTCATACATCCTCACAATCCAAGACCTACTCACCAAATTCTCCTTAGCAATTCCGTTACCAAACGGAAGGTCCGTCCAAGTCGCAGACGCCTTTATTAAAGAATTTATTTGTCGCTACGGAACTCCCCGAGCAATTCTCACCGACCAAGGCACCAACTTCGTAAGCACTTTTATGAAAACGATCACCAAAAGATTCAAAATACGACACTTCAAATCCACGTCGTTCCACCCGCAAACCAATGGTTCCATAGAAAGATCGCATCACGTGCTCGCGGAGTATTTAAAAATGTATGTAACGGCCAATAAAGAATGGGACGAGTGGACAAACCTCGCCTCCTTCTCGTATAACACAAGTGTACATGAAGGTACGCGATACACACCGCACCAACTAGTCTTCGGCAAAATTGCTAGGACTCCAACTACGGAAAGCAGAACCGATGACACGGGCATAGTTACCTATAACATGTACCTTGAAAACCTTAACCAAGTCATCTCCGAAACACAAAGGATAGCACGCTCAAACCTACATAAAGCAAAAGAAAAATCGAAGAAACATTATGACAAACAAGTTCACCCACATGAATTCCAAGCTGGAGAATCAATTTTCGTCCTCAATGAACCTAAAAGAGGAAAATTCGCAGATAACTATACAGGGCCACACACAATACTGGAAGTCCTACCGCAACAAAACCTGAAAATTACCTGGAGAAGGGGTACCAAAATCATCCATTCCAATAAAGCGAAAAAATCGTACATCCGGGACACCAATATTGTTTAAAAGGGAAATAAGAGAGGGGATTCCCCCCCAACACCAACACAATTTAATAGAAAGAAGAGAGGGGATACCCCCCCCAACACTAACACAATTTAACAGAAAGAAGAGAGGGGATACCCCCCCCCCAACACCAAGGTACATATTCCACAGCATCCGGCGAGGCCACTCACTAATACAGCAACCATGTGTCTGAAAGCTCGACAACGCGTCACTTCTGAAGAGAAGAGGAATAATTATTTACTCCAATTCACGGGATTCAATTGCTACGATGGCACAATATACATTGACGAAGACAATAATGAATTATGTGGAAAATGCGCAGGACAGCAACCTCCAGAACGAATCAGGGAACGACAAATGTCTCACCAAGCGCACATAAACCTCAGCAACAATTGCTCCAAATGCGCTAACAATATATTAACAGTCACCCCATATATGGAGTGCATCATCTGCGGCATAAAATTCGCAATAGTACAAACAAAATACATATTCCCAGATTCACCAGACCACGTAGCGAACCGGAACCAAGGGGCACATACCCCCCACTCCTAAATATCATGTATCGCACCTCAACAAGGCATACCCCCATTGACACAGAATTTACGTGAATGAGAGCAGCCAGCCAAATCAATCAGTCGTTCATCGTTCATCGATCAATATGGACCACAATAACAACAAGTCTTACAAGAAGACGCACCGAGCTGGCAGGAAGGTACAGCTGCGGAAAATGCTCCGAGCCTTCTACGCGAAGGATATCACCGGAGATCCAAAGGTCTACGGGATCCCGGAGGAAAAGAAAACCGAAGTAGTGGAATATATCCCATTCCGGATCAGGATCCCACCGGAACAACTGGGTCCCACCCGCCAAGCCAGGTTGGAAGACCTGCACATAATAGACGTGCGACCGGACAATCCCGACCGATGGCTGCCCAGACCACGAGGGAAACCTACGATCCGATCGGTGACGGACATACCGGTGGGCCACTATTGGGACCCAAGGTCAAATAGTGTGCGCCCAAAAGAGAGACCACCGGCACCAACTCCACCCGCTCCAGCGAAGAAACAGATAGCGACAATAACGTTGGACTGAGCCACACTGTCTCTTCTTTCAATTTTTTTTTTTTTGATTTTTCTTTTTCTTTTTTTTTTTCTTTTTCTTTCTCATCCTCCACGACTGCAATCGGCGTCGTGTGAACCACATTTCCTTTTATTTTTTTTTATTTTTATTTTTTTCCCACAACTGCAAATAGCGTTGTGCTAGCCCACAATTTTCTTTTTCTTCTTCTTTCTTTTCTTTTCCTTTACGCAGATAGCATTATGCGAGTGCCATTGCCATCACTATCCCACTACTATTACGACAAAGAGCCGACGACGTGCCATTTTTCTTTACTTTTTATTTTCATCCAGCTCTTCTTTTCCATTCCCTATTTCCTTCACGGGAACCCATCTCGGTTTGCGAACAAAAAAAATCGCATTCTTATTGCTTCGCAAACGAATTCTCTTTTTTTTTCCCCGGGGGGTGACGTGTTACGTCCTGACGTCCGTCACCGGACTCCCTCCTTACATATTTGCACTACCAGCAAATATATAAGTAACTAACATTAATATCTAAGAAGACTCCCATCCGACGTCACCACCTTGGAATGTGATCTCGTCAAGCCTCAGCGATTTTGAGCATAACAATTCCAAGGCCTGCTCACTCAAGCATACGACGCTATTGTTTCCCCCACGGATCCACTGCCTGCTCTCTCAAGCGTGTAATCCTTCTATTGTTCCCCCACCAATTCTTCTATTGTTCCCCCACCACAAGTCCACCTGGCAACAGGCCTATAAAAGCCAGGATCGGAGAGCAGAGCAGTCAGTCAGCAACAGTAGTAGCATTATTCGACTATTTAGTAGAGCAATCATTATTCAGTAGAGCGATCATTAGCAGTCAGTAACTCAGCAAGTCAGTACTATTTCGGGAAGGCTCAACGATAGCCAACAAGCATTTCTACGATTCAACCTCCGAACATTACAGTTCTCGCTGATGAATCAATGCGGAACGCTATAATTTATTTATAGTTGATAACCGTGATCTGAGAGAACGCTCCCTTCCTCAAAGGTCTCCTTTTGTCTACGTGAGGTTCATCAAAAGTTCGATTCGTCAAGTGACGTGTGCGTGTGCAACGGAGAGAGAGAGTCACGAGTGAGAGTGAGAATCGCGCACCGGGCCCAACATCGTTTCTCCCTCGAACTAGGCGGACTTGGTCCAGCCGTTCGAGCCAACGATCCAACCCCGAACTAGGCGGACTTGGTCCAGCCGTTCGGGCACCCTCCTCATTCACGGTCAGGCGGACTGGGTCCAGCCGTCCGAGAATTCCCAAATCCTAGCTCAAACCCTCGACGATCGAACCGCAATATTCCATTTGATCTCTCTCTCGGGCCGGATCTGCGCGGTACGCTCCCACGTCACCACGAGTCGTGAACCACACGCAAATTCGAGTCATCTCTCCGAGTCTCCGACGAAATATCCCTAATCCTCCGCAAAATCGTCCTGAGGTCAAACCTCGGTCGTAACAGTACAAAAAAAAATTTATATCACAATCTTTAAAAAAACAATCAGTTCAAAACAAATTATTACCTGAGATTAAATTGAGAATTAATATGAACTATATGATAATTATTAATAACAGTGATGTTGTAAACGGATTGGTGAATGGAGCACACATGCGGAATATTAAAATTTATTACTTTTCAAGAAAATACTAAAATTCCGTCTATATTGTGGTTAGATTTTCAATTGGCCAGAGTAGGAGTGAAAGTAAGAACTCGTTATCGTGATTATATGAAAAATGCAAATATTGATCAAAATTTAACACCAACAATAAAAATATCGAATCAAGTAAATATTTCGAGTGAGGAAAAATATCAAATCACTCGTAGTCAATTTCCAGTGGTTCCTGCTGAAGCGATTACGATTCATAAAAGTCAGGGACAAACATACGAGAAAGTATGTTTGGATTTTAAAAAATCAGAAAGGCGAACTTTGCAAATGTTGTATGTAGCACTGAGCAGAGTTTCAAAATTGAGCGCGGTTTATACATTTCGGGACAATTTAAATTAACAGTATCGAAGAAAACCAAGATCAATACTGCAACCCCGGATAATGAGTTGTATCGTTTGCGAAAAATTAATTAAGACAATTTATTTTGCAACATTAGTATACTATAACAAGGAACCAAGCGAGCAACGAGCCTGCGATGTTCGTTTAATGCGACGCCATATAGCAAACATTTTGATAAGTAGAAAACTATTGAATTTCCTTGAAAACGTATAATCTTATTAAAACGTACACTCTATTTCTATTTTTATCTTCTTGAAAAATTCAAAAGACTACATACGCCATGTGGTTGGGCATACTCTATATGCCCTGGGTTGCTCCTTTTGAAAATTTCGTTATTTCTGCGGTAGGACGCACCGTTCTCAGAAATTAGCGTTTACTTACTAGTGTAACGTCTTACAAGGGGAGTCCACGGTAGACGGGAACCGGATTTTCCTGAAACTTGCAGTATTTGAAGATGACGTATCCAAATGTAATTTAGCAAAGCAGTAGCGCGCGCTTTTCAAGATTTCCCGAGAAAATTGCATTTGAAAAATCGGTTTACCCGTACATAAGGAGGTTGCGTTAACCTATGAACATGAAGCGCAGTGGCCGAGGGCGCTTCGAGAAAGACTGGTAATCAGTAGGTCGCAGGTTCGAGTCGTGCTGTCGACATTTTTGTTTTAATCTTTTTTTTCAGTTTTATTCCTAAAATTTATGAAATCTGCCATAAACAATTATTTTTTAAATAGAAAATGCATGTTTTTTATTTGTGGGTATTGAAAAAAATCGAACATAAAAATAATACAGTGTTATATTTACTTTATTATTGCTCATTCTTTATTAATAAAAAAAAAATGGCGTGTTAGTATGACACGATCCAGAATGATACCCATCGTAAAAGCATGGGAAACAATAATTTTTTCGGCATCTAGCACACACTATAATAAATCAGAACTTCTGAAAACGGCGTGCTCTTGTACAAACGCTCCGTTTATTATAGTGTGTTCTTGATGCCGAAAAAATTATTGTTTCCTATGCTTTTACGATGGGTATCATTCTGGATCGTGTCATACTAACACGCCATTTTTTTTTTATTAATAAAGAATGAGCAATAATAAAGTAAATATAACACTGTATTATTTTTATGTTCGATTTTTTTCAATACCCACAAATAAAAAACATGCATTTTCTATTTAAAAAATAATTGTTTATGGCAGATTTCATAAATTTTAGGAATAAAACTGAAAAAAAAGATTAAAACAAAAATGTCGACAGCACGACTCGAACCTGCGACCTACTGATTACCAGTCTTTCTCGAAGCGCCCTCGGCCACTGCGCTTCATGTTCATAGGTTAACGCAACCTCCTTATGTACGGGTAAACCGATTTTTCAAATGCAATTTTCTCGGGAAATCTTGAAAAGCGCGCGCTACTGCTTTGCTAAATTACATTTGGATACGTCATCTTCAAATACTGCAAGTTTCAGGAAAATCCGGTTCCCGTCTACCGTGGACTCCCCTTGTTAGTACGATGGTAATGGTGTTTTAGCATTATTTAAATTGAAATATCTCCAGAACCACTAACTTTTCGACATGCATAGGTTAGTACTTTTTTATAACGAATGTAGGCTGCATCAATTGATGTATTGAAAAATACCTCATTCCATTTAAGAAAATTAATGACATCAGATTACGAGCGCCTCGATATCAAGTAAGTTTGGTCTGATGAATTTTCTATCTTCAAAAGCGTGCGGGTTATTCATGTGAATTACATATATATCATATAATTTGATTGTATCCAGAAGTAATATTTATTATACATATATAATGAATTGATATTATATTGAAATATAATTATTTTGGACGACGCTAGCGCGTTGGAATTTCGGACATCGCGTGCTGTGATGTTTATATTTCGCGTCTGTGCCGATGGAATGCGGCTAACGCTGTTGGAAAAAACACGGTTGTCGTATCGAACAAAATAAATGGAACGAAGTACGAATTATTGTTCTCAGTGGGGAATTCACGAAACATGTGTGCCTCTAGCATCAGTTTGATTGTGCTCCTCGAGCAGGAAGGTTGATAGGTAAGTCTCCATAGGTATACTAATCTGAATTTCTAACTTCTTTATTTTTCATAATTTTTTTATGGTACTTTGGAAAACGTATTCGTGGCATATTTCTAATGCAAAAAAATGAAACCAAATATGATATAATGCCGATGATATTTACTTGTGTAATGGACAATTAAAGTTTCGAACGCGTATAAACCTGTATATGATCCGAATTATATCGTGTTTGGTATCATTTTAATCAGAAAAAATGTCACAAATCTATTAAAATAAGTTCTATAAAGAAATAAGTAATAATAAAAAAATTATTCGTTGGTATTGCATTGTGAGGACGCGCAAGCCGTTGAACTGTGCTGCCGACTGCGACTCTTGGCGTCTCTTTCTTTCCCATGCGATCCTTCCTTGCGCTTGAAACTTTAATTGTCCATTACACAAGTAAATATCATCGGAATTATATCATATTTGGTATCATTTTCCATTATAAAAATGCCACGAATATGTTGGTGAAAGTTCCGTAGAAAAAATGAAAAGAAAGAAGTTATTTTTTATATTCCAATAGGGTGAATTTACATATTCCTATAGTTTTTTATTTATTCAATATATTTTATAAATCATCGTTATTCATAAACATGTTTATTTTTTCAGATTGAGAATAACCAATTTCTATAAAAAAATGGAACCTAATACAAAAAATGAAGAGGTATCGAGTACGTATATAATATGAACACTCATCATAGTTCCTGCAAATAATTTTTTTTTATTCATCAATGATGTTTGATAATTTTTTGTATTCCAGACTTATTAAAAAAAATGGAGGTAATGGTAGTGAGGCCGCCTCCCTCACCGGGCACCTCAGTTAACTGTGAGCGCCCACCACCACCACAACCGCTGTCTGTGCAGCCACCACCACCACCTCCTGGTGGAAATACTGAAGTTGAGGAGCCCAATGTGGAGGTGCCAGTGACAATCATGGAACGGCTCCTCCAAGCATTGGAAGGACTTAGTAAAAGTAAGCTTTTTTTTTTCCTTATTTTTTTCTGATATATATGGGTCATATTTTCATATTTTCTAAAAACCCTGGGTCCGAGATAAGAATTTGATGAATATAAGAAATAATAATATGGGAATAATTAATGTTCTTTTCCTCTTCAGATCGCGGTACTAATGCCGGATTATCGCGGGAGCGTTGGCGGCATGTTCCACGTGGACGAAGGGGTGGAGGACGAGGCCGAGGCCGTGGCCGTGGTGGTCGTGGTCGTGGAGGAAGGGGAGGGGGGCCGAAAATGAATGTCGTCCAACATTTCCACTACGGCTGATGTTTTTTTTTCTTTATGGTTATTTTTTTTTATAATAAATATTAATAAAAAAGTCAACTTTTTCGCTCTCTTTTGTGCACGTTTCTGCTTATAACTTTTGATCAAATGGACTTTTTCGAGTGCTGTTTGCTCTAATACCTTCCCGAAGAAACGCCGCGTCTAACGGTTCAAATCGCAGCTTTCTACGTAGGTGAGTGCGAGAAAGAGAGAGAGAGAGAGCGAGAGATAGGCAGAGACAGTCATAGACAGCGAGACGGAGACAAACACAGACAGATAGATAGACGGAGAGAGACGGGGGATAGAGAAAAACAGAGAGAGAGAGTGAAAGAGAGCGATATAGAGCGCGAGAGAGAGCGAGCAGAGCGAGTGAGTGAGAGAGAGAGAGAGAGAGCGGATGAGTGCGAGAGAGAGAGAGAGAGAGAATGAGAGTGAGACAGAGGACAGGCAGATAGATTAAGAGAGAGGGAGTCAGGGACGGATAGAGAGAGAGAGAGAGAGAGAGAGAGAGAGAGAGAGAGAGAGAGAGAGAATTGAAACAGAGTGGAAGGGAGTGAGAGACAGAGAGAGAGAGCGAGGAGATCAAGAAGAGCGAGTGAGAGAGAGAACTACAAAGCAACGCGAAAATCGAAATGTAATTGAACGAAATAGATTATCACAAACACGTTCAATACGTATATGCTTTTGAAAAATACTGTGCCATAGCAACGCGTGGCGGGGGAAGCTAGTATAATATATATGTATGTGTGTGTCACGCGCTCGTTTATGGTAGCAGTACTTCTTTCCTTGCCCCTGAACGTCTCACCTTCGTCTCACCTACTGTACCTGGTACATTCTAACCAATTAAAGAAAACGAACGACGAAATATATTTGAATGTGGATGTGGATGAGTGACGAATTCACTGTAAATATTTTCATTATCAGTTCTACTGTGACACTCATGGTGATCACTTCGTATGTGAGTGAATATAACTTATGAGTTTCTTTTCATATTGAAACAGGTAAGAATTTTGTCTGTTTATATACAAATTATTTTTAACTTCCCGATTCATAGGGAAGTTACTGTAATTTAATTTTTTTTTTGTTAAACATTACTCCTTATTTCATTTTGTGTATATATATATATATATATATATATATATATATATATATATATATATATATAATGACATAGGATTATATTATATATAATTTACATACATTTGTATTATATATTTGTATATAATAGAAATTTTTGAATAACATACAATTGTCAGCCGTAGGCGACACAAAGTACTAATAAAAAATAACATACAATTGTCAGCCGTAGGCGATACAAAGTACTAAAAAATAACATACAATTGTCAGCCGTAGGCGACAGAAAGTACTAAATAAATAACATACAATTGTCAGCCGTAGGCGACACGAAGTACTAAATAAAAAATATTGTATTGTCAGCCAAGGGCGACACTCATTTTTGAATAAAATACAATTGTCAGCCGTAGGCGACACAAAGTACTAAATAAAAAAATATTGTATTGTCAGCCAAGGGCGACACTCATTTTTGAAAAAAATACAATTGTCAGCCGTAGGCGACACAAAGTACTAAATAAAATATTGTATTGTCAGCCAAGGGCGACACTCATTTTTGAAAAAAATACAATTGTCAGCCTGGGGCGACACCTTTTGAATAATAAATAGTATACAATTTTCCGACAATACGAAAATGAAGGTAAAACGTCAATCACGAAAAGCCATCAATAAAAAACGAAAATATGATTATCTCTCCCTTAATAATAATGTTGTCAATGAGAGCGAAAAAGAAGAAAAACGGAATGCACAAATAAGACAGGCCGTGCAAAAATTACGGTCTAAAAGTACATATAATTAAAAAAAAATGATGAATATGAGAAAAATAGAATGCGAAATAGAAAAAAATATCGTGATAATATTGATTGGAAGAAAAAAAAATACATTGAATCTAATCGCAAACGAATGCAACGGAAACGACTGAATGACGATTTTCGTAAAAAAGAAAATGAAATGAGGCAAAATCGAAAGAAACGAACAAGAAAAAATGACGATTATCGTAACAAAGAGAATGAAACAAATTTAAATCGAATTAAACGTAAATTAAACGTAAACGAGAAATTCCAGAATTTAAACAATTGGAAAATAGAAAAACACTAAGTAGGATGAAGATATTGAGACAAAGAATAAATTATATTGCAAAAGAACTTGCCAAAAATTCTGCAAGAAATAAAATACTACGGCATAATGATGCATATAAGTCCCGAGAACTTACCAAAAATTCTGCAAGAAATAAAATACTACGGCATAATGATGCATATAAGTCCCGAGAACTTGCCGAAAATATTGCACGAAATAAAATACTACGGCATAATGATGCATATAAGTCCCGAGAACTTGCTGAAAATATTGCACGAAATAAGATGTTGCGGAGGAATCTTGTGTATAAGAAAAATGAATTACAACAAAATATTAACCACATGAGAATAATGAGGAAACATAAAAAATACAAATGTAAGGAAAGACTTAATAATGTTCAAAGAATACGAAAATTAAGACAAAGCTTGAGATATAAATATCAAGAATCATTAAAAAAAACAATATGTCAACAAGAAAAGAGAGACATTGATGTATTAAAGTTTCGAGATAATTTATATAACTGTTTATTGAATCAAAAAGATGATAATACCACTGCGAAATTGAAATAGCAATTTATCAAATGTCGTATGGAAACGCCTTCGTTCATATGTTGCTGTTGTGAAGGTCTTTTTTTTAAATTTGCCGTTGTAAAATTAAATGAATTGAGAATCGATAAAGCAAATGATGAAATATTATCTCAAATAAATAATTTTCCGTCAGGTTTTATTTGTGGAACTTGTAAAAATTATGCTTATAGAGGCAAAGTATATAAGTTGTCAACAAGCAATGGTCTCAAGTTTCCCACAGTTCCAACATCAGTGAAAGAATTGACTGATCTTGAGGAAAGAATGGTATCACCGACTTTGAATTTTATGCAAATTCGCGCACTGAAACCATATGCTTTAAATCCACAATTAGGCCTCAAAGGTAGTGTTGTTAATATTCAAATCGATGTGAATAATATGTTAGAAGTATTGCCTCGAAAATTTACGGAAATGGAAACAATTCAACTGAAATTAAAACGTCATAAAGATCATAAAAGTGATTATATGTTCGAATCAGTCAGACCAGGAGTAATTTGTAAAGCATTACAACATTTAGTGAAAACACCATTGTATGTGAAATATGCTATTAAAGTAGATGAAAAGTATTTTCAAAATTACGCAAGTTATGGTAGCGAAGAAATTAATTTCATAGTTGACAATAACGATGAAGTAGATGAGAAAGAAATGATTGACAATATAGAATTGGAAAATAAAAATGCTATCTGTTTAGATCAAATAAATAATGATGAAGTATTACTTGTTGATAATAATGCTGCAGTAGCAGAACGGCATTCTTCCGTTGTGAATATTATTGCGCCAGGACAGGGAAAATATCCATTACCATGGCATAAAATGGATGATTTGGATGAATTGTATTTCCCAAGAATATTTGCTGGATATTCTTTCAATTTGCCGAAATCAGTATCCTATTCAGATCGTACAAGATCCGAAGTTAGACGGTATGATCGACGATCATGCATTCCTTCTAGGCTTTTATTTATGGCTAAAAAATGTTTAGAGATATCGTGTTTATCTAGTATAAATATCTGTTTGAGACGAATAAAAATGAATACGAATAAGAATTTACGTGCTTCAGATGTTTTGAATCCGGATTTTATGAATAATTTGATTGAATTTGATGACGGATTCAAGTTACTTAAAAATATTCGTTCATCGCCAGCATATTGGGAACAAAAAAAGAAAGAGTTACTAGCAATGATCCGTCAATTGGGTAAACCCACTTTCTTTATGACAGTGTCGGCTGCAGAAAGTTACTGGCCTGAGTTATTGCAGACATTGATGAAATATCGCGATGGTGGTAAAACGTTATCTGTACAAGACGCATTCAATTTGGATTACAATACCAAAACTGATCTAATTAGAAATGATCCCGTTACATGCGCTCGATATTTCGATCATAAAGCACATAAGCTTATGTGGTTATTAAGACAAAAACAAAGTATTTTCGGAGAATATGAGGTTGTGGATAGTTATGAACGAGTGGAAATTCAGCAACGTGGAAGTCCACATGAACATATTTTTCTGTGGTTGAAAGGAGCACCTATGTACAATAGTGTTAAAGATAGACACGATCATGTTGATAACAAAGAATTGATTGATTTAATTGACCGATTTATCACATGTAGATATGACGAAAATAATCCATATATTAAATTTCAAATGCACAAACATAATCATAGTTGTTACAAAGGACAAAAAAATAAGCGGTGTCGATTTCATATCCCTTATCCAGTAATGAGAAGAACGATTATTCTGGAACCATTAAATAAAAATGAAATAGCACCTAAATCCTATAAACTTATTGATGAATTAATGAATGAATTTTATAAGAAAAAAAAAATAGTTATGAGCTATGATGAAATTCTAGAGAAACTGAATATGACTGATGAAGAATACCTATTAGCTATTCGAAGTAGTTTAAAACAAAAACGGGTATTCTTAAAACGATCCAGCCTTGAAGTAAATATTAATGGTTATAATGCAGATATTTTACAATTATTCGAATCGAATATGGATTTACAGTTTGTACTTGACGAATATTCGGCGGTGAGTTATGTAACTAATTACATTAGTAAAATTGAAGGAGGTTTATCAAAATTATTAAGGGAAGCTGCTATTGACTGTGATAATAACAATAAGACTGTTAGAGAAAAATTTCGAAATATTACCAATCTTTTTTTAAATAGTCATTTAATGTCTGCACAAGAAGCAGCCTATCATGTTTTATCATTACCTTTATCAAAGCAAAGTAGAAAGACAGTATATATTAATACCAATCCGATATCAGAACGTGTTTTAATGTTGTAACAGACCTGTACAGCGGGCTCAGTACAGCTCTGTTACGAACGCGAAGACTCGCGTATCACCGAAACGCGCCGAACAATCCCGACCGAATCCGAACCCGTACCGCGCGATTTCACGCCTCGTAACCAGGCGCGACACATGGTCACACATCTTCCCGCGTTTTCGCGCCTCGAAACAGGCGCTGATCACGCATACCGCAACCCGCGTACCCCGCAATTACCACCGAATTTGCCTATAAAAGGCAGCACGGAAGAAGACTCGCTCTCTTTCCGCGTCCGGCAGGCGAGCCGCCTAAACGGGCCATTGGTAAGCGCCTTACCTTGACGAGCCGTCAATCTCCCGACCCCGACCGTTCCCGTCACCAGAGCAACGCGCCGTTGTGTCCAAACCTTCCACCGTAACCGCTTCGTGCCGAAGTTCCCGTCGCCGTTCCCACGAGCCGTCGGAACATCTTTTGCAACGCGCCGTTGCATCCTCGCCCGTTCAACGAGCCGTCGAACGAATCCTCCGTACAGCTTCGTGCCGAAGTTCCCGTCGCCGTTCCCACGAGCCGTCGGAACACCTTTTGCAACGCGCCGTTGTATCCTCGCCCGTCCCACGCGCCGTCGGACGATTCTAACCTACGCTTCACGTGCCGTTGAAGTTCCCGTCGCCGTTCCACGAGCCGTCGGAACCCCGTTCTGCAACGTGCCGTTGTATCCTCGCCCGTTCAACGTGCCGTTGAACGAATCCCGCACCAGCTTCGCGCCGAAGTTCCCGTCGCCGTTCCCACGAGCCGTCGGAACACCCGGTGCAACGGGCCGTTGCCTCCTCTCCCGCTTCGCGAGCCGCCGAGCGAACCACACCGTTTCCCCTGACCCAGACCGTCCCCGATAACCCGACCGCGAGCCGCCGATTCCGATATCTCCGTAGAGTCGACGAGCCGTCGCGGACAGAACGCCGCGTCCCTCGACGAGCCGGTGACCGCCGCCGACCCTAGATCCGCGAACCGCGAACCCGTACGCGCGCCCGCGAATACCGCGACCGGCATCTCCGCGATCCGCGGCCGAGTGAGATGTAAAAAGTTACATCGAGTGTCCGAGTTTATTTACTACCTCGCCCGAACCACCGTTTCCCGACCGCTCCCCTCGCCGCGAACCCTGGCTCGGCGAGCCATTCGGCACGAGGGTGAAAACACCGTTGTGACGAGAAACCGGACTCGTTACATGGCGTACGAACAGGGACTTTGAAAGTGTCAACCACGTGGCGCGTCGCGAAGTTTTGAGGTTAACACGCCGCGGAACACACGCGAGCCGCGCGCCCTCTCGTGTCAACACCGGAAGATCTCGCGATCGCGAGTGAAAAGTGAAAAATACGAACAGTGCCGCACACGCCATCTAGCGCCACGAGGCGAGACTAGCAATTGCGCGAAGTGACTCGAAACGACAGTGCCGGACACCTAGTGGCGAGAAGTGGTGACAGGATCGTACACCGCACTCACGGGGCATGACGAGGACCTACGCCGCCATCTAGCGGCGATCGATGGAACTACAGCCACCGAAAGAGGAGACGAGACGGCCGAATGAAACGGATCCGTCTGACGAAGGATCAGCTGATCGCCGAGCTGCAACGTAGTAAATTGTCTACGATCAGAACCGCCGAGGAGCTGCGCCAGCGACTAACCGACTACATACGACAGCAGACCGACGACCCCACCGAAATGGCCGAGCAGAAAGACGGGGTGAGCACCAGAAACATGGCGGCCGCCAGCGAGAAAGTGACAGGTGCCACCGGAAAGGCCGTCACCGAAGCAACTGGCCCCGGGAAAACCGTCATCGAGAAAACTGTAATCGAAAAGAAGGACCCGTACCAGAACATCGACCGCATCCGGAAGTCCGGTAATACCACCGACGGGAAGGACCCGTTATCATTCCTGGAACGCATGACCGAGCTCCGATTCACCTACGACCTCAGCGATGACGACCTGCTCCGCGGGGTCCCCGAATTACTCCGAGGGCAAGCCCAGATCTGGTACCGAAACAGTCGGGAAGAGATCGAGACGTGGGAGCAATTCTCGGAAGAATTTGTGCAAGTGTTCGCATCAAATCGCTCGCGTTTTCAGCGAGAGACCGAGGCTCGCGCGCGCCGCCAACGGCCCAACGAACCATTCCACGAGTTCATGACCGCCGTAGTCATGCTCATGCGACGCGCAAACATGGACAACAGTCACCGCCTGGACATGCTGTTCGAAAATATGCGGCCAGAATATCGGAAGCTCATCTACCGGCCCGAGGTGGAAAATGCTCGCGACCTCCTAGCACGCGTTCAGCAAATACAGCAGGCCATTGAAGGCGCCGAGGAAGACTCTACGGGACGGAGGGCCGTACCACGAGCCGTGCCGGTCAGCTGGGCGGAGACCACCGAACGGAGTGCCGCTGCCACCGAGCCCCTTGAAGCACGACTCACTCGGCTCAGCATGTCACCCGGAGTCGACTGCTCCGAAAAATCAGACGAACCGTACCACCCGTCAACGCACTGCTGGCGATGCAAGCAACGCGGGCACCAACGGTTCGAGTGCCGGAACGTGTACCGCAAGTTTTGCTCCCGATGCGGCCGCGACAATGTGCTGACCCGCGACTGTCACCCGCCGGGAAACGGACCGCGGGGCCCGACGTCGCCGAGCCAGCGCCAGTAAATCCGGGCCCGTCAATCCGTTACACTCCACGACCACTTCTGCCAATCGTCATGCTGGGACGAGAAGTTGATGCCATGCTGGACACGGGAGCCCAGCTCTCATGCATCAATGCAGAAGCGATGGAATGGGCCCAGGAGCAGGGAGTCCGGCCCACCGAGGGATATCAACGCATCTGCCTCGCCGATGGATCGGACATGCGTCCATCCGGCACCGTCCGGCTATCATTCCGAGTGGGAGATCTCGAGCATACCGAAGATTTCACCGTACTACCGAAGATGGGCCCGCCCGTGATGCTCGGGATTCAGGCCATCGCAGCACTCCGTTTGACCGTCCGACCGCCCCCGGAGGTGGCCAACTGGGCCGCAAACTGTCTGGCCGAACCCTGCCTCCAGATGGGCCTCCGGAAAATGAAGGAGACCGAACGGGAGTCGTTCCAAAAATTTTTGGAGCACGAACTGGCACAGTTCTCTTCCGTGGCCGGGCGTACCACGCTGGTACACCACCGGATCAAGCTGCTCAACGAGACGCCACTCAAGCAACGTTACCGGCCCCGCAACCCGGCCATGCAGGCCGTAATCGACGAAGAGGTCGATAAGATGCTACGAGACGGAGTCATCGAGCGATCCAGCAGCCCGTGGAGCTCGCCGGTGGTCGTCGTGAAGAAAAAAGACGGGAAACCACGCTTCTGCGTCGACTTCCGCCGGCTGAATGACCGCTCCGAAAAAGACGCTTACCCGCTGCCTCACATCCAGGCCACCCTCGACAAATTACGAGGGGCCAAGTTCTTGACGACGTTGGATCTGAAGAACGGATACTGGCAGGTCCCGCTGGACGCTTCAAGCCGACCGCTCACCGCATTCACCGTGCCCGGAAGAGGGCTGTTCCAGTTTACCGTGATGCCATTCGGACTCCACTCGGCCCCCGCCACGTTCCAGCGGCTGCTTGACAGAATCATCGGACCAGAGATGGAGCCGAACGCATTTGCGTATCTCGACGATATTATTATCGTCAGTCGGACCCTCGAAGAGCACCGCCGCCACCTGCGTGAAGTTTTCCGCCGCCTCCGCGCCGCCGGCCTGCGACTCAACCCCGAGAAATGCCGATTCTGCGTCGACAGCCTCCGATACCTCGGTCATATCGTGGATCAGCAAGGGATCCGGACTGATCCAGATAAGACGAGCGCGATCGCACAGCTGACGGCTCCGAAAACAATTCGGGACGTCCGACGTTTCCACGGCATGGCTTCATGGTATCGGCGATTCGTGCCGAATTTTGCCGAGATCATGGAACCCCTGACACGGCTCACCAGAAAGAACGCCAAGTGGAAGTGGACCGCGGACGAAGAAACCGCTTTCCGGACGATGAAAGAGAAGCTAGTGGCCGCGCCGGTTCTAGCTTGTCCAGACTTCACGCAGCCGTTCACGCTCCAAACAGACGCCAGTGACAGCGGCCTGGGAATCGTGCTCACACAAGGCCCGGACAACGAGGAGCATGTCATTGCCTACGCCAGTCACACATTGAGCACCACCGAGCGGAAATACAGTGCCACCGAAAAGGAGTGCCTCGCCGTCGTATGGGGAATCCGCAAGATGAAGCCGTACCTCGAGGGCTACCATTTCACCGTAGTCACCGACCACCAGGCGCTCCGATGGCTACGCCAGATCGAAAACCCGACCGGCCGACTTGCAAGATGGGCACTTGAGCTGCAGCAGTACGACTTTGACGTCCGACACCGGCCCGGAAAGTTGAATCATGTGGCGGATGCGCTGTCCCGTAACGCACCCACGATGGGCGTTAACCTGCTCCGACCGAAACAGCGCCCCGACACATGGTATCAGAAGAAATTCGAGGCTGTCGTGAGCAATCCGTTGTCCGTCACCGACTTCCGAATTCATGAAGGGAAGCTACAACGCCACGTACTGCACCAGCTCGATTATAACGAGCCCGCGCCGGGAGACGCCTGGAAGATCTGCGTGCCCACCAACGAGCGAGAAGAAATACTCCGAAAGTATCACGACGACCCCACCGCTGGACATCTGGGGGTCGCGAAGACCATCGTTCGTCTGGCACAACGATTTTACTGGCCTGGAATGTTTCGGGAGACCGCCCGATACGTCCGCAGCTGCGCCAGCTGCCAACGGTACAAGTCGCCACCGCAACAACCCGCGGGGCACCTCCACGCGAACCCAGGGACACGACCATGGCATACGGTGTCCATCGACCTCGTCGGACCACTGCCACGGTCACGCCAAGGGAACATCTGGCTGCTGGTTGCCCTTGACCGGTTCACGAAATGGGTAGAACTTGTACCGCTCCGAAAGGCCACTAGCTCCGCCGTCGCCGCCGCGATCCGGAGAGAGGTTATCCTCCGTCACGGGGCACCTGAAGTGGTCATCACCGATAACGGCCGCCAGTTCATCGGCGGACCGTTCACCGACCTGCTTGAAGCCGCCGGGACCACTCACAGGAAAACACCGCCGTACTCGCCCCACTGCAACCCGGTTGAACGAGCCAACAAGGTAGTGAAGACGATGCTCGCTCAATATACCGGCGCCCGGCACAACCAGTGGGACGAGAAGATAGAGGAAGCACGCTTCGCCGTCAACACCGCCTGGCACGAATCTACGGGATACAGCCCCGCGTATCTCAACCAAGGAAGGGAACTCCGAATACCGGGCCAACCGTCAACGGAAGATTCAAACGAACCGCCGAAACAACGCTGGAAGAATCTCCGGGAAGCGCAGGAGCTCGCGAACTTGCACTTGGCTCGGGCCTTCGGCCGACAAGCCAAGTACTACGATCTCCGGCACCGCGACTGGCGACCAGCCGTCGGGGACCACGTATGGAAGCGCGAGCATACGCTATCCGATAAAGCGGCCGGAGTCAACGCGAAGCTCGCGCCAAAGTACAGTGGCCCGTTCACCGTCGGGAAAATAGTATCACCGGTCATCGTCGACCTACGCGACGGCCGAAACAAGTGGCTCCGCCACATCCACGTCCAGGATCTAAAACCGGCGGTAGAATCGGACACCGAAACGCGAGCCGCGACCCCGACTGGGGAGAATACGGAACCGGACGGCACGCCTCCACCACCCCCTGACCCTCCCACCGCACCCGCCCCTCGTCGCCGAGGCCGACCCCGTAAACTAATTCCGAGCGTTTCTTTCTGTAACCGCAGGGTATACTACAACAACAAGAGCAGGAGTATGGAGCCCTGGGTGAAGGAGCTGGAGGAGCTCCTGGCGGAGCCAAGACTAGAGGGGAGGCCCCGCACACCAACGATACAATTGCCCGACCTAGAGGCCACCCCGGTCGAGCCGACCGGAGGGATCCCACTAGGTCGCGGACCCGACGAGCCGACCGGAAGGACCACGCTGCCAGCTACAGCTGCCGGGCCGCAGGTCGCGCTGGCCACACTACGCCTCGTGACCAGGCCACCACTTCTCCCACCATCGGGACCGTCACCACACCGCCGCTGCGGCCCACGGATTCGGTCCATACGGCCAGTATTCTGGCTACCAGGCCTGTTGAAAAGAAAAGCCGAACTGGAGGAAGCCGCAAGAAAACGGCCACCCGCCGCCATACCCGGGACAGTCGCGGAACCCGGACCGTCGCGAGCAACGGGCAGCCAGGTCGGCCCGTTCGACGCGGTACCGAGCTCGGGGACAAAACCCGAGCCACCCACCTGGTGGGACGAAGTGGTGGCCCCGCCAACAAGGCCAAAGAACCGCCAGGCCAAAGGGCACCGCCACAACACACCACCGCCGCCGCCAAAAAAGACCCCGGACGCACGGGGAACCGCGGAAACCGCGACACCTGCAAGGGCACCCAGCGTGGCAGCCGCCACTCCGGCTCAACAGGCAGCAACACCAGCGGAACCGGTCCCGATACAGGCCTGGACCGAACAACCCGGCAACGGGGGTCGCCCGATGCCGTCCGGAACCCGCCTCCCCGGTGCCCCTCCGTCACTGCCGTACGACGGCAAACCTGTGCCAGGTCCCACCGCCTGGTACCAGCTACCGACGGGCCGTCGGGTGGAGGTCCCCTCCTATTATGTAAGGACGGGACAGTACAGAGTATCTATCCCCGGGGAAAGATGGATTCTCTTTTTCAAAAGGGATGGCCACCTTCGCCGGTGCAAGCGGAGGACGCAGGCCTAATTAACTTCCCGATTTTATAGGGAAGTTATTGTAATTACCCCGAAAATCGAAAATCGATTTTTTAGCAGATGTTCACGTTTCATGGTCATTGCAGTCATTTTAGACTATTTTCAGCAAAATGTTCGTGTGTGTGTGTGTGTGTGTGTGTGTGTGTGTGTGTGTGTGTGCGCGTATGGCCGTTTCTATGTAATCAAATTTTTCGTTAACGTTTTCAGAAAAAGTAACAACGCGATCAGGATGATGAATGATGCAATCGATGTGCCCCGTCGTAACTTAGAGCTGATTAGATTTTGGTCCATATTGGTCAAGTAGTTTTTTAGATTTTTAGTTTTTTTTCGAAAAGAGTTGATTCTACAATGCAATTTATAAGGGAGGACGAAAATTTTCCACCAAAGAACCAAACGCAATTACATCAAAAAAATTTTTTTCTTAATTTTTTTTTAGATTTAAAAAAAAATTTTTTTTTAGATTAAAAAAATTTTTTTTTTAACTGATGCTAATGTTACCGCTTGGAATAATCGAAAGTTATTCCAATGCAAAAGTGAATTTATCATCTCTACTCCCAAGAATACATTTTGGGAGAATATCGATAAAAGTACAAAAAAAAACGATGTTAGCGATGTTGGCGAAGGAGTAACGAATCCGGAAGTTCTTTGTGTGACTCTTGGAGAGTCACACACCAAATAAAAAACATTAATATCAGTAGGCCCTACTAGCCATGCGTATCACTAACCCTCTCGCAAGATCAGTCATACCCGCGAGCTCGCGAAGCGAGCGAGCAAAAACAACCCTACTCGCGAGCGAGCGAAGCGAGCGAGCAACAATAGCCCTCTAGTTTAATGTAGGGATCGCGCGCCGCGATCGACCCTCGTGCCGAGGGTGCCACCGAACCGACCCCGCGTGTACATACTCCATATTTTATATACTGTTAATTTTCTATTATAATCCGTAGTTCATATACATAGATTTAGACTTTTCTACGCCAGAGGGCAAATAATTATGTTGAAGTTTTTGTTGTTACGCGCACTTGCCGCAAAAGATTTTATGTTTTTTTTTCAAGACTGACGGCTACGCCCGAGCCGGGCTACCGAATAACCGAGGAGACTGATACATAAATGTAAAGTAGGGGTAACGAGTCTATTTTTGTTGCTTGTCAGTCCACGCGCATTTACCGCAAATGTTACTATATTATTTTTTTTTTCTCGTAAGACTGACGGCGTCGCCCGTGCCGGGCTAACGTATGTCCACAGAGACCGGCATACCCGGAAACATAAGTAGAACTAGGAGTACGTCGAAGTTTTTCTTTTTATTGTGTCGGTTGTCTAGTCACACTGCTGCGAAAATGAGTGTTATTTTTTTTTTCATAAGATTGATGGCTACGCCCGAGCCGGGCCAACGAACAAGCACAGGGTGATATTTATATAATTATAGCAATAACTATTTTTGTTAACCAAGTCGGACACCGAAGATAAATAAAATGTGCCGTTTTTCCCAGAGTTCCAGTGTTTTTCCTGATCCGACCCGCGTACCTTAGGTTAAGACTGCGCTAGTGCATAAGCAAACGATATGTAATTTTCATTTTCTTTAATAAAAGATCTCACTGCCGCTCGTTCGCCACCCCGAAGAAGGAGGGGGGTGTAACAGACCTGTACAGCGGGCTCAGTACAGCTCTGTTACGAACGCGAAGACTCGCGTATCACCGAAACGCGCCGAACAATCCCGACCGAATCCGAACCCGTACCGCGCGATTTCACGCCTCGTAACCAGGCGCGACACATGGTCACACATCTTCCCGCGTTTTCGCGCCTCGAAACAGGCGCTGATCACGCATACCGCAACCCGCGTACCCCGCAATTACCACCGAATTTGCCTATAAAAGGCAGCACGGAAGAAGACTCGCTCTCTTTCCGCGTCCGGCAGGCGAGCCGCCTAAACGGGCCATTGGTAAGCGCCTTACCTTGACGAGCCGTCAATCTCCCGACCCCGACCGTTCCCGTCACCAGAGCAACGCGCCGTTGTGTCCAAACCTTCCACCGTAACCGCTTCGTGCCGAAGTTCCCGTCGCCGTTCCCACGAGCCGTCGGAACATCTTTTGCAACGCGCCGTTGCATCCTCGCCCGTTCAACGAGCCGTCGAACGAATCCTCCGTACAGCTTCGTGCCGAAGTTCCCGTCGCCGTTCCCACGAGCCGTCGGAACACCTTTTGCAACGCGCCGTTGTATCCTCGCCCGTCCCACGCGCCGTCGGACGATTCTAACCTACGCTTCACGTGCCGTTGAAGTTCCCGTCGCCGTTCCACGAGCCGTCGGAACCCCGTTCTGCAACGGGCCGTTGTATCCTCGCCCGTTCAACGTGCCGTTGAACGAATCCCGCACCAGCTTCGCGCCGAAGTTCCCGTCGCCGTTCCCACGAGCCGTCGGAACACCCGGTGCAACGGGCCGTTGCCTCCTCTCCCGCTTCGCGAGCCGCCGAGCGAACACACCGTTTCCCCTGACCCAGACCGTCCCCGATAACCCGACCGCGAGCCGCCGATTCCGATATCTCCGTAGAGTCGACGAGCCGTCGCGGACAGAACGCCGCGTCCCTCGACGAGCCGGTGACCGCCGCCGACCCTAGATCCGCGAACCGCGAACCCGTACGCGCGCCCGCGAATACCGCGACCGGCATCTCCGCGATCCGCGGCCGAGTGAGATGTAAAAAGTTACATCGAGTGTCCGAGTTTATTTACTACCTCGCCCGAACCACCGTTTCCCGACCGCTCCCCTCGCCGCGAACCCTGGCTCGGCGAGCCATTCGGCACGAGGGTGAAAACACCGTTGTGACGAGAAACCGGACTCGTTACAATGTTAAAATCTGAGAATGCTTTAAAAAAATTAAATGAAGACTCCACCGAAATTTATATGGATGATATATTTCATAATTATAGTAGAAGAGATATTGATTTACATGATATGTGCCTCGCTGATTTTGCAGCGAATTACCGAAAGATGACGAAAAAGAAACAAGAGGAACGTGATGCTGACAATAATGACGAAAATGATGAAGTAAATGATTTCAGATTTCGGCAGCAAACAGCTATTATTAGGTACAGACGATATAAATTGAAGCAAGATCCATCAAATTATTATAGAGAGAGAATAATGTTATTCATGCCTTGGCTTGATGAACCAAGTGAAGTTGAAAATATTGATCATGAAATGGTTTATAAAAATAATATAAATGTTATTGAAACAAATCAAGAAAAATTTTCAATAATTAGTGATAAAGCTATGGATGATGCTTTGGAACAAGTGGAAAATGATCATCGTGAAATAGAGAACCAGAAAGAAGAACAATATGTTGCTAAGGAAAATTCGTGTACTCAACATATTGATATATTCAAACAAGGTGGTGAACAAGACAATGCTAAAGAAAAAAATATAAAAAAAGAATCTCATAAAAGTAGATATACATGTCCGGCAAGGATAAACGAAAATGAACTTCATAATATGGTAAAAGAATTAAATTGTAAACAAAAAGAATTTGTAATGCATATATTGAATTGTTTTAAATTGCATAAAGTTCCATTTAAAATTTTTTTAAGTGGTTCAGCTGGTGTTGGAAAAAGTAGAGTGATTAAAACACTATATCAATTAATAACTAATTATTTTGATAAATTGCCCGGCGGAGATATGGATAAAATAATAGTATTATTATGTGCTCCTTCCGGCAAGGCTGCATTTTTGATTAATGGAGTAACAATTCATACTGCTTTCGCTTTACCAATTAATCAATTTGGAGTTAATTTACCACAATTGTCAAGCGACTTAGCCAACAATATTCGTGAAAAATTATCAAAAGTACAATTACTCATAATTGATGAAATATCGATGGTAAGTTGTACAATACTAGGCTACATTGATACACGTTTAAGACAAATAAATGGTATAAATGAATCATTTGGTAGTCTTTCTGTATTAGCAGTTGGGGATTTAAATCAATTACCACCTGTACGAGATAAACCTGTTTATCAAGTCTCGAGACGAAACGAAATGGCTCCCTTTATTGATATTAATCCACTATGGAACGAATTTGAATTTTATGAATTGACGGAAGTTATGCGACAAAAAGATGATTTGGCGTTTATAAATGCTCTAAATAATTTAGCTCTTGGAGAAATGTCTGAAGATGACATAAAATTAATTAAATCGAGAGAAATTAAAAATCAAAATGATGTTCCAGATATAGCAATAAGATTATATGCAACTAATGCTAATGTTACCGCTTACAATAATCGAAAAATATCCCAATGCAAGAGTGAGTTAATCATCTCTACTGCCGAGAATACATTTTCGAAGAATATCGATGAAAGTACAAAAAAATTTATATTACAATCTTTAAAAACACAATCAGTTCAAAACGAATTATTAACTGAGATTAAATTGAAAATTAATATAAAATATATGATAATTAATAACATTGATGTTGAAGACGGATTGGTTAATGGAGCATGCGGAATATTAAAATTTATTACTTTTCAAGAAAATACTAAAATTCCGTCTATATTGTGGTTAGATTTTCAATTGCCCAGAGTAGGAGTGAAAGTAAGAACTCGTTATCGTAATTATATGAAAAATGCAAATATTGATCAAAATTTAACACCAATAATAAAAATATCGAATCAAGTAAATATGTCGAGTGAGGAAAAATATCAAATCACTCGTAGTCAATTTCCAGTGGTTCCTGCTGAAGCGATTACGATTCATAAAAGTCAGGGACAAACATACGAGAAAGTATGTTTGGATTTTAAAAAATCAGAAAGGCGAACTTTGCAAATGTTGTATGTAGCACTGAGCAGAGTTTCAAAATTGAGCGGTTTATATATTTTGGGACAATTTAAATTAACAGTATCGAAAAAAACAAAGATGAATACTGCAAACCCGGCTAACGATGAATTGTATCGTTTGCGAAAAACTAAACAATTAAAATTATCATTCAATAATTTGGTCAATGAAAACGGATTAATAGTTATATATCAAAATATTGGTACTTTGACAAGTAAATTAATTCATATAAATAAAGATTCATGGTTTCATCGAAGCGATATATTAATTTTTAGTGAAACATTAACGAAAACCGATGATGAGTTGAATATTTTAAATTATGATATATTATTCCGATCTGACATTGACAACAACAGCCGCGGATTAATTTGTTATGGAAAAACAGAATTAGCAATAGAAAAAAAATTATTTGTTGAACAGAAATTTAGTTCAAATGCGCATGTAGAACTGTTTACTTTTAAAATCAGAAATTATTATATAATAAGTGGTTATAAATCACCAAAAGCTACTAATTCTATGTTTGGTAGCGTTGTACAACGAATAATGAATAAAATTACAATTGAAAGTGAAAAGGTTTTGATAGGTGATTTCAATTACAATATATTAAATTGCAAGGGTAATGGTAATAATTATTTGATTAACCTTTTGAACAAGTACAATTTAAAAACTAAATTACCATCCAATACCATCCAATCATTTTCTCAAATGTTGATGATATAGATTGCGGTGTTTATGAAACATATTTCAGCTATCATAAGCCCATTTATGCAATCCTCGATAAGAAGGTTGTCAAATATAAAAAAGAAGAGAATGTAGAGAAAACAGATGTAACAATCACAAATCAAAAAATGAATCCTGAAAATTTTACAAATTTTGATGAATGTATAATGATCTCGGACCAGCATATCGACCAAAATAATCATGAATATGCAGTGCCTGCAGAATGTTTCCTCAATGATGGTTATAACTATGCTTTAGAAACAGCCGAATGTGAAGAAGTCATAAAACCTGATTGTTATTTACAAGATAAACATATTAATTTATTTCACGAAATTATGAACAGAAATCTAAACGAGCGTGGAATATACAACTTTGCTCAAGATACTGGTTACGTTCGAGCTTTTTTGAGTAATTTACAAGAGATCCCAGAACATGAGACGAATATTCAGATAATATACACTGGTGAAATTGGAGAAAAGGTAGTAGGACATTGGATTTGCACAAGATCTGATGGTAACGGTAATGTACACATTTATGATAGTTTTAATGCTAATCATTTGAACCATGATGTAATAGATTATTTGAATGCCCTTTATAAATATAGAAAGAAATATATATTTCACAGAGTACAATATCAAAACAATGCGTTTGATTGTGGAGCATTTGCAATTTATTTTGCAACATTACTCTGCTATAACAAGGAACCAAGCGAGCAACGAGCATACGATATTGGTTTAATGCGACGCCATATAGCAAACATTTTGATATGTAGAAAACTATTGAATTTCCCTGAAAACGTATAATCTTCTTAAAATGTACACTAAAAAAACTTGTGATAATAAATAATATACTGCAACTAACGAATCGGGAAGTTCTTTGTGTGATTCTTCAAGAGTCACACACCAAATATAAAACATTAATACCTGTAAGCCCTACTAGCCATGCGTATCACTAACCCTCTCGCAAGAGCAGTCCTACCCGCGAGCTCGCGAAGCGAGCGAGCAAAAACAACCCTACTCGCGAGCGAGCGAAGCGAGCGAGCAACAATAGCCCTCTAGTTAAATTCCGGATTCCGTAGGGTCGCTCTATACGCTCGACATAGTTCTTTATCGGCACCGACGAACGTGGTCCCGTTGTCAGAATACATCGCGCAAGGGATTCCCCGGCGCGAACAGAATCGCTCAAAGGCGCGAATGAAAGCGGGGGTGGAATAGTCGGAGACGAGCTCCAGATGAATTGCCTTACTCGCCAGACAAACAAAGAGAGCTATATAAGACTTGCGCGAGGTAATGCCGCGCCCAGATGATGCGCGGGCTGAAACGGTCCAGCATAATCGACTCCGCAATGAAGAAAGCATCTGGTCGAAGGGGTGACGCGTGGGGTCGGAAGTTGGCCCATCAATTGAGCGGGTACTGCGGCCCGTTCGCGGACACAAGCAACACACGAATGAATAACCCCTTTGACCAGGCTGCGAGCACGGAGTATCCAGAATGTCTGCCGAAGCGTATGCAAGGTCAATTGAAGGCCTGCGTGCAGGGAACGTAAATGAGCCTGTTTGATTATTCGGTGGACGAGCGGATGTGACGCGAGTATGATTGGATGTTTCACACTAAACGCTAGCGGAGCGCGTCGAAGACGTCCACCGACCCGAAGGACTCCGTCGTCATCGACGAACGGGTCGAGAGCAGATAACGCACTTTTGGACGAGAGTGCGTGGTGCAAGCGGAGTACTTCGACTTCCGAAGGAAAACAATCGCGTTGAATGACTTTTAGCCAGAAACTTCGCGCTGCGGAACAGTCTTCTGCCGACAGAGCTCGGCTTGGTATCGAGGGTGGAGGCGAATGAGAGTGGCTACGGCGACAGGCGCGTATAAATTTAAAAATATACCCAGTGACGCGAATAAGTTTCGGCCACGACGAATATCTGGAAGACAAGTCCCAAGGCTCGGAAGGAACCGACACGACGGACACCGTGACCTTTTCCTCATCGCGGATCGAATCGACCGAAAGCGATGTGGGTTCGGAGGGCCAGTGTCCCTCGGAGAGGACTAGCCAGGGAGGTCCTGACCACCACAGAGAATGCGACCCGAGCTCTCCTCCGAGGATTCCGCGTGACGCGCAATCGGCTGGATTGTTTTCCGAAGGCACGTAGCGCCAAGCGGCGTCAGGAACGCGAGTTTGAATTTCGTGCACACGGTGGGCCACGAAAGTCTTCCACCGCGACGGACTATCGCGCAGCCACGCAAGCACGATAGTGGAATCGCCCCACCAAAAGCACGAATGTGCGCAATCGTTCAGGGAGGCCCGAACGAATTCGAGAAGACGCGCGAGAAGGAGTGCTGCGGACAACTCCAGGCGTGGTATCGTCAGAGGGGATATCGGAGCAACTTTAGATTTGTTCGCTAAGAGAGATACGCGAGCCACACCGGACTCGGATGTGGTCTTCAAGTAAACGACTGCGGCGTAAGCATGGGACGAGGCATCGCAAAAGCCGTGTAGCTCTAACGGTGGTCCCGAGCTGGATTCGAGGCCGGTCCAGCGAGGTAAAAAGAGGGCATTCAGCGAGGTTAATCCGGTGTAAACGGAATTCCAGCGTACTAGAAGGTCCTCTGGGAGACCTTCGTCCCAAGAAACGTGCAAACGCCATAAATCCTGCAATAGGATTTTTGCCGTGTCGTGACGGGAGTCACCCAGCCCAACGGATCATAGATTTTTGAAATCGCAGACAAAATTTCGCGTTTCGTTTTGGGAACGGTCGCCGGGATATTGACCTGGACTCGGAATTCATCGTCCGACGGATTCCACCCGATCCCGAGCACCTTGATGTGTTCGTCTTCCGCCAGCGACTTAGTACAGGCAAGTCCGTGGTCGGACGGATCAATGTCGTGAAGGAGCTCAGCGCAGTTACTCGACCATTTTCGAAGCATGAATTTTCCGCGGCGGAGTAATCCTACCACCTGATCGCGGCGCGCACGGACAAGTTTGATCGAATCGCCACCGAAAAGAACATCGTCCACATAGATCTGGTCGCGAAGAATGGGGACGGCAAGAGGGAATTCTGACCCGTCGAGTTCGCGGAGGCGCTGAAGAACTCGAAGCGCGAGGAATGGAGCGCACGTCATGCAATATGTGACAGTGAGCAGGACGTGGTCGACAGGAGCTGCAGTCATGGCGTCTTGCCATAAAATGCGTTGAAAATTGACATCGCGATTATCGATTAAGATTTGTCGGTACATTTTTGCTACGTCCGCCGTGTAAACGTACCGGTGATGACGCCATTTTAAGATTACCGAGGGCAAATCTGTTTGTAATTTTGGACCTGCTAATAACAGGTCATTGAGTGATCGTCCGTTTGAGGTCGAACTCGACGCGTTAAACACGACGCGTAGGCGTGTCGTTGCGCTTTCGGGCCGAAATACAGGATGGTGAGGGATGGATGCGACCGGAGCTGCCGGGGGAAGCTGGTCGGTCGCTCGTCGCATGTGGCCGAGAGCCTCGTAGTCGCGCATGAAATCGCAGTATGCCCGTTCGAGTTCAGGATCTTTCCGGAATTTATGAGTCAATGCGCGAAGTATGCGCTCTGCTTTCTGTCGAGAGTGACCTATTTCGAGCGCAGGATCGCGAGCGAACGGGAGACGAACGACGAATCGTCCGTCTTGATTGCGCGAGTGAGTGGCCAGGAAATGTTCGCATTGTTGCTTTAGCGGGGTGAGCGGAGAGCACCGAGGAAGTTCTTCCACCTCCCAGAACCGACGCAACTCCGACTCCAGAGAGGATGAGCAGTGGTGCGAGAACGCGATTGAAGAGGATCGCCTGCATATTCCGCGTGAGGAGGAACTTGCATTTGACGACGGGGGGACGGGCCCAGAGATGACCCACCCGAAAATGGAGTTTTGAGCTATTGGCTGTCCCTGACGGCCTTTACGAATCCCGTCGAGGATTATGTCGCCGTAAAGGTCCGCTCCGAGGATCATTTGAATGGGCTCGGAATTCGTGGGCAGCGGGTCTGCCCACTGAAGATCGTTCAGATGGCTGAACAACGACGGATCAACAGAGTGGTGTACTTGGTAAGCGGTCAAAGTTGGCATGACTAGCGCGGTTGTGACCAGCGAAGGAGTGGTCGAATGTTCCGGACTCACGTGAAGTTCTACGGCCGATCGCACCGTTTTCACGTGAGCTCCGCCGACCGCGGAAATCCCAATATTTCTGCGGATCTTTTTTGCGCGAAGCAGCTGCGCTATACTCTCCGTGACCAGTGTGACTTCGGACCCTTGGTCAAGAAGAGCTCTGACGATGGCACTACGGCCAGACGAAGCTCGGATTGTGAGTCTCGCGGTAGCCAGTAACACGTGCGACGGGGGGCGACGAGGCGTCGTGGCAGATAACGATACAACGGCAGAGCAGCTCTCTGGACGAGACGAAGAGCGGGGAATTGCCGGATCGCCAGGATTCGCGCGACCTGTCGACGCTTCGTGCAGAGATGTGTGGTGGGTTTGTTGACACACGCGACACTTGTATTTGCTCGGACACACTGACACGGTGTGTCGCTCGCTCAGGCAATTGTAACATCGCGAGAATCGATTTTACCGTTTCGCGTCGCTTTTCGGGGGACTCGGCTAGGTATCGCGGACACGAACTAAGATAATGCCTTGATTGACAGAGTGGACAAGACGATTGCGAGCTCGGAGCGTTCGTCTTTCCCGTAGTCTCGGATTTATTCCGTGATTCTGAGGAGATGCTCGGACGCGACGAGGTTTGCGAGGCAGTGACGGCGTGCACGCGAGGGCATGGCGCCGACTTGGTCGTTACATTACCGCTGGACTCGACGCACAATTCGTCGAGCGCACGCGCGCGCGCGGACAAGAGGGTCGTTAACTCGGAAAATGATTTAGGCGCGTCGGACTGATTTGAAACGAGGGACCACTCTTTCGACGTAACTGGATCTAGTTTGCGCGATATTAAATGAACTACCATGTCCGTCCACAACTCTTCTGGAGAGCGATCCAGTTTCGTCAGCGATGTGATTGAGACGGTCGCCCGATCAATCAACGAGTGTAGGTCGGCGGCGGACTCGCTCTTAAGCGCAGGTAAATCAATGAGATTCGACAAGTGCATTTTGATCAATCGACGTTTGTTTTCGAATCGCGTCGTCAGCGTGCGCCACGCGGGCGAGAAATTGTCGGCGGTTACCGGAATGTTTCCGAGGGCTTCGAGCGCGCGCCCTTTGAGCGACGACACAAGGTAATGCATCCGCATGTAATCAGTTAATTCGCGGTTTGATATAACGAGTGCCTTGAAACGATCTCGAAATGACTCCCATTCGATACCGTCGCCGCTGAACGGAGTTAACGGGATGCGAGGAAGATGCGCGAGCGCGACGGAGGGCCTGAGCAGGCTCGTGGAAGCGATTTCCGGAGAATGCAACGCGGGACTCACGTCTGGTCTCAGATCATCGAGGGCGTCCAGTAGAATGTCCTTGGAGCTCATGTAAACGTCCTCGGTGTCCTGGAAGTGGTTGTCCGCAAAGTAGGAGATTTTTTGTTGATCATCGGCGTCAGGGACACTGGTGAGCAGCTGAATATGGCCATCACGAAACGCAGTCCAGGCGTTTTCGAGGGAGGAGATCCGCGATTGGATTTTGCTGATGGTGAGATTGGCCTTGCCCACCTTCCGAAAGTTCTCGACGGTCCTCAGGATCGTCCGTCGCAGCAAGGCTTGCCGTTGGAAGTCCGCCATTGTGAGAAGAGCACGTGTAACCACCGATTTCGTTCAACTTCGAATCCGGCTCGAAGAACCAATTTTATTTATCGGAACAGATTGCGAACCGAGCTATCCGATATTAGGAGGCGCCGGAATCACACAGCGCTGTGTGCGAAGTTGAAGGAGAAGACAAAAATGGACACGGAACACTTGAATATGCTCAGCAAGAAGTGGACTGTATTTGAATTGTTCGAACACGTAGTACACTAGAACTCGCGTACACGTTGCTGTGAAATTTGCAATTTGATTCTCTCGCGAAGACTCACTCAAACTGGAATACAATCTTCGCGATTATAATGATCGATTAGAACGATTGTTGAATGCGATTCGAACGGTAACTGAAGACGGACAAGACTCGTAATTCTTAGGAGACAGCGCGAATCCGAAATACATGGCGAACGCGGATAGGCCGAATACGGATCACGCGATGATCCAGGATCGCGGATTGGTAATCGAAGGATCATACGATGATCCAGGATCGCGTATTGGTGGTTCACGTAGACTCGCGGAATGTTCTCGCGAGAGAACCGCGTTCGGTGAACGACGTCACAGCGGAGCAAGGGGAGCGCGAGACAAAAACATCTTGCCGTGGTGAGCGCGTCGCGAACAACGAGACTGCCGCGATGACTTCCGTACGCGAGTCGCTACAACGCGTACGCTAACGATGACGCGATTGCACGCCGACGGAAACGGTACGATGCGCGGTGAGAAACACAGGATTCGAGAATACACGAAACTATCGCAGAGATTACCCTCACGAAACGCGACTCCTCTAGGACACTCTTTCGCACGCAATCTAAGAAGAAAACTCTCTCGAAAAATGACACGAAAACTCAAAGTATTCCCGAAACGAATACGAGCGAATTACCGAGGACGGAACGGGAAGCGTTTGTCCTCTCACGACGAAGGTCGAGCCGTCGCGCACCGAAATATCGAAAAGATCACAGTTGCGACTCACCGTTTCTCGTTTTCTAACGTCTTTTGGCAATTACAGCTCCCGAGAGAGCGTAGAGCTCGACAGGACTCGGCGGTGTCGTCCTTGGCGTTCCGAAAACCTCTCCCAGGCACGCACACTTTTTCGCGACGTAATTTCAGATACTTCGCAACGCGAGTAGAGCAGACGGTAAAGCGTAATGCTGTAACGAGAGCCAGCGCGACAGTGATCTATCGATTTTCGGCAAGCTAGCGGATCGAACCCGGCTCCCCCCACTCGACCGCTTCTCCGAATTGCCTATGCCGTGTTTCCACGGGCGCAAACTCTTGGCTCAGGAGCGTTTCCTCTAGCGTCCTAGGGCCCTGGACAGTCACGAAATTGACCAAGGAGCCTATCGCTCCCTTGGTCGGCGGAGGGGCTTCCTCTTCTCGGCTACGAGGGCGCCGACCCCGGGGCAGCTTCTCCCTTGACGGGGCGAGACGGCGTCAAGAGTTGTAGAGAGTCGCAATGGACGTGCTGTTTGATTTCGCTGTTGTCCTGGCGTCGCCTCCGGTTTGGTTTGCCGAGTGCCCTCGCACCAAGCTCGAAATCTCGAAACGGCCATTTGCTCTCGGTCGGGCGCTTCCTGGCTGCGGGACGTCTGTTAGTTTCCCGTGACAATTCGGACGATCGGTGGTTCCTTCGGCGCGCCCCATATACGGCCCTGAAACTTGCCGTTCTCGGCGCGCGCGACAGATGTCATTATGTGATCCTCGATAATATCGGAATCTCTTAGAGGGGCGCTCTCGAAACCTGTGTCTTCGGTGTCGTGTCTGGTAGAGGGCGGTCCGGTCCTTTATCGCTTTCAAATGCGCTCGAAATGAACGGAGAAGTGACGTCGCAAAATTTGCAACGTCACAATATATACTGATTGATGACATTTCAGTAACTTGCGAGAAAGTGTTCGACAATGTTGTCCCTCTTTTGGACGGAGTCGAAACCAAAGTCGTCGTCGATAATCTTTTCGCCAACTAAGATAATGAAGATTGTTTTACGATCGCAATTATTTGTTAAATAAATAAGAAATTTGTTCTCGGCGCACAGGTTCGATCAATTACTACACACTAGACTAATATTTGTAATACTCTGTGGACTACGGCTTACCTATCATTGTGTGATTCTATTGGAGGAACTGAAGGTGGTGTTTCGTCCTAGACCCGCTAGAGGACTCATCAGTAAGGCTATCTAGCGGGCCCTGCCTTAGACACACACGTGCCACGGGGTTAGGACGTTTCGGGTCTAGGACGAAACACCACCTTTAGTTCCTCCAATAGAATCACACAATGATAGCTAAGCCGTAGTCCACAGAGTATTACAAATATTAGTCTAGTGTGTAGTAATTGATCGAACCTGTGCGCCGAGAACAAATTTCTTATTTATTTACCTGAAAATATGTATAGAAAGCAGGATTTCACTCCCCTGTTTATATTAACGGCTGACACTAGATCCACTATCGCCTCGGTATCTACATGAAGTAGGGACCAGTTGGGCAGTGTCGTTTACTATCGTCTCGACGGCGAAATACAGTGAGCCACAAAAGTATTCGAAAGCCCTTTAAAACAGATTAACTTTTTTATAATTGTACCAAACGACCTGATTTTTTATAATATATGCAAAAAAGATTTTCCAAAAATTATAATTTACAATGTTATGTGGTGGCTGTAGCACCACGTACGCCAATGCATATATTTTCTTCTAGAAATTTCTCTTTCCCTTTCAACTCTGTTACGCTATTATTCTCTATTTCCTGCCTGGCCGCTGGTCGCACATTTGGTGACCAGTCCTTCACTAAATTCCAATGCATCCTTGAAAACGTCGCCAGAGTTCTTCTTTTCGTTAGTCTCGGTCCTTCGCCTACCTCTTAGCTTTCTCTGTTTATGACTCTTTTCCGCTGTCCCTATCGCTGTCGCTGTTTTCTCAAGTTTTCCTTTTTCTACTCTCTTTTCTATTTTCCTCCTATCTTTTTGCCTTTTCTAAACCACCCGACATGTTTGAAAAGGGCATCGAGAGTCACCAGTCGATTGCAAACCTCCGAGACTACAACACCATCACTGCACTGATATCCGCGTTTACCGATTTGTTAATAAACGAAGTGAGGACAATTTCTGCTATTTTACCACGTTTTTATTAGCTCGCTTTCTTGTTTGTTTGTCTGTTTGTTCGGCGGCAAATTTTGCAATTGATTTTAAACTAACTTCCTGATGAGCTAGAGACTTGAAATCGGATACATGGCTCAGAACTGGATGACAATGCATTATTCAAAAAAAAAATTTTTTTAAAGTCTATCCGTTTCGGAGATATAACAATTAAATATTTACCTGTTCACCCCCCCGCGAAACCTACGTCATCGCGTTCAACGATCGCCACGCCGCGCGACAGCGCTCCCTACTCCACTACCCGTTCCCTCTCTCACTCATTCCCACTCCACTGACCCGCTTCGCACCGAAGGAGCTCAGTGTGCGTCAGTGTGCGTTTGAGCTCCGTGCGGTGTTTACAAAGTTACTACGTATTATTATACTATAATGTTTGTTTACCAATCGAAGGGACAGTTACACCGAGATTTTGGGTCGAACCTTTATCTTTGACATTTTACCACGGCGTTTCGATATGATGCGGTCGCAATACCGTCTGAAATTGACTACATGTCTCTGGTATAATCTGGAAATAATGTCTACAAAATAGGAGCAGTTCGTTAATGATGATTTTCACAGAGAAGCCGCCAAATCACCAGGTATGCCATTAAATATTTTACCACGTTTTTATTAGGTCGCTTTCTTGTATGTCTGTTTGTCTGTTCGGTACAAATTTTACAACTGATTTTAAACTAACTTCTCGATGAGCTAGAGACTTGAAATTTTAAACATAGCTCAGTACTATATGACAATGCAATATTTGAAAAAAATTTTTTTAAATTTACAACAGCCTACGCGTTTAGGAAATATAAACTATTAAAAATTTAATCGTTACACGTCCCCGGCGACGACCGGTAGTGCCCACTCGGTTCCCACTCTGACTCATCCCCACTCCACTGACCTGCTTCGCACCGGAGGAGCTCAGTGTGCGTTCGAGCTCCGTGCGGTGTTTACAAAGTTACAATGAATTAGTATACTATAATGTTTGTTTACCAAGCGAAAGAACAGTTACACCGAAATTCTCCGTCGAACCTTTAACTTTGACACTTTACCACGGCGTTCGTTTTCGATATGACGCGTTGCAATACCGTCTGAAATTTACTACATGTCTCTGTTATAATCTCATCAAAATGTTCAAAACCGATTGTAAAATTTCACACATATAAGGCTAAACAGCAGAAAATAATTATTTAAATAAAAATAAATTTTTAAAAAATACCACGTTTTTAAAACGCACTAAAAAGTATAAAATAAAATTTTTAAAAACGCCACGTTTAAAAAACGGACTAAAAAGTATCAAATAATTTTTTCTAGCCCCATACAGATTCCTAACCCCTGAAAATTTGTCATTGTGAATTTTTAATAGCTAAGAAAATACTTGTAAGATTTAAAACGAAAAACGTGGGGCGCAAGATAATACATAGTAAGGAGTGTAGTGAGTAGCTGCCGCTGAGAAATCTCGTACAACACTTCATAACAACAAATTTGCAGTGCAGTAAAGTTGTTAGTGATTTAGTATTCATGCATCAATTATCTCTTGCATGCGCCCCGCGTTTTTCGTTTTAAATCTTACAAGTATTTTCTTAGCTATTAAAAATTCACAATCACAAATTTTCAGGGGTTAGGAATCTGTATGGGGCTAGAAAAAATTATTTGATACTTTTTAGTCCGTTTTTTAAACGTGGCGTTTTTAAAAATTTTATTTTATACTTTTTAGTGCGTTTTAAAAACGTGGTATTTTTGAAAAATTTATTTTTATTTAAATAATTATTATACTACCTTACCCACTTCATTGGTGACCCCGACGTGATTGGTTTTTCGCAGTTTATATTTTTTTAGTGCCAGTGCGTAATAATAATAATAATATCTTCAGACTTCGTTGGTATAAGTGTACATAGTAACATTTAAGTGACTTTTGACATTTTTTTTTCT
Organism: Lasioglossum pauxillum; assembly: GCA_933228785.1. NCBI lineage: Eukaryota > Metazoa > Arthropoda > Insecta > Hymenoptera > Halictidae > Lasioglossum > Lasioglossum pauxillum. The sequence goes on along the minus strand of OW121704.1, from coordinate 29,034,064 downwards.
CATAGACCTATTCGTGTGTGTAACGCTTCGTGTTATAATAGACATAGTTTAGTGACTTATATAAAAACTAGAGGGCTATTGTTGCTCGCTCGCTTCGCTCGCTCGCGAGTAGGGTTGTTTTTGCTCGCTCGCTTCGCGAGCTTGCGGGTAGGACTTCTCTTGCGAGAGGGTTAGTGATACGCATGGCTAGTAGGGCCTACTGCTATTAATGTTTTTTATTTGGTGTGTGACTTTCCAAGAGTCACACAAAGAACTTCCCGATTCGTTACTCATTCGCCAACATCGCCGACATCGTTTTTTTTTTGTACTTTCATCGATATTCTCCCAAAATGTATTCTTGGGAGTAGAGATGATAAATTCACTCTTGCATTGGAATAATTTTCGATTATTCCAAGCGGTAACATTAGCATCAGTTTAAAAAAAAATTTTTTTTTAATCTAAAAAAAAATTAAGAAAACAATTTTTTATGTAATTGCGTTTGTTTCTTTGGTGGAAAATTTCCGTCCTCCCTTATAAATTGCATTGTCGAATCAACTCCTTTCGAAAAAAAACTAAAAATCTAAAAAACTACTTGACCCATATGGACCAAAATCTAATCAGCTCTAAGTTACGACGGGGCACATCGATTGCATCATTCATCATTCTGATCGCGTTGTTACTTTTTCAGAAAACGTTAACGAAAAATTTGATACCATAGAAACGGACATACGCACACACACACACACACACACACACACACACACACACACACACACACACACACACACACACACACACGCGCGCGCGCGAACATTTTGATAAAAATAGTCTAAAATGACTCCAATGACCACGAAACGTGAAGATCTGCTAAAAACTCGATTTTCGATTTTCGGGGTAATTACAATAACTTCCCTGTAAAATCGGGAAGTTAATAAACTCTCATCATGGTTTCGGTCGGTCCATCTGCATCGGGATCTGCTCCCGTCCTGCCAGTAATAGCGAAAGTGGGTGTAAGAATACCCGAGTTTTGTCCGGGCGATCCGGAAATGTGGTTCTCGATGGTCGAGAGAAGTTTCGAGGCGTCCGGAATAACCACCGAACCTACAAAATTTGGTTATGTTTTGGGGGCATTGACCCCTCAATACGCGGAGTCGCGAAGCGTGGTCCGGTGACCCTAACCTAAGCGCAGTCAGTGATCCTAATCTGATCGCGGAGTCGCGGAGTGTGATCCGGTGACCCTAACCTATGTACGGGGCCGCGGAGCGGAGCGATTCGTCGGGAACGGTGATCCGGAGATGAGCGGTACGGTGAGGATCTACCTTTTCCCAATGGCGTGTGCCACAGGCGTCGAGGTAGACGGGATGGAAACTCCAGAGGCGTTGGCCACGAGGAGGGCACACACTGCGAGGGCGTAGGCCACAAGAGAGGTACCGGTGGAGAGGATATCTCTGAGCGTTGGCTACGGAGATCGGAGGTGCAAGCGTAGAGGGGCGTTGGCCACGAATACGGTTTGCCGGGTCGGAGGATATCCTAGGGCGTTTGCCACAAGGATCGGAGAGTGCTAGCGTATAGGGGCGTTGGCCACGAATACGTATCGCCAGGTCGGAAGGACTCCTAGGGCGTTTGCCACAAGGATCGGAGGATCGTCGGATCGGAGACGGTGGTGAACGGTCAGGAGGAAGCCTGGTTCTCTGTGCTGCGTAAGACTGCGTTCGTGGAGTAGCCACTAGTAGCGATCATTCACTGCTCGGAGATCCCGACTGCCTTACTCCGATTCCGCGGCGCGTATTTATATCCCCGCGGTTACATCTTCTCCTGCGAGAAACCGCGAATCCGCGGTGGCCACCTCGCAGTGGTCGCGGTAGTTCGCGCGGTGCTCGCGAGAAAGTCGCGAGGCCGCGGTGGCCATCTCGCGGCCGTCGCGGCAACTCGCGCGGCTCGGCGCCGCGGTACTTGCGAGAAACCGTGTACTCGCGGTGGCCATCTCGCGGCTGTCGCGTTTCGCGGGTATTAGAGAGAGAGGAGTCTCGTGCCTCCGATATATTCGTTACAAAGGGGAGACGCACCATAAACCGTCCTTCAGGTAGACGCTGGTGAATTGCTAAGAAATGGTTCTCAGCCCTCAGATCGCCAGCAGTGTCCGGAATTGAACTTTGTATTCCTTTCTGCTCCCAGAATTTTGTGAGAAACTCCATTAACTCTCGGTCGATATTGCAGTGGTGGACTGGCATCGCTGCTCTGCTCTCGGACTCGTCGCAGTTTTCCGAATCGACTCCTCCGGTAAGGATCCAGCCTAGGGCAGTCTCCTGAGCTACTGGAGTGTACGGAGGCCAACGCTTGACGCCTTCTCGAAGGATTATATTGTAGGAGTCAGCTCCTATAAGAATATCGACCGGATCGGCAAGGTGATAAACTGGATCGGCGAGTTTCAGTCCTGAAACATGAAGCCATTCGATGAGAGCAGGAAGATTACGAGGCCGGTATCGAGACAACTCGGATATGATGTAGACCGGAATTTCAAATTGTTGTTCTCCATCGCTCTGAGGGGAGATGATCAGAGTTGTCTTCCCTAGTGTAAATTTGGCCTTGGCACCTCCGACACCCAGAAGAAGAACTCTAGCTTGCCTCCTCTTGACGCCGAGATGCTGGGCGAGTGCCTCAGTGATAAGAGAGACCTCGCTGCCCGGATCAATCAGAGCGCGAGCTGAGCAGTCTTGTCCTCGTGAGTCTGAAACTGTGACACGAGCTGTGCTGAGAAGAACAGCGGAAGTACGACTCACGTGCGAAGATAGGTGTTGAACGCAGACTTCAGCAGGATGGAATGTCTTGGCGGATGCGGCAGCATCGTGAATCGTCGTGTGGTGCCACCGTTCACACTTCTGACATCTCTTCGACGACTTGCACTTGCTCGCTGGGTGTTTGCCAAGGCAGTTAAAGCAAAGATTCAATGCTCTTGCCGTTTCCTTCCGTTCGAAGGGTGTCTTCTCCCGGTACCGGCCACAGGACATGATGTAGTGATTGCCTTGACATAAAGAGCAGGCCTTCTCTGAAGAACTCGCCTTGGAAACCAGATGCACCGTGGCGGATTTCAGGTTAGAAATTTTATTTACATCTGAGATTTCGCTTGTTGAGGGAGACTCTAGGGCCTCGCTCGTAGTGATACGCCCTTCCATGAAGGTTTTCAGTTACTCCAGAGTAGGAAGTTCCTTGGAGTGCTTCAGCTCATCCTCCCATTCCCGACGCGAATGACGATCACAACGCTCGACGATCAATCCAACTATCCAGTCGGTAGCGTTGGTGACAGGTCGACCGAGGTTGCTGAGGGCATTGATGACGTCGAATGTCTCGTCGAATAGGCGCTTCATCTCCGCAGCTGATTCCTTGCGAACAGGAGCCACGGAACAAAGAGCTCTAATTTGGGCTTGGACGAGGAGACGAGGGTTATTGAAGCGATCTTCCAATTTGTTCCAGGCAAGTAGGAAATTATCGCTCGTCGTCCTGACGTTTTTGAGTAGAGCCATAGCGTCGCCCTTCATACACGTTTTTAAATAGTGGAGACGTTCCACTGGAGACAACGAAGAGTCGTTGATAATAAGCGATTTAAATAAATCGCGAAAGGATGGCCAGTCTTTGTAATGACCCTCAAAGGTTGGAAGAGCCATCTTTGGCAACACGGCTCGTGACCTCTGAGGAGTCGTCTCACCGGTCGTTACGTTTGAAGCAGAGGGAACCGTAACGACCGCAGCGGTTTCGAATTCGGCGATCATGTCGAGTAGAATTCCAGCTTGTTCGACATAGTTTGAATGAATCGTACAAAATTCGTCGTCCGAGAGATATTGATGTTCCCTTAGCTTGCTGTCTGTTTTAGCAGCCTTTCTTATTGCAAGATTTCCCTTGTTGTAGTCAGCCCAGAAGGCTTGGAGTGAAGCGTGAGCGGCTCAAACTATCCCCAAGAAGAGGTTCGATTTTCCCTTCTTCTTCAGGTTGATCGCGACGCGGGAGATTCGTTGCGCGAGAACCCGTTGATCATCGACAAGGTCAGCCATTGTTATAGCACGTGTTTGAAAGTACTAACGGTCGAGTAATTTAGTTTAACTATTTTTAGGTGAACTGCAGTACTGACTCCGGCTCGAAGGACCAAAATGTTTAAGGATAGGAAGCTAAACAACTCAGAACCGCACTTGAACGTTAACAATTGCTTTATTCACCTTATAGGGCCTCGTCGATCAACACAAAACTTTGTACAACACGGACTGTATAAACTGAGAAAAACCCGAATACAATAAACTGTATGAATTAGAACAGTTGCTGTTCTAGATTATCCCTTTGAGCAAGGGATCCGGAGATGCTTTATCAAACGGAAGCCGGTCAAAAGACGCGCAGCGTTACGTTAGAAAAAGAGAGAGAATTCGCTAAGACTGGTCGTTAGAGAACTGGAGATCGATCGATCAGCTGGCCGGTAGCCGTCACCGTCGATAGCGTGATTGGCGGATCGATAGCGCGATCCGCCAATCTGATTAGAGCTCCGTGGTAGATAATCGATAGTAATCGATCGTGGTCGATATCGACGGTGTCAGCCAATGACTCTGTAAGTTGACGATCGATCATAGATCTCGTAGCGACCAGTTGACTAGCCAATGATACGCCGACGCTACCGACGCATTCAGCCAATCCCAAACACGCGGGAAACGACCAGGGAAGTCGTTGATGGCGGCCAGCGACCCATTTCCCTCATCCCGCCGTCTATTTGTTACCGATTACCTTACCAAGGTACAATTTTTAATAGACACGGGCGCCGACCTTTGCGTGTATCCGCGTAAACTATTGCGCGGCCCGCGAGAAAGGTCGAGCTACGAATTGACGGCAGCGAACGGAAGTATCATCTACACTTACGGTACCGTAACACTAAATTTACGTTTGGGTCTCCGGCGCGATTTTATTTGGCGATTCGTTGTGGCGGACGTGTCGAAACCCATAATCGGCGTCGACTTCCTTAACTACTTCGATTTGCTGGTCGACATACGTAACCGCTGCCTGGTCGACAGAACAACGTCGGGTAAGGTTCGGGGAAAATATTCCGATGAGGAGATATCTTCAATAAAGACCGTTTACGGAAATACGGCATATCATGAACTTTTGGCTACAATGCCAGAGCTCACCCGGCCTTGCGGAGTGCCCTGCGAGACGAAACATTAGACGGTCCATCATATAAAAACCACCCTTGGACCACCCGTATCCTGCAAGCCACGGCGGCTTGCCCCGGACCGGCTCAGGGCAGCTAAGGAAGAATTTCAATTAATGATGCATATGGGCATTGCGCGACCATCGAAGAGCTCATGGTCATCGTCGCTCCACATGGTGCTGAAGAAGGATGGCGAGGCTTGGAGACCCTGTGGCGATTACCGAGCAGTAAATGCACGTTCAATACCGGATCGTTACCCCGTACGTCACATAGAAGATTTCGCACAGCAATTATCCGGTAAACAAATATTTTCCACCATAGACCTCGTGCGCGCTTATAACCAGATTGCCGTAGCTCCCGAAGATATACAAAAAACTGCAATAGCTACTCCGTTTGGACTCTTCGAATTCCCTTTTATGTCATTTGATTTACGTAACGCAGCACAAACTTTCCAAAGATTTATAGATGAGGTTTTACGCGAATTCGATTTTTTCTATGCTTACATAGATGATATTTTAGTAGCGTCAGAATCTCCGGCCGAGCACCTCCATCATTTGAAACTTCTGTTTGGTAAATTAAAAGAATACGGCATAGTTATCAACCCTAATAAATGTACGTTCGGAAAAGGAGAAGTAAATTTTTTAGGTTACCGTGTAAATAGCCAAGGCACACAACCTTTACCTAATAAGGTGGAGGCAATTACAAATTACTCGTTACCGAAAACTGCAAAAGTCCTACGACAGTTTCTAGGCATGTTAAATTTCTATCGCCGTTTTATTTCTAACGCCGCTACCAGCCAAGCACCCTTAAACGACCTGTTAGTGGGCAACGTAAAAGGCAAGGCCCCACTGACCTGGACACCTGAGGCGCAACAGGCCTTCGTTGACTGCAAGGATGCTCTAGCAGGTGCGACCCTTCTTGTACACCCTGAGGTCAATGCCCATCTGGCCATTACCTGCGATGCCTCTGATTTTACCGTGGAGGTGTATTACAACAGTACGTTAACAATACGTGGCAACCCCTTGCATTCTTTTCGAAGAAATTAGGAACTGCCGAGCAAAAATATTCTGCATACGACCGTGAATTGTTATCAATCTATTTGGCAATCAAACATTTCAGACATATGGTAGAAGGCAGACATTTCAGTATTTTCACAGATCACAAACCTATAACTTTTGCATTCCGACAAAAACTAGATAAATGTTCCCCGCGTCAATTCCGTTACTTAGACTACATTGCACAATTTACAACCGATATTATTCATATTTCCGGAAAAGAAAGCGTGGTGGCTGACGCGTTGTCTAGAGTTAACGCAGTGTCTTCTGTAATTAATTTTGAGGCATTAGCAGAATCGCAAACCCACGACCAAGAATTACAGCAATTGATAAATAGCACGTCAGGTTTGCACTTGCGTAAAATATCATTGACTGATTCACCTGCTGAATTGTATTGCGACACATCTTTAGAAAATATAAGGCCATTTATTACTCTCCCTTTCCGACGTGCAGTTTTCGACCAAATACATGGTTTGTCACACTCGGGTATCAACGCAACGGTCAAGCTCATAACACAACGTTATGTTTGGCCGTCGATTAAAAGCGATGTTCGTGCCTGGGCGCGTTATTGTATATCGTGCCAGAAATCTAAGATATCAAAACACGTAAATTCACCCATTTCTGCTTTTGTTACACCCTCCACCCGCTTTGAACATATTCACTTGGATATAGTAATATTACCTGTGTCCGAAGGGTATCGGTACTGCTTGACCTGCGTCGACAGGTACACCCGATGGCCGGAGGCTTTTCCGATGGTAGATCAGGAGGCCCAGACGGTAGCTCGAACCTTTTATGACGGATGGGTATCACGTTTTGGGACTCCTTTGCGTATTACCACCGATCAGGGCCGACAATTTGAGTCCAAATTATTTTATGCCCTTAATAACTTGATTGGCTCTAAGAATTTGCGTACTACGGCGTACCACCCGGCAGCGAATGGAATGGTAGAGCGATTTCATCGACAGCTCAAAGCTGCAATTAAATGTCACGAATCCGAGAAATGGACCGAAATATTACCGACCGTTTTATTGGGTATTCGTTCGGCATGGAAGGACGACCTCAGTACAACGTCGGCCGAGTTAGTTTATGGCGAACCTTTAAAATTATCTGGAGAGTTTTTATCTACAAGTTTAGCCGAAAATACAGAAGATGTTTCTAATTTCGTCTCTAGATTACGTAATCATTTTACAAAATTAAATCCAGTTAACGGTTCGCGACATTCACTTAAACAATCGTTCATTTTCAAAGATTTACGTACAACATCCCACGTTTTTATTCGTACAGATTCAGCTAGAACTATTTTACAACCTCCGTATGAAGGTCCATACGCCGTAGTTCGTCGAGGTGACAAAAACTGCGTTATAAATATTAGAGGAAAAGATGTAACCGTATCTATCGATAGATTAAAACCCGCGTATATTTTTGCGGAAGACAACGTTAACCCTACATCGGTACATGATGTACCCAGTACTATTATAAATGCGCCAACGCATACGCCAGATTTACAACCGCGTGTCACACGTTCTGGTAGACGTCTACACTTTCCCGACCGGTTTCAGCCACTCGGTAGGGTGTATGTGTGTGGGTACACATTTATTTTTCATTCTATCCATGTTATTTTGAATGTTTTCGCGTTTATCATGATTATGTATAAAGCTTAGACATAGTATTACATTTAGAGTCTCATATTATGTATCATGTATTTGTGTATTAGTTTTTTCTTATTCAGTTCCTCACACTATGAATTTTCGTTTAACATGTTTTGTGTGTTTTTTATTTTTGTTTCCTGGTGTGATATGTTTGCATGTACGTGTGTTCAATATGTTTTATGTATTTAATCGGTTATGCGCGCATACATATATCTTGTATTTATTTATAGTTATACTATATTGCGCGTTATACATTTCATGTTATTTTGCATTGTATTTAACAATTATGGTATTCAGTGTAGTTAGCGTTATTAACTTTTTCTTAATTGTTTCAATTACTGGCAGGGAGGTACTGTGGTGGCTGTAGCACCACGTACGCCAATGCATACATTTTCTATTCATTACAATTATTATTACAATTATTACAATATTCATTTACAATTATTATTTATTAACTTCCCGATTCATAGGGAAGTTACTGTAATTACCCCGAAAATCGAAAATCGATTTTTTAGCAGATCTTCACGTTTCATGGTCATTGGAGTCATTTTAGACTATTTTTATCAAAATGTTTGTATGTGTGTGTGTGTGTGTGCGTATGTCCGTTTCTATGGTATCAAATTTTTCGTTAACGTTTTCTGAAAAAGTAACAATGCGATCAGAATGATGAATGATGCAATCGATGTGCCCCGTCGTAACTTAGAGCGGATTAGATTTTGGTCCATATTGGTCAAGTAGTTTTTTAGTTTTTTTAGTTTTTTTCGAAAAGAGTTGATTCTACAATGCAACTTATAAGGGAGGACGAAAATTTTCCACCAAAGAACCAAACGCAATTACATAAAAAATTTTTTCCTTAATTTTTTTTAGATTTAAAAAAAATTTTTTTTTTAACTGATTCTATTCTTACCGCTTGGAATAATCGAAAGTTATTCCAATGCAAGAGTGGGTTAATCATCTCTACTCCCAAGAATACATTTTGGGAGAATATCGATGAAAGTACAAAAAAAACGATGTTAGCGATGTTGGCGAAGGAGTAACGAACCGGGAAGTTCTTTGTGTGACTCTTGGAGAGTCACACACCAAATAAAAAACATTAATAGCAGTAGGCCCTACTAGCCATGCGTATCACTAACCCTCTCGCAATAGCAGTCCTACCCGCAAGCGAGCAAAAACAACCCTACTCGCGAGCGAGCGAAACGAGCGAGCAATAATAGTCCTCTAGTTTATTTACAAATCTCCAATTTTTGCCGGATCGTTCTCCACGACGTCCATTATTTACCAGATGATTTGCGGCTATAACACAAAAAAATAACTAGAGGGCTATTGTTGCTCGCTCGCTTCGCTCGCTCGCGAGTAGGGTTGTTTTTGCTCGCTCGCTTAGCGAGCTCGCAGGTAGGACTGCTCTTGCGAGAGGGTTAGTGATACGCATGGCTAGTAGGGCCTACTGCTATTAATGTTTTTTATTTGGCGTGTGAGTCTCACAAAGGGTCACACAAAGAACTTCCCGATTCGTTACTCCTTCGCCAACATCGCTAACATCGTTTTTTTTGTACTTTCATCGATATTCTCCCAAAATGTATTCTTGGGAGTAGAGATGATAAATTCACTCTTGCATTGGAATAACTTTCGATTATTCCAAGCGGTAACATTAGCATCAGTTTAAAAAAAAAATTTTTATGTAATTGCGTTTGTTTCTTTGGTGGAAAATGTCCGTCCTCCCTTATAAATTGCATTGTAGAATCAACTCCTTTCGAAAAAATACTAAAAATCTAAAAAACTACTTGACCAATATGGACCAAAATCTAATCAGCTCGAAGTTACAGCGGGGCGCATCGATTGCATCATTCATTATTCTGATCCCATTGTTATTTTTTCAGAAAACGCTAACGAAAAATTTGATACCATACAAACGGACATACGCACACACACACACACACATACAAACATTTTGATAAAAATAGTCTAAAATGACTCCAATGACCATGAAACGTGAAGATCTGCTAAAAAATCGATTTTCGATTTTCGGGGTAATTACAATAACTTCCCTATGAATCGGGAAGTTAAAAATAAACAAAATGTGAAAAAATTTGGATCTACCTGAAAAAATGTATAGAAAGCAGGATTTCACTCCCCTGTTTATATTAACGGCTGATACTAGATCCATTATCGCCTCGGTATCTGCATGAAGTAGGGACCAGTTGGGCAGTGTCGTTTACTATCGTCTCGACGGCGAAATACAGTGAGCCACAAAAGTATTCGAAAGCCCTTTAAAACAGATTAACTTTTTTATAATTGTACCAAACGACCTGATTTTTTATAATATATGTTACGAGCCAGGGCCGCGAGCAGCACGAGTGGCCGGCGAAGGGTTATGAACCCAGGAATATGGTATCAATTTGTTAGTAAAGGCACGCGGACGAACCCAATGCGAAATTGGGGAGCCGCTAGGATTATAGACGACGAGGACGAACCTGACGCGAAGTCAGGGTGCCTCTAGGAATGGAGACAAACGCAGACGAACCTGATGCGAAATCAGGGAGTTGCTAGGAAGGTGAAACTTCGTGAACGAACCCAATGCGTAATTGGGGAGTCACTAGGAGCGACGCGCAGACAAACCCGATGCGAAACCGGGGAGCTGCTAGGAGGTTGTAGAATCAGCGCGGACGAACCTAATGCGAAATTGGGGAGCCGCTAGGAAGTTGGATAAAAGCACAGACGAACCTGATGCGAAATCAGGGAGCTGTTAGGATGCGGACGAACCTGATGCGAAATCAGGGAGGAGCTAGGATGGTATAGATTTCGTGGACGAACCCAATGCGAAATTGGGGAGCCACTAGGTAGGAAAAATCTCTATTTGGATAATTGGTAAGTAGCGAACGAACCTGATGCGAAACCAGGGAGTCGCTAGGATAGTTAGTAGGCCTCGTAACTAATATAATCTAATTGATACAACCCGAGCGGTAAGGTTGTATCGAGTGGGAACGTTCAATTACTATGTTAGGATTTTGGACAACAATAATGGGTTGAATAATCTCAATCTGATTTCCAAAACAACACAAATATATTGTAATTATAAAAATTTGTAGTACAGGTGTGTAATTGTCGCGATTGGAATTTAAAGAAAGATATAGAATGAAAAAGGAATTTACCTAAAACGATGTTCGTTTTTGACGCACTGGCAATGCGGGGGACTCGGAAACAACTTTAACAAACTTGATCTGAAAGGTACTTTAGCCCGATCTCACTATAGTTGCTTTTCCGAATTGCAGCACGACGTGACGCGGTACGTGTCTACTGAAGTACTAACCCACGAGAGTAAGAATCTAAGGGTTTATATACCCCTTATCACGTCGATCACGATTCCAGAAGGGAAACGTGGCCGAACTCGGGAAATTATGGTCTTACGACCGGGCCACGCTCGGTCGTGCGACACGTAGTCCTCCCGGGACAAAGAGATCTCTCGCAAATCCGGATCGAAATACAGCAAACCGATCGAGGTTCACTCGGGCGCTAGGCACATCGGCGTGCCGTGCGAAACTCTCACTTTTCGCGGTCGAAAAACACTCTTTCTCTCCGGGCTTACGAGGATCACGTTAACCTGCGATAGCACTAAGCGCGGCCAGGATCCCGCGTGAGGAAAAAGGACGGAGCATTCCCCGCGACAGGAACGTTTCTCACGGAATAACTTAATCACTCCCGATCTTTTGGCAAATAACAGTCGTTTATTAACGAGTGGTCATACACAAGCCACCGGCGAAGGCCGGCGGCAGTCACAAGATTTGCCGGCGCGGAAGCGATAATTTTCGGCGGTTGTTCGGCCGCTCGCGCGTGATTTCTTCGATCGCGTCGAGCTCGGCGGTCACAGGACTTCGCGTTAAATACAAGCCAGAAAGGCACGATTTCCGTCGAGCTCCGGTAACCTACGCGAATAGTTTACGGACTGGTCGAAGGCGATTCGAAATAGCGACGAGACACGGTACGCGGACGAAAGGATCGAGCGAGCGAAACGAGCACGTGGCGGCGCGACACCGGGTAACGTCTCGAGGTGAGCCGAAATACGTCTTCAACGAAAATCGTGCGTCCCGGAACCCGTGCACGGAAAACCGGCGACTTCACGGCCTACGGTCGGGCGTACCTCGCAGGAGAGCGACTCCTGGTCTTGGGCAAACGCATACGAATCCGCAGTAATAGACTACACGAACACGAAGTTCAAAGTCCCGCCAATAACGCCCCCGAACCGACACGAACTGGTCACTAACTATGGTCAATCACTAGGGCCTGACCGGCACTTACCACGATAATCGCTCCGCTGGTATTCTTTGACGGTATTACTTTTGTTCGCAGCGCGTGTATTCGTCCGACCGTTTCGTAGTCTTTCGACCCAGTGACCCAATTCGAGCCGGCTCGGGAACGCGGAAGTGGGGCGTCCCCCTACTCCCTTAACTATCTCCACCGGAGCGACGCTCGGGCCTATCGCGTCGCTCCTCGCTGCAGGGGCGACTCAATAGCTTTCGGCCCCGGGCCTCCGATATTTAGACAATTTCGGCGCTCGGCCGATATACGATGGCGAGGGCGTTAGGGTTAGATCCGCGCCATTCCATATCTATGCCAGAGACGATCTGGAAGAGATTCCTGTGAGAAAACGAACGGAATATATTCTCTATCCGTAACATCTCCCCAACAAGAAGAAACATCGCGATTCGCGTGATGCTTTCTCATCAGGAAGGAAACGTCCTAGATACTATTGACTTTGAAAAGAAAGAACAAGAAGAGAGAAAAAATAGAAATCTTTTTTAAAAAAAAATAATGACGGGTGTAGTGTAGTGTAGTGTAATGTAGTGTACTTATTTCGGAAACGTCGCTCGGAGTGGGACCACGTATCCTTGCCGCAGCCATCCCTCAATAACGTCGTGCGGTGGCTGGCCTGGGAGCCTGTCTAAGAGAAGGCGCCCCTCGATGCATCCGTTCTCTGCCTTCGATGTGCTGGGAACGCAGCCCCTCCTGTTTGCCATCTCATGTTTCGCAAAAGCTGTAATCTTTGCGATGGGGCGGTTGCTGCGTGGTGAGAATGTGACGATTCCCTCCAGGTGTAATAGGCAATAGTCCGACGGTATCTAACGAAATCTTATCAAATGCATCTAACGGCGTGTCAGTAATTAGCATAGGTTGACGAGTTTTTGCTCTAATTTCTGCTCTTGACAACTTTTGCATTTCCGAATGTAATCTAGAATTTCGTTGCGCATGTGCGGCCAATGAAATCTCGACCGGACACGATTGTAGGTCTTTGTAACTCCCTTGTGTCCTCCTATTAAACTATTATGTGCTTCGTGAATGATTTCTTGTCTATCTTCTACGGAAGGCGTAGTAATAACGCAATTACATAATGTAATTTGATAAATTGAATCTACGAAGACCTCTTTCAATGTTCTAAGAAGTTCATCGGGCGATAATTTATGATGATCACCGGTAGCGGATATTCGAAAAGATTTGCTTCTATTTTCTTCTAAAGCAGATCGAAGAGTGTTCAAACCATTAACTACGTCTATTCTTTTCGGCTTATCGTAGAAGTTATCAGAAATTACTATGCTGAAGGTTTTGAATAACCCATTGTTTGAAATTACAACCTGTCCCTTTTTTGCTCGTGCAGCTAAAAATTCTTGCTTATTTATTGGTCCTGTGTCTAGCAACAGTTTTCCTACGGGGGTTATTAAGTTACAGTCAACTGATACGAAATGCCCTCCCCTGCTGTGAGGGTGTCTGAAGAAATACTAATCCCTTTTTTCGGCTCCGGCGGCGCCTCCAGGTCGGTTTCGGTAGAGGAACCGTCGGTAGAACCGTCGAAGAATGGGTAAGGCTCTGCTGTGCGGTCAGAAAGTTGACGCACACTTGCCTCTCGTACCGTATTGTTTGGAAAGCCAATTACGGTAGGCTGCAAAAATCTACCTGTTTCAGAAAATGGCCCTGCGGTATATCAGGGGAGTTCCCTTGTAAATTATTCGTATTTTCTATAACCGTATTTTCTAACGGGTCCTCAAATGAAATCAGATCACCATGCAAACTCGTATTCTTTTCTGTAGAAAAAATGTCTGTGGAATTCGTTGCGGGTAAAAAATGGTGAGGGGTGTCCTGGTTTTCGTCAGGCAGGGTCACCTCCCGCGACAGACTTGGAAGAGATCTGTTTCTGTTTATTATCGGCGAATGCTGTACCCTACTCAGGGTGGGCTCTCCTATTTCGTCTGAACTGCTTGAATCCTGATACTTGGGCCGTTTTTCTCGGTCCCGACGTAACTGTTTGACGCGTTGACCTATTGTACTAGTGTCGACGACTGATTTAGGTACAGGAACCTTAAACTCGGGGTCTTTGAGTTCCCTCGGGATAAGCGGTAAACAAATGGAGACAGGGTTGCGTGATAATGCATCTGCATTTTTATTTGTCTTTCCTGACTTATAGTCCAGGATCCACCGACCATTTTTACAAGTTATTACTATCAAGCTAATATTCCGTGAGTAGCTTCATTTTAATGAGACGCCCAACTTTTTCTCTTGTGGTACCTCGATTGTGGTAGCTAACAGGGGTAGCAGGGATAAAATATGTCGATTTGACGATTCTCAAAAATTTATTACTAACTGGGTTTCTTTTGTTAAATCTCAAGATAATTATCTAAATTATTCGAAAAAATATTTGTCCTACAAAATGTATGGTTTGATCAACGAGTCCCCTCCTTCCAACATGTATCGACAACGAGGTCATCAAAAATGATTACTAACCAGCTGATTTTTTTACTGTTGCTTAGTTAATATTTATATAATTTAACAGCCACACTGTCCTACAAATTGCGTGGTACGTTATCCCGGTCCTATACTCACAAATTGTTAATACTACAAAACCATTTTTCTTATTACTAACTGTAGGACAAAAATATTACATAATAGGTTAGTATGTTCTGTGTCCAAATGTAACAATATCCTACAAGAAAACAGGTATGTATCACTAGTCCGACAAGAATTGTATAATTTTCGTTTTTCTATTTGTAACATAACATAAAGTGAAAACATCTTTTTCGAAATTTAAATAACTTTATTTTCTAGTAAACTAAGTACAAAAATTTATGTTTTTACATATAAAAAAAATTAATCTTCATCAGATTCATCTGATAAATCTTCATCTTCTTCGCTACTAACATCACTCTCATCGTGATCTTCATTTTCCTCATTCGTGATATCTGACTCTGTAATAGCATGAAAAAATTAAATAAATTGCCGATTAAACAATCAATAAATAACAATAGTATTAATAAGGCACCTTGTAAGTCAGAAGATAATTCTTCAAAAGATGGACTTTGGGGACCATCAAACCAATAATATTCATATTTGCCATCAATTATTGTCCATCCATAATTTTCTGGCAATTTTTCTGTGGGGCAACGCATGTGTGCATTACACCATACATTACAGATGAATGCTGTTCTTTTAATTTGTTGCAACAATTCTTGTTTTGTTGGTGGTAAACTGGAAGGATCATACCCTACGATTTTATTTTTTAAAATTTCTTCATTTTCATTTTTTGATTTATACCCTTTTTCAAATAATTCATACCGTCCTTTGTTGATATCATTTTTTGTTTTTAATGAATACACTCTACATATATACTCTTCAATAATTCGAACTACCTCATTCGATGTTGTTAATGCTTTATGTTCACTTTGTAGGAGTTGAATAAAAGCCTCTTGATAATTTTTATTTTTCTTTAAAATACTGAAAGGTCTCTTTTTTCCTTTACGAAAGAAAGCAGGATTGTAATCGTTCCCTGTAAAAACATGGCATATGGCGAGTGAACAAGATAATTGATCTCCAAGCTTGGCATAAATTTCATTTATGTTTAAGTACATTTTTTTATTACTTGTACTTAAATTAATTATTATTTGAATTTGATCTTTTAAATATTTAAAATTTGCCAACATTATTACTGGTATATCAGAATCTGTACAATGTATCTGCACACGATAGTTAGTATTAAATTGACAAATGTGGTACACAATTTTGGTGTCAGCTTCTTCATGATAACAAGAGAAGTTATAGTCAATAACTCTTTTTATTTTATTTTCACTAGACACCTCATAAGTGTAACATTGATCATAATTAAGTTTAATCGTCTTTCCTGTGATTAATGTAATAAAATCGTCCCTTGTCCAATCTTCAATTAAAAATTCTACAAATTTTTCTTTAAAGTTGTTACTTCTCAATAATTTGCAGAAATCTGCGGGACGATTATTGTCTTTGCGTATAACGTCATACTGTGTGTCCTCTTCACCTCTCAGATCATGTTCAAAATCTTTAATGCTGGGTTTTTTGTACTTGTCAAATATAATATGTACTTCTTTTCTATTATATGTAAGTATTTTTAATATATGCTTCGAGATTTTACCATAACTGTTTGGAAGGTTCTTCAACGTATGTAATAAGTAAAATCCATCAACTAAGTGAATGTCTGCTTCTGGAGGATTTACGATTTCAGTTTGATATTCTAGTAATTCACTAATAACCACAGATTTGGGGGTCTTGCAAATTGTTCCATTAGTATGACAGAGTGAAAACGGAATAGGGGCTAGAGGATAACTTAATGCTTTTTCTATATCAATTTTATTTTTTAGTGACGCATAAAGTAGACGACCAAAAACATCTTTTTGCATCTTAACTTCTTTCACTTTTCCATTAATTTTGACTTTTTGTATATTCTTGTACTCAAAATTAATTATTTTATTTTTTTTAATGGCTTTATCAAACCTATCTGGTGTTACTCGAGTCTCAGCAATGAAATTCTTATGTTGTTTTTCGCCCTCGATTTCAACTGATGATAAAAATTTATATATTTCATCGTTCACCGACTGACCTATCGATATATTGTAAAGATGATCTTCTGACAGTTCTAACGCAAAAGGGTTGGTGTACTGCTTTATTAGTTGCATCAGTACTTCTAAGTTTTTGGTAGATTTATTAATTGTTGACTTCTTTAAATCTTTTGTAATATCATCTATTGATTTAATATCACAAAACTCCATCACTTTTGATATAACACTCGTACGTAGGGAATGAGTAATTGACCATTTTTGTCTTGCAGAAAACGAGTTTGTAACGTTAATAATTCCAGAAGCTTTAGAAGCTGCATCAGCATTGATTGTTTGCTCCAGTGTTAAATCTACCGGGATTCTTGAAAACGGTTTCATTGTTCTTCGAATGCCCAAGAAACTTTCTTTACAATCATCAAGCAATCCGGGATGTGTAGTTTCAATATTTATCAACTTATCACAATAAATAGACATATACCTTCCATAATTATGGTGGTTCATTGAAAAAAAAACATTTGTTATTTTCGGTAAAATGTGTACAAACAAATTGAAGTCACCCATACGGTTACTATATTCCAATTGAAGATAATATTCAACTAATTTTGTGTACATTAAATAAATTTGAGGTGTTTTACCATGCCTTCCATTTAAGGTTTCATTTTTATATTTTTCATATTTGTCAAATAATTTTTTTAAATTATCATTGGTTATTTGTGGCTCATTATTCTGTTGTTCATTAAATATTTGTAAGTATTCTTGAATATTTTCCAGGTTCTGATCATGTTGTTGTAAAAACCTTTCCAAATGCAAAATCTGCAAAGCAAGAGAGAGTAGAGGATGAATCTTTCTACACCGATTAAAGTGTTTTCCACTTAAAAACGAACTGATAGAACCACTAGCCAAAATTTCGCTATCTATAAGAATATTTGTTAACCCAGATCCACTTATAAATTTCCCGATAGCTTTCATGAATGATAACATTATGTGGAAAGGTCCAAAATTAATGAAAAGTTTTTGAAATTCATCCTCGGCACTCTGTATCCGTAAAGCAATTTTGGCCATGGCTAAATCGTAAGTAACGCTGAAGAAATTTTTCTGGCATTCCGAAGCGATTTGCAAACTTCTTCGCATCGTCTCTTTTACAACTGCTGGATCCGTGGGTGAATTATTAATTTGCGTTAGATACTCGACCTTTTGAATTCTACTGTCGTCTTTTAAAATTTTGGCATTATATCCTACCCACATTGGCGTGTTCGAAATTTGTAACTTATGGGAAAGTACCCATGTAAAATATCTATGTTGAAAATTAATTAAATTTTGTGGATCTTCAGGTGACGCTATACTACTATGCCAAAATTCTGGGCGACGTTGCTTCGCGTACAGTAAATTTTCAAATGACTCTGGCTCAAACGAACGTTTTCTACGACCAGACAAATCACGAATATTAATTGATGAATTCTGTTGAGGCTCTGTAGATGCATCGTTCCCTTTAATGATGTTCAACTCTTCTTCTGTAGGGATATCTTGATAAATGATACCCACTGTATCATGCAAGGTATTTTTGCCAGAGCTCGTCTCTACAAATCTGTCGTAATTATCCCACGCTACTCCAGATGATAATATAGAAGTTGGTTGAATGCCGAAAGGACATAACTGATTATTAGAAGTACAAGAGTATGCAGCAGACGTCTCCAATTCTAGTATACTTGGATAGGTGATGCAGTAACCTTGCCTGCTTAATATATCCACGACTTTTTTGCTTCCCGTGAGACTTTTTATGGTTATACCCAATAAAATATGCTTTCGCGGTTTGATATATCCTCTTGTAATGCTGTAAATAGAGTCCTGCGAATAGCATGAAGACAATCTCCGAACCCGATTGCAGCTTTCTTTGCCAACACCGCTCAAGGCAGTAGTCCAAAATATATCTAACCATTTTGGAACATCGCACTCTCCTTTATTTAATACTTCACTATCTATGAAATCTGTTAAAGGTTTTTTTTTTATTTTCAATATATTTTTTCGATATTTCAAGGCGAAATCTTGTGCTTCTTGTGCGAATAATATATCTTCGATTTCTTCATCATCGATTGTTTCAATATCTATTTCACTTGATATAAAAAATTGTTTATTTGAAATATTAACCAATGAAATTTTGTGTTTTAATTGACTTTGTATATAGTCCTTGAGAGCTTGATTACTGAATATGCTAGCTTCTAAATTTGCGTTTTCATACATTTCTTTTACAAATTCAGCATAACAATCTTTCAAGTGAGCTAATGACATCACTCGTCGATTTCTAATAACTTCTTGTTGAATATAATTAATCAATCGTTCTCTGGCAATTTTATAGCTATCTCGTTTCATGGTCCAATCATTAGTTGGAGGTGGGTTTATTTCCCTTTGGTATTTGGCAAAATAATTCACTCTACAGTTGTTATGATACGCCAAAAAAGTATCGTTAACAGAGTCAATTTCTTTTTGAATTTTCTGTAACATCTCTATATCGCCCAGTTCTGTCGCTTTATTTTTATTTTTTTTCAGAAAGGGTATTTTGTTTTTAATTTTACGACAGTATATTTGTCGCCCTTTACGTTTTATATTTACTTTTATACAATAAAAGCATTTCTTTGCTGATCCATCATCCCCAAAACTTTGTATATCCGTATCACAATCTACATTGTCCTCCTCAACAGTAGTATTTAAATTTTCAATATTACTGGTTTCATCATTAATTAATATCGAACTATGGTCAACATTTCTGTAAAGATAACATGCAAAGCAATTATATAATTAAAAAATAAATAAATAATTTCAAAAAGCTTTTTAGAGATTTGTATTTGGACGGAAACAATAATTGAAAAAAAATTTTAATGGCATCATTTCAAAAACAGTGGATTCAGATGAACCTGTTCTGAAAAATGAACAATTACTAAAAAATACAAAAAATTATTTAATTAACTAACCGTGAAGTGCATGGCAATGGGTCCGGTTCTACATTTGGAGCAGATGTTAAGGATATCGAGGGATCGATGATTCCAGTAGATTGAGATGCTGATGATGACAAAGCTGGCTCAGTGCTGTGTTAAAAAAATTAAAAATTGTTTATATGAGAAACATGAAAGTAAATAGTGTCTACATAAATATTACATAGCATCATCGCTATTGAAAGAATTATCCTATATTAAATTAATATTTAGTAAAAAAAACTTAATAAATTATTTTTTATTTATTTTAAAATTAAAGTGAAAAAACATTCGATCGACTTACCTTTCATAAGACAAATATTTAGATTTCACTCGAAATTCTTTGTAGCAAGAGGAATGATAACCTATTACATCGTCATTCCAACTTTCAGGCAGTACAACATCTCGATATTTGTGTTGATGATGCTTTCGAGCAGATAAAAAAGTTTTGCAAGAAAGCCAAATGTCTTTATTAAATTTCTTTACTTCTTCTTTTTTCTCTCGAAAAGTAGGGTTTTCACAAAGCAAATTACACGAAAAACACTCCATAATGTAAGCAATTTTACTCGGAAAATGCTCGTAGTCGTGCGACAAATGAGCTGTGTTCCTCGAGACCCGCTTTTATTTCGGAAAACATCTAAAACGGTGCCGATCATCGTGGCAACGTTGCTAGGGTACCATATTCACATATGTATTAAATTGTAGGACCGGGATAACGTACCACGCAATTTGTAGGACACTGTGGCTGTTAAATTATATAAATATTAACTAAGCAACAGTAAAAAAATCAGCTGGTTAGTAATCATTTTTGATGACCTCGTTATCGATACATGTTGGAAGGAGGGGACTCGTTGATGAAACCATTAATTTTGTAGGACAAATATTTTTTCGAATAATTTAGATAATTATCTTGAGATTTAACAAAAGAAACCCAGTTAGTAATAAATTTTTGAGAATCGTTAAATCGACATATTTTATCCCTGCTATCCCTGTTAGCTACCACAATCGAGAATTTTCGTATAGGAGATTGTTGGGCGTCTCATCGAAACGAAACTATTCACAAAGATTCAGCTTGATAGTAATTATTTTTACATCAGGGATCTGTACTACAACTTTTGAGCGTAGGACCGGGATAACGTACCACGCAATTTGTAGGACAGTGTTGCTGTTAAATTATATAAATATTAACTAAGCAACAGTAAAAAAATCAGCTGGTTAGTAATCATTTTTGATGACCTCGTTGTCGATACATGTTGGAAGGAGGGGACTCGTTGATCAAACCATACATTTTGTAGGACAAATATTTTTTCGAATAATTTAGATAATTATCTTGAGATTTAACAAAAGAAACCCAGTTAGTAATAAATTTTTGAGAATCGTCAAATCGACATATTTTATCCCTGCTACCCCTGTTAGCTACCACAATCGAGGTACCACAAGAGAAAAAGTTGGGCGTCTCATTAAAATGAAGCTACTCACGGAATATTAGCTTGATAGTAATAACTTGTAAAAATGGTCGGTGGATCCTGGACTATTATGAACAACCTGATAATCATACTCTAAGAGTCGAAGCTTCCACTTCATGAGTCTCGATGTCGGATCTTTTACAGAATGTAACCAAACTAACGGACGATGATCGGTAATTAGTGTAAATTTTGTTCCGTACACATACGGTCGGAAATATATGACGGCGTATACCATTGCTAAACATTCTTTTTCCGTGGCTGAATAATTTCTTTCTGCCTTGTTGAGGCTGCGCGATGCGTAAGCAATCGGTAAATCGCTTCCTATTTCACCTTGACTAAGTACTGCTCCGATAGCATATTCAGAGGCATCTGTAGTAATAATAAATGGTTTGTTGAAGTCGGGAAATTGCAAAATAGGTTCTCGACAAAGTTCGTCGCGTAACTGCTTGAAACTATTCTCTTGCTCTTCAGCCCATTTGAATTTCTTGCCTTTTCCCAAAAGGTCAATTAAAGACTTTGCTTTTGTAGTGAAATCTGGTACGAACCTTCGGTAATATCCTACTAAACCCAAAAATTGCTGGATATTCTTCTGTGATTTTGGCGTAGGAAAATCTTTGACTGCTTTTAATTTTCGGGGATCGGGTCTTACTTCCTGTCTTGAAATAATATGCCCCAGATAGGCAACTTCCCTCCGTAAGAATTCGCATTTACTAGTCTGAAGAGTTAGACCATGTTCTCGCAAACTGACTTTAATATTGTGTTCTTGCAACGACGAGCCGTAAACTACGACATCGTCTAGGTAAACGAAAACGTCTGTCCCCTGAAGTCCGGTTAATACCTGATCCATGAGACGTTGAAAAGTAGGGGGAGCGTTTTTCAAACCAAACGGCATTCGCGAAAATTCATAAGGCCCGTTAGGAGTCGTAAAAGCTGTCTTCTGTCTGTCCTTCGGATCCATCTCTATTTGATGAAATCCGCTGGCGAGATCGAAAATGGAGAAATATTTGGCCCCACCGAGACGATCTAATATTTCGGTGATTTGAGGCAATGGATACTTATCGGAAATAGTTTTCTCATTGAGCTCGCGAAAATCTATTACCATACGCCAACGTTTGTTACCCTGCGCATCTGGCTTTTTGGGTACAATCCACAAGGGTGAATTGTACGGAGAATTCGACGGAGTAATAATACCTTCGGACAATAAACCATTAATTAACTTCCCGATTTCATAGGGAAGTTATTGTAATTTGTTTCTTGATTTCCTCTTGATGGACAGGAGGGTAGCGATACTGTCTCATATTAATCGGAATCTCGTTAGTGGTATGTAAAGAATGCTTGAAATTGGAGGCCTTCCCTAATTTATCTCCAGGGAGATAAAATAGATCGGGAAATTCTTTTATCAGTGTGGTAACACTGTTTCGTTCTTCCTCGTTCAAATGACTCAACTGTAGCGATTCGAATATTCCCTGTATTCTATCTTCTCTAGTCTTAAAATTGCTATGACGTTGTATGTCTGAGTAAAAATCTTCATCAGAAGAGTTTAAAATGTCGTACGGTTCGATGATTTGTGGCTCTATTTCTACATCTAAGGTTTCTTCGCTAGTATTTGTTGCCATGACATGACATTTTCCCTTATCGTTCAAGACGGCGGCCTCTCCTATATAAAGTTTCTCATGCGTCTTTATGCGCGACAAATAACCTTCCTTAACCTTCGGATTAGCTATTCTTATAGCAATCTGTTGAGATGATCGGGCATCGATGCGATGTTTAGTCGGCATCTCTGATTCTAACTGGTAATTTGAAAAATGAATAGGCCTAGTGGGCTTATCTCTTAATACCACTGTCCCGTGATAATAAGAAATTTCTGCTTCCTCTTGTTTCAAAAATAAAAACGTGGTAAAATGGACTTCCTATAAGACCGTCTGCTTCTATTGCAAGGCGCTTTACTACATAGAAAAACGCGGGAGCTTCGTGTATGTGAAGTATAGTAGTTCCTAGCGTACGAATTGGAATTGCGGTAAGACCTGTTATTTCGATTTCCTCGCGTGAAACAATTTCTGCCCCTTCTCCCAAAACGTCAAGGACTACTAAATTTACTGATGCTCCACCATCAATTAGAAATTCCCCCGTGCCTGATTCCAGTTCTGGGATTTTGATTTTGATTCGTGGTGCTGGAGCTTCCTTGATGAGGGTTTTTCCTCGAAGCGGACAGTTCGTTGGCGAACTTCTTTGTTTTCGCTACTGACGAATCTCTTGAATCTCGTCGAAAACGCGGACTACGTGGTCGATTTTTACAAAATTTTCCATCATGCCCGGATGTTCCGCAATGCCAACAATATGACTTTGACATGCGATCCTTATCGTTATTCTTTAAAATTGTATATTTCTTTTCTCCGTCCCTTACAATTGACGAATCTGAACGATAAGAAGGGCCGGCGAAGGGTTATAAACCCAGGAATATGGTATCAATTTGTTAGTAAAGGCACGCGGACAAGCGTGCACGCGGCAGTTTTCCGACAAGCGTGCACTCTTCAACCCTTCAACTCTATTAAGATACCAGATAAGAGAAGGTTATTAGGAATAGTTTGGTTACAATGCAGATTCCGAGGCGACGGTGGATCGAGTATCAGCTGGCAACGTAAACAGGGTACTCAAATTTTGTCTTCCACATTTTCAAGTTGACCCATTGGTTTTTTCGTATTTCGTTAATTTTTCATTTCTTTTTGTTCTAGTCATGAATCAACTTAATTACAGTGAGCCATAAAAGTATTCGTACGCCCTTTAAAACAGAACAACTTCTTTTCAAATTGTACCAAACGGCCTGATTTTTTGTAATGAATTAGTAGCATTGGCTTACCAAATGATGTGCTAAAAGGATGTTCCAAAAAATATAATTTACAAGGTTATATGCAGAAATAAAAAAGAAATTTTTTAAAACTTCTTTATTTGAGTCCTTAATGAAAATTTAACATATATGTTTTATAGATCTGTTAGTTATACGCAAGCTGAATATTTCATCGAAATCGGGTGATGCAGGAAAAAACAACACGCATCGAAAGATGTACAATTCTGTGGATTTTAAGCAGAAACTCGTCAAAAGTCGTTGTAGAACTACGATTTTTACCATTTTTAACCGCTTCTAGCTCGTGTGTATGTTAATTGATTTCGATGAAATGTTCAGTATCTGTACAACTATCATAGACATACTAAACATATATTTTAAATTTTCATTATTGGCCCAAATAAAAGTTTTAATAAATGCCTTTTTTTGCATATAACTGAAGTGGGTAAGGTAGTACAAAATAGCAGAAATTGTCCTCACTACGTTTATTAATAAATCGGTAAACGCGGATATCAGTGCAGTGATGGTGTTGTAGTCTCGGAGGTTTGTAATCGACTGGTGACTCTCGATGCCTTTTTCAAACATGTTGGGTGGTTTAGAAAAGGCAAAAAGATAGGAGGGAAAAAGAAAAGAGAGTAGAAAAAGGAAAACTTGAGAAGACAGCGACAGCGATAGGGACAGCGGAAAAGAGTCATAAACAGAGAAAGCTAAGAGGTAGGCGAAGGACCGAGACTAACGAAAAGAAGAACTCTGGCGACGTTCTCAAGGATGCATTGGAATATAGTGAAGGACTGGTCACCAAATGTGCGACCAGCGGCCAGGCAGGAAATAGAGAATAATAGCGTAACAGAGTTGAAAGGGAAACAGAAATTTCTAGAAGAAAATATATGCATTGGCGTACGTGGTGCTACAACCACCACATAACCTTGTAAATTATAATTTTTGGAAAATCTTTTTTGCATATATGTTACGGATAGAGAATATATTCCGTTCGTTTTCTCACAGGAATCTCTTCCAGATCGTCTCTGGCAGGAAGCGTCCTAGATAACCTTTCATATCATAGTTGAACCCTTTGATTTAGTACCGAGTTCTGGCCCCGATCTCATTAGAGTTGACAAAAATGAGAGTTTGGCCCTGAGCCCTAATCTCTAAGAGCGATTAGATTATGAACAGAGTATTCCATTCATTGTAGGGGTATATAAACCCTTAGATTCTTACTCTCGTGGGTTAGTACTTCAGTAGACACGTATCGCGTCACGTCGTGCTGCAATTCGGAAAAGCAACTATAGTGAGATCGGACTAAAGTACCTTTCAGATCAAGTTTGTTAAAGTTGTTTCCGAGTCCCCCGCATTGCCAGTGCGTCAAAAACGAACATCGTTTTAGGTAAATTCCTTTTTCATTCTATATCTTTCTTTAAATTCCAATCGCGACAATTACACACCTGTACTACAAATTTTTATAATTACAATATATTTGTGTTGTTTTGGAAATCAGATTGAGATTATTCAACCCATTACACTGTCCAACAAATTTCAACTTTTTTTTTGTATTTCGATTCCCACTATGCGATTCTTGTAGAGTTTTTCGCGCTGATTCCGAATCTGGCCTTAATTTTTTTCCTATACGTACAGTTTTTGAGAAAATGGAGTTTAAAAAAAAGACATATTTTTCAACTTTGAACAAATATTGTGATGTTATTATAAAAGATATTAAATTGTTCTTTACAGCAAAAGATTCCTTAGAGTTTCCCGAATACAGTGATATATAATATTAATGCATTATCATTGTTTAAACATGTTTAAACAATCATTAAAGACGGAGAGACACCACTTTCGCACCAATTTTTGACGATATTTTTGAATTTATCTAAAAAAATAAGGGTCCAGCGGAAAATCGAACTATGCCAAGCGATAGAGCAGACTTTTATCTTGAGAAACCCTCCCTTGAAGTTTTTGCGATACCGACGTTTTTACTGAACCAGAAGGCAAAATATCTTCGCCCGACATGAGTTGCGGCCAGTGGCGCTCACCACTAGCGCGGTCGTTCGACGGGATACGGCGCGGCGCGCCGTAACGGCGATGCAGTCTCTTTAAGCGCGCAGTTATGTCAACTTATTTAAATGTTATATTTATTATTGTTATTTATTATTTTTTACTCTCTATATATATTCCCATTCTATTAATATATTGATTCTTTATTTATTATTTTATAGTAAAAATAGAGGAATTTATGAAATAGAAAACATACCTAAAATTTCGTTCTATTTGACTGACGTTTGTAAGATGTTTCCGCTTCTGTCATTAAATTCCAACAATAGTCTGCAAGCATGGTTGTACTATCTTTTCCCAAGTATCTTGTTTCCATAACCAAAATGTCTTGATGGAACCTTTCACCGTGTTCATCACTCACATCACCAAGGTTGCACGGAAAAAAGTCTAAATGCGAATGTAAAAAGTGCATTTTGAGAGACATATTACATCCCAACTTATAGAAGGAATCTATTAGTTTTCTCACTATTTGAACGTAGTTTGGTGAGCGATTCTTTTCCAGAAAATTTTTGCAAACATTTTGAAAAGCTGTCCAGGCACTTTTTTCACGGTCACTCATTGTGTTGAAGAATTCTTCATTGTCTAAGAGTGTTCTTATTTGTGGTCCTACGAAGATTCCTTCTTTTATTTTTGCTTCGGATATTTCTGGAAATTTTGTTTGTAAATATTTAAATGCCGGTGTATCATTATTTATGGATTTGACGAATGCTTTTATTAGACCTAATTTTATATGTAATGGAGGTAAGTACATTTTATTTGGATGGACTAAACGTTCGTACTTAATATTTTTCTGCCCTGGAATATGGGTCTTTCTTACTGGCCAAGTTTTTACTGTATAATGCTTCGTTCTAGCCCGGCTATCCCATTCACACAAGAAACAGCAATGTTTTGTGTATCCAGCTTGCAGTCCCGTAACAATTGCAATCACTTTCAAATCTGCGCAAACGTGCCAATTGTAGTTAGTATAATTAATTTTGTCGAATAACATTTTAAAAATATCGTAGGTTTCCTTTAATGTGGCGCCGTATGCAATGGAAATTGATGGATAAATATTTCCAATATGAAGCAATACTGCTTTTAAACTTCTTTTCGATGAGTCGATGAATAGCCTCCATTCTTCCGGTCGATGTTGAAATTTTAATTCTCTGAATAAGACAGATTGTCATGTACTAAAAAATGATTTTGTAAATCTTCACTTCGTTTCCGGAAATGTGAAATAGTCGTGCTATGTTCCAGGAGATTCTACTGTTGAAGTCTGGAACCTAAAATTTCTGCCTTCTCCTTGGTCAAATTCAAGTCTCGCACTAGATCATTCAATTCTGGTTTAGTGATCAAATGAATTTCTGTCTTCATATAGTCATCTAAAACGTCGGATGCGACGTCCGATGAGTTACTGTTATCACATGTGTTTGAAGTTATAGCAGGCTCAGGCGATACATGCATTTCTTCTTCCCGAACAGGTCTTATAGCTGATAAAACATTGGGATATGTCATTTTCTTCCTATCGTTTCTTCTATATCCAAAGATTTTCGTTAAACAAAAGTAACAATCCGTTGAGTGATTGGATGGCTCTCTCCATATCATCGGCACAGTGAAAGGTATCTTCTTTTCCCCACTGTTTACATATATATGTAACGATGTCGCACAACTTGTGCAGCACACAGGGGGGGCCCAATCCTTATCTTGATCACCAAGTTTGCATCCAAAATATTGTTCATAAGCTATTTTTATTTTTTCCGTTATATTTCGTCGCGTTTTCTTAGTAACTATTTCACCACACACATAACAAAACGAATTTGGATTATTTAGGCAATTACGCGACATTGTAAGATATAGAAATTAAATTAACTGTACAATCCTAAAAATACTTTTAACTATATAATAATAAAACTATAAAACACGATTGAAGCGTCCGAAATGCGGGGTCGTAAATGCCGTTTCGTTTGCTCGCGACGATACTCGAGGCTTTGACGAGCTAACGAGGTTAGACTGATTTTCCTGATCTGATTTTCGGAGTCGCGTCTTTTCTTATTGGCTGTCTTTAAAATACACGAGTTAACTAAATGATTTCTATTGGTGAGTGGGTGGTGCATTTTGGTCGTCCAAGTAGGGGCGTTTTGGTAAAACTGTGTTTAGACTATGCAATCAATTGGGTGAGAAAGACATGGGAAAACGAGTGGTGTCCGATGACACCCAAATCATTCTGGGACCGTCGCGTCGTGTCGAGAGTCTCAAGCTATTGCAGCCGACTGTGTCTAATATGTATATCTAAATCTCACGTTCGGTCTGCTTGAGTCCGAACAACGATTAAAATATTTACACTAAAGTACACACAAATTGACACATTGCTGTTTCTTGTGTGAATGGGATAGCCGGGCTAGAACGAAGCATTATACAGTAAAAACTTGGC
Organism: Lasioglossum pauxillum; assembly: GCA_933228785.1. Lineage (NCBI taxonomy): Eukaryota > Metazoa > Arthropoda > Insecta > Hymenoptera > Halictidae > Lasioglossum > Lasioglossum pauxillum. The sequence continues at coordinate 29,005,620 of OW121704.1, read as the reverse complement.
CAGTAAGAAAGACCCATATTCCAGGGCAGAAAAATATTAAGTACGAACGTTTAGTCCATCCAAATAAAATGTACTTACCTCCATTACATATAAAATTAGGTCTAATAAAAGCATTCGTCAAATCCATAAATAATGATACACCGGCATTTAAATATTTACAAACAAAATTTCCAGAAATATCCGAAGCAAAAATAAAAGAAGGAATCTTCGTAGGACCACAAATAAGAACACTCTTAGACAATGAAGAATTCTTCAACACAATGAGTGACCGTGAAAAAAGTGCCTGGACAGCTTTTCAAAATGTTTGCAAAAATTTTCTGGAAAAGAATCGCTCACCAAACTACGTTCAAATAGTGAGAAAACTAATAGATTCCTTCTATAAGTTGGGATGTAATATGTCTCTCAAAATGCACTTTTTACATTCGCATTTAGACTTTTTTCCGTGCAACCTTGGTGATGTGAGTGATGAACACGGTGAAAGGTTCCATCAAGACATTTTGGTTATGGAAACAAGATACTTGGGAAAAGATAGTACAACCATGCTTGCAGACTATTGTTGGAATTTAATGACAGAAGCGGAAACATCTTACAAACGTCAGTCAAATAGAACGAAATTTTAGGTATGTTTTCTATTTCATAAATTCCTCTATTTTTACTATAAAATAATAAATAAAGAATCAATATATTAATAGAATGGGAATATATATAGAGAGTAAAAAATAATAAATAACAATAATAAATATAACATTTAAATAAGTTGACATAACTGCGCGCTTAAAGAGACTGCATCGCCGTTACGGCGCGCCGCGCCGTATCCCGTCGAACGACCGCGCTAGTGGTGAGCGCCACTGGCCGCAACTCATGTCGGGCGAAGATATTTTGCCTTCTGGTTCAGTAAAAACGTCGGTATCGCAAAAACTTCAAGGGAGGGTTTCTCAAGATAAAAGTCTGCTCTATCGCTTGGCATAGTTCGATTTTCCGCTGGACCCTTATTTTTTTAGATAAATTCAAAAATATCGTCAAAAATTGGTGCGAAAGTGGTGTCTCTCCGTCTTTAATGATTGTTTAAACATGTTTAAACAATGATAATGCATTAATATTATATATCACTGTATTCGGGAAACTCTAAGGAATCTTTTGCTGTAAAGAACAATTTAATATCTTTTATAATAACATCACAATATTTGTTCAAAGTTGAAAAATATGTCTTTTTTTTAAACTCCATTTTCTCAAAAACTGTACGTATAGGAAAAAAATTAAGGCCAGATTCGGAATCAGCGCGAAAAACTCTACAAGAATCGCATAGTGGGAATCGAAATACAAAAAAAAAGTTGAAATTTGTTGGACAGTGTAATGGGTTGAATAATCTCAATCTGATTTCCAAAACAACACAAATATATTGTAATTATAAAAATTTGTAGTACAGGTGTGTAATTGTCGCGATTGGAATTTAAAGAAAGATATAGAATGAAAAAGGAATTTACCTAAAACGATGTTCGTTTTTGACGCACTGGCAATGCGGGGGACTCGGAAACAACTTTAACAAACTTGATCTGCAAGGTACTTTAGTCCGATCTCACTATAGTTGCTTTTCCGAATTGCAGCACGACGTGACGCGATACGTGTCTACTGAAGTACTAACCCACGAGAGTAAGAATCTAAGGGTTTATATACCCCTACAATGAATGGAATACTCTGTTCATAATCTAATCGCTCTTAGAGATTAGGGCTCAGGGCCAAACTCTCATTTTTGTCAACTCTAATGAGATCGGGGCCAGAACTCGGTACTAAATCAAAGGGTTCAACTATGATATGAAAGGTTATCTAGGACGCTTCCTGCCAGAGACGATCTGGAAGAGATTCCTGTGAGAAAACGAACGGAATATATTCTCTATCCGTAACATATATGCAAAAAAGATTTTCCAAAAATTATAATTTACAAGGTTATGTGGTGGTTGTAGCACCACGTACGCCAATGCATATATTTTCTTCTAGAAATTTCTGTTTCCCTTTCAACTCTGTTACGCTATTATTCTCTATTTCCTGCCTGGCCGCTGGTCGCACATTTGGTGACCAGTCCTTCACTATATTCCAATGCATCCTTGAGAACGTCGCCAGAGTTCTTCTTTTCGTTAGTCTCGGTCCTTCGCCTACCTCTTAGCTTTCTCTGTTTATGACTCTTTTCCGCTGTCCCTATCGCTGTCGCTGTCTTCTCAAGTTTTCCTTTTTCTACTCTCTTTTCTTTTTCCCTCCTATCTTTTTGCCTTTTCTAAACCACCCAACATGTTTGAAAAAGGCATCGAGAGTCACCAGTCGATTACAAACCTCCGAGACTACAACACCATCACTGCACTGATATCCGCGTTTACCGATTTATTAATAAACGTAGTGAGGACAATTTCTGCTATTTTGTACTACCTTACCCACTTCAGTTATATGCAAAAAAAGGCATTTATTAAAACTTTTATTTGGGCCAATAATGAAAATTTAAAATATATGTTTAGTATGTCTATGATAGTTGTACAGATACTGAACATTTCATCGAAATCAATTAACATACACACGAGCTAGAAGCGGTTAAAAATGGTAAAAATCGTAGTTCTACAACGACTTTTGACGAGTTTCTGCTTAAAATCCACAGAATTGTACATCTTTCGATGCGTGTTGTTTTTTCCTGCATCACCCGATTTCGATGAAATATTCAGCTTGCGTATAACTAACAGATCTATAAAACATATATGTTAAATTTTCATTAAGGACTCAAATAAAGAAGTTTTAAAAAATTTCTTTTTTATTTCTGCATATAACCTTGTAAATTATATTTTTTGGAACATCCTTTTAGCACATCATTTGGTAAGCCAATGCTACTAATTCATTACAAAAAATCAGGCCGTTTGGTACAATTTGAAAAGAAGTTGTTCTGTTTTAAAGGGCGTACGAATACTTTTATGGCTCACTGTAATTAAGTTGATTCATGACTAGAACAAAAAGAAATGAAAAATTAACGAAATACGAAAAAACCAATGGGTCAACTTGAAAATGTGGAAGACAAAATTTGAGTACCCTGTTTACGTTGCCAGCTGATACTCGATCCACCGTCGCCTCGGAATCTGCATTGTAACCAAACTATTCCTAATAACCTTCTCTTATCTGGTATCTTAATAGAGTTGAAGGGTTGAAGAGTGCACGCTTGTCGGAAAACTCACCGTCGTTGTTCGGTATAAGCCGAACGTTCCGATGAGTTAATTCCTCAAAATGTGTACTGAGTGCAATGGGGTGGTATCAAATGAACAAAATTCAGAAAACCGGACGGCACTGCTGGAGAATCACAGAAGCGGCGAACGATCTCGAATTATAAATAATAGGATGAAGGATCAATGTAACAAAATTCAGAAAATCGAACGGCATTGCTGGAGAATCACAGGAGCGGCGAACGATCTCGAATTGTCAATAGGATCAATGTAATAAAATTCAGAAAATCGAACGGCACTGCTGGAGAATCACAGGAGCGGCGAACGATCTCGAATTGTAAAGAATCACGGGTGCGCGTAGACAATCCGATCAGCGTCGACAGGGGCACAATCACGTGGCCGGGGCGACTCTGCTGTTGTCCAGACACACCCGTTATCTGAATAATTTGATCTTTCAGCCTTTAATAAGAGAAAGAACTATTCGTAACAATTCCAACACCGGGTTGGTTACGAGACCCGATGTTGATTTGACGGAAGGTTCGTGCCTCCAGGCACTGGATGGCGGAAAGGTTGAGACAAATGTGAGTAATTGTTGAGAGACGATATCTGGTAAAAGTGAGATATATTCTGATAAATTTGTATAGATGAGAACACCCGTATTACTACTGTTCTGTAATTTCCAGACGTATAAAAACGCAAGGTTAGCTTCTGTAGCTAATACGACCACAATACGGTCGAGAGAGAGCCGCGACAACCGTAGACAGTAAACAAAGTATTCCTCGCTAGGAATGCTTTAAGAAATTCGGACGGTTTACGCGACCGCGGTTCTCATTCGCCCGTAATGGACTTTTGACGCTCGCCACTAGTCCAACACGCGTTTGATGATTTCATATAGCAGTATTGTCCATTTTCATTAATTAGGTCGAATTTCTCGGGCAAAAGCAGTCGTCACCGATTGGTGCTACCGGGATACCACGGGAGCGGCGATCGGTCTCTATCTGCCACGGAATTCACCTCGTTGTATGGCGCGATTCAGGAGACTAGGCAGGGCACAGATTCGTGGCCGTGGCGACTCCTCACCGCCCAAACAACTACGTGCTCTTAGCAGGAACCACAGGAATAAACCGAGTTAGAAATCAGACCAGTGACACTCAGGCAAACGATCAGTCTTGCCGGATAAATCCGGGAAGGGTAATCGGCTCCTGCACTCTGGGCGATAACAAACTTGGTGGGAAAAAAACGGATATCTACGCAGAGCACGCAAGCGTGGTCATGGCGATATGCGAATTTTTCCTGCTGTCCGTTCTGAGCAAAGCACACTGTATATATCGCGAAATCAGGATATACACAGTAACGCGAAGAAGGACACACTTTCTTGCTGTTATAGGAAATAATCGCGGCAGAGACAACGCGTACTGCTGCTTTTCGGCAAATGAGATTTTTACAATCCCACGTACCGATGTAAGAGAACGTCTCTCTACGAAGAATCGCCTCCGCTATATTTTTCAGAACGCGCGGCTTGAACCGCCCGTCGGACGGCCGACAAGCAATACAACAAAATTTTAATTATATCTTTATAAACTTGGTTGCTGATATGCAACTCACAAAAGTGATCAATTTCACTGCAAGAATTGAATACAAAGCAATTATTTGTCTCTTTGACGCAATATAAACAATAAATCAAATGGAGCTCCAATGCTCAAATAAACATGTTGTCGAACGAGACTTTACTCGAAATACAGCAATTTCTATCAATAACTCGCAATGCGACTAGAAATGCCCTTTTGCCGGGCTTTGAACACAAGTAAATAATTTGCCTTATTGGCAATTCTCAAATAATAATCTCAATTAACAAATTTCGCACACTTCGCGACTAGAAATGCCCTTTAGCCGGGCTAGCAACTAAGTAAAGAACTGTCAGTCTTATTTGCGACTCGAAATGGAATATCTAATTATTATACGACTCTAAGATTCACGCGGAACGCTATTAGACTTATGCGTGTTAACTGGATGGAGTCCAGACGCAGAGTGTTCAATTTGCTGCTCGCATTGACCTCCTTCGATCGCAATTTTGGAAGGGGATCGATGCGCGTGCATTCTTTTATCCATATCGATCGCTCCTGCGGTCCTTGTTTATGACAAGGATCACACCTGACGTCACGGCCGTCGTAGTAGAGATCGGTATCGATTTGCGCTATATTTCGCTGTGTAACCAGAACGGTTACAGCATGGAGCGGAGGGTAGTGCCGTTCCTCATCCACTCGACGACGAATCAGTACAGATGATTCATGACTAGGAAAAAAAGAAAAGAAAAATTAACGGAATACGAAAAAACGAATGGGTCAACTTGAAAATGTAGAAGTCAAAATTTGAGTACTTGTTTACATTGCCAGCTGATACTCGATCCACTGTCGTCTCGGAATCTGCATGGAGCGGGGGGTAGTGCCGTTCCTCATCCACTCGACGACGAATCAGTACAGATGATTCATAGCTGTAACAGATCTAAAAGGACAATAAATAAATTCGAAAATATAGGTTTGCACGTGTCAGTAGGTTTCCACATCACCCATGAGGTACTACTGTCGATGCGTTTTTTTTTGTCAGTGGTATCCCCTGTAGGCCTATTCCACTGTGAATTACATCTTTACTATAATAATTTAATTGTTTGTTCAATCTCTGACGGAGTCAGTGATTCTGCACACTTATTTTCATGTGTGCAGCTCGACGTCGGTCAATTACATCTTTTCTGTAATATTTAAATGTTTTAAAAATCGCTGATGCAGTCAGTGATTCTGCACACTTATTTTCAAGTGTGCAGCTTGACGTCGGTTAGTACAATTGATCTTTTATCTGTAATTGCAATGTTTTTATGTTACAATACTATTATCATTTTTACGTCTCATATACTTTACATTTGCTTTTAAAACAACTCTTTTCTCAAATAGTTCCGCGGATGTCCTACTTCTTTTTGGACCATTTGTCATTGTCGCATAAGAAAATAATCACTCCACAGGTGCGGAGGATGGAACTGGTGTATTATACTTACGGAAGATTTTTTCATGTAGACATACTTCTCCAAAACTGGCAAATCTCTGCGTTGGTCTTCGAAAAAATGTAGAATTTCCAGTGAAGCTTTGGAAGAATAATCTGCGACTTTTTCCGTCCCAGTGCTTTCTCCAAAATCAAAAAAGTCATCGGGTGTTGTTGATTGGGTTACTGTTGCTGTAATTGCATCGTTGTCCTTCCTCATTTCTTCTATTACTTCACTCTTCAAAGTTTTGATTAAAACGTCCTTCTGCGTGTCGTCTACACATGGAAACCACCGATTTTTAAAACTTGGGTGGCTCAAGGCGACCACTGCCGCACATTTTGATTCATCGGATGCAAACGTGAATATGCGATGGAATCGTTTCTCCTGACTTGTTAATAAAGATTCACTAATTGTATCACAAATCACTGGTTTGCAGCTAACATACGTAGCTTCCTTCTCAAGGTGAATAAGCATGGTACGAGTGTTCCATAAAATATATTTTTGTCGCCATGTAATATGTCGATCGCTTGTGCGATAGGTCCCGTGCATTTCAGATGCTCTTCAATATATGAAATGTCATTTTCTTTCAATATATTTTTCAGACCCAAAGCCCTTCCAATTTCAACCAATTTTGGCTTTCGCTCTACTATCTGTTGTAGATAGTAGTAGTACTTTGGTCGATGGCACACTTTTCACAACATATTGCACTTTTGCATAATCTCCGTGTGCAGTACTGCCACGTGTTCCGTCCCCTTGATCGTTTGCGCCAGGTCGCTCGTGACGCACAAATGCAACGTATGCACAGTAGGGTGGACCTTATTTTTCGACTTTCGAATTTTTTTCGGGACACCCCCTAGAATTATGACACTTGACGCAAGGATAATGTGTGCAAGATTTGAAATCGATCGGATAGCGGGAAGTGTTGCCGCATCGACTTTGAAAATTTTTTAGTTTTGTAACTCGATTTCCTCCACTGTAGTATATCATTGGTATATATTTTTATATATCGTTGAATTTGTATTTTTACGCACTGTAATAATGTGGAAACAAAATGTAGCATTGATTTGAAGGGAAAAGTTCGTGACCTTGAAATCTCAAAAATTGACTTTTCATAAAAAATTTTTTTTTGCATTATATTTAATTTAATAACCAATGCAACGTTTGTCTAAGAGGTTTTTTTGTATTTTTATAAATAGCGAAAATATTTAGACATTCCCATTTATACGTCCTTCTATCGTATAGAATTGAATCGATCCTCAATTCGCATCCAACGAACTAAATTGCGCGCAGAAATTGTAAAAAAATTGCGTGAGTCATTCAATGACTGCGAGCTCGGTGCAGTTACAGTGCACTGGGACGGAAAACTATTACCATCTTTACAAGACACAGGAAAAATAGAGAGATTAGCAGTATTAATTACCTTCAGAGGTGTTGAAAAGTTATTGGGAATTCCAATAATTTCATCTAACAGTGGAGCCGATTAAGCTTCTGCGGTTTACGATTTATTAGAAGAATGGTGATTATCCGAGAAAGTACAAGCACTTTGCTTCGATACTACGTCCATAAATACTGGACGATACCGAGGAGCCTATGTTCTCCTCGAACAAAAATTGGAAAGGGACATTTTATATTTGCCTTGCAGACACCATATATATGAAATCATTTTACATAGTATATTTCACGAAAAAATGTTAAAATCTTCAGGTCCAAATGTTTCACTTTTTAAAAAATTTCAGGATGCTTGGAGAACAATAAACAAATTGAATTTCGTATCCGGAATCGAAACCGAATATGTCCGCGAATCTATTACAGATAACGTGATTCAGGAAATCCTTAAATTTTCTATCGATGTATTACAAAAAGAACAGCAGCCAAGAGAAGATTACAAAGAATTTTTGGAGCTAATAATTATTTTCCTGGGTGGGACTCCACCAAGAAATATAAGATTTCGGGCCCCAGGAGCTTTCCACCATGCTCGTTGGATGGCGAAAGCTTTATATTGTTTAAAAATATATTTATTTAAAAATCAGTATGTATTAAGCGCTGACGAAGAAAATGGAATTCCCGACGTTTGCGTCTTTCTCGTTAATATTTACATGAAAGCGTGGATTCGAGCTCCAATGGCAGCGGAAGCTCCACGTCAAGATTTGGAATTTTTACAGAAACTGTATGCATACCGTTCTATTGACGAAAAAATAAGATCTATAGCATTAAAAAAATGTTGTAACCATTTATGGTATTTATCAATAGAAGCGGTAGCCTTAGCATTTTTTGATAAAACCGTGGAGAAGAATACAAAATTACGAATGGTGGAGGCACTTACCACTGAAGTCGACGAATCTGATAACATTGAAACCGACGAATCACGTAAGAAATATGAAATAACTCGTGAAGACTTAAAAAACTATTCTGCTAAAGGAATTGAACATTTTGTTTCCCACAAAACACTACGATTTTTTGATAGATTTTCAACTTCTATAGAATTTTTAAAAAAAGATCCCGATTCATGGGAAGATGACGAGGATTTCAAATTTGGACTAAACATTGTACAAAACTTAAAAGTTGTTAATGACACTGCTGAGCGCGGTATTAAGCTTATTCAAGACTATAATCAGTTATTATCAAAAAATGAAGAGGAGAAACAATATATTTTACAAATTATTTCTGAAGTATCAGATGTATCAAAAAAGTCATTACGAGATAAATAAATTATTTCAACGAAATTTTCTAAAATAATTTTAGTTTTCTGTATAATGTACTGTAATATATGTATAATGTATATTGTGTATATATATTAATAATGTATTATGTATAAGCTGTGACGTTGCAAAATTTGCGACGTCACTTCTCCGTTCATTTCGGGCGCAGTTGAAAGCGATAAAGGACCGGACCGCCCTCTAACAGGCACAACACCGAAAATACAGGGTTCGAGAGCGCTCCTCTAAGAGATTCCGATATTATCGAGGATCACATAATGACATCTGTCGCGCGCGCCGAGAACGGCAAGTTTCAGGGCCGTATATGAGGCGCGCCGAAGGAACCACCGATCGTCCGAATTGTCACGGGAATGCAACAACGTCCCGCTGCTAGGAAGCGCCCGACCGAGAGCAAATGGCCATTTTCGAGATATGAGCTTGGTGCGAGGACACTCGGCAAACAAACCGGAGGCGACGCCAGGATAGCAGCTCTATCGACCATCACGTCCATGGCCATATATTACAGATCTTGACGCCGTCTCGCCCCGTCAAGGGAGAGCTGCCCCGGGGTCGGTGCCCTCGTAGCCAAGAAGAGGAAGTCCCTCCGCCGACCAAGAAAGCGATAGGCTCCTTGGTCAATTTCGTGACAGTCCGGGGCCCTAGGACGCTAGAGAGAACGCTCCTGAGCCCAAGAGTTCGCGCCGTGGAAACACGCCTTACGCAATTCGGAAAAGCGATCGAGTGGGGGGAGCCGGGTTCGATCCGCTAGCTTGCCGAAAATCGATGGATCACTGTCGCGCTGGCCCGCGTTAACGCATCACGTGCTGTCCCGTGTTATTCGCGTTGCGAAAAGAAAAGTATTTGCGTCGCGAGGTGTTACGTGCCTGGTGGAGGCTTTCGTTGCGCCTAGGACGACGCCGTCAACGTCCAGCCGAGCTCTACGCTCTATCGGGAGCTGTATTTGCAGAAAAGACGCTAAAAACGAGACACGGTGAGTCGAAACTGTGATCCCTTCGATATGTCGGTGCGCGACGGCTCGACCTTCGTCGCGAGAGGACGAACTCTTCCCGCTCCGTCCTCGATAATTCGCTCGCGTTCATTCGGGAATGCTTTGAGATTTTCGGGACTATTTCGAGAGAGTTTTCCTTCTTAAATTGCGTGCGAAAGAGTGTTCTAGAGGAGTCGCGTTTCGTGAGAGTAATCTTTGCGATAGTTTCGCGTTTTCTCGAATCCTGTGTTTCTCGCCGCGCATCGTATTGTTTCCGTCGGCGTGTGATCGCGTAATCGTTAACGTACGCGTTGTAGCGACTCGCGTGCGGAAGTCATCGCGGCAGTCTCGTAGTTCGCAGGTCATCTGCGCCTCGCATTTCGAACGTTCGTGTCGAACGAAACGACGATAAATATCAGCGGTATCGTCGCGAGGGAAAAACGATAAGACAACCGCGCTGCGAACGACCATCTTCTCGCTATCTTGTATGAAGAGCGCGGGCTCTCGGGTCGCGGCCACGTGGCCGCAGATTTTTGTATTCTAACGACTGCTACAATAAATAGCTCGAGACCATATCGTCGTCGAATCATTACGTTCCCTGTGAGATCCGTCCTGCCGAGAGGACTGTCCTAGTTTCCCCGTGTCCGAACCTTCTGGCATCGTCGTGACGTCACTTTCGATCCGCGTATTTCGAAGATTCGACCTCGGCTTCTCCGAGCTCGCGAACTATTCCGCGTTTCGTGTGGCATCCTTGCGGTGCCTGGCGCCATCTCGTTTTGTCTCGGGCGGACCGCGTGTACTCGGTCTGCACGCGGCCTGGTCTCAGCGCCTGCAAGACTCGAAGTTAACCGGCTTCCGCGGGTCAAACCGCCCGTCGGAAAAAGGTTAACGTGACAAAGCATATGTACAGTGAGCGAAATTCGTATAAACGCACCTAAAAAAATATGATTTTTGGGGCTAAAAGTTTTAAATTCAAATGAGGCGAATATAATAACGACAGAAGAGTAAAGATATATTTATGTGCTATAGATATTTACATGTTTATATTTAGGTAAACATATATAAATCTGTATTTAGTGATACAGATTTATTCTTTGTGCGAAATTCGTTTAAACGCACAGCAAGAAAAGACTATATAAAACTAAACTTATATTATAATTATAAATTTAATATTTTGTATGACCTCCATTATTTTGAATTAATGCAAAAATTCGATTCGGCATTGAATTTATCAGATTATTTATGACTGTAATAGGAATCTCTTCCCAGCAACGTTTAATTTCTTCTTTTAAAGCTGCAGTATCGGTGAATTGGCGGCCATTTGCATATATATTTCTTGCCATCAGTGGCGCACCCAGGATTTAATCTTGGGGGGGGGGGGACTGAGTTGAACGGACAAAATTTTGTGGCCTGGTGCAAGAATTGCCAATGTACAGTTAGCGCGTTATAACTAGTGATAATAATATAAAACACAATGAATGACCTTTTTTTTCGTTTTTAGCCAAAATATCCCCTAACGGTACCCAGAGCTGTTCCACGATTTTGCTTTTAGAAGCTAAACATGTTTTACATACAGGGAACCGGATTAATATTCGGGCGCTCCAAAAAGACGATAACTTTTTTAATATTGTACTATACGATTTGAACTTTTTTGGGAAGCTAGAGCAATAAGTTTACTACAGGATGTGTAAAGAAATTTTATTAAAAATTGCAAGTGATCGGAATTGTATAAATAATACTAAAAGTTGCATTTTACAACTTTTTTATGTGGGCCTATATTGAAAATTTAAAAAATACGTTTTGTAGATCTGTGTCAATTAAAAATATTCTGAAAATTCGACCAGATCAGTCGGCGTTGCAATGAGCTACAAACGTTCAAAGATGGTAAAAATTGCATTTCCACATCAACCGATTTCGATGAAACTTTCACAGTGCATGTAATTGACACAGACCTACAAATTTTTAAAATTTTCAATATAGGCCCACATAAAAAATTTCATCAATTGCAATTTTTGAAAAAATTTCTTTTCACATCCTGTAGTAAACTAATTGCTCTAGCTTCTCAAAAAAGTTAAAATCGTATAATACAATATTTAAAAAGTTACCGTCTTTTTTGGAGCGTCCGAATATTAATCCGGTTCACTGTATGTGTTACCATAGTTATTTAAGCTTTCTAATATTGTCTGAGATAAGTTTTTTCCTGTAGTATTTGTTACAGGAACAAATTGTAAGAATTGTTCACAAAGCTTGCTATCATTTTCTTCGTCTATATACCTGACACACAAGGAAAGTTGCTCAGTAGTAGAAATGTCACAAGTTTCATCAGCAAGAAGTGAAAAACATTTCGCCGAATTAATTTTTTTAACCAAATGGTTAAAAATGACTTCATTACAAGCATTTATGTTTTGATTTTGTATGTTCCAGCTAATGTAGGTAGCGTTTTTAGCAGTATGTTTAAAATGTTCAGTGAGGTTCTCATTGCCCGCATCGACTCTCATTCGTAATAAAGCTCGAAAATTGCCTTCATTAGCGATTGGCTCCTGTTCAAATGAAATTTCTCCATAATCGCGATGTCCTCTCATAGGTATATTTTGCCGACCACATAAAATTATTGTTTTTATAATCGGTTCCAATCGTTTCCGGTTAACTGCAGCTTGTGATATCTTGCTTGCGTCAATTTGTCGATCAACTGAAAGACATTTTCCATCTCTAATATTTTGTAGTTTTTCGTAAGTCTCATAACAGCTTCTATGTGATATTTTGTGTTTTGATGCTTATTAAATTTATCAACGGCTTTCTTCCAGTTATTATATCCTTGTGTAACATGGGGAAAGGTCAGGCCCTTTTCCCATTAACCATCCAGTAGCCCAACTATCAGGGTAGCCAACCCACGTATACAAAATTCTTGATTCGAAAATTCATTTTTTTTATTTTTGGCCACGTTTTGGAGTAAATCGACCACTGTGCGGCGCAGCGGCGCGGTAGGAGCACCAATACTGATGCGCGTACACGGCCGCAGACGCACAACAATAGGCAGAATTCAGTATTCTAGTATTGGCAGTTTTTGCAAATATCTTGGAACCCAAGCAAGTGCATGCCTTATATGTATAGGGTAAAGTTGTTCAAAATGTTGAGTTTTACATATAAAATATCCAAAAATCATCGAAATCGTAGAGGAAGCAGCTATTCTACAGTTTGACCAATTTTCAAGTGTCATTATTCTTGGGGGGGGACTTGGCCTCCTGGCCCCCCCTGGGTGCGCCACTGCTTGCCATTATACCCCATAAGTTTTCAATGGGGTTCATATCAGGACTGCATGCAGGCCATTCAATTAAAGGGATGTCCCGTGCCTTAAACCATTCGCGGGAATATTTTGAAACGTGGATTGCTGCGTTGTCTTGTTGGAATATAAATTCACGTTCGCCAACTGTATCTTCCAAAAATGGAATTAATGCTCCATCTAGCATGTCGACGTACTTTTCTGAATTTATTGTGCCGTTAATAAAACAAAGTTTCAGTTTTCCATATGAAGAAAATGCTCCCCAAATCATTACACTTCCACCGTGGAAATTTCTGGATAATTTAGGGTCATTTTTTTGACGTAAATCGTGCCAGTAGGAACTGAATCCATCTGGGCCGTCTAAATTGAATTTTTTCTCGTCCGAAAAAATGACTTTCTTCCATTCATCAGTCCAGTGCATATGATTTTTTGCATATTGCAACCGAGCAACCTTATGATGCGCTTTCAACATCGGCTTTTTCTGTGGTTTTTTAAAAACTATGTTTGTATTATTATGCAAAATTTGTTGAACACGTCGCTTTGTTACTGATAATTGCATTTTCGCAACAATTTGACTTGCAACTAATCTATTTTTTGTAGCTTCATAGAAAATAATATTCTTTTCCCGTTTCGTTATTTTAGAATTTCCTTTCGTAGAACATTTCTTTCCATAATTTTCTTTCAATTTCAATAAATTTCTTACTACACACTCTGAGCGATTAATTTCCTTTGCTATTTTTCTATTCGATTCACCTCTTTTGTTTAAAATTGCTATTGTAGCTTTTTCGCCTTCGGTCAGAAAATTTCCTCTTGGCATTATTCTCCTTTTCATTAAAACAAATGTATTATTAAATGTGTTACTAAATACAGTTTAATACTACACAATTCAACAATATGAAGCACTTACCACTATTATTTCTGTCAATATTAATCGAAATAAAGCACTGCGATTAAACGAATTTCGCATGCGTAGACGTTGTCATTACACGTTTCGCTCTGCGACATAGACTGGCATGTAAATGCGGAAAATTTCGAAGCATAGATGTTGAAAGTAAAGGTCGAGCAAAGTAAATAACCCCATTTTGACAACATTATTTGTCCTTTTCTTCTCCATAGGCATGAAAATTTGTATAGTTTGAAGTGCGTTTATACGAATTTCGCTCACTGTAACTCTGAACAGCTTAATATCTCGAAAACTATGCCATCGATTTTAAAGTTCTTAGTCTTAAATTGCATGGAACTGAAGGGCCTTTCTGACTACATAAACGTGAAGTGGCCTCCCTTCCCCTTTAACGGGGGAGGGGAGGTACCTTTGTAATTTTAAATGGAACCCCCTATAAAATGTTACATATTTAGATTCTACCGGAAAAAACAAGTCAATTTTGTCTGAAACATTTTTTTGTCAGATACTTCCATGATGAGATATAACAGTTTGAAGTTTCGAGTTGTAGGTACTTGAAGCGCTCGGAAATCGTATTTGCTGGTATATTTTTTCCTGTCATTCCTCGAGCAACAGAATTTAACACAGCTGATTTCTCGGCAGGGAACATGATATGATCTTTTAGATTATCAAGAGCATTTTGAGTGTAGATTCCACTAGTAGCCAGTTTGGATGGATTAACATTTGACTACAATCTCTACGAGTTCTTCCGTTTTCGTGGTGACGTGGTTGATGTCACAGTCATTGATGTTTTTTTTTTTTGAGGGAAAATATTGTCACGTATAGGTGGTGCCCATTACTATTGTATTCAATAATGGTGCACGAGAGTCGTATTAACATGAATATTAGCCAAAGGCTCAACATTTTCGGTAACAAATATTTCTTATCGCTTAGTATATTAAGTTCGATAGTGACATTCTTATCTATTTTTTATTATAGCTCAATATTTTTCTGTAACAGATGTGTTAGGTTTTTTTTATGTTAAATTCACCAAAAATATGTTATTTTCGCTAATTTTTCTAACGCTTTTATTTAATATTAGTTAATAGTTTTTATGCTTGTAAAATGTAGAGTAATGAGAGGAGAAATTATATTGTTAGTAAATGGTACTACAAAATATATTATTTTATTATGGTTCAACACTCATCAATGTAAAGGTAACGGAGGGAAGCTATTGCTAGTATTTGAATTACAATAGAATTTTTGTTAAATTGAAAGGTATAAATATTTATTTTGTTAAAGCCGTATTTCTATGTCTTTAATTATGGATGTTTGAAATATGGTCAAAATTAGATTATATCAGAAATATCAAATTATAAATGATTTATTATTAATACGTTGAATGGAACATATATATATATATATATATAAAAAATATATATATATTGTCGATTGTATCAAAATATTTAGTCTTTTCATTTCATCTCGTTTCGTTATATCTTCTACAGTTTTTGTCTTGTCTCGTCCATAATCTTTTACTCTGGTCTAGTTCGACTGTGAGCTAGTTTCAATTTATTTATGTGTACAGTTCGAGGATTATTATTAACTAAAATTTTGATATTTTGATTTGGTAAAATTTCTATCACTTTATGAGGTCCGGTATATTGATCGCTGAATTTTCCTTCGATTGGTTCCTTCAACTAGTATACCAGATCTGCCACTTTAAAATTTTGTGGATTTATTCTTTTATCATAATAATATTTTGATTTTGCTTTGACCGCGTTTAGATTTGTACGCCCAGATAGTTGTAATTCGTTAATTGTTGAATGTAGATCTCTGAGATATTCTGCGTAAGTAGGTTCCAGGTTTTCTTTGACTGGATTACTACTTGTTGGTTCACGAGCAATTTTTCCAAATACTAATTCATGTGGAGAAAATCTTGTTCCTTCATGTACTGATGTATTGTATGAAAATATAGCCAATGCTAACCAATTATCCCAATTTGTCGCATTATTGACGTATTGTTTCGAATATTCCATTAATACATGATGCGATCTTTCAATTGAACCATTACTTTGTGGATGATAGGCCGTAGTTTTATAATGATTGATTTTGAATTTCTTTGCTACCTGTTTCATGAGATTCGAGGTAAAGTTAGTTCCCAAATCTGTTAAAATGGCTTTAGGAGCACCAATTCGGCAAATGAGATTCTTGATGAAGCCATCTGCAATATCTGCAGTTGTTATTCGATCTAATGGTACTGCTACGGAATATTTAGTTAGTAGATCTTGCATAGTCAATATACAGGGTGGAGCAATAATTATTAGCACCTCAGATATCTTCGGAACTATAAGTTTCACAGAAATATTTGCTGAAATAAAATTGCACAGTACGAAGGGGGCCATCCGGCGGTGATAATAGTTTTTTTGCAGGTGGAGGTACTTCGGACATTTGAAGGTCACCTTCATTTTTTTACATGGAATGAGGTATTTTTTAATACATCAATCAATGCAGCTGGACATTCGTTATAAAAAAGTACTAACTTATGCATATTGAAAAGTTAGTAGTTCAGGAGATATTTCATTTTAAATAACTCTAAAACACCATTACTGTCGTACTAAGGCGTTAGCGTTCACTTACTTGTGTACCGTCTTAGTACGATGTTTTAGATATTGTATGGTGTTTTAGAGTTATTTAAATTGAAATATCTCCTGAACTACTAACTTTTCGACATACATCGGTTAGTACTTTTTTATAACGAATGTCCAGCTGCATCGATTGATGTATTAAAAAATACCTCATTCCATTAAAAAAAATGAAGGTGACCTTCAAATTTCCGAAGTACCTCGACCTGCAAAAAAACTATTATCGCCACCGGATGGCCCCCTTCGTACTGTGCAATTTTATTTCAGCAAATATTTCTGTGAAACTTACAGTTTCGAAGATATCTGAGGTGCTAATAGTAATTGCCCCACCCTGTATACTTATTTCCATTTTTCGTTTCTGGCAATGGTCCTACGACATCTAGACTAACTTTATCAAATGCCTTTCCTGGCGTATCTGTTAGTACCATAGGTTGTTTGGTTTTAATCCTTGTCAACTTCCTTAGTTGGCATTCACTACACGTTTGAATAAAATTTTGAATATCCTTTTTCATACCTTCCCAATAATATGTTTGTCGAATCCGATGATAGGTTTTAGTTATTCCTTTATGTCCACCGATGGCTGACATATGTTTTTCTTCGATTATATTTAATCTATCTTCCTCTGGGGGTATTGTTACTTGACCTGTACATATTGTTATTTTTATAGGTCGATCCTGAAATGCCCTCTTTAATTCATTTATAATATACTTCCAAGGTATATCCTCAATATTGTTTGATCTTCTTATGCCAAATGAATCCAGATCTAATTCTTCAACTACGTCTAATAAAGATGCTATACAATTAACAATATTTTCTGGTTCAATGGGGATATGTTTATCCTGTTTAATTGGTAAAACGATAACGTAAAAATTATCCAATGGTTTTAATCTAGCTCGTTCAAAAGTTAGATCAATTGAAGTACCCAATAAGTTGGCTTCTTGTAATTCTTCTGCTCCTTTATCAATTGGATTGCCACACATATCCACAAAAACGACTTTATGTGTTTTGGCCATATACAGGGTGTTTACCTACAGGTGGGAGAAAATTTAAGGGGTGGTTCTCGACGATAATCTAAGACGAAAATGAAGAATTAAAAAATTGCGATTTCGGTTTCGTTATTTAGTTATTAACAATTAAAAATCCGCCTAAAATGCTGCAACACTTCTAACAAAAGTGTACGTTGCGTACGTCACACAGGTGCGCGACAGTCTCGTATCAAGTGACAAACGCATGCATACCTTGGTTCTCATTTGGGGCCCCAGAGAGGTGAAAATGTTTAAAAAATCGTTGGACGACATTGAACCTACCTACTCGTTAAAATCCACAAGGGCATTTCTAATATCCGCCCTATGAAATTATCGAGTAGAAGGGGTCAATGCCTTTTCACTTTTAAATTCTTCTCACACATATCTACAAAT
Organism: Lasioglossum pauxillum; assembly: GCA_933228785.1. Taxonomy (NCBI): domain Eukaryota; kingdom Metazoa; phylum Arthropoda; class Insecta; order Hymenoptera; family Halictidae; genus Lasioglossum; species Lasioglossum pauxillum. The sequence goes on along the minus strand of OW121704.1, from coordinate 28,987,491 downwards.
CCTTATTCTGCACTATAATTGTTCATAACACCGTACTTAATATACTGGAATAAACGCTCTAGCACTATTTACGATATCATACACACGCACTACGAGTTTACAGAGAGTACAAGTTTACTGAGGGAAATGAGGAGAATGTAAAGAACTGGTAATCCTTTAATGTTGAAACACCGCACTTTATGGAACTTGATTTACGTCGCGAGACTCGTTCACAGACGGAACGGACATCTTGAGGTCGTGTGTGATTTCTGCGAACGGAAATCTTCGATGCGTGCGAGAAGAATCGTTCGTACAAGCTAGCATCCGTATGCATACTGATTCAAGACAGCTGATGAGGTCGATGCCAGATCGATAAAACAAATGAAGATCGAGTTCCGTTTCCGGTTATATGGAGAAAACGTGTGATTATTGCGAGCAGCAGATATAGAGGTGATATTAGCGAGTGAAAGCTAAAGATAAGTGGAGTGAAGAAGATCCGTGGGTGGAGGAAGAACGGAGGAGTAGCTTGAAGAAAGAAGAAAGGCGTGAAAGAGAAGAAGGAGAGTAGAGAAAGAGAATAGGAGAAGAAAGTGAGGTGAAGCACACAATAGAAACGTGAGCAGAGGAAACAGAGTAAGTGTAGAACGCCATCGTGTAGAAAACGAAAGAAGCTCAGTGTAACATGACAGGAATGCCGGTAAAGGAGGTAGGCGAGAAGATAAGAAAAGAAATAGATATAATGGAAAACAAAGAAGAACAAAAAAAGATGGCAAGGAAGTTAATGAAGATAAGAGAAAAGGAAAGAAAAAGGAGTAACAGTTTATCTAAAACGGAGGGCATAGGAAAGTGGCTAGACAAGAAGAGAAAAGAGAGAGAGAATGAAGAAAGAGAAGAAAAGGAAAAGGATCCGTTCAGGAAAAGTAGGAAAACAGACAGATCGCCGGAGGTGGTGAAAGGAGAGGTTAGACAAGAAAAGGTATGGGAGCAAGAAGACATTAGAGTGATCATTAGAGAGGAGATAAAGGGGGTATTAAAAGGGACGATAAAACAGATGAATGAAGTAGCAGAGGGATGGAAAGAGCTGACAGAGCTAATGAGGCAAATGAGAGAAATGAAAGAAGAATGGGAGAAGGAAAGAGAGCGAGACCGAAAGTCGTTACAAGAGATAGAACAGAGAGTAAAAAAAATAGAGCTAGAAGGGAGAATAGAGGACAAAATAGACAAAAGGTTAGAAGAAATAGAAAAGAAGAGAGGAAGAGAACAAGGAGAAAGAGAAGGTGGAGAAATGGAAAGAAGACTGAAAGAAATAGAGATGAAGTGGGAAAGGAAAGAAAGAGAGATAAGGAGAAAGAACATAATAGTGAAAGGATTAGAGATAAAAGAGGGCGGAGATGGGCAGGAAGAAGTGCAAAAGCTACTAGAAGTAATAGGAGAAAAATTCGAAGTTGAAGAAGTAAGGAGAGGAGGCAGAAAGGGAATAGGAAAGGGAGAATGGGCAGTGGTAAGGATGGCGACAATGGAGCAGAAAAGAAGAATAATGACGGAAAAGAAGAAATTAGCGGGAAGACAGGAAAGAATAGAAGATGATCTAACATGGGAAGAAAGAAACATCCAATGGAAGTTAAGGCAGACAATGGAGAAAGAGAGAAGGGAAGGGAAAAGGGTAAAAATAGGGTACATGAAGATATGGATAGAAGGAAAGATGTGGAAATGGGATGAGAAGAAGAAAATTCTGAAAGATGACGAGGGAAACGAATGGGGACAGAAAGAACTAGGGAGGAAGAAATAAAGGAAAGTAATCAAAGAGAGATAAAGACAGATGAAGAGAAAAAGGAAGAAAGAAGGGCAGGAGAGAAAACGATAATTGGATTTTGGAATGTAGCAGGATTGATAGGGAAAGATGAAGAATTCTGGAAGGACATAGAACGGTGGGATGTAATGGTGCTACTGGAGACATGGATGGAAGAAAAGATGTGGGAAAAAGTGGAAAGAAGATTGCCGCAAGGTTACGTATGGAAAAAGCAATGGGCAGTTAGGGATAACAAAATAGGGAGAGCAAAGGGCGGAATGCTGATAGGAATGAGAAAAGAAATTACGAGTGAAAGGAAGAGCTGGGGAGAGTCAAAAGAGATAGAAGGAATTATAGAGGGAAGGATAAAGATAGAAGGGGACGAATGGAAGATACTAGGGATATATGTAAACAAAGATATTGAAAGGAAAATGAAAGTACTGAAAGACTGGTGGGATATAGGAAGAGACGAAAAAATAATAGTAGGTGGGGACTTTAATGCAAGAACAGGCAAGGAAGGAGGGGAAATAAGTCAGGAAGAAGACGATCGGGGAGTCAGTAGGGAGTCAAGAGACACGAAAGTAAATGGAGAAGGGAGGAAACTAATAAAAACGATAGGAGAATTGGGATTGCAAATAATGAATGGAGGGATAAAAGGAGACGAGAGAGGAGAGTACACATTTATAGGACAGAGAGGAAGAACAGTTATTGATTATGTAATAGGGGACGAAAGAACGAGGGAAGGGATAGAAAGTATGGTGATAGAGGAGAGGGTAGAATCAGATCATCTACCGGTAGTGATAACAATGAAGAAAGGATGGAAAGCGGACAAAGAAGAGAAAGGAAAGAAGAAAAAGAAGAGCATAAGAAAAGTGGAATGGGGGAGAGAGGAAAAAGAGAAATTTAGAAGACAAACGGAGGGAATAGAAATAATGGGAGAAGGGATAGGAGAAAGAATAAGAGAGCTAGAAAAGAAGATCAAGGGTGTAATGGAAGAAATAAAGAGCACGGAGAACAAGAAAGAGAAGAAAAGGGGAGGCTGGTGGGATAAGGAGTGCATCGAAAGAAAGAAAGAGCTAAGAAGGGCATTAAGAAGATGGAAAGAAGGGAAAGAAGAAGGAGATGATTACAGAAGATTGAAAAACGAATACAAAAAACTATGTGAAGAAAAAAAAGAACAGGAAAGAGAAAGGATCTTAATAGAAGCAGGGAGAGCGAAGACAGAAGGAATGGTCTGGGACTTTCTAAGAAAAATGGGAGGTGGAAAAGGAAGAGGACTAGTGAAGGAAATAGAGATGGAAAAATGGAAGGAGTATTTTATGGGATTACTAGGAGGAGTGGAAAACAAGATAGAAGGAGGAGGCAAGAGAAGGAGAAGTGAGAGGAACAATGAAGAGATAGAAATAGAAGAAATAGAAAGAGTAATAAGAAGATTGAAAGATGGGAAAGCAGCAGGAGAAGATGAATTAGGAAATGAAATATGGAAATATGGGGGAGAGAACATAAAGAGAGAAGTGTGGAGGATATGCAATAGGGTATGGAATGGGGAAGGATGGCCAGAAGAATGGAAGATAGGGGTAGTGGTGCCGATAAAAAAGAAGGGTGATGGAAGAACAGTGGAATGCTATAGAGGCGTGACGCTATTGAACACTCTGTACAAAATCTACATGATAGTTCTAGAGGAGAGGCTGGAAAGAGAAGTGAAAGAGAAAAGGATGGTACCAGAGAACCAAACGGGGTTCAGAAAGGAGAAAGGGACAATAGACAATATATACGTGATAAACTATCTAATAAATAGGGAGCTGGTGAAGAAGAAAGGAAGAATAATAGGATGTTTCATAGACCTGAAGGCAGCATTTGACAGTGTCAACAGAGGAATCTTGTGGGAAGCACTGAAAGAGAGAGGTGTGAGTGAAGGAATTAGGGAAAGAATAGAAGAAGTATACAGGGAGACAACATCAAAAGTGAAAGTGGGAGGTGAAATGGGAGAAAAGTTCTGGGTGGGAAGAGGGGTGAGACAGGGATGTCCACTAAGCGCGAAACTGTTCATCCTATTAATGGCAGATTTAGAGGAAAGGATGAGGAAAAGAGGGAAAGGTGGAGTGGAAATAGGAGGAAGAAGGATATATACTCTGCAGTATGCGGACGACATGGTGCTGCTGGCGAAGGAGGAGAGTGGGATGAAGCTAATGATCGAAGAATTCAGGAACTATATAAAGGAGAAAGGACTAGAAGTGAACAGGGAAAAAACGAAGATAGTTAGATTCGAAAGAAGGAGACAAGAGAAAAAGACGTGGAGATGGGGAGATGGAACAGTCGAAGAGGTAGAGGAGATAAAATATCTAGGATATATTTTTAAGAAGAATGGAGGTCAGGAAAGACAAATAGAAGACAGAACAAGAAAAGGAGGAGGTGTGATGAAAAGTGTGTGGGGGATAGGGAAAAGATATTTCAAAGACAATTACAAGAGAAGGGAATGGTTTTTTGACGCGCTGGTATGGCCAGTGATGGCATACGGTGTGGAGATTTGGGGGTGGGAGGAAAGAAAGGAAGTAGAAAGGATGCAGGAAAGATATAGCAGATGGGTGTTAGGGCTAGAGTGGACGACGCCAGGATATATGATACGGGAGGAAACGAAGAGAGAGAAAATGAGAGCGAGGGGAGCGAGGAGGGCATGGAAGTTTGAAGAAAGGTTAAGAGATGGAAAAGGAAGTGAATGGGCCAGACAATGTCTAAAAGAGATAGAGGAGAGAGCTAGAGGAGGAAAGAAGATTTCAAAATGGGAGAAAGGAAGAAAGAAATATATAGAAGAAAGGGGGAATAGAAGAAAGTTAGAGGAGAGTAATAAGGAAAGTAGAGAGGAAGAGTGGGGAAGAATAGAGATCAGAGAGCAGGAGAAAGAGAAAGAGGAAAACTGGAGGTTAGCGATGGATTCGAGGTACAACAAGTGGTTTAAAGAAATAAGAGTGCAGGAGAAACCTGAATACTTAGAGAAAGGAACCAAAGAAGAGAAATGGAAAAGAATAGCACGATACAGGCTGGGAAATGAAATGAGAGGAGGAAGGTACTGGGACGAAGAAGAGGAGAGACGGTGCAGAAAGTGCGGGTACGAAGAAGAGACGTGGGAGCACGTGCTGGATAGATGCTCGAGAGAAGAGGGATCCGAAGTAGGGATACAAGATAAGGTGAAAGAGATACTAGCTGAGGACGGAAGGGGGGAAGAGTGGATGAAAAAATTAGACAGGGAGAGAAAAGAAATACAGGACGGAAAGTACAAAGAAGAGGAAAAGAAGTGAGAAGGCAAGGATGAATGGAAGAATGAGTGAGAGAGAGTGAATGCAAAAAGTAAGAGAAGGTATTTTATTATAGAATTTGTATAGAAAGATAAATGAAATGAAAATTGTAAAGGGAACGGGATCTCTTTGTAACCCGTAAGGGAACAATAAATATACATACAAAACAAATGAAGATCTACAGCAAACTACAGCCCAAACGTCGCGCGGTGCTATACCAATACGTTGTCTATCCTGTTTTCACGAATTTCGTGATTCCTTCTCATTCTGTCTGTGACCGCGAAATATTTCATGTGTGTGCATTGACCACATCAGCTGTCTTGAATCAGTGTGCATACGGATGCTAGCTTGTACGAACGATTCTTCTCGCACGCGTCGAAGATTTCCGTTCGCAGAAACTCGTAGTGCGTGTGTATGATATTGTAAATAGTGATAGAGCGTTTCCTCCAGTATATTAAGTACGGTGTTATGAAAAATTATAGTGCAGGATAAGGATTTGTGGAAATGTGTGAGATGAATGTAAAAGTGAAAGGGCATTGACCCCTTCTACTCGATAATTCCATAGGGCGGATATTAGAAATGCCCTTGTGGATTTTAACGAGTAGGTAGGTTCAATGTCGTCCATCGATTTTTTAAACATTCTCACCTCTCTGTGGCCCCAAATGAGAACCAAGGTATGTATGCGATTGTCACTTGATATGAGACTGTCGCGCGCCTATGTGACGTACGCAACGTGCACCGCTGTTGAAAAGTTGCCGCTTTTTGGGCAGATTTTTAACTGTTAATAAGTTAATAACGAGGCCGAAATCGCAATTTTTTATTCTTCATTTTCGTCTTATATTATCGTTGAGAACCACCCCTTCAATTTTCTCCCACCTGTAGGTAAACACCCTGTATGATTTGATTCAAAAAAATGAATGTATACCAGGTGTATTTATGTATATTTTGTAACTCGTAGGACACGTCCTGGAGTTTTTTTGTTCGGTACGATTATTTCGGTACATTCCCGCCAATCTAACCGCCTCAGGGCTCTGGCCGCTCTGCTACCCTATAGTAGATACGTTACTGTTTTCTCGCGCCTGCGTATGCCAAAGCCTCTGAGAAAGCCGGAATGTATTCTCCTCGAGAATATTCTGTTCGATTACTGGCGGCACGAAGGCAGAATATAACATTTATTTAAAAAGCTATTAACTGGAACTTGTCAGAGTTCATCGTGCTAATAGGTGGGTTTTAATTTATTACTATGGTAACGAAAAATAATTATTTAAATATAAATAAATTTTTTAAAAATACCACGTTTTTAAAACGGACTAAAAAGTATAAAATAAAATTTTTAAAAACGCCACGATTAAAAACGGACTAAAAAGTATAAAATAATTTTGTCTAGCCCCATACAGATTCCTAACCCCGTACAGATAGCCCAGAAAATTTGTGATTGTGAATTTTGAATAGCTATGAAAATACTTGTAAGATTTAAAACGAAAAACGTGGGGCGCAAGATAATACATAGTAAGGGGTCTAGAGAGTAACTGCCGCTGAGGAAACTCGCAAAACAGTTCATATCATTTGTAGTGCAATAAAATTGTTAGTGATTTAGGTGTTCATGTATCAATTATCTATTGCATGCGCCCCACGTTTTCGTTTTAGAAGTATTTGTAAACAAGTATTTTCATATCTGTATGGGGCTAGAAAAAATTATTTTATACTTTTTAGTCCGTTTTCAAAAACGTGGTATTTTTTAAAAATTTATTTTTATTTAAATAACTATTTTCTGCTTTTTAGTCTTGTATGTGTGAAATTTTACAATCGATTTTGAACATTTTGATGAGATTATAACAGAGACATGTAGTAAATTTCAGACGGTATTGCGACGCGTTATATCGAAAACTAACGCCGGGGTAAAATGTCAAAGATAAAGGTTCGACGGAGAATTTCGGTGTAACTGTTCTTTCACTTAGTAAACAAACATTATACTATAATAATACGTAGTAACTTTGTAACCACCGCACGGAGCTCGAACGTACACTGACGCACACTGAGCTGCTTCGGTGCGAAGCGGGTCAGTGGAGTGGGGATGAGTCAGAGTGGGAACACGTAATAGAGTGGGGACGCTGAACGCGAAGACGTACTACGTCACGCGGCGGGGGGTGCAACGGTTCAAATTATTAATAATTTATATCTCCTGTACGCATAGGCTTTTTTAAAAAATTTTGTTTAAATATTGCATTGTCATCCAGTTCTGAGCTATGTTTAAAATTTCAAGTCTCTAGCTCATCGGGATGTTAGTTTAAAATCAATTGCAAAATTTGTACCGAACAAACAGACAAACAAGAAATCGTGCTAATAAAAACGTGGTGAAAAGAATATCATCTGACAAACTGTATGGTGAAATAATTCGTCAAACATCTCAGGTAAACGGGACGCGTAGTGGCTCAGTGGGTAGAGCGTGCGACTGCGGACTCCGTGGTCGTGGGTTCGGTCCCAACGCCGGCACCCCTGGAAATATTCCATGTGCTATTTAAGGGGGTAGTTACACCTCGGTTGCAACTAGAATCTTACTAGAAAATATGGGTCTGCGACTGAACGTTGTTTGACCTTACACGAGCATATTGCGAGCTGGGTGAGGGCTCATTCTAAAGAGGAAGGTTAGATCTAGTGCGCTCCAGTCATGAGGTTAACGAGATTATGTTTATATCTAATAATATGAGGGCCCAAAGTAGAGAAAAAATCTAGGAAAGAAACCCGCAGATTTTAATGCATATTCTGTCTCTAGAAGACTTTTTTGACTTGTGTGATGACTGCAGCGCGATCTAACCTTCCTCTGTAGAATGAGCCCTCACCCAGCTCACAATATGCTCGTATAAGGTCAAACAACGTTCAGTCGTGATTGCATTCACATTAGCAGAATTTCCCCATATTACGGACAGAGTGCAGAGCAAGCTAGAGCCAAATTTAGTTCAGTTAGTTTAGACGAGATGGCGCCTAGTCAGGAGGACCAATGCGTAAAGATCCGCAGTTTAATTATAACCTCGCGTTTCCAGCATTGCAAGGGTGTGGAATGTAAAAGGGGAAGAATAATTGGCAAATGTTAAATTTTATACATTTATTTTTTTAATAACAAACAAATATAACTCGAAATCATTTTATATAATATGGAAATAGCAAGCAACGCCATCTCGTGTTCATCAGGCAGTGCGTGTTTCTCAGTGTTACCAAACTCTTTTTTTGCACAGAGGTTGGTCACACTGATTTTCTAGTTGCAACCGAGGTGTAACTACACCCTTAAAAACTGTGGTGCCCAAGGTGATTCGGAACCCACCTTATAAAAACTGTAGGTCCCTTCCCCAGTCGCTAATGACCATAGCAGTTGATGCGACGTTAAATAAATAATAACTAGAGGGCTATTGTTGCTCGCTCGCTTCGCTCGCTCGCGAGTAGGGTTATTTTTGCTCGCTCGCTTCGCGAGCTCGCGGATTGGACTGCTCTTGCGAGAGGGTTAGTGATACGCATGGCTAGTAGGGCCTACTGCTATTAATGTTTTTTATTTGGTGTGTGGCTCTCCAAGAGTCACACAAAGAACTTCCCGATTCGTTACTCCTTCGCCAACATCGCTAACATCGTTTTTTTTGTACTTTCATCGATATTCTCCCAAAATGTATTCTTGGGAGTAGAGATGATTAACCCACTCTTGCATTGGAATAACTTTCGATTATTCCAAGCGGTAACATTAGCATCAGTTAAAAAAAATTTTTTTTTAATCTAAAAAAAAATAGGAAAAAAATTTTTTATGTAATTGCGTTTGGTTCTTTGGTGGAAAATTTTCGTCCTCCCTTATAAATTGCATTGTAGAATCAACTCTTTTCGAAAAAAAACTAAAAATCTAAAAAACTACTTGACCAATATGGACCAAAATCTAATCAGCTCTAAGTTACGACGGGGCACATCGATTGCATCATTCATCATTCCGATCGCGTTGTTACTTTTTCAGAAAACGTTAACGAAAAATTTGATACTTGAGTTTCACAATGTGCTTTACCTGCATCTGTTTTTTTCAAATCTAATGCTAATGCATCGACTTCGCATCAAACACTTCAATTCTGAGCTATGTAGCTGATGCACGGTTCATGCGCGAGAAATGGTGGGAATCTGGGGAATTCTGTGCGCTCTGATCACTGATATACAGGGTGTCCCAAAACTCGTGAAGAACCCGAAAGGGGGTGGTTCCTGAGACCATTCTAAGAGACATTTTCCTTTGCACAAAAGTCAAATTCGGCTTTGTTTAAGAGTGATTAACGAAAAACACGGACCAATCAGAGCGCGTCCTGGCCCGGCGCGCCTCGCCGCGCTGGCAAGCGAGTGTCGTTGGTACGCCTCGAGATCGCAACGAGCAAGAGTTTCTCGATAATGTGAATCCTCTCCGATTTCGACGAGCTTTGGATATGTTGTCAAGACCATGATTCTGAACAACATTTCTCTTTAGACTTTTTAGCGATCGGCTTTAGTTTACGAGAGAATTGTAAAAACTTGTAATTGTACATCGATCGATGAACTATCTTCTACCCGATTTCGATGATCTTTGGATATGTTGTCAAGACCAGGATTCTGAACAACATTTCCTTTAGACTTTTTGGCGGTCGGAAAAACTTTACTTGTCAATTCATATGGGTGGATCTCTTTACCCGACTTACGGCAACTTTACCCGAACAAGAGAAGAAGCAGAAACTGATTGTAATAAAAACTCACTTATTCAGCTGTAAATCCATTTGCTGCTTCGAAATGTGTGTCACTGGGTCACTCTGTGACGAACTGCACAGATGTCTTCGGGTATACGGCAGTACCGAAAGGTAAGGGGCGTACGGCCAGGTCAACGAACTGCACAGCCGGCGGTAGATAGTAATAAGGCCTAAGGGATGCGCGTTCAATTCGACGATCCAGAATTTCACTTTCACTTTCGAATCGATAAATAATTCGTATGTTTGTTTCACACAGATGCCTTGAAATTTTTCCACACTCACAATCACTGTTCACATTTGTCTACACACATAGCTATACACTAATAATAATTGCCATAACCGCAGTCTAGTGATTAGTTTAAATGTCACTATCAAAAACACAACTAATAGCAACCGTTAGCTTTGAATTGACAAATCTTTGGAGATGTTCTCTCTACCGCGGCTCGAAGGACACTGATTTTCTGCAAGATTTTTCTAAAGAATTTAGGAAGGGCATTTAGCGTGTCGAAATTCGAAATGCACGCTGTTGCATGTTTACGAAAACGACGGGACGGTTAGACGAAAAACAGGATACGAGAAGGACCGCTGTAAGATTTATGGCAAACACATGTTTAGTTTTTCCTGCAGATTGGTACGTAGAGTCGATGGGTAACCGTTCGAATACGTTATCGGTCCTTTCACCCAGCAAGGGGTAAAAATGTCAGGTGTGACGTGGCAGCTTTGCCTGTGTCACTCTCACCTCTCTAGCGGAAGACCGGGCCACCCTTTGGCAGAGCTCACATGTTGAGAGCCACGACGAGCGATCTCCCTGGGCATGAATGAGACTAAGAGCACGACCTAATGCACTTCGAATGTCGCGCCAAACGACGCGACGCAATTTTACAGGACTGTATCCGGGTCCCGGCAGGGACACCGGAAATCTTTTCCCTACGACAAGAAGAAATGGAAGGCTCGAGCAGAAGCATCTCGATGCCGGAAGATGGCGGAATCCCGAGCAGATACGTCGAGAGATCGAAGAGGCCCAGGACAACCAACCTAGAGGCGCCGACGAGGGAAAACGATACAGAGGCGATCATCTACGCTACCCTGTCGTTGCCTCAACCGGGAAGCGCGACCGGATTGGCTAACGACGATCGTCTCATCGGGAAGCGACCAATGGGCGAACACCGCTGCCGGATACGTCGCTGGACGCCAGACGCCACTCGCCGTCGCGCAGGATTCGTCAAAGCAAAAATGCTAATGCGCGATAGGCCGAAATGTCGCGCGGAGAAAAGATGCGGAGAAAGGGGGGACGCTTCTCTTCCGCGTTCCCGAGCCACCGCGTGCAACGACACTGCTTCGTGAACGTCCGTAGAGCTTAGTCGTTAAACACTGCGTATAAATTGAAAGTATTTTGCGACCGCTGCCGTTCAAGGGACGAGTAGGACGCTGCCGTACATCGCATTATCCTTCGTTGCCGTTGGTAAGCGCCGATCAGGCTTTTTCGCACTATTTTCTAAAGTGAACCTCGTGTTGGCTCGGGTAGCGTGTCGCGCGGTTCGTAATTCGCGTCGCAAGAGAGAACGACGACGCGTGGCTTCGCGTTGGCGAAGACTTCGAGAGATTTCGAAGCACGGGAGAATACGGGTCCTCCGAGCTATTGCGGGACTACGATTAGCGATCCGAATCCGGTACAAAAGCGTGGCCGCGGCACCGCCTGTTGCGGGTGTCCGACGCCTGTGGAAACGCGAAGGCGCGGATTCGGAAAATAGACGAAGCCGTCGTTCTCTCTCGCCACCCTCGGTTCGTACTACGGTGTGACGTAGTCGTGTGCTCGATTCGTGTTTGTAAATTCGATCTCGACGAAGCAAGTCCGTGTAGCATAGCGTATTCCATCGGAATTCGGTTGACTCGTTGCCGTAAAAGCACTCGCGCCGCAAACATCGCGTCGCTGCCGGTTTCCCTGCGCTAGAGAAGAAAACGGGTGAAAAAGCGCGTGCGACGAACACCTGTCGCGAGATTTATTGTGACGCGCGGGCTAGTATAAAATCTACTGTCGAGTGGATCGACAAACTCTAAGATCGTCGAATAAACGAATTTCTAGCCCAGTCCGTTGTGAATTTCTTGTGTGAAACCTTCCCGCCGCGGGGAACGCCACGTGGTCTCCCGGTGTAGAACCTTGTACCCTTCCCGCTAGCTATCCTGGGGAATATTTCTACGTTGCAGGCTCGTGCTTTTTCGGTAATCTCGATCAGCTCGTGCGGATAAGTTGCTTTTCGTGACACTTTCTAGTGTCTGGCGCCCGAACTTCGTTTCTTAGTTGCTTATCAAATCACGAGCTTGCAGACGTATTTTGTCCCGAGAGGACCACGTCTCGTGCGGCCGAGCGTGGCCTGGCCTTCTGCCTATCAAATCTCGGTGTCGCTCGGCTTCGCGGATTCTTATTGTTGAAAAAGTAACCAAGCGACGTGACACAGGTCAGCGAAGCATCCCTACTGTCCTATACCTTCCTTAAGAAACTTTCTAAAAGAAAGACAGACGAACGGTTACCCATCGACCCCGCGTACCAATCTGCAGGAAAAACTAAACATGTGATTGGCATAAATCTTACAGCGGTCCTTCTCGCATCCTGTTTTTCGTCTAACCGTCCCGTCGTTTTCGTAAACGTGCTACAGCGTGCATTTCGAATTTCGACACTCTAAATGCCCTTCCTAAAATCTTTAGAAAAATCTTGCGGAAAATCAGTGTCGTTCGAACCGCGGTAGAGAGAACACCTCCAAAGATTTGTTAATTCAAAGCTAACGGCTGCTATTAGCTGTGTTTTTGATAGTGATATTTAAACTAATCACTACACTGCGGATCTTTATGCAAAATAAAAGTTGGCTGCCGCTATTACAAGAGACAGGAGCCAGACAGATATTTGATTCTTACTGTGATCATTTTAAGAAGTTGAAAATAATACATTGGTGTTTTAAAATTATCTTAATCTCTCTACTGTCTTAAAATGCACCTACTCATGTTTGCTACAAATGCATGAAATCCGCAGTCTAGAGATTGCATTACCTGATTGTTGTGATTTGTGCAGCAGTACAAGGGATATGGCAATTATTATTAATACATAACTATGTGTTGACAAGTGTGAACAGTGATTGTGAGTGTGGAAAAATTTCAAGGCATCTGTGTTAAATAAACATACGAATTATACAGGGAGGTCCGTTTAAGTACGAACACCTATACAGGGTGGTCTTTTTATCTGAAGACATTGAAATATCTCGAGAACTATGTATCGGATCAAAACAAGTGGGCAATGAAAGTTGTTCGTCGCGAAGGGAGACAACCAATGATACTAAACTGGACCCCCCGCCGCCACCCCCTGGGGTACATGGGTTAGTACTTTTTTATAACGAAAAAAAATACCTCATTCCATTTAAAAAAAATATCAATGACCTTGAAATCTTGTAAAAAAATAACATTGAGAAAAAATAGTACTTTGAGAAACAGTACAACTATATTCTGTGCAGATTTTTTGTACGACTAATAATAACCGAGATATATAGGTATTCGTCCTTAAACGGACCTCCCTGTATATCGATTCGAAAGTGAAAGTGAAATTCTGGATTGTCGACTTGACCGCGCATCCGTTAGGCCTTAATATATCAACTATCTACCACCGGCTGTGCACTTTGTCGACCTGGCTATGTCCCTTACCCTTCGGTACTGCCGTATACCTGAAGACATCTGTGCAGTTCGTCACCGAGTGACCCAGTGACACACATTTCGAAGCAGCAAATGGATTTACGGCTAAATAAGTGAGTATTTAATTGAATCAGTTTCTGCTTCTTCTCTTTTTTTACAATTATGTCGTAAACTAAAGCCAATCGCCAAAAAGTCTAAAGAGAAATATTGTTCAGAGTCATGGTCTTGACAACATATCCAAATCTCATCGAAATCGGAGAGGATTCTCGATAATGATCGAGAAACTCTTGTTCGTTGCGATGTCACGGCATACCACCGATACTCGATTGCCGGCGTGGCGGGCCAGGGCGCGCTCTGATTGATCCGTGTTTTTCGTTAATAACTCCTAAACAAAGCCGCGGCTGACATTGGTGCAAAGGAAAATGTCTCTTGAAATGGTCTCAAGTACCACCCCCTTTCGGGATTTTCACGAATTTTGGGACACCCTGTATATATCAATATTACTACTTTCATGCACTGCTTGAGAGAGAATATTCCACTTTGTCTTCGAAAAAATCTTATTACAATTTAGAAATTTTTATGCAGTTGGGCGGGATTCGAACTTGGGACCTACCGTTTAACTTTATGATGGCTTCCTCGCTGAGCCATGCGAACCTTTACTGTTAGAATCATTACTTTTTATTCTTATAGGCTCAAATCATATCAAATCATATATATTATTTAATTAAAATATTTTAACAGAAGTTTGTCTCTCCTAATAATTATATAATATATTATATATATTAATTAATATAATTAATAGGGCACAGGTAGCAGGCCCAGAGAAAATAAGGGACGGGCTCCCCCCAAGTAGGGGTAGGGGATCAGCGCCTTCACGGAGCTTCCACCTAGTAGTAGTAGTAGTAGCAGTGTTTATTGCTGGGGAGGAGTGGTTCGGCCGCCCCTCGCTTCCTTAGGGTACACCGGTTTTTAAACACCAGTTTCACAATTGGCGCTGCCGGCACTCGGCCCTTTAGCGGGTTGCAATTGTCCTCGTTTTTCAGCCGTCCCCTCTGTTTTATTCGGCCAGGGCCATTTTCAGAGTCGTCGACTTACTAGACGGGTCGGTCGTCATGGACGAGCGGGCCATGCTACCTAATTTTTGAGTTTTTGAGCTGTTTTACGGCTCGGTGTGAACGTCGGGCCCACTCACCTTCATACCTGCAGGGTGTCTCGCCTGCCCTTTTACACTCCCCCCTTCACCATATCTTCATGTCGAATGTGTCAAGTTTTGAGCCCGTCCCTACACTGTTTCCGGATAGTCCAAAAACTTACCCACACCCTCCCCTAGGGCTATTCCCTCTGCCTGTGCTATGAGTCTATTGGGAGTACAAATTCAAAGGACCGCGAATTTGTTTTGACCATTGGGAAGAAGTTATTATTACTTCGGATCCAATCCGACTTCATCGAAATCTCGACTAGGCCGAGATATCAATTCCATTCGGTCTTCACCTGCCGACCTACTTCGCGATGGGGTTGAGAGGGAAGGGTTCACCAACTTCACCGAAATCTGTCTCCTGAGAGATTTGATATCAGGTTCATCGGGATCTTCTCTCTTGGGTGGGCTTGACACATCCTAGAAAATATGGCTGATTGTTCGGATATGACCATCATCCTCGGTTGTTGTCGGTGTTCAGCAATTAGCTCCGTCCACTCGGCATTCCCCTTAAAGGTTTGTTTACCATTTGCTTATTTTGTTGCATACTTTTATGCAGGCCTTTTTCTTTCGTAGAGATGTTAGGTTGTTTGTGTTTATCCCAAACTGTCTCTTTTTCCTATATCTCTTCGATTGCCTCTTGGAGAAGGCTTTTCTATGGCTTCAGTCTCCTCTTCAGGGTGGTCAGTCTACGGTCGTGCAAGTTCCAGCCATTATTCCGGCTATTTACCGGGACGGCCTTCTCATTGCCCGAACTAGATTCTCAGCCTTTCGGAGTCCGATGTATGTTTAATTACTGTAATTTAAGGGTTTGACTTTTCTAAGTTCTTCTTTCCTGGTTGTTGCCGTTTCAATTTTCCGTAACTGGGTTGCTGCCGGTTCAGTCACCTCGTTATTGGTGATTGATTCCTCAAGGTTTTAATATCGCTTTTTCTCATACGGGAGGTGAGAAGGCATTTTCACTTTGTTGTATGTCTTCCTGTAGTATATGGGAGTCCACAGTATTATATACTTGGTTTTTTGTGTTTTTCTGTTGTTAGTAGAGATGTTTGATTATATTTAGTTATTCTAATCAATTACTGTCTCTCTTTCCCTAATCTTTTCGGTTGCCTTTTGTGGAAGGCGCTTTCTACAATTCCTGTCACCTCTTCCGGGTGGTGTGTATATCTTTGGTGGATTTGGTTTTGGTCTCTTTGACTCTCTTTCCTTTCCTTTCTCTATTGATTCAACGGTATCTGCCTTCTTCTTTTTTCTCTCTCTTTGCACCGTGCTGTGTTCATTGTCTGAAATTTAGGAGAGCTTAGGCTCCCTAGTCGTCAGAGATAGGAAATCACCAGTGTCGTTCTATTTTGTTTGGTAACTTTGTGTTAGAGATGTATGATTCTTGTACTCAGTTACTGTCTCTTTTTCCTTTGTCTTTTCGGTTGCCTTTTGTGGAAGGCTCTTTCTGCGATTTCTGTCTCCTCGTCCGGGTGGTCAGCCTACGGTCATGTTGCTCTAGTCATATGCCAGGTCGTTGACCAGGCTGATTTTCTCAACGTAAGCTAGGTTCGCAGCCGTTCGGAGACTGACATGTATTTCATTGGTGAATTTGGTGTCGGTCTCTTTGACTCTCTTACCTTCCCTTTATGTGCTTTGTTTTTGCTTTTGAACATTTTTTAACTTCCCGATTTTGTAGGGAAGTAATTGTAATTACCCCGAAAATCGAAAATCGATTTTTTAGCAGATCTGCACGTTTCATGGTCATTGGAGTCATTTTAGACTATTTTTATCAAAATGTTCGTATGTGTGTGTGTGTGTGTGTGTGTGTGTGTGTGTGTGTGCGTATGGCCGTTTCTATGTAATCAAATTTTTCGTTAACGTTTTCAGAAAAAGTAACAACGCGATCAGGATGATGAATGATGCAATCGATGTGCCCCGTCGTAACTTAGAGCTGATTAGATTTTGGTCCATATTGGTCAAGTAGTTTTTTAGATTTTTAGTTTTTTTTCGAAAAGAGTTGATTCTACAATGCAATTTATAAGGGAGGACGAAAATTTCCCACCAAAGAACCAAACGCAATTACATAAAAAATGTTTTTCTTAATTTTTTTTAACTGATGCTAATGTTACCGCTTGGAATAATCGAAAGTTATTCCAATGCAACAGTGAATTTATCATCTCTATTCCCAAGAATACATTTTCGGAGAATAT
Organism: Lasioglossum pauxillum; assembly: GCA_933228785.1. Classification (NCBI taxonomy): domain Eukaryota; kingdom Metazoa; phylum Arthropoda; class Insecta; order Hymenoptera; family Halictidae; genus Lasioglossum; species Lasioglossum pauxillum. The sequence goes on along the minus strand of OW121704.1, from coordinate 28,970,635 downwards.
CGATGAAAGTACAAAAAAAAACGATGTTAGCGATGTTGGCGAAGGAGTAACGAATCGGGAAGTTCTTTGTGTGACTCTTGGAGAGTCACACACCAAATAAAAAACATTAATAGCAGTAGGCCCTACTAGCCATGCGTATCACTAACCCTCTCGCAAGAGCAGTCCTACCCGCGAGCTCGCGAAGCGAGCGAGCAAAAACAACCCTACTCGCGAGCGAGCGAAGCGAGCGAGCAACAATAGCCCTCTAGTTTAGTACTCTGCCGAGCCACACGAGATGCTCCGAGAAAGTCTTAGTGACGATAATAATATCGTCCAAATACGAAAAAGCCCGTGGCTCCATTTCCGGCCCTATTAATCGGTCTAATAATCTTTGGAAAGTTGCGGGAGCGCCCGACAGTCCGTACGGCATGCGGCGGAACTGGAATAGGCCTTTCCCCGGACTCCCCCACACCACCACAGACTGACCTGTACCTTCAGGAGAGGCTGTGGTGGTGGGGGGGGAGTACTCGCCAGCGCGAGCCCAGAAGCCGGGTCGGACGCGGCCGTCGTGTATGAGCCAGCGCTCATCGCAGGTCACCACGCGGTCAAGAAAGGGGGTATCCAAATTACGTAATAAAAGCTCGACGCACACGTCGACGCGTCGGGCCCGACTTCCGGAACTGCGGGTGAAAACATATCCGATAGTGCGCAATTTTCGGTAACGGAACTTCTTTAATCTAGCGGCTAAGGTGGTTGCGCACACACCAAAAAGGGGCCCCAGCTCATCGAGACTCAGCTGGGGTGATTGCTTTATAGTAGAAAGAAGGAGGCTGTCGTCGATCGGGAGGGGTGGCCGACTGCTCCGGGCGCTGTCCTCCATATGGGTCCGTCCGGCATCAAATTGTGCGTACAGCACAATTGGGCAGTTGGTTTTTTAAAGTCAAATGGTGTAATCAATAATAGTTCTTTTACGAACTCTACAGGAGAGAGAAAGATAGCTGTAGGGAGGGGATTTCGCCGAACCGCCGACAACGGTCGTGCAGAGAGGTGACACAGAAGGTGTTCGTACCTTGTAGAGTATACTCGGTAGAGATACTAGTTTTGAGGAGAGTAATAAGTTTAGTTTTGAGTTGAGGATTTACCACGGGTTAGGATGTATTCCTACGGGCCTTGGGAATAGTGTAGTTTATGTCGCGAGATCTATTTCTTAGTGAAATGCTTCCGTTCGGCAATTCACCTTTTTGAGGGTTAGTGCCGGATAGTGCTGCGGAGAGAGTGATTTTTAGGGCTCGGTTCTGTTTTTCACTAGTGAAGAGACAGTGTGTGTCTAACTTTTATAAAGGAGTTTTAGGTGGTTCACGGACTTTGTGCTCGTAGTTCGGGCGAAAAGTCTGTGGACGACGGGCTTACGTTTAGCTAGGGGGTTGTCCACGGACTTTCTGACCGAGGTTCGGTAAGGATTTCAGTGGACTCCAACTTCTAGGGTAGTTAGGGTGGCCCTCGGAGGGCTGATTTAGGGGTTTCCAGTAGTTAAATCAATAGTTTAGTTTTAAGAGCCTTTGTGGCAATATTCAAAAAAAAGATTCTGTTTTATTTTTTGTTTCTACAAAATTTCCGTTTTATCTTAGAAAATTCGTGGAAAAGTGGAAAATTGGGTAATTATTATTTTGTTTTTAAGAAATTGTTCTGTTGTTTTATTTTTAGTGTAGTGAATGCCTAAAACTGCAACCGGTGTTAGGCAGTGAGTTTTTTCATATTAATTGAGTTTTGTCCACGGACTTGTTGGCCGAGTGCCGGACGAAAGGTTCGTGGAAGAATTGCCATTTGGTTGGGTGGCAAGAAGTCCACGGACTTTCTGGCCGAATTTCGGGGGGGTAATCTGCGGATAGCCTGAGACAAGTGCGTGCGTTTTTAGGGTTGACGAGCGAGAGAGTCGAGAGCGGTCTCAGGACCTTGTTGCGAGCGAATTTAGAGTTAATTTTTGTGTAAATATTCCTCTGTGAAGTCATGTACAGGTGTTTATTACAATTAAAATAGGAAATTGTTGTTAAAAAAAAAGGCCTTTCCCCGGTACCGTGAAGGCTGTTATTTCGCGGCTTTTCTCCTCCAGGGGAATTTGAAAATACGCCTGGCTGAGGTCGAATGTCGAAATGTATTTCGCCGAACGTAACTTATCGAGAATTTGTGTCATAAGCGGTAGTGGGTACGCATCTTTCCTCGAGACCTCGTTGACTTTACGGAAATCGAGGCAGAATCGATATTTGCCGTTGGCTTCTTAACCATCACAATTGGACTTGACCAGCCACTATTCGATGGCTCAATTATGCCGTCGGCCAGCAGTTTGTCTACCTCTTGGTATATGGCCTCCTGTAGTTTCGGGGAGACGGCATAATATCGCTGTTTAATAGGCTGGTGGTCGCCTACATCGATTTTGTGACTGATCAAGTCCGTTTTGCCCGTCATCCTTTCGAACTCCGGCAACGTGGACTCGAGGAAGGCTTTTAAACGGTCTTTTTCCTCTTCCGATAATATTTGCAGACCACAACATATTACGCTAGGAGGTGTACTTTCAAAGTGAAACCTATCACCTGGTCGTGACGCGAAATACCAAATAGCGTTATGATATTCCGCTATTATTCCGAACCTCGCTACCGAATCCGTTCCTAATAGTAGGGGAGTCACGAGATTGTCCAAAACTTTCGCGACCACGACGCGTATCTCTCTCTATTCGTAACTCGAATTGTGCCTCGTCTTCGGCACGATCTACAGCCCCCGTAGCCAGAAGAAAGTAGCAGGGTCTTACTGCTTTTCTAAGCTCGACCTTCGTATCTTTTATTCCTTCGAGGACGTCGCGACTGATAAACGTCAGGGACGACCCCGAATCAATTAGGGCGCGAGTTGCCAAATCGCCGATCCACGCGTCTACGGTTAACAGAGGTGGGCGGTACTTATCCCCAAAAGTCAAAACACGGGCCGATATCAGTTCGGGTGAAGTCTCTCCGGCCCCTCCGATCGACCCCCCGTCCCGTTTCCCGACCGGTTTCGGCATCTACGACAGCGTTGCAGTGTGACCCCCTCTGCCCCGCAGCCGTAGCAGTGCAACCGATGTTCCTCCTGGCAATGGCGTAAGAGGTGACCGGCCTTACGGCAGTTCCAACATTGCGGCCGGCTCTCCCCGCTCGCACGTTGTTTGTCGTGCGGCTGCCATTGCCGGGTTGTCACGTTCCGCGGTACCTGCGCGGGAGTCCGCCGAGTGATCCCTAGTTGTTTTGCCTGATCGGAATTTTTCGCTCCCCCTCGGCGCGGCATGTAGAACTTTCTTCCCTTGCGTTGCCTTGGGTTCACGAGATCCCGATCTGACTCTTGATCTTCTTTGGGGGGCAATGAATTCCCCCTCTGAATCCTCGGTTTCCTCCCCGCTCGTGGTCGCCACTGCATTCGCGTACTCAAAACGCACCGATTTTTGGCGTGTATCCGACCGCGATCGCGATGGACGGGCGGAATCTGACGCGGAACCGTAGCGACCTTCCCCCGATACTCTCGGCCTACTCCTACTCCTCTGTTCCGCCTCTCGTTCGGCCTCCACTAACTGTTTCCGTAGTTGTCTTATTTCAACTACGGACCCAATCACTATCGAACGTTGCAACGATGGTTTCGCACCCCAATATAATCGTCTCGCTCTCTTTAATTCTGACCACGGCGGTTGCAATCTACCAAACATGGCCGTCATCTTCATAATATATTCTCGGACCGGTTGATCGTCCTCCTGATAGTACTCTTTAATTTTGCGTATCAGGGTGTCCTGGTAATCCGAGTCCCCGAAAAATTCTCGAAAAGCCTCTTCGAATCCTTCCCATGTTCTACATTCCGCCCCCTCCTCCTTATACCAATGCTTTGCGATTCCCCCGGGACATACCGCTAGACAACGTAGCAAGTCGCTTCTCGCGATATTGCAGTATTTGCGTTGTATTTCAAGATCTTCGAGGAACTCTTCCGGGTCTTCCTCCGGTTCCCCGTTAAATTTCAACCTCCATCGTCGCATTATGTCAACGATGGGTGTTCCCTGATAATATAGGTCTCGGGGTATCGCTCCGCCTGGTGTTCCGGATTTGGGTTTGGTGGGAGGTGAGGGTTCTACGACTTGAACGTCCCATTGCCCTTCCTGGGTTTCGCGACGGCGGGAGGGCGATAGCGATCTTCTTCCTCGGTAGTGAGGGACATGAATGCTTATCTCGCGGGGGAGTGATCTAACCCCGATTGCATTGTCCTCCCCCGAGGAGTACGCGTCGGATATCCCTAGTTCCTCTTTAGCATCCCCGTACACTGATCGCTCCTCCGACTCACCGCGTTCCCTTTTCGGCAAGTTTAAGAGGCTTTTCATTTTTCCCGGACTCGTGATACCGACTTCTCTGGTCGCCTACGTATTTCTACGATAATTCTACTACTATCGATTTCCGACGTTAGCGAAATCCGAATGACGGCCTCGTTACGTACACGACTAGTGAGAGAGAACGCGGGTCCGTAATAATCGGCTCGAACAAAAAAAACGGATTTACGTCGGTATTCAATTCCCGACCGAATCTCAATTTCGATTCTAATTGCAATATTTTTCTACGGCTGTCCCCCGGCAATTCGTCCTCTTCACAATCGCGAAAGGAAAGAGTAAGCTGCTATGTTTCGAAATGTAAATCGCGGATCCTGCCCGTCGACAGTGTTTCCGCGCGTACTCGTCGTGCCCTCTCCCTTCAATCGGCCAGCGCTAGCCGTCGCAAACTATCTCGGAGAGGTGTACGATACCGCAAATATACGAATGATTTATAAAAAAAACAAAAGAAATTATTTTGATAATTATTTTCACAATTTAGAACGGCACTCGTCTAGGACTACGATAATCTGGACATGAACCATACATAAACCATACTTTCCCACCACCACATACAAAAAAAATACCATAAAAAATATATGTGGGTGGGCGACAAAGGGGGAAATACACAATAATATCAATTAAATTGCCATCAATTTGCCATTATTATTTCATAATTGTACCTCGTGTGCCGTTCCCAGACTCAATACCGGTGACCAATCCAAACAAAATATATATAAAACTTAAAATCCGGATTTTTCGGGCGTGAGTTCCAACCGCATCCGTGCGGTTTGTCTCGCATGCCGGGTAGCGAGGGGCACCCTCGATTCGCCGACGGGGCGGACTCGTTGTCGCGTCCCGTATCGGCGAATGCGATAGTTACCCTACCACGCTACCGACCCCGATACTCCGCCGACGACGGAAGTTGGTTTCTCTAACCCCGAAAAGAACCGAATAATTCGGCCAAATATCTTCCAAAATATTTTTTTTTTGAATTATTAAATAAATAAGTAAATACACGAATTAATAAATAAATAAATTAATTAATAAATAAATAACTACACGAATTCACGGACAATTTAGTCAATAAATAAATAAATAAACGATTAAACTCCTAAATTCGTTAAATAAATAAATAAATGATTGACTAGATTTAATTGTAATTCTAATAATACGTAAAGCTAAACTAAATTGCTTAATTGAAAATTTGGAAGTTTGTTCGGTCACCCGGTATATTAATGTACGTGCTGGAATGGCACACGAAATCGTACAAGGTGAGCCTCGTACACAATGAAATCACAACACCCGAAATTCCGCGTTGGCTCTATGCGGACGAAAGCAAAAGAAAAAGTATGTTTTCCCCGGGGTCGCGTGTCTCTGTCTCGCAACGACCTCGCTCGTCTCGTCCAATTCGCCCGTTTCCTCGCCGAGAATATAATTTCTCATGTGAGAGCCCCGCGCTTCTCCACGTGTCTCTTGGAAAAAGCCCTATTTCTCACATCGCCTTTCTGCGAGAGATTTGCAATGTTCGGGCGCCAATTTGTCACTCCGTTTACCGATTCCCTACGAAATCGGCAATCGGACTCGGGAAATTATGGCCGAAAAACCGGGCCACGCTCGGTCGCGCGAAACGTGGTCCTCCCGGGACAAACAGCCACTCGCAGACTCGAAATAGGACAATTCTTAATCGACCGTAGATCGATACTCGGGCGCCAGGCACGTTACCGTGCCACGCGAAACTTTTGTCTCTACACGAACTTCTTTCAAATCTGCGAGGACTGCGTAGATGCCTTGGATAGCGACGGAACAGGCCAGGATTCCACGTGGGAAAAAGGACGGGGCATTCCCCGCGACGGGAACGTTTCTCACAGGCAAAATGAATAGAGTGAGTTCGGGGCAAACTACGACCGTTTATTGAGAACGGGATGGTAATACAAGCCACCGGTATGAACCGGCGGCAGTCAAAATATTTGCCGGCGCGTCGTCGAGAATCTTCGGCGGTAGTTCGGCCGTACGCGCGTAACTTCTATTCTTTCGCGTCGAGCTCGGCAGTTACAGGCCTCCGCGTAAATTATACAAGCCTCGAAGGGCACGAAATCTGCCGAGCCCCGATAGAATACGCGATCTAATACGATATGACTAGGCGAGGACGGCAAGAACGCGACGAGAACGAAACGGGCGCGTCGCGTCGTCCCACCGTGGAACGTCTCGAGGATCTCCGAATACGAATCGAAAACGAAATATCGTACGCCCCGTATCACGCAGCATTCGGGGACGCTACGATACACGGCCCGGCGTTCCTCCCGGGAGAGCTTGTCCCGGTCGTTGGACACGCCGAAGCTCGTGGCACACGACGCGAGGTTAGATTTTCTGTCAAAACTACGCCCCGAGCCAACACGAGTATTCACAATTTCCTAACAACGAAAGCTGACCGGTACTTACCAATTCGTGGACTCGCTTCGTTCGCAGAGTTGTCGCACGATATTAAACTTTGAATGTTCGCGATTTCAATACGGTACTTTAGGTTGCTAGTTCGCAGTCCTTCGGCCTAGTGACCTACTTCGTGTCGGCTCGGAACGCGGAAGCGAGGCATCCCCTCTACTTCCTCATCCATCTTCGCTGTGGCGACACTCGGGGCCTATCGCGTGGCTCCTCGCTGCAGGGCCGAATCGAAAGGATTCGGACCCGTGCCTTCGAGAATTGTTAAATTTCTCGAGGCGGCGTCCGATAACGCTGCGAGGGCGGTAAGGGTGGACGCGAGCCATTCCGGGTGGGCTCTCATGACCCTTCCCGGGCGAGAATCGACAAGGTTGGGCCGTTGGTCGTCCCTTTATCGTAAATGCCTCGTCGATGTCTCCGGGTTGACGGATCCGGGCTCGGTCCAATCCCCGTTGTTTTCTCCGTACTCGCCGATCTGCGATAGGTTCTCCGGGTGCCTGTTCTCGAAATTTCTCGTCAATTAGCAGCGGAAGATGGGCATCGAAATCTCCTATGGATAGTAGCTGGATCTGAAACCTCGTGTCGCGCCCAGCAGCGCGACATTCAAGCGCGATAATACTATTCCACTGGGACTCGGCCGTCTCCAGGGAGATCGATCGCAACGCCCGTTTCGGTTCCGATGGTCGAAAAAGTGACCCGGTCTCTGTTAGAAGGTTCGGAAAGACGTCGGCGAAACCTGCCACGTCACAGTATAAATTGCCTTAGACCATCGAACCACACGAGTGCACAGTGTAATTCGCGAGCATGCCAGATTTGCAATGTGAAACACAATACATTGTTGCATCTAAGCTCTAAAAAGGAGGTGGACCCAATCGCGGCAATTTCGCAAGATTCCACGGTACCTCAGTCCAGAGTGACGTCAAACAGTGCTGGGTCGTCACAGAGCAACAATATAATGTTGTCCACGGCGATAATACACGCACACGATAGCACGGACGCTCCGAGGCGGTGTCGCGTATTTCTGGACAGTGGTTCTCAAGCCAATTTTATCTCGCAACAATTAGTAAGTCGGTTGAATTTAAAATCACGCGCTACTAATATATCAATTACGGGTATTAATCAAACTACAAAAACCGCGAATCGCGTCGTATCGGTCAAAAATAGAGTCGCGAAACAACTCATTTAGCACCACTATTGACTGCATCATGACCAATCGCATTACCGAGAGATTTCCATCTACCTCCTTTAATCGAGACGAAATTCGCATTCCTCATAACATTAGATTGGCTGATCCGAAATTCAATGAATCTTCTGAGATCGACATGTTGATCGGTACTGATCTTTTCTGGCAGCTCCTATGTATCGGACAAATCAAGCCATCCGCGAATCATCCGACACTGCAAAAGACTCGGTTCGGATGGGTGCTCGTTGGTCGCTGTATGTCTAACAACTCGATTTCGCGATCGGTAAAATCCTTTCAGATTGCCGTAACAAACGATCAACTACACCACCTTACGGATCAACTTACGGTCCCACCTTACGGATCAACTTACGTGCCACAATCAATTACAAATCCCGTGACTGACAAAATTTAGTAACATTCAGCACGATCAGCAAGTCCACGGCTTCTGCGATACTAGCTAGGCCGCGTACGGAGCGTGTATTTACATTCGGTCAAGGGGTGCAGACGGTGAGTGTCGAGTCGAATTGTTGTGTTCAAAATCCCGCGTTGCTCCATTGAAGACAGTTTCACTTCCGCGACTTGAGCTTTGCGCGGCCGTTTTGCTTACGCAGTTGTTCAACAAGGTTCGAAAATCAATCGCTACAATAGTTTTGTACTGGATCTCTTCTTGTTCGCGAAAATGATCGGTATTCGTGGCAAACAGAATCGGGAAGATCCAACGTGTGACCAGCGCTGCCGATTGGCGACACGTTTCGACGCGAGATAATCCCGCTGACATTTTATCGCGCGGAGCCGAGCCGGCGATGCTACTGGATTCCTGAATCTAGTGGCACGGCCCTGATTTTCTTCAGGGCGATAAGACGTCCTGGCCTCTATTCAGGGTCGAGCTTGACAGCATCTAGATGCCGGAACAGCTTAAACGCGCTCTAGTGCATGTTACAATCGAGGAAAACTCGACCATTCGCAGACTTCTTGATTCGGTTTCAAGTTTACAAAAAATATGCCGAATCATCGGCAACTGTTTAAAATTTTGCAAGCGTCAAAGGCTCACTGCTGGAGTCGCGGAACCTTTGGTGGGTGGGGAGACCGCGCTGGCCTTGTTCGCGTTGTGCAGGTTCGTCCAGGGTGAAACATACGTGCATACGACACTAACATACTCAGCGCGATATCCTATTCTTTTACCAAAGAGTCACCGTCTTACTAATTTAATCATCGAACACGAACATAGACGTAATCTGCATGCCGGTGTGCAGGGCACAATCGCGGCCGTACGCCAGCGATTCTGGCCGTTATCACTAAGATCTACGACTCGCAAAATTGTTCGCAATGGCATCATATGCTTTAAGAACAATCCGGAACAATCAGAGGCCATAATGAGTTCACTGCCGGCGTCAAGAGTCGCCCCTTCTCGTCCGTTTACGCACTGTGGTGTAGATTACGCCGGCCCGATCATAATTCGCGAAGGCAAAAGACGTAATGCCCGAAATGTGAAGGCATACATAGCAATATTTGTTTGCTTTGCGACAAGAGCGGTGCATATCGAAATTGTCGGAGACCTAACAACGGACTCGTTCATTGGAGCATTAAAGAGATTCATATCTCGCAGAGGCAAAATAATTTCGTTGCATTCTGATAATGGCACCGCATTTACTGGTGCTGCTCGCGAGTTAAAAGAGCTACACGAGTTCTTGGCACGCACCAATATTAAATCGAGACTTTCTGCAGGAATCTCAGATTTCCTGGCATTTTATCCCTCTCAATACTCCGCATTTCGGCGGACTTTGGGAAGCCGCGTTAAAATCGGCTAAGTTTCATATGCACCGTGTAATGGGAAATGCGCATTTGACGTATAAGGAAGTACAGACGCTTTTTTGTGAGATCGAGGCAATTTTGAATTCGAGACCCATAACGCCGCTATCGGAGGATTCTAATGATATGGCTTGTTTGACACCTGGGCAATTTTTGATTGGCGAAGAGTTAAACAGTTTTCCGCGCGAAGACCTATCGGGTCTCAACGAAAATAGATTATCAAGATGCAAAACGAGTTGAGCAATTGCGTCAACACTTTTGGTCGCGCTGGAGTCGCGAATATTTATCGCAGTTACAGGAAAAATCGAAGTGGCGAGCAAATAAGGGTAGTCAGCTGCAATTGGGGCAGCTGGTTTTAGTTAAGCAGTAAGGACTAGTGCCTTGCAATGGATCATGGGTCGAATTCGGGAAATCCATCCCTGTCCAGATGACGTTGTTCCTGCTGCATCCATAAAGACATTGAAAGGAGTAATAATACGACCGTTAGCCAAATTGGCTATATTACCGATAGAAACGTAAAGGTGCGCCTCGTTGTGCATAAGTAGTTCAAAGAATTTTGTACTGTCTGCGTTTAGATACATAGCATCCGACCAACGTAACACCGTTGCACGTTTAGACTACTGATTGTTGAAAGCACAGCCTTTCAAGGTGGGTGGTGTACAATAGTTATAGAGCCATAGCTCGTCGATCTCAGATCGGTGGTCGTGTCGGACACCGTCGCTGGTGCTCGGCCACCGCCGCTGTGATTTTCAAATGTTTTTGCCGTGCATCCGCAAGACGAGCGATTCGTCTTTCTTCTTGTTTTGGCATCCAACGTGGAAGCACGTGTATAAAGTCTGGTTGTAAGCACGTGTAGATAGTCTGGTTGTAAACCAAGCGTGAAATAAATTGTTATATTAGACAGTGGAAATCAATTATTTCTACGACACGTGGAAACGTCGACCACGACGACGAATTCATACGTGAGGGCAAAACGAACGAGCCCACAATTTTATACAGAACCCTTGTCAGTTGGAAACCATCAATATCTTCTACTACGTATCTATCTTTGCCTAACACTTTTTTAATTTCATACGGGCTTTTGTATTTCGGGATGAGCTTTTTAGTGATACCAGGTGTAACATCTCGATTTCTTATCATGATGTAGTCACCTGTTTTGTATACGGTCGCCTTTTTGTGTTTACGATTATAATTTTGTTCATTCATTTGTTGAACTTCTTGAATAGCTTGTGTAGCTGCATTACGCGTTGCCACCAGGTCTCTTTCTTCACTTCTCTGTGCTTCAAAAATTACTCGTAATTTATCATGTACTACCCCGAACTGGTTCCTTCCGAAAAGCAATTTACAAGGAGTTTCAATTCTTGAACGGCAAACAGTATTATTTATCGCGAATTCTACCAACTCTGATCCTATTTTCCCGGACTTTCACTCAATTTTGACAACATAGGCCAGATGATACGATTGTATCGTTCCACTTGACCATTAGCACGAGGTATCACGATAGCGACCTGAAAATTCCTAAAATCCTAAAATTCCTAAACAATCCTGAAGTGAAACATGTTCCTCTATCGCTTACCAGACGTTTAGGTTTACTGTAATAATGAAAATCTTCCTTTAAATGACAAATGGTCTCTTCGGATTTGATGGACTTACACGGATACAATTTGATATATTTAGTGAAACCATGAACTATCGACAAAATATAATTATACCCTCGACTACATCGTTCCAAAGGGCCATAATGATCTACATGTATAGTTTGGAATGGTAAGCTTGTGATACCTACTTCGGGAGAAGTTTGCCGGCTCAGTCGGATGTCGAGGATTCGTTTTCCGTAAATGAGAAACACTGGAGGCATGTGGGTAGTACCCGATATATATTTACAATGGGAGTGTATAAACTGTGACGTTGCAAGTCTGCGACGTCACCTCTCCGTTTGAGAAACGGTCAAATAACCGTATCGGGAGTGGACCGGACCGGCCGTTAGCGATTGCGAGAACCACCCGCAATTTTGCGCACTCCTTCAGGAAGATGTTCAGTTCGAAGATCGCTCCTAATGCCATCTATGGCACGCGCCGAGAGTGGCTACTTTCAGGAACGTGCCTAGGGAGCGACAATTACCGTAAAGGCGCCCCGCAACAGAGGATCAACAGGACGACAAATTATTGGCCGTAACAAAAACCATTCCGGATCCGGAGAAGTGGCAAAGGGCACCGCCGCACACGAGTGAGGAAGCTTGGAGGCGACGATGTGGGACGAAGGGGTCACACTTGCGTAACATCGGGCATTTTTGTGGTCCCGCCGTCGTCTCATCCCGCCTATATCTGACCCCGGCAAGGGTGGTGCGGAGGAGCGCCTAGGAGGAATCAACCTCCCCGGTCGTCATGGTCGATCGTAATTTGGTGTTTGGAAGGTCGGGGGCCCGAAGACCTGTTCCGAAAGTTCGGTCCTGCAACTAGGAATAGTTGCGTTGCGGGTGCGCCCATAGGGAATTTCGGTAGGACGAAAGGAGTGGGGAGACCGAGAATCGATGCGTTCCGTCGATGAAGATCCGTGGATCACTGTCGCGCCGATTAGCGAATGAGCTACCTCTACTTCCGAAGTCTCGCTGACTTACTTACGAATTCCGCCTAATCCAAAGTTAGTACGCGTCGCGGGTGGTTTTATTTCCGCGTCATAATTGCCGTGTACTGCGAGTTCGGAACCAAAGGCGAAAGTTCCAGCCTTTCCCCGGAAATCCAGCGAGCGTAGCCGACCACGGTAAGTCGATTCAGTGATCCTCGATTCGTAAATTCGTGTTGGCTCGAGATTTAGTGCGAGGACGAGACGAGAGCGTGTCGCCCTCGATCAATTGGTGTTAACCGAGGCATTTGGGCCTCGTGCTTTGTACTCGCGTCCTTTCAGAGAACGCTTTGAGTCCGGTAGAGCAATCTCCCCCTTCGAATAGTCGGAAGTCTTCCTTAAGGGGCCGCGTCGGAAAAGGATAATTTCGGAATTAATGAATCCGGTAAATCGGTGTAGATCGCGCTCGTCAATCTCGCGACAGTCCGTCGAAACTGCGCCGTTCATCTGCGTCACGCGAATTCTCGTCTCTCGTGAGACTTGCATTGTACCGCCGTACCGTATCTTTCATCGCCGTGAAAATATCAACTAACGCGTTCCGCGATCAAACAACTATCGCAAAAGTGTACTAGGAGCGCGGGCTCCCGGGTCGCGGCCACGTGGCCGCCTCTCTGTAATTTATCTCTTGACTACAAATAAATTCGTTAGAGCCCTAAAATCTCGATATTATTTCCGACCTGCGAGATCCGTCCTGCCGCGAGGGCTGTCCTCGTTATTCCCTGAGTCCGAATTCCTGGACGTTCGTGTCGTAAAATTCCGTCAGTGAGCGCGAGAAGATTCGAAGCTCGTGTTCGACTCCCTCGAACACGACACCTTGGTTTTCTTTAGTGTGGTACTTCCGCGTACCTGGCGCCCGAACAATTGTTAGTGTTCTCCCTCGAATCTTCTCGTCAGTCACCTTTGTACCGAGAGGACCGTGTCCGCGCGGCCGCGCACGGCTCGTCCTCAGAGGCTATAAATTCTCGGATGTTGATCGTTTTCGCCGGCCAGAAACCCGCGCGAAAAAGGGCAACGTTACAAAACATATGTACAAGAACGGCGCGGCAAGGCGTCGTAGCCAACGGCTGTATTGGTAACCCGGTGGTCAATTGCGGCTCGGCGGTATCCGGTGCGTTTAGACTCGGATCGGGTGCGGTGAGATCGGTTGTGTTTCAGCGGTATCCGGTTCGACAAGATCGCTTCAACGAGATCGGTCGCGGTTCGGCGGTATCCGGTTCGGCGAGATCGGTCGCGGTTCGGCGGTATCCGATACGACAAGATCGGTCGCGGTTCGGCGGTATCCGATACGACTAGATCGGTGGCGGTTCGGCGGTATCTGGTGCGACTGCATCGGTTCGGTTCGATTCAGCGGGATCAGTTATTGAAGGAGTGCGGAGGGGTGAGATCGGGAATTAAGGAAGTGCGGTGTCGTTTGCCACCCGCTGGAAGGGACTCCTACGGTCGTTTGCCATGTAGGCCTCGGAATCGGTAATCGGAATGTTCGGTAAAGGAACGGAAGTGGAGCGGAGAGAAATCTCGGTTTCGGTGCATTTCGATTGGCTATCTGCCTCACCGGTTCGCTCGGAAACTCCGACTCCAACCCGACTCGGATTTACATCGTCGCGCCGTGTTAGCTTATTTATATTTGCCCTGCACTAATTTCACTCGCGAGAAATCGACAGTGTCGCGGTGGCCACCTCGCGGCCGCCGTGGTACTACCATCGCGCAGCGTGCGTGCTCGCGAGTGGGAGTGGGGCTGTAGGAAGTTTCGCGTCTAAGACATAACCGGTACAAACTATCCTTATCAAGACTGTGCAAATATCCTTCGGGTTTTCCACTATGCTGTTTGACCATTTTCTCATATTTGGGAACCAGTATGTTCTGGAGATACTTTCTACGACCTTATCAACGCCGAAATGACCTAACTCATCATGGGAAACTCGAATAACATTAGTTTCCATACATTCTAGTCCCAGGAACAATAATTTATTATTATTCAGTTTTTTATATATCAAACCGTCACGCAACTCATAATATTTGTCCTCAGCGCATTCTAACTTTTCTCTCAACTCCCGAATTTTCGGATCTTGTGACTGTTTAAAGGAAAGAACCTGTTCGAAAGTGTTTGTTTCTAATATCAAAATTGCATGGCAACGACTCAATGCATCCACACGAAGCATCTTAGATCCCGACCGATGTTCAATTTCGAAATCGTATTCTTGTAAAAACATTGCCCATCGGGAAATGCGCGGATTGACACTTTCTTTGGTTAACGTTAATCTAAAACTATCACAATCGGTGATAATCTTGAAGTGGATGCCCGATAAATAAACATGGAACCGCTTAATGGCATAAATTACCGCTAGATATTCCAGTTCAAAACTATGATATTTTGATTCGGTCGGTGTGTTTAAATTTTCGATCTGGTTGTTTTTGCATCAACACAATAGTTACCCATATACGGCACATACACACTTACACCACTGTGATAGTACCAGAGTCGGGCATTGTTTGGCAAAAAAATATTTGAAATACTATTGTAACAGACCTGTACCTCGCAGGCCTGTTACTAAGAATAACACAAACCGGATCACACCGGAGAGAACCGAACGGGACCGATATCAACCGGCGATCACTTCTCGGAACGAACCGCCGTATCCCCGTCGCCGCGCCGAGACGGACCGCGCCGCAACACCCCCGCGCCTAGAAACCAGTCCGCGAATCACCGCAATGCGCTACCACCCCCACCACTAATCGAGAGCTATAAAAGCCGTCACGGCTAGAGCTCGAGACGTTATTCAATGCTCAGATACGCTCCGGTAAGGATCACTCTTGACATCGTTACCAGCGTAAGTACATGCACAGACATACTAGGGTCCCCACGCAGTCGACGACGTGCTAACTTCGCCTAGCAAACACCTCGAAACCGGCCATGAGAACCCACCTCCTAGAGCAGGGCGCGTCGCCACACTTCCAGATATGGTATGTCACGGCGTGTCGCCACTGTCAGAGCACGGCGTGTCGCCACTCTCTTCCTCAGCCACGGTGTGTCACCAGCTGACTCCTGATCCGAGAGCACGGTGTGTCGCCACTCTCTTCCTCAGCCACGGTGTGTCACCAGCTGACTCCTGATCCGAGAGCACGGCGTGTCGCCACTCTCTTCCGCAACCACGGTGTGTCACCAGCTGAATCCTGTTCACTTTCATACACCACGCTATTCCACAGCCACAGTGTGTCACCAGCTGAATCCTGGTCACTTTCACAACAGTTCACCACTCTCATGAATACCGAAAACGTTCACACCGTCGGGCATCCCGTGTACAATCGATTCCGCGACGCGTTCGATTACGACACCGCGATCCACCTTTACGAAGGAGAACCGCGAACTCCGTAACCATACTGAGCGTACAGAACTCTCGCGATCGCGACTTTATGAAACTCGTTGGCAGCGAGCGCACGTTAACTTAAATTCCACGTGTCTTTATTTATTTTCCAATACACCCCATCCTCCCGGATGCCGATCATTCTCTCTGCCGCGTTCGAATTCTGGCCGCGGCGAACTAACCAGCAACAGAGGGACTCCAACGCGTAAACGACCGATACCGGGAACTAGACCTGTTACATGGCGCCCGAATAGGGACCTGATGCGTAACAATTATGTCGAGACCGTAGCACGTGGAATTTTTTTTTGAGGTTATCGAGCAATCGCGGCAACGTGCGGACGATTGAAACTCGCCAACTAGCGGCTCCGAACCGCGGCAACGCCGGGCCAGTAAACATCGAAACGGACGCGCAAGCTGTAGGGGCAACATGCGCTTCTGCGCATTGCCACGGCGCTATTGTCGCCTGGCATTAGCAGCATGCGAGCGACATAGCGAGTCGTCCCTCTTGACGATCGTTCGTCCGCTGCCTAGAGCGTTTCCCGCCTAGGCGCCATGCTACCAGATTCTGCTCTTAGTCGTCTTACTAGGCAGACGTGCTCATTCCTTAGCCGTTGCTAAGCGTTAGATATAGAACTTCCGTTATTACATCGTGGGCAATACGTGCCATTGTAACAGTTAATAAAGTTCTCATTCTTAATATTACTAGCAGCAGTGATTTCGATTCAATTGTAATCTATCGGAACTAAACGCGTAGTAGGTCGCCTTCCCTATCAGTCGCCAGTAGGGATAAAACCTACAACTGGTGACCCCGACGAGATTGCCTTTTTTGAATCCGTGAGGACACGAGGTCTGGGACGCTTGTGAATGTTTCATCCTCCCTGCTGTCTTGCTGCCGTCACGAACCATCTCTCTACAAGAAGAATTTGGCTGCACGTGGCCGGAAGTTCCTGCTGAAGTTCGGCCGGCGCCGAATACCGCTACATAAGAAGAAATTCCTGCCGTTACAGGCGGCGAGCAATCCGCTCGCTGCATTCATTGCTGCCGTTCGCAAGCGGCGAGCAGGCCGCTCGCTACACGTTGAAGTTGTTCCGGCGTTTCCGGCACCGCGTGGGTTCCACCATCGCCGCCATTGCTGCCGCCATTGCCGCTGCCGTGTAACCGCCGAGTGGAGACCACCATCGACGCCATTGCTGACGCCACGTGGAAGCCACAGGCGGTGATCGTTTATTTTTAAGTCTTTTTGCGTTTCGCGTCGTTTGATATTCGCCGTAATTATGTCCGTTCCCTCGACGGACGAAAGAGTCGCGCAGATTTTAGAGGCCGTACTGGCGGCCCAGCGGGAAGCCGCGTCTTCCAACCGCGTCGACAGCTATCGCGCGCCCAAGTTGCCGGTATTCTTTAAGAACGAACCCAAGACTTGGTTCGGACAGGTCGAGGCATCGTTCATAAATGCTCGCATCACGAGCCAAACGACAATGGCCGACACCGTGATAGCCGGTCTCGACTCAGAAACCGCGACGGTCATTTCCGACCTTATCGCGTCACCCGATCCTGTAGCGCCGTACACTCGCATCAAGGAGCGCCTAATAGCGACGTTCTCCACGTCCGCAGAAACGAAACTTCGACAACTCTTGAAGGGACAAATTCCATTGCACGGCAAACCTTCACATACACTTGCAGTCATTCGTAATAAGAATGACGGCGAATGCTCCGAGGCCGCGTCTAAATCGGATGACCTTCAGGAGCTGGCTCTTCTGGCCGACAAAATCGTCGAAACAATGAATCCCGCGTCCGTCCATACAGTCGCTGCCGCGACATTGACAACCGCTGCCGCGACATCGAGACCTGGTTCCGTTCAAGACCAACTCGATCAGATTATGCGTGAGATAGCGAGTCTCAAAGTGTCTCATCAGCACTGTTCGCGACCGAGTCAGCGAAATTACAGTCGTAACGCCGCCGGTCCCCGATCTCGGAGACGCTCCCAAAGTCGCGATCCGTCAGGACTTTGCAGGATACATGTGAAATACGGTGACCGCGCAATTCGGTGCATCAAACGATGTTCATGGTCCGGCCCTCCGCGAGCGTCGGAAAACTAGAGTCACTCTCCTCCTCGGAGACTGTTGGAGTGTGCCAAACGTCCTCTAAACGTCTCCATGTACGCGATCGTAAATCAGGCAGCATGTTTTTGATCGACACAGGTCCGGATCTGTCTCTGCTGCCGGTTTCCGCGGAATCGCGTACCTCCCTCAACTCGTTCAAGCTGTTCGCCGCGAACGATACCCGTATCAATACTTACGGTGAACTTCGCGGGATCCACGATTTGGGATTGCGTCGCCCAATCGAGTGGAATTTTTGCGTAGCAGCAGTCCCGTATCCCACAATAGGAGCCGACCTGCTTACGCACTATGGCCTCACGGTCGATCTTAAAGGGCGTCGTGTCATTGATAACACTACGAGCATTTGTATCACTGCCGGTATCGATGCCGGTATCGCCGATCGTACCCCCTCGTCCGTGAATGTTCTTGGACCGTCATCCAAGTACGCGCATATTTTGGCTCGTTTCCCTCAGGTCATCGGACTAGAGCAGCCAACACCTATCGAATCGCGCGGTGTGTTCCATCACATTTCCACCACCGGCCCACCCGTGGCCGAACGCGCCCGACGTCTCACAGCCGACAAGCTGAAAACAGCGAATGCTGAATTCAAACATCTGATCACTGCCGGTATCTGTAGACCTTCTAGCAGTCCATGGGCCAGCTCTATACATTTCGTTAAGAAAAAGTCAGGTGAATGGCGTATTTGCGGTGATTACCGTCGCTTAAGGGTCTAGATCCGGCTCGAGCGAGAGTGTGGTGGCACACTAACACACCGCTAGACACTGTATGCGTACACGAGATTGCAAGGGTCCGGCTCCCGACGCTATACGTCTCGCTAATGCACATTTGGGGCCCCTGCGTAGTCACAATCGCTAGATAAAAGATCAATCTAGGTCGCGCGGGTGCCTATGGGGCCTACTTTTGTGTTTTCGAGGCGTAATTTGCATTATTCGGCAGCATGTAGCGGAGTCGCGAGAAGCATTGGGCGACGCGACGGTGCTGCCATTGTCAAGAGACACACATTTTCTTAAATATCGAGAGAAGTGGGATCCTTATAGAAACGATGGGACGCACGCGACCTAGCGGGGGCACATACAATGTCAATTCAACGTTTATTATGTTAAAACAAACGTATTTAAATCAATCGCAAGTCTTGAGCCGAAGCATATCTCAGAAGGGACGGTCCTCTGAAACTAATAGCTCAGGCATTTTTCCGCTACGAGCGCTGATGTCCGTTTCTTGTCATTCGGTTACCGATTTTATCTCGTCGGTGATTCGGTCACCCGGCAATTCAATCACTGTATCGGTAAAACAGAGATTGAGAAGTGTTGCCGGTAAGTTAGGCTTCATACGAAAACGTGGCGTCACTATATGACTGACGATGATGCTGCTTTGGTGTGCTCGAGTGAGAGTGTGTGGAATAGCTCACTGCTCGGGAAGCGTGTATGTGTGCCTAGGCGGATTGCAAGGGTCCGGCTCCGGACATTATTCGTCTCGCTAATGCACATTTGAGACTCCTATGTAGTCACAATCGCTAGATAAAAGATCAATCTAGGTCGCGAGGTCGCCTTTGTGGCCTATTTTTGCGTTTTCGAGGCATAATTTACATTATTCGACAGCACGATGTCTGCCCGCGAGGCTCTGTAAGCAGGCCTCCCGGGCAGACATCATGCTGTCGAATAATGTAAATTACGTATCGAAAACGCAAAAGTAGGCAACATATGCGACCTCGCGACCTAGATTGATCTTTTATCTAGCGATTGTGACTACGTAGGGGCCCCAAATGTGCATTAGCGAGACGAATAATGTCCGGAGCCGGACCCTTGCACTTGTACAATCCGCCTAGGCACACGTACACGCTTGCTGATGTAGTCTGAATTACCGGCAACATTTATTGATGCAATGGCTGCTGTCACCGCCGAGATGGTATATCGTTGGCACTGCTGTGCTTCTCGACGGTTCAACTTAGGTTCATGGTTCAACTGTAGAACATGTACCCAGCTCCCTTACTGGACGGAGCTCAAACTAATTTCGAGGTCAAAAACGGATCCACACCCTTAAACAGCGTAACCGTGCCCGATAGGTACCCCGTCCCGCACCTTCACGACTTTCCTGCCAACCTTCATGGCAAAACGATATTTACGGCGCTAGATCTCTACAAAGCATATCATCAGATACCTGTTGCCCCCGAAGAGATTCAAAAAACCGCTGTCATCACGCCGTTCGGACTTTTCGAGTATTGCGCGATGACGTTCGGACTTCGAAATGCGGCCAAACGTTTCAACGTTATATCTACCGTGCGCTAGTCGATTTGGATTTTGTCTTCACATTCCTCGATGACATTCTCATTGCATCTTCCTCTCCGGAAGAGCATGAGAAGCATCTGACAATCGTCCTGCAGCGCCTACGTGATTTTCATCTGCGCGTGAATTTAGACAAATGCCGCTTCGGTGTGTCTGGGCTTGTTTTTCTCGGCCATCTAGTCAACTCGGAGGGATTCAAACCTACCCCCGACAAGGTTGAGGCCATTAAGAACTTTCCTAAACCGCGCACGATCGATGACTTACGTCGCTTTCTAGGAATGGTGAATTTTTATAGGCGTTGTATTCCACACGCTGCCGCCACTCAAGCTCCGTTAAACGCATATATGCATGATGCGCAACAATGCGACAAACGATTGATTAAATGGCTGCCGGAAGCCAAGACCGCTTTCGCGAAATGCAAGGACGATCTTGCAAACGCTGCCTTGATAACTCACCCTAGTGAAAAAGCCACTGTTCGACTCGTTGCCGATGCATCTGACGTTGCCATGGGCGCAGTTTTAGAGCAGCTATGTGGTGCGAATTGGAGACCACTGGCGTTCTTCTCACGCAAATTCTCCCCGGCCCAGTGTAAATACAGTACGTACGATCGCGAGCTCACCGCGATATACTAGGCCGTGCGTCATTTCCGTCATTTCTTAGAAGGTCGTGAATTCAACATATATTCCGATCATAAACCGCTCATCTACGCATTCGCGCAAAGCTCAGAGCGTGCTTCTCCTCGTCAGACGAGACAATTGTGCTATATACCACAATTCACGTCTAACATTCTTTACCTGCCGGGCAGTGATAACGTCGTTGCCGATTCTCTCTCGCGATCTGAGGCTATACGGCTGCCGACGCAATTCGATATAAACGTGCTGTCTCGCGAACAAGAAAACGACCCCGAACTCAGGGAAATTCTTCGTACGCCCGACCACTTCCTCGCTCTTAAAAGGCTGACATGGGGCCCGGAGCACTCTCCTATATATTGCAGTGTTTGTGATGAGTGCATTCGTCCGTATATACCCGCCCCTATGCGCGAGCGAGTGTTCACGCTCTTTCATTCATCCGTTCATCCGAGCGCGAAAGTGACCGATCGACTCATTCGACAGCGTTATGTCTGGCCCGACATGCACCGTGACATTGCTCGCCAGTGCAAGTCGTGTATAAGTTGCCAGCAGTCGAAAATCTCTCGTCACGTTAAAATGACACCGTCGCAGTTCGTCTCGCCCGACGGACGTTTTATGCGCGTGCATATCGACCTTGTCGGTCCGCCGCCGGTCAGCGATGGTTTTCAATATTGCCTCACTATGATCGACAGATTTTCGCGCTGGGCTGAAGTTGTCCCTCTCCGCGACATTTCCGCGCAGACAGCCTGCCGTGCTTTCTTTGACAATTGGGTGTCGCCTTTTGGCGCACCCGCATTCTTAACGAGCGATCAAGGTTCACAATTTGAATCGCAGCTTTTCTCAGCCCTTCTTGCGCTTGTCTGCTGCCGGAGACAACGAACGACTGCGTACCATCCCGCGTCTAACGGTATGGTTGAACGTTGGCATCGCGTCTTGACGGCAGCGATCATGTGCCACGTCAATCAGTAATGATCGCGAGTTTTACCCGCGGTATTATTATGTGTGCGTACCCATGTCCATCTTGATACAAATGCGTCTCCCGCCGATGACGTATACGGAACATCATTGCGTTTACCGGGCGAATTCTGTCTAATAGATGACTACAAACCCGACCCGCAGCCGTTCCTGGAAGAGTTTCAACAATATATGCGTGCCGTTAAGCCGGTGCCTGTGGCACATAAGCGTAACGTTAAGACTTTCGTTTATAAGGAATTAGAGTCGTGTTCGCATGTGTTCATGCTTGTAGAATCAGTGCGTAGACCTTTAGAAAGGCCTTACACGGGACCGCACCGAGTACTTCAGCGCATTTCAGATCGCGTATACTCCGTTGAAGTCAACGGTTCACCGCGTAACGTTTCTGTCGAACTCTTCAAGCTTGCACACATTGTAAATGAAGGAATCGAAGCTCCGACATCGGGTGCATCGCTGCCGGTTCCAAG
Source organism: Lasioglossum pauxillum (assembly GCA_933228785.1). NCBI lineage: Eukaryota > Metazoa > Arthropoda > Insecta > Hymenoptera > Halictidae > Lasioglossum > Lasioglossum pauxillum. The sequence continues at coordinate 28,948,411 of OW121704.1, read as the reverse complement.
TGCGCCGTTACGCACCTACTCGCGCAAGAGTCACCTTCGCAGACTCCGCACATTAATGTAAGTTTTTTGTAAGCGTCGCGCGTAGTATGTAAGTTTTTGTATCTAGCATATAAGACCCCTTTATAACATCCTCTTCCTGTAAATCGTTTTGAAAAGCGAAACCTTGTATGCTTCCACTTCTCTTCGGGGGGGAGTGTGTAGGGACAACATGCGCTTCCGCGCATTGCTACGGCGCTAGTGTCGCCTGGCAATAGCAGCATGCGAGCTGCATAGCGAGTCGCCCCTCTTGACGATCGTTCGTCCGCTGCCCAGAGCGTTTTCCGCCTGGGCGCCATGCTAGGAGATTCTCCTCTTAGTCGTCTTACTAGGCACATTCCTTAGCCGTTGCTAAGCGTTAGATATAGAACTTCCGTTATTGCCTACAGCTTGTAACCGTACCGACGCCTCGCGAACGTCAAGGTAGAAAACATACTTACCATGGCGATCCGTGACGTCACATGCGATCATCGTCGTAGTAAAGGATCGCAGGATCGCCCCACTAATTATGGAGATCGATGAGAGCGAGGAAGTGATCACTCTACGTCTGGAAGCGATTCAATGAACACGCGTTCACAAGGTGTACGTTTCGGCCTTTACACCGAACGGTGCGAGTCTCTGCTTGTACTATTGTGCAGCGAGGCGCGGGGCGGATTCTATGGACACGGACATAGAATCCGGGGCGACACCTCCACGTGGTTTTCCCTGGACACGCGCCTCTGGCGTAAGACCAAGATCGCCTCCCGAAAGGGTCCCCGTTACTAATTTTTCCAAGTGCCGAGCAGGTCCTTTTTCAGTGACCTAGAAGGTAGGCCTCGGGTAATCCATTCCCGGTTGTTGATTTTGTTGTTTTATACCTCACGAGGGGGTTATACCTCGGAAGTCTACGGCTACTCTTCTAGTAGTACGTACAGGTTTTAGCCAAATGCCTCGTCATCTAATTAGTGACGCGCATGAATGGATTAACGAGATTCCCTCTGTCCCTATCTACTGGGAACCTGAGGGTTCTGGGGTCCTCCAATGATGACTCAGATTCATTGGAAGATATGGCTACAGTGGTGGCGGTCCAGAACCTAAATTCCTCTTGCTCCACCTCCTCGTGGTGGTTCCTGGGACACGCTTTGCGTGTGCTAACGGAGCAAGGGGTGCAAAGTGCCCTGGATAGCAAGATGTCTATCCAGGGCCCCATACCGTAAACCGGTAGTCATGTTTTACCGGAACGGGGGTCTTGCCTTAATCGGCCGGGCCGCGAGGATGAGTAACCTCTATAAAAAATCCCTAACCCTAAGCTTGGTGCGCGGTGATGGGGTACGTCTCGGTCGAGGGCATCGGGACGTGGCTGATGGGTGCATCAGTGGCTAGCGCACAAACCTCTGGACACCTGGCGTATCTAGTTGTATATAGCCTTGCCCGGGTAGTGGGGGCTCTGCCCGGGTGGACATTACTTCCCGCCGTACTCGTGGGATTCTTATGGATTCAACAAATAATAACGATAAAAATCAGGATCAAAAAAATCACAAAAAAGAAAAGAAGGAGAAGGTGAGGAGTGGGGGAGTAAGTCTGAAGGAGATTTTACATGAAGAAGGAAGTAGTGGAAGAAGAAGTAGCGATGATAGAGGAAGGAGTAGAGTTGGAGTACCGGAGACGATTAGGTCTAGAAGTGTAAGTGTTCGGAAAGGGAGAGATAGTAGTGTAAGTAGTAGTGATGTGAAAAGGCGGAAGGTAGTTGAGCAGAAGGAGGCAAGGGAAGGAGATAGTGAAGAGGAGGATATGAGTCTTGAAGGAGGTGTGGATTATGGTGGAATGGCTAAGGGAGGGATTGGAGTGGAGGGGAATGAAATGATGTGTATGAGAATGATTGGTGAGAAAGTGAGGGAGTGTATATTTAAAGAGTCTAATCGTGTGTCCAAAAATGTATGCGAATATTTGTTAAACTGCGTTGGTAAATATGAAGAGTGTATGATGAAAATGATTTGTGAGAATGCGAGACTGACAGGTCGATTGGAAGAATCTGAGAAGCGTGTGACTGTACAAGATGAATCTGTTAGAACGTATGCGAGGGTGGTTGGATCGAGGCAAATGCGAACGGAGAGAGTAGATGGTGTGTCAGAGAATGTGTTGGAGGGAAAGAAATATGCAGTAGTAATCAGGCCTAGAGATGATAGCGTGAAGATGACGAGTGAGCAAGTAAAGGAGAAAGTAATGAATGAAGTAAGTAAAGAGTTGAACGTGAGAGTGCGAGCGGTGAGAAAGATTAGAAGTGGTGGTGTAGCGATCGAGACCGTAAGCGAGAAAGAATTGCAAAGGATGCAAAGCTGTTCGAGATTTGGGGAAGTAGGTTTAAGGGTGGACTTACCGAGGAAGATTGGACCGAAGGTGATTGTATATGATGTGCCGAATGATATGACGGAGAATGAATTGTTGAGCGAGCTGTATGAGAAGAATTTGTGTGAGTGTGTGAGTAAGAATGAATTTGATGAACGTGTAAAAATTATTAACAGAATGAACAAGAGAGATGCGAATGTGGGAAATGTAGTTATTGAATTGAATGTAAAAATGAAAGGAGTGTTAATAGAACAAGGACGGGTTTATTTGAAGTGGAGAGCATGCAAGCTGAGAGAGTTTGTAAGTGTAATGAGGTGTTTTAAGTGTAGTGGGTTTGGCCATATGGCGAAAGAATGTAAAGAGAAAGAAAATTTGTGTCAAAAATGTTGTAAGAGTGGGCATGTTAGAATAAATTGTGTGAGTAATGAGTACGTATGTAGAAATTGTCAGATGAAAGGGAATAGGTGTGATCATCCGGTTATGTCTAACGAATGTCCGGAGTATGTGCGAGTAGTAGAAAGGGAGAAAATGAGAATCAGCAATGACTAAGTACGTTTTAAATGTAATCCAGAGTAATTGTCAGCGGGCGTATTCGGTTATGTGTGACCTGGGACGGGTTATGAATGAGAAATGCCGGGTCTTAATTCATTCAGCTGGCAGCTGCTTCGTCACATAGTCCGAAGACTAAGTACAGTCAATAAAATAAAATAAATAAAATAAAATAAATATTTCGTGGCTTTTGCCGTGTCAGTTTATCAGAATGTAGCCATAGCTTGTCCCATTTTGTCATTTCATTTCGTCGTCATAATAAATAAATAAATAGGACAAATACTGACACTTAATCGTAGTCTATAAATGTATTTGCCATTTCTATCGACGAACGGAGGGCTATCATCGCAACGGTGATCATGTCACCTTTGTTGAACCCTAGGGTCTTTAAGTTTCTTACCGTTGGTAGCGGTAAGGCACCTCTGCAGCCTACTACTACTGGTAGTACTTCAGCTGTCGTTCCGTTTAATTTCACTTTTAGTTGTTCTGCGGTTTCCTTATATTTTTCCATCTTGTCTTTTCGAGCCTTTCTAAGATTGTCTTTATCCTCGTACCGGACTGTTACGTCCACTACGAGGATTTTGCCTTCATGGTCTTTGATAACCAAATCCGGCTTCTTTAACTCTCCAGCTACGTTAATCGTAGGCTCGACAAACACCGCAGATTCTTTTGGTGCCTTTTTCTCGATCATATTTACTATTTCGTTATGTCTATTCATACGTGCGGGCTTAGTATGTATACAATTGCCCAACACGTGCCCTAGGGTTTCTACCTGGACTTTGCACCTCCGGCATTGTGGATCTATTTCCCTTCTGGCTCTCCTTAATGCCACTTTTGTGCCGAAGGTGTTCGTTCGTAGCTTAAGGGCATCCAGGTATCGCGATGGTCTTAATAATTCGGGTCGATAAAGCCAGGCGTTTCCGTATTTGTCGTCTACAAATTCGTACACGCCGTGGCCCTGGGAGACCATTTGTCCCCATTCTTCATGGCACCTTCTTTTAAGTTTCCAGCGTGCGTTCTCTATCTCATCTTCCGTTGTTGGCCACTGGAGGCCTACCGATGTTGCGTATTTTATTAATACGCTTTCCTGTCTTCGGTAGGCCTCTCTCACCGCTCCATCATCGCTATCCTTCATACGGAGGCCATTTCGTAATTTTGCGATGCGCACAATGTCTTTGACTTTTTGAATACCTAGGCCTCCGTTTCTCTTACTTGTGTAAAGCAATCCGTCCGTTGTGGACGGATGCAAGTGAAGGATCTTCTTGACCATTTGTTTGACTTCATGGTCTAACGTTTCCAGCAGATTCATGGGCGGTGGATTGGCGACCAACATATGTATGTATTTCGGCAGCAGGTGTACTCTAATCAATTCAATTTTTTGATGGGGCTTTAGCCCCATTTGGTCTATATTTCCTGCTGCCTTTAATATTTTCTGAGTGTCCGCACGCTGGAGCCCAACCCATGGGTCTAGATTTATTCCCAGATATTTTGTTACATCTTCTGGTTGGGACGCTGGTATGCCTTGATCCTCTATTTTCAATTCAGGATCTTTTACGTGCCATGTTTTATTCTTGCGGACGATCTGGAACGTCGCGCATTTATTGGCCTGAATACTCATGCCTAGTTTATTTAAATATTTGTTTAATATATTAATTTGGCGTTCCGCCTCTCTCTTTGATTCGGCGGCTAACACCATATCGTCCGCAAAGACAAGAATGGAGACATTATCATCTCCCAGCTTGATACCCTGCGTTGTCTCGTCTATGTGTTCAATAACGGGGTCTATAATGATGTTGAACAGAAGGGGTGATAGCGGGTCGCCTTGTTTGACCCCTCTGTTCAATTGTATTTTTATATTTTCGCCTTCTGTCTTGATCTCCGTCCAGCAGTTGTCGTACATGCCCTCAATGTACTCAGCCACTGCTGGCGGAAGGCCTTTGTTTCTGAGCCCATCTCCCACAGCCTTATGGGGCACAGTATCGAATGCTTTCGATATGTCGACGACCGTTATAACTCCGCCAGACTTCTCCTTCATTTCTTTGATAATTTTATCGAGGATGGTTATGTTGTATTTGCAACCATCCTCTTTAGTAAAGCCTTTCTGTCTCATGCTATTCCTAATAATTCTCCGCAGTCTTATATCTATCATTGCGGAGTATACCCTACCCAGCAGCGATCCAATAGTTATTGGACGCCAATTTTTGGCGTCCTTTGTATCTTTCCCGGGTTTCGGGATTAGAGTGGTTCGATTTAATTTCCACTGTGCTGGGTAGGCTCGGAATAGCATGAGCATATTATAAAACTTTCTCATAATGTGGAGAAATCCTGGCTTTCGCAAGTGGGCCTTCGTAATGCCGTCGACACCTGCGGCTGTGTTATTCTTAATTCTTTTCATTTTCTCAGTTATTTCTTCTATGGAGATGGGCATCCAACATCTATCCATAGGAGAGACTGCACTCGGGCCCCTTCCGAGTTTCGGGATTCCTGTGGTTGGTCCACTTGTTCCCCACAGGTTCCCGTAGAGCTCTTCGATACTTGCTCTCTCAGGAAGCTCAATTTGCTTCCTTTGCTCGACCGTCTCTCCCGCGACCGCCATTTCAATTAGTTTACTTGGGCACTTCTTGTATAATTCCTGATACCGAGCGTACTTAAATTTTTCATAGCGGGTGCGGTCGCTTATCTTTTTATGGTTCCCGCTATGTCTTGTCCTGACGCGTTCCTCTGCCCTTGTTCCTTCTTTTGCTTTTTCTAGTATAGCGTCTAGAATACGCTCGGTATCTAGAGGTTCTAATGTCTCTTTATTTGCCAATTCCATTATCATCGACTCGATGGCTTTGAGTTCGTGTCTTTCGCTCAGTGGATTGGCTAATATTGCATCCTTCAATCTTGTTTTCCAGGCATCATCTTCCTCATTAATAATTTCCGCCTGTTCCTCGGTTGCCGATTCGTACGATGTCGAGCTGCCATCGTCCTCTTCGACAACCGTTTCTACCGCCTGAGTGGGCATGAGTTTTAAGAGCCTCCTTTTATCGCTTATTTGTTTCGGCGTCTTTGTAGTGAGGATTCTGCCGATTTTTGCATTCGGCTGTGCGTCATTTTTGTATAATTCGTATAATCGGATGAGTTCTTGCGTCTCCTCTCTTGTCCAGACCGAGGCTCTATTGACTGGACTGCTCGGAGTCGCTTCCCTCATCCTCTTCTCATTCCTCACTACCGGGTGCCGAAATCTTTCGTGCTGTGAGAGTCCTCTTTGTGTTTTGAAGGCATCCCCGCAGATCGGGCATAGGAATTCCCTTGGTTCCCTTACGATATTTTCCCTACATTTTGGGATGTGGCATCTGCATCGATGTACTCCGTCAAACACTTTTCCGCATTGTGCGCATCGCCAGCCTACCCTGGCTTGTGGGTGATGCTTTTCTAGGTGCTTGACGAAGTCGCCCGTCTGCAGGAAGAACCTACGACTCCCACAGAACCTACACTCTATTTGCCCACTCAGGGGCAGATCCAAAATCATTCCATATTCATTTCCAGGGACATTGCCATTGTCGTTACCAGTAGCCCTCCTGGTCATAGCGGACAAGTCCGCCGTAGAGGTCCCAGGGCCGGGGTTCTCTACGTCCGAGGCATCACATCTATTTGTGCTTGCCATTGTGTTTGTTAAATTTTTGTTCCTCTCCCTTCTCTCTTTCCCGTTCATGTCCTTTATTCGTTGTCCTTGTGTTTGCCTTGTCGTCATAAATGTCCAATCCATAAAGGCAGAGGGGCCTAATGCTGACAGACCCGCTCCTTTCTCCATCTCTTATTTAACTTCCTGGCCTTCTCAGCCCGCACTGTGTGCATAAAACTCCTCCTTACGTCGTCAATGTTAAAATTAAATTCGTCCATTTTGGGCACTTATGTACCCGCGCCTATCTGTCAGCATAGGTCCCTCCACCCCGCCACTACCGACTTAGTTCCCACGTCATATCAGTGGTATCCAGCGGGGCCTCGAGGAGGCGCGTGTAGTGACTTGAGAGCGAGAGGCTATGTGTTCGCATCATCTCCCCAGAGTAACTACCAAATCCACCATTGACTCGTCACATTGGAAAGCCGAACTAGTTGCCTTGAGCTGTCCGGTGATGCCAGTGTGCGAGGGGAGAAAGTAGCCTGCGGCTAGGGCTCCGTCAGGTCTTCGGACTTTGTCGCTTTCAGCAGCGTATTGCTTTACGCCGCCAAGTACCAAGGACGTATCGCTCCACGAGGGCGGCGTGTTGCCTTGCTCCAATAGCTAGGAAGCACACACGCCCGCGTGTTGCTTTACGACGCAGAGTACCGGCGGCGTATCGCTTTGAAAGGGGTTACAGCAAAAAAAAACTGCACCCCTTGAAAAAGCCTTAAATGGCAAAAAAAATTCGATTGACGCGGTGCACTGTACGTCGTACACAACACGCCAATCGAATATTCATCCGGTCCGCCGGCGGATGTTATTACTACTCACCACTCGCACTGGTGTTCTCTATGCTGGTCATCAGCAGCTGTTATGGCGAACAAATGGTCTGAACCCTTGGTGGATTAACTCTTCATCTCGGATACTAGACCGGGCAAGCCCCCGGTCCGACACCTCAGCGATGAGAGTTCTCACCTCTCTCCGGATTAAATCCGGTATGATGGCTAAGAGGCCCCAAAGCTCAAGTTCCCAGGCCTCTACCATCGTACATCGAATATAATACTTAAGAGAGTCATAGTTACTCCCGCCGTTACTCCTTAAGAGAGTCATAGTTACTCCCGCCGTTTACCCGCGCTTTTTTGAATTTCTTCACGTTGACATTCAGAGCACTGGGCAGAAATCACATTGAATCAACACCCGTGGGGGCCATCGCAATGCTTTGTTTTAATTAGACAGTCGGATTCCCCTAGTCCGTGCCAGTTCTGAGCTGAGCGTTGAATGGCGGCCGAAGAGGACGATCGTTCTAGACGAAAGCCTCGCAGCAAGGAAGATCCGCTGGAGGCCAAGGCACGGGACCGAGCTCGGATTCCCATCAATGTGTTCACCTCGCCCAGGCCCGGCACGTCAGCCAGACCCGCTTCCCGACCAAGCCCGACACGCCCCGCTCCTCAGAGCCAATCCTTATTCCGAAGTTACGGATCCAATTTGCCGACTTCCCTTACCTACATTAATCTATCGACTAGAGGCTCTTTACCTTGGAGACCTGCTGCGGATATGGGTACGAACCGGCGCGACACCTCCACGTGGCCCTCTCCTGGATTTTCAAGGTCCGAGGGGAAGATCCGGACACCGCCGCAACTGCGGTGCTCTTCGCGTTCCAAACCCTATCTCCCTGCTAGAGGTTTCCAGGGAACTCGAACGCTTATACAGAAAAGAAAACTCTCCCCAGATCTCCCGACGGCGTCTCCAGGTCATTTTGGGTTACCCCGACGAACACTCTTACGAGGGCCCGAATGGTAAGCGGTTCCGCTGCCGGGTTCCGGAATAGAAACCGGATTCCCTTTCGCCCGATGGGTGCGTGTTTGTTTATCAATATTATGATATTTGCTCTCTCTCTCTTAGGACACCTCATCTACATAGGATTTCTCTTAGGGCTTAGGATCGACTGACTCGTGTGCAACGGCTGTTCACACGAAACCCTTCTCCACGTCAGTCCTCCAGGGCCTCGCTGGAGTATTTGCTACTACCACCAA